>JAODJU010000062.1:4581186-4600632 GCA_026776725.1 Gnathonemus echidnorhynchus | reverse complement strand
GGGGGGGGGGGGGGGGGGGGGGGGGGGGGGGGGGATGGTACACAAAAAATGGAAACGAATATAAACTTTTATACCTTAAACGTAATCGAAATAGTGAAAGAAACCAATAGTCAATCTCCCACACAGTGGTAGCTCGCTCTGCTCAGTTTTCTTTCCTACCGTTGAGATTCTCTTGTCAGGTTGGGCTGTAGATCATACATTGGGGACAGTCTGTATGTGAATTGTGATGGACGGGTCCAGATAGGATCCAGAAAAAAAAACGAAAAAAAAAAACTTCAAAGCCCTTTGAGTTGCATTTCCTGTGTAATTCTTAGTGTCTTTATCAAACTGCTGAGATGATCAGCATCTCTGATCCATACCACCCTTCAGCCAGCAGGGGCGCTGTGCATGCAGCCTTCCTCCACGGCTCGACTGTGAGATGGCAGCCTGCGACGGACAGAGTAAAGCTTCAGCTCTCTTTCTCCTGAGCTCGCGTTGTATAAACGCAGCTCTTCTCGGCTGCCATGCTTCCTCCCACAGACCGTCTGCCGGCAGACAATTTCTTGGGCGCTTTGACTCTTGATGGCAGAAGCGGCAGTGGTGGCTGCCGGCAGTTACCTGCTGAAAGGCGCTGTTGGCTCGGGTCACGCAGGAAGGGTGAGACCCTCCATGGGTATCTTTGTAGCACCTGAGCCTGCCCTGCCGCCGCTTTTGCGGTCGTAGGCTGTAATCTGGGCTGGCTGTGCCGGTCTGCCAGGAGCTCGCCCATCGCACGCCTCCACTCCTGTCTGCAGCGATGCATCCTGGGACGCCTCCGCAGAGACGGATGGCAGCCAAGCTCCGGTCTCCGGTGTTGCTGTTAGGTGTAGCTTGGGTTGGGATCCCTATTTTGGCGTGTCCCCCCCCCCCCACCGCTTCTGAGAACACACCCCCTACTTCTGCTAAGCCGATATACATCAGTCTCTCTCTCCAGTGGATGGTTTTACACGCTCTAGATTTCATTTGACCACCATTTCTCAGTTATGATTCCTGCTATGAATAATTTTTCTGTGTAATGAAGACGACCATCTGTGTGTCTCACTAGTGTTGTCTAATTTAATAAACTGTTACATAGCTGTAGTTTTTTAAACTTTTTGTTTTGATAAATCTAACGGTTTAAATCCTACGGAGGGCTTTTTCTTTGGGTGAATGTTTTTGATATGCGGGGGAAATGAGGAACAGGTGTTCCTGCTGGGTTCTGCTTTAGTGCTGGGGTTGTCTTGGCCAGCGTGATGCCATGCCTTCTGACGCCTTCCTCTACCCGCAGGCCTATGAGCTGTCCACGCTGACTGGGACGCAGGTCCTTCTCCTGGTGGCCAGTGAGACCGGCCACGTGTACACGTTCGCCACGCGCAAGCTGCAGCCCATGATCACCAGCGAGACGGGCAAGGCCCTCATCCAGACGTGCCTGAACTCACCCGACTCGCCGCCACGCTCCGACCCCACCTGTGACCAGCGCATGAGCGCCACGGGCTTCGAGGAGACCGACCTCACCTACCAGGTGTCTGAGTCGGACAGCTGCGGGGAGACCAAGGTGAGCGTGTTGTGTTTGGCGGGGTCCGACGTGTGACTTTCGTAATTGTAGCAGCTTAACGTGCAGTTGGGTAGAGGGAAAGTAAAGGTCTTGCTTTCAGCATCTCTGGTACTCTTTTTTTTTTTTCTGGTGCCTCCACCTGGGGTTTGTGTCTTGACAGTATTTTTGGTCTTCAGCTTCTCTGTGTGGGGGTGCTCAATGAGCAGGAAGGCCTGGGTTGGTCTTTGGTGGCACTACCACATAGGTGACAAAGATCAATGCTGCAGCCATCATGTCACCTTCCCCCTTGTATTCAGTAGCAGTGCTGAACAACAAATCACATGATTGCTTGGGTGTTTATAAAGGACTGACTGAGATGACCTTGGCCCTGCCTGCTGGAGGATCACTCTCCGCACTCACCGAATCGTCTGCTTTTGTGGTTAAAATAGCTGGGTGATGCCAGTGTGCCGTGAATGGGTGAGCTGGCGTGAGATAGGTGGTTGGAACCCATACTTGTGCCAACTGCTGACTTACTACTAACCCACCATTGGGGTATTATTCCATGAAAGTAGCTAAAGACAAGCAGACTTTCCCAAAAGTCAAACTCAACCTAGCTCCATCTCTAAACTTAGCCTCATGTCGTTCCACGAACACAGTTCAGCTTTAACTAATCAAGGATCATTCAAGACAGACTTGTGTAGTCTCACTTAGTGCGTACACCCGCAATATTTAAGAAGCCCAAATTAATGGATGAACGATAGATCGACCAAATGAGTCGGAAAGCCTTAAAATGAGAGCGGTGTTTCTTTCCGCTGCAGAACAAACGCTGCTGATGGAGCTGTATGGAAAAAAAAAAAAAATGCAATATTGTGGCCATAAACACAGCCAGGGAGTTGGCTTGGCAATGAATTGCAGACAGACTAAATGCATAAGTTGCATAAATGTTACAAGTGCTTAGTACAGTGGCACGGTGGTATAGTGGTTTATGCTGTCGCCTTATAACACAAAAGTTGCTGGTTCGATCCTCATAGCCAACGGCGAACCTTCTGGGTTGAGTTCACGTGTCATTATTACTGTATAATATTATTTAATCTCCACAAAATACTTTTAATCACAGCCGTGTGAAATGTTCTGCACAAATAACCGTATCTTGTCTTTTGCTATTTTAGTAATAAACTTTCAAAGTAGACAGTGACTAAACAATATATTAAAAAAAATCTTCCTGTTCATATTTTTTCCCCAATTTCAGTCATTGCATTTCATGTTTGACCTTTGTAATTTGCGTACGCTTTTATTTTACATTAAAATACCGTTGTATACAGATTTCAAGTGACCTGGCAAAACAGTCCGTTATATCTAGAGTTGCTGTATGCCCAGAACACAACTACAGGACACCATTTACTTATGCCACACCCCAGCAGACACACTTGTGGTATAGATTATTATATTGTACATGTATTAATCCAACTTTACCTGAGCAGATGCGTAGCTATTAATAATCCCAACTCCGTATCTGCGCTGGATATCAGCGGCACAGCAGGCGCCTTGTAGGCGGAGCCTGTCTGTCCGTTATAGCCGAACAAAACTACAGCCAAAAGTGGCCTTGGGGACCAAATTGTTTGTCCGTTATAAGTGAAATTCCGTTATATGCGAGTCCGCTATATCTGATGCTTTGGCACTTCAGAAAAGAGAGTTTTTATTCTCTGCTTTCTCGTCTTGCTTTTACTTACAGCACTGACTACAGGGTTCCATTTTTTATATACGTATATACATGACTCATTGTCCCGCTAACTCAAACAAAATCATGTCATTTTGGTACACCTTACAGATTAACAAAATAATTCAATCAGATAATATAAAACATCATGTCAGATGAGGACACATAATTCAGCAGATTACATGACATGAGTAGTAAGATCGTTCCGTCAGACGAAATTCCGCGATCTATTATGGTAGCTCAGCGGGGATTCATTTAAGATGTTGATGGAATGGAATTTCCACTTAAATTAGCCAGACTTGTCGAAATAAGTCAGACTTTCCCTTAATCCTGCTTCGTGGAATACCCCCTTGCTTACACTGATAGGCTGCGGTGTCTTCTGCTTCCGGCTGGACCATCAGGGTGCTCTGGAAGCTGCCCACTGTGTAGAACCTTCCCAAAAAGTTAGCGGAGCATAAATACTGTATTAGTGCGTAGTCATGTTAATCCTCTGTGTTGGTCCTTTTTGTTTAGCACGTGCTTGTAGGTTCGAGCATGTGCTAAACAAAATGTCTCTCTCAAAGTGTTCCTGATGCCGCGCCTTGGATGTAAATGGGTCATAAGTAGGAATGTCACCTGGTCACATGCTGAGCCTTACAGGCTGGGTACTGGAGGTTTTCCGATACCGTCGCCAGTTCATATCCATATCCTGTGCATGCTTGTAGGATGTTCTGCACACAGCAGATCATGAAGGTTCCCCTTTGGATGATGCAGATTTTGTCTGTGTTGCCACCCTAGTCACTTTTCATGTACAGGTTCTACTGATGGGGGGGGGGGGAACCCACGCTGTTCTATACAATAGCTGGAAAAAGCCTGCTGTGGGGCGTATGTCACTTTCTTGCTGATGATTGGGACATCCACGGCTGTCTTAATTCTGTCTTCAGGTAGCAGAAGCTGGTTTCCATTCTTGATAGTTCTGCCCTGCTTACCTGCTTTTAAAGGAATTCTTCAGCATTTAGTGTCCTAGTCTCTGCCTCACTGGGGGAAAATTACCAGTACTTGGAATAGTTCCACGGACCCCGTCCCCCCTCCCGCCCCCGCCCCCTTCACCACGACCACCAAGAAAAGTGAGATTAGGGGCGGCTTGTCAGATGAGCAACACAGCAAAACCTCAAATCTGTATAGGCCCCAGTCTCAGTCTCAGCGTGCTAGGGGTTGAACTTCGCATGAACTTTAGCATGCGTGCTAACCTAGCTGAAGTTCACCGCCGAGCCCGCAGCTGTAACGTGGTTTGCAGCTTTGGGACCCAGTGTGTTTAGTGAGGGTCTGAGGATTCTCCTCTGTAAAGGGAATGTGGTTAACTTTCCATAGAGGGTTTATTCCCCTCATTCCTTTACAGCTTTTTGAAACGATTCAATTCAGTTTTATTTATATACCACTTTTAACAGTCATAGTCACAAAACACTTTACATATAACTGGCCCAAACCCCCACCAAGCGAGCCTGAGGCGACAGTGGCAAGAAAAGACTCCCTCTACCTGGGAGAAGCCTTGAGTGGAACCTAGACTTGGATGGGGATCCGATCCTCCTCTGGGTGCTGTAACAAACATGACGTCACTGCTGGGAGAGCACTGCTGATGTCCTGCTGCCTGCCGCTTCTGTAGTCTTTTGCCTCATGATACTGTTTGTTTTTTACTTAGCCTGCTAGCCTAGCTTGTTCATTTTGGAACCCCCCCCCCTCCTCCCAGCTACTTTCTAGTTATTTTGATGTCCTCGTCCTGCTTGTTGTGCCCGCTGCCTGGCAGTGACTTTATTTCTGTACTGCACATGTTTGGAATCCAGTCTGTCACTGTTAACCTTGTGGTGCTTCTTTCACACCTACACCACTTTTACCCTTCTGCTCCATTAGAGATTTTCGGACCCATGCCATCAGAGCTAGTGAGCCTGGGTCACTTTCTCCTCTGATCCTGGGTATGTCTGTTACTTTATCAGCCCTGTTGGGTTTCATTAGTGGACAGGTATAGTGTTGTATGAGCTGACTACCAAGTTCATGGAGGACATTTTGAGCATACGGACTCGAAGTGTCGTCCTCTTCAAACGGACCAGTGTATCTGCCTTACCACCTTGTTCTCCTGGGACCCGGCTTCTCTCCAGCGTCGTCCTCGACTGAATTTGGCCGGCTTAATTGTATGTTGAGTGGGTGCTCTCAGACAGTGTCGTTACACTCCCCAAGGCTCCAGAAGTAACAATCTCTAGCCACCTTCATCTCTCTCCTTTTTGTGATCTTGTTGCTGGATTTTCTCATTATTAACTCTGCAACGGCCTGGTGAATACACTCCCCCAGCTTTTCTTACCCATGTAAACAGTCTTCCTCTGAGTGAGCCTGGGATCTTGATGTAATGTATAATAAAATTCAATATTACTTCCTCCCCCCCACGTAAGTAACATGGCACTCCTTGAGCCCAAATGCACATTCTGGGTGACACCTGTGCAGACTCTTCACCCATCTGACAGCTGAAAAGTAATTTGTGTTGAAATCTGAAAGAATACTGTAATAATTCAACCCAAACCAAGGCTCAGTTCTGCATAAACTCTTATTTGTGCACCTTGCCTTTCCGTTACCCTGTGCTGCTGAATTGTTCTAAGCCAAAATTTTTTCTGTTGCTGCTGCTTACCTCTTGTCTCATTTTCCTCACATCTGCTGCCATGTCACACTTTCAGTATCTGCATGAACCAACTTAAATCAATTGTGGTAAAAAAAAATTTTCTCTTTCCTTTATCTACCCCCCTCCTATTCACTTGACTGCCTTCATCTCTCCCAGAATGTTAGCTTTCCCACTCGCCTCAAAGGTCACCTTCTCAATCTAGTCTGAACATACTCAATTGGAAAGAACAATCGCTACCTTTCTCTCTGAATATACAGCCATTCTGTTCTTTTTGCCCCCATCAGTCAAACAAAAGTATCCATCTTTTTCCTTGACATCTGTCGCTTGGCCTCTGTCTTGCTGCGGATATCTATAAACATCATCTAGTCTAGTCTTAACTAAAGTATTCAATGATTCTTATCTGCTGGCTGCAGAACCCTCAAAATCCTCGTTCTTAGCTTGTGCATAGCCCTTGGCACAGTATCCAATATCCTCTCAAGACATCACCTTGGCATTTATGGTTTCTCTCCCTCTGCAGTCACCCAGGGGTTCCCCAAGGCTCTCTTCCTGGCCCACTGTCCTTAAATTTTATATATCCTACTCATTTGTCTCTCTGTTCCAATGTTATGTTTATGCTTACATTCATCACTACGAAATCTCCTCTTCATCTCTGTTCCACATCAGCATTGAAACTGACCATGCCCTTTGGCCCTAAAGTCACCCTTAAATCTCGTTTCCCCTCATGATCGATGACAAGGATGTCACCTTGAGCCACAGTTCGCATCCTTCTGGACCATTCTGTTGTAGGATGCGCCTGTTTCATCTATTGTGCGAATCTCCATTTTCCATTTATGCAGAATTCCCTGAATTGGGCCCTGCTTCTCCCAACCTCATGTTTGTATTTCATGTTTATATTCTTTAAAACTTCAGATTAATTTCAAGCGTATTCTCCCAAGGTTCTTGGCCTTGTAAGCTCTTCAGCTTTGGTGAGCAAAGCCTCCTTTAGGGTGTCTCCCTGTCTGTGGAATTCCTTTCTCCTGAGTATCCATAATTCCCCCTCACTCCCAGTTTTTTATCCCTCCTCAACACACTTTTCTCCACAGGTTTTTGAGTTCTGATTCTTGTCCTCAAAGTGCAGTGTAGGCCCCCATCCCGAAAGGGCTGCTTTCTGAAATAAGGGTTCTTTTTACTGAATCTCGCACAACTTTTGCTGGTCTGCTGACTCACGCTTCTCCGGTTGGCCAAATGTCACGTCATAAACCCACACGAGAGGTGACCTTCTGCACACTTTGTGGATGGCGCCAGCCTTCGTGGGTTAGATCCCGCCAGCCAAGACGCACTCAAGCGTGGTCCCGCCATTGATTTAAAGAAAAGAACATAGATTCTGCCTCCATGACCATATATGGTATGGTCTCCACGCTCGCCGTCCTGGCAGGGGCCTCCTGCATTCCTTATTAGCTGCAGCTGTCTGTCTTTGGAGCCCTGTGATTTTGTATTGGCTAAATTTTGCTTACACCCCCCCCCATTTTTTTTGGGGAGTGTGGGGGAGATAAGCTAGGGTGGGGGAAGCAATAAAACCTGGCTAATGGTAGAAATCAGAGAGGACAAATGGGCCACATTTGGCTCAAACATACCATTGGATGTAATCTCTCCTCCGGTCCCTCTGGGCTGCGTCCCAAAGCTTGTTCCCAGCCTCCCCGTCGCAAGGTTTGGACTGGGCTTCTGCCAAGTCTGTGTGCTAAACAGCTGTAGATAGTGGGTTCTGGTCGGGATGGGAGGGGGGGGGGCTTGTGGTGTCAGGGGTTAACATTATTCAGTGAGTAGCTGCGGTCTTTCTTACAGCACCATCGGTGACTTCGAGCCTCTTGTGCAAAGGAGATCGTATAGCTGTTTGTTCTTACCCATTACCTTCTGGTCATTGGATGGAATCCTGCTGCGATTTTTGGTCTGCTGAATTAAGTGCTGTAGATGGTTTTTATTCCGCTGTATGGACAGTGTTTCTGATTAATCATGAAAGCTCTACTGATTGTGACTAAAGTCTTCCAAAAAAATTGGTGGCAAGGTGCCAGGGGGCCTTTGGCACATGGCAGCTACTGTCTTTTTGTATGTGTGTGTGTGTGTGTGTGTGTGTGTGTGTGTGTGTGTGTGTGTGTGTGTGGTTCTTACTGTCTTCAGTCACCATGAAATGGATTTCCTCTTCGCCTGCATGCAGCATGACATCTCAGTTGAAGTGAAATGCCCGTTTTCTTGCCTGTGTAAGACTGGCTAGGTGCTGTGCTTTGTACTGCTAAATTCAAGACGCAACTGAACTGTTTTCCAAGGAGATGAATCTGCAGATAGTGGGTGGTTTCCGGTCCTTAATCATCTGTCATATGGTCCTCTTCTGAGCTTTGGAGTGGCCGGTGTCTCTATGATGGTGACAGTACTTTGTGGCTTCAGTCATTCAGGTTGTGACTTACATTAGTTACCTCTGTAATGTACTCTTGTGAGTAACTTCTCCAACACTGAGTGGAGTTTGTTTCCTAACTTGCTGCTTCACTCCATCCCTCTTTAAAGTAGACCAGAAATTTTAGGGAAGTAAAAGTGGTTTATGGATTAGGGCTGTTTGCGTCTTGAAATGATCCTTGCAATTGCTGGCTTGGCCCTTGTTCCCAGTACTTGTTGAAATGGATTGGCTTCCTGTCCTCTGTGGTGCTCTGAGCCTTATACTAGAACTGTATGCACTTGAATCTGCTCTCTCTTTTAAACAAGGCCCAAACGTTGAGCCCTCTGGGTTACACTTGTTCCTAGTAACAAACTGTGAAAATGCAGTCGGGCGGATCGTAAAGCCCACCGTGTCAGGAACTGGACAGGGGGAGCAGGGTAGCCATGTTGTGGGATTGTTTACTTTGGCGAGGCTGCTTAGTCACTTGTGCTGAAACGTGCCCTTGGTTTGGAGGAATGTACACAGCCTGTTTGTTTGCAGTGTTGGTCTTGTGCTGCATTACGGTTTCACATTTTACCTCTAATTTGGAATGATGTTTTGGGAATTATGTTTGACAGGCTCTGAAGATCCCTGTTATTTTGTAAACTTTTTTTTTGCAGTTCAGTAATGGTGGTGATTGTATTAATTTTGGTGCTTTTCCTGACCTTTGCTATGGCAGATTTTTATTTATTTATTTTTTTTGGGTTGAGCCTAAGCTTGAATGTGATGGTGGTCTTTATTGCCCTCCCCATTGCTGGTTAATCCTGATCTGTGATTCTACAGTTCTGCTTCCTTCTGGGAACAAGGTGGGCTGCTTAACTGCTTGGGAGGGGGGGGAGGTGATGGGATGAATGGGGGGGCTGAGCAAAATACTAGTGAGTGTCATTGAGATAATGGAAAGTTAATTTGCTCCATTATGTGTCCTTATCACAAAGTTGCCCCTAATCTTACTGTCTGCTGGAAATGGCACACAAAGCACGGGGAGAGTGACGGAGGGTGGGGAGCGGAGCGGAGGTGCCCAGTGAAGGGGCTTGTGGGTAAGTGGGCAGGGAGATTGCTATTGGCTGCTGCTTCAAATTGGGCTGCCTTGCCTTTTTTAGAAGTCCCAAATGGAGCTGTGAATTCCATATGGTTGGCAGGGTGACAAAGCGGGAGAAGGGAGCCAGCAAATGGCTACGACAGGGACCAGCAGGCAGCGCGGTGGCTCCAGTACCTGGGGGTGAGGGGAGGGGGCAGTCTCTCCCCAGACTCATTAACCCTTTATGGTGCAAAATGATTGACTTTCTGTTCAAAGGCTGGTTTTTTTTTTTTTTTTTTTTTTTTTTTAGTTGGGAGACAAGTTGGGTATCTGGCCGGTACAGTAATGATTGTGGTTTGTTTGTGCCTAATACTTTTTCTCAGCTCATTATCATAATGGAATTCAGATGTTTTATGCCAAATGTAAGCATTTGTCGTGGTGGAGCTGTGGTTCCCCTTTTTCAGCAGAGCATGTTTGGCTTCGAGTCGTCAGTGATTTCTGTGTCACTTCTGTGTTTGTTAGCTTTGGGTTCATGTGAGATTTGGGCTTCAGAAACCACAGGGCAGAGGACAGCAGTGGCATCAGAGTTAAATGGGCGAAAATGGTAGAAAACGGGGATTGTGGTATCGAGAGGGGACCTGTAGCAAGCAGACTCTTACTTTTCAACTTCTCCACAGAGCATATTGACTTCCTGTTTCCCACTGTTCCAATGAAACTGATTGGTTTCTGCCGAGTGTTTTACAACCCCCTCCCCCCAAATAAAATTCATGCAAAAAAGGTGAAAGTGATGCTGTTAGGCATCCTGTAGACTGACTGACCATGCGGCCATGCTCCCCTGGGCAGGCTGCTGATCACCTTCTTATTGTGAGGTAAGCAGATTTGCTGGGCCTGTAGGTAATCGGGGGCTGACTGTGTCTGCTTACCCCTGTGAGGGGGCAGCTGGGCCCAGTTAGCTGGCTGAGTCATGGGCTGCCTCTGCGTTGCTGTGCGTCGGCCCCCACCCCCCCACCCCTTTTGGGGCCAGCAGCATTTGAACTGAGTAATTACCCCAGGTAGACGAGAGCCTTAATCCCTGTGGGGAAATTCTTTTCGCCTTCCCCATCTTGCTCTTCATGTGTGTGACACACAAACACATACAGGTGAGAGCAAGCTTTGGGGTCACAGCGCAGGGTCAGCTAGTGTGCAGCGCCCATAGAGGTGGGGGTTTTGCTCAAGGGCCCACGGACATGACTGTCCTGCTGAGGCCCGGGCTCGGGTGCGGAGGCTGAGGTGAGGGCCCACACCGGGCTGTGAGGTGTAGATGAGCGGAGTTGGCCTCTGTCCCGGCCAGCTAACAGTGGGTTAAGATTGCTCCTGAACCCCCCCCCAGTTGTCTGGTGCTTCAGCTGTTCACGCGTAGTGTTCCTCTGTCCCAGCCCCACACGCTGTACCTCACCATGCCTGAGGCCTCTAGACTGTTTGGAGTGGGGGGTTCTTGGCCACTAGGCTACTGCCGTCAGGCCGCCCTGCCAAGCTTGGGGCTGTGGTGATTGTGCACGTTCCCACAGCTGTTTCTGCTGAGGTGTTCGAAGTCCATGGGCCGGGGTCCGTGAGGCCTGTCAGGCGGCCACAGGACTGATTTGGGACACACACACCCACACACACCTCTGTGTTCCTTTGTTTTGGATAATGACCTCAAGCCCCTCTTCCCTTTGCCAAGTACTGATGTGACGACTTAACCTCGGTAAATGGTGTGTTACGTACCCCCACCCTATTTCCTGTCTAAGGTTTGCAGAAGTTTGATGGGGGAGGGGGAGCGGGGACACTCCAGCCCTTATCAGCAGGACTCTGTGTGTGTTCCCAGGTCCGGGGGGGCTCCGTAGCTTTGCATGAGACAGCAGTTACCTCTAACCCACTGAATCGGTCACGTATAAAGCTGCCACCAGCCCTTAAAATATGAGTGGGGTCCAGCCGGCCGTCCCAGTCCCTCCCCCCTCGATGTGTGAATGTTACGGTTCTTTGTTGCCAGTTCATTATAAGGACATGAGTTTTAAGGGAATAGGGAGTCCTGGAGTTTGTACTAGTGCGGGAGTCAGCAATGAATGTCAGCTTCGGCAGCAGAGCCAAGGTGCTGAGGATGGGAGTCCTGGCCTTTCGCCTGTTTTTGAAGGCGTGTCGTGTGCCGGCTTTGTCACGCGCACTTTACCTTTTTTGGTACAAAGGTTTTCCCCAGCCCTCGCCCCCACCACCCTGTCCTCGCCTCCACAGCTGTCCGCCACATTCTGTCACTCCTTGAGTCTGCCGCTTGTTTCTCCCTTCCTCTTAACTCGCACTTCTGCTCCCCTTGATTCTCAGACACACTTCCTGGGCAGGATTACACGGCTCCAGGTTCGACCACTGCTGGTAGTCCTTTCGATGCTTGTGGGAATCTGCGCAACATGTGGCCTGTGTGATGCCTGACCCTTCCAACAGGTGGCACCCCTGTGGTTCTGTAATGTGCTGGTGCACCTCACCTTGCTTCCTGTCCTTCGAAGTAAGATTGGGTCTCTGAATAGAGCATTTGAACACGGGGAGAATGAAGTCACTTCATACAAACTCATTATCGGTTCTTTGTACTTTGTCTTGTCATGACGCCGGTTGTTATGGAAACCACGTTAATAAAATGTTTTGGTTTCTCTCTCTCCTCCCGTTTCCGACAAGGCTGTTAAACGATTCGTCTTTCTTTTGAGTATTAATCGTTGGTCTCTGCAGGGCTTGACCCATTGTAGATCTCTCTCTCAGTTGAGAAATTGCTTCTGGTTAGTGTGTTTCACAGGGGTTTGCTGAAGGACAGTCAAATATTACTCGTCCTTCAGGAATAATTTTATAGGTTTATGGCTCTTAAAAAGTGACCTGCACGGATTCCTCCCCCTAGGGTCATGATGGGTATCTGAAATCAGTCCCTCATAATGACTAAGAGTTTGCACCAGCTACTTATTGGACGTTCTCTCTGAGGCTCCACAACTCATCAGCTCGGCCGCGACTCGCTAATGGTTATCCGCTAAAATTTGCCTCTGCCGCCGTTCCGCTGTCTGTGGACCCCTCCTGCGGTCCTCACCAGCCTGTGCGTCTCTCAGCAGGACACGCTGAAGCCAGCCTTCACGGTAGCCAACTTGCCAGGGACCTCCAGCGCGCAGGCCACGGTGCCGACCACGTCCACGACCATGCAGGTCAGCAGCGGCCCGTCCTTCCCCATCACCAACTACCTGGCGCCCGTCTCTGCCAGCAGCAGCGTCAACAGCATCACCAGCGCCAACGGCACCGTCCTCAAGGCTTCCGCGGCCTCAGCCGGCGTCATGCAGCTGCCCAGCGGCTTCACCTTCATGCCCGGTAGGTGGTGGGGTCGCCATGGAGACTCTTCCTCCTCCTGTAGCTGTGTTCCACAATTATCTAGCGCGAGATGATTGTGTGTTTTTGATGTCCGTTTTGTTTCAAGGCTGCCGCTTTGCACATAGACGGCCATCGCGAGCGTCGGTTTTTTTCCCCAGCCAGTTTTCTCTGCTTCCTGTGTAATTTTTACGTTAAATGCTGTTCAGGACAGCGTCGCCTGTCACGTTCTACAAAAGCAGAGTGTCCAGGGTGGAAGCTGTGCTCCACCATCAGAAATCTTTCTGCTATTAGTCGTCTTTGTAGGGGAGGAATAATCAGGCAGGCCTACACAATGGGTGCTGCGGAGAGCCCTGCCAAGTAGGGCTTATAATTAGTAATGAATATTAAATGAAGGCTCTCGGGCTCGTGGCAAAATGATCATTTAAGCAATGCTTCATGGGCTTCCAGCTCGGGGAGGGACAGGAAACGCGCCGTGGTGCTTCCTCTGACATCCAAAGTCGCTAAGGGGGATGTGCACCCCCCCAACCCCCCGCCTCTTCATAAACACAGGGGCCCTTTAAATCTGTCACGCAGCAGTAGGACCTAGAAGCAAAGAACTAGAATGCTTAGCTGAGCAAAAGTAACTTGCCCCATCAGGAGAAGGCCAGCGCAGTCCCCTCCTGCCTGCCTGCTCACCTTCTCACCGTCCATGTTATACAGAGATGCTTTTTCATCTCGCTGATCCTAAGGAATTACTGTTAGAGTTCGGGAGGGGTAACCTGCACCCCTGTGCCCGGGATGGGTAACCTGGTGAGCTGCATCCCTGTGCCCAGCATCTCACATTCCAGCCCCTTGAGTGTCAGATGTCATTTACTCATGTCGGCTTTTTCAGTGGCATCTTTTTGCCTCCCCTCCCAGTTCTATAACTGTCCTTCCCCCCCCCCCCCCATCCATCACAGGGACTTCGCTGGCGCCCGGCACCCCCACCATTCCGCTGGGCCAGCTGCAGCAGCACTCCCTCGCCATCCAGGGCCAGCAGGCCCAGTCCATCCCTGCCGCGCCCGTGCAGCAGAACCAGCAGGCTGTCTTCCGCTTCCCTACCACGGTCTCCCTTGCCGGTGAGTGCAGCCCCCACCGCAGCTACGCCAACGGCTGCATTCACTGGGATGGCTAAAAGGCGACCAGCAGTATTTTTTTTTTTGCACCAGAGTTTGTATCTTTTGGGTTGGGTTGCCTTTTTAGCTGAGGCGGTGGAGCTGTGGATGTGTGATGGATGCAGTACATGCTTGTTCCTATTGGACTGGTTTGCCAGTTTTATTGGAGCGAGCGGTTTGATGGCCTTTAGTCAGGTGATGTCATGGCTGGCGATGGAATGAAATGAAGCCTGCATCTCATTGGCTTAGGGGCTGGTATGACCCAGCAGCTGCAGGCCATCCAGGTGCATCCAACCACGCAGCAGAGTGGCAACCCCAGCGACGGCAACCCGGAGATCTCCCAGGCTTCTACAAGCGCCACAGGTACCGGCTCGCACCTTCGGCGTGGTCTCTTCTGAAAGTAGACTCGTTCGCAAGATACGTGCCAGCTTTTAAATTACGTGCAGCCCTGCAGCAATTTACCATCTCATCCCACACGCATGCTGCCTACGTAACACGTCGGTATGAATGCAGATGTAGTAATGTTCATATTCTGCTTGGGGATGGATTCCCGTTGACCGTGGCAGCTGTTTGGCAGCCCAGACTCCAGGGGGCACCGGCTGCCAGGTGTAATAAAGGCACCTGACAACGTCGTGAAATGCGCCGCAACCGGCATCGCTGCACGCTCAAGTTCAAGCGTGCAATTTAAAATGACAGTGGAGCAGATGTGTAATGCGGTAGGTCTGCTCACCGTACCACACCAAAAGGCGCCCGTCGTGTAGGGGAGAACGCCCCCCCCCCTTGAAATGATGTGGCCTGGTAGCCCTCCCCTCCACCATACTCTTGCCATGCGGCATCCGGGCCATTTGAGCTTCTCTGCAGTGCGTGTCTGGAAACCAGGCAGCCTTTATAAGAGCCAAAGCATTTGGTTGCCTTGGAAGGTTTACGCACATTGACTTATCATTTAATCTCAAGCGCAGGTGAAATGCAGAGTAGAGAAGGCGTCTCAAAAAAAGTGCTAGTTCCCTTCTGCGTAGCCCCTGGGCATAAGGTGCATGTTCACGATGAACCAGGCACTAACGACGGTCCCCAGTATGTTCCGGGACGCTGAGCGCCCTGCGGTTCGCGTTCTGCCATAAGCATGTATGTGCTGTCGCATTTAAAAGTTGCATATGGCTGAGCGGACTGCCGCAGAGGCCCTCGCACCTGTGCAGGGATTCCCCTGGGAAGCTGGTGAGGTATCGGGGAGGAGGGAACACCATTCTGCCCTGGAATGCCGCTCTAGTGGCCGTAAGCTGCCATCAGGCCTTCGGGACACAACCTCACACGATAAGCACTCTGCAGAGCTGCTGGTCTTTCTGCAGAAGACATGGGCTGCAGCCCAGCAGGGCATTCTTTCTGAAGAGTGACAGGTTCCCCTGCAAGGCAGCTGGAGCGGCAGTGCCATCTAGTGTTCTTTCAGTCACACTGCAGGCTTTAGCACAATAGCATGTTCGCGTTTTGCTGCCTTTAGCAGTGTGGCGTGCCCTGAATCTTTTGAAGAATCTGCTTCTAATTTCTTGCTCTCCCGTGCCCCCCCAGTGAGCCTCCCAGCCACCATCGTCACCACCCCGGTGCCCACGTCCATGGCAGGGCACATATACCCGAGCCCCCACACGGTGATGTATGCCTCCACACCCGCGCTGGCTGATGGCAGCCTCACAGTGCTGAATGCCTTCCCGCAGGGATCCTCCGCCATGCAGGTCTCCACGCAGGGCCAGGACGCAGGTAAGGCCTGTAACTGGGGGGCCTATTTGACTAATACCGCAGGGGTGGATTTTGTGACTGGCTACAGGAAGTTAGATTTTAGACATGATGATGCAACTGCACACACAGGCTTTGCTTGGCGAGTCCCTTCATCAGTCTGTTAATATCGAGCCTGAGACTTTGTAGCCCTGCCACCGGTCACCGCAGTGCAGTGTTGCTGAAGCCTTGGAGAGGATGAGGGACGTGCTGTGTTCTGTCACTTCCAGGAGCTGTACCACACGTGTTCCTCACAGCGCCGGTCTCCGCAGTGCAGATCCACCCAGTACGGCAAGATCTGTTTCACCTCTGTTCCCTGCATGTCCTTAAATGCCAGTCGTCTGCTAATGCACGTTGTGCTGCTTTCCTAACCGATACATCACTTCAGTGTTTTGGCTGAATCTCATTATGCGTACTTGACTGTACTTGTGTTCTCATGTACCCGTTTTACGTCGTCTTCCGTCGCTGGAGATCAGATCCAACCCCAGATATCAAGTATGCATCGGGTGCAGCCTTGCCAAATGAGAACAATTCCATGATTTCATTCCGTGCTTTTGTGATGGCAGGAAGAAGGCAGGAACCATACCTGTTCAACCTTAATCTGAGTTCTATCGTTCCTCTCAGTATTTTCTTGCTGTTTTTCACTTTTTTGGCTAGTGACACTGCTGAACTCGAATGGTTAACACCCATGTATAGCATTTGTACAGAGTTCAAATAAATACGAATATTTTAAGTGTAAACTATTTAGTAATAAATTATACCAGGAATAATTCATTTAGACTGGACATTTTGATAGTGTCATTTATTAAATACTACGATAAAAATTACGGCCAGGGTGATCAGCTGGATGTACAGAATAGTGGAACAGCAAGTACACAAGGACAAATCTGTTCCAGTACACAATCGGTGTGTTCTCTGTCCTCGATCTTGCAAGAATTTCTGAAAGGCAAGTTCACAAGACCGGTCTTGCAAAGACCACAAGTACAGTCTTTGCGTTTTTGGTACTGAGATTCACCCTTTGTGTGTGAGGCTGTGTCAGTCTGCTCAGTGTGCACAAGCATTTCCTCCCTCATTTTACTCTAACTAGATGTTAGACGCCTTGTTAAGCCGTGTTCCAAAACTAACATTGTAGAAGAGAACCTGAGCTGTACTAAGAGTGATTCTTTAAAGCAGCAAACACCTTGGTTTCCCAGCATCCCCCTCTCTCTGCCCCAGATGGTGATTGGGCAGCAGGCAAGCGGTGGGGGCAGCAGCGGTAACTTGACGGAGCTGCAGGTCGTCAACCTGGACGCCCCGCCCCACAATGCAAAGAGTGACTGATGGACGCCGGGGCCGGGAAAGGTGGCGGCTGCAGGCTAGGCTGCTGCTGCTCTTATCGACACTTTTCAACAGTACCTTTTATTTTAAACACCTTATTTAGACGAGTATAGAAACACTGCAGCATAGGAGTGAGATGGATGTTTCTACCTTCTGTGGATCTGTTCTTGTCCACCCAGAACTTTTTGGACTTGAGACATGCACACTGCAGGTGCTGTGGCTTTAGCCAAAGAGACATTTTTTTTTTTTTGTCCGTGGGTTTGTGTTTTTAAGTATGGGGAATGATTGGATGGGAAGGGAAGTTTCAGATCCAATGTAATGTAGAAATGTACATTTTTTTTTTTTTTTTATTGAAAGATTTGGTATTTTTAGCACGCTGTGCAATGGCATGTGGCTGTTTTTAATGTTTTGTATGTATATGTGACTCATTTCTATGTAATTTACACAGGTATGTAAATTGAATGTAATATATTTCTATATTATGTTGAGCAGCGTGTTAATGGGGAGAGAAGACAATGTCAAGCCATTTTTTTTTTTCTCTCCCCTTTTGCCTCTTGAATTTGGGTGAAATTTTGTGCCAAAATGTATTCACTGACTCAGCTCCATCTATTTCTTTTGTAGTGTGTACACACACCCCCTCACCATCTCTACACTGACAATTATATAAAAACATAGGCACCGTCAGACGTCTGCCTGCAGTTCCGTCACTGGCATTACGGTGGCATTTCTGGTGAGAGGAAAGGAGCCTGGGTAATATAGCGTGGACCTGCTCTTCCTGAGGATACAGTGTTGGCAGCCTGGGCACGCAGGCCGCGGACGACTCTGCCGCTGTCTTTCGGTACGGCACGTTCTGTTAACGTTTTTAGCAGGTAATGTTCATGTGGGCATCTGGTCCCTGTGCCTTTACCCCACAGCCTGGCCATGGAATACTTTCCCAGGAGTGTTTTGCTGCTGGAATCTCCAGGCGTTATACTGAGACCTGATGCAACTCTACAGCAGCCTTGGCAATGGACGATGGCACGTTCCTCCTCTGATTCTGGTGTCTGGGTCTACTCTGGAGGACCCTAGCTGGGCTGAAGGACGCAAAATTGTAGAGAATGTATCACGAATAATTGCTGAGCAACTCAGGAAAGCCATTTTTGTCATGTATTTTGTACATACGCCTTGGACATACTGTAAAGGTGGTGTTTCTCACCGTTACTGGATCGCTCCACTCTGTGTGGCTCTCCAGAGCCTTCTGATGCAAAGGAACATTTCCGCACTTTTCAGTTACTAAATGTACCCCAGTCAGTGTGGAGGTGATCCTCAGAATGGCCAGACGCTCCCTGGGCACCAGCAGCTCCTCCACACACCATCAGTCTCAGCTTCTGTTAGTGGTTGCTGGTCCTTGTGGTTATCAGCTTGTTTATGAAGAAGCTTGTGAAAGATTATCACGGGGGCCCAGGGAAGCAGGTGTGGGAGGTGCTGCCGTGCCAATGTAATTTGTTGAGTAGAGCCAGAGGCTGCTTTGAAAGGTCAGCGCTGTCCTCTGGTGCCTGTTTGATCGATCAGATCACCCTCTGCTCAGACATCCTACAAGAAAGGGACTCTTGACTGTTAACCCTTGTCTGTTGTTAAGCTTTTTTTATTATTAAAGACTGTTGAACATCTGCTCACTTTACTAGGCATATAATATTTTACGGTCTTTGCGTGAAGTGCTTTGGGGGCAACTTGGCCGGCCTGAAGCAGAGGTGTCCCATGCGTGTATGAGACCAACTCTAGCATGGTAAACTGCCTGTGGTCTGTTTGCTGATGAATAAGTTTTGGCTGAAATGATCACCTTGGATTTTATCACTGATTTGCCCACCTGTACAGAGTTTAGACACTAAAGCCCTCATCGTTTTTACCAGGTCTATCGGTGGATACCAGCTGTTCCACTACCCCGTTGTATCTCCGTATCATCAGCCATCCACTTTATAGAGGAGCGGTAGAGCTAAGGGGTGTATGCTGGTCACAGTATGATGCCGCACCCACTGCGTGAGGAACCACCTTAGGGATGAGAACCTGACTGTAACCATGCAGTGGGTGGTACTTCAGCACCACACTAGTCTGAATGGACCAGTGTTTGCTTTCCAGTGGCTGGAGTGCCAATCCTGCCACCAACCTCCAAATTTCCCTGTACGTTTTTGGACCTGAACAGCTTAAGCTTTGAACGCGTTACAAGCGCAACCATAAATAATGGGACATCCAAAAATTGCAGATGTGCTTGTATCCTGATAGATGATTACACAGGAAGCTTAGCTTTTTTGTTTTCCGGTTTGGGGGAGGCGGGTTCAAACTGGTCATTTTGTCGTGGATCCAATCAGAGTGTGAGAATTTTCAACTTGGCAAGGATATACCCAACAAAATCGCCTTTCATTGAATAGGGCATAGGAATTCCGGGAATCCTCTTTGATAACATCATCGGGGAATGCCTCCAAGCCGCCTCGTTTTCGAATTTTTGATTTCAGATTTACCAAACAAGAATGGCAAGAATTTGAAGATGTAACCCGAAA
>JAODJU010000062.1:4541342-4569145 GCA_026776725.1 Gnathonemus echidnorhynchus | reverse complement strand
TTTAGCCCAGACTACCTTAAATCTGGCAAGTTATCTGGCTAAGCAAGTAATCCTGCTTTGTGAAACAGGCCCCAGATGATCAGTTTCCCTCAAAATGTTACAAAAACAAACATCAGCAGACACGACTGACATCATGCATTTCAAAGGTATTTCTAAACTTATCCAACTAGCACCCTTATGTAATTATAAGCACGCTGTGTTCCCCATTAAGTGGTTACATTAAGTGGTGGCATAGATCTTTACATTTCTAGTGTACTGCCTGAGCAGTTCCTCACTTGAATATTTCATAATTATATACTGTAGATTACCTCAATCTCAGCATTAAGTCCACATACAAACCACCAGATCTACCTTTCAAGTGTAGATGATTTCTGAACTATTAGTGAGAAAATGCATTTTTAACATCAGACTCGGCACACCTGAAGATGCTGAAGGTCATCTTCTTGAACATTCTGGGATAAATTGTATACCTGAAAAACATTCAGCTCGCATTTAGGTCCCATATAACTTGATGCCATTCATATGCAGAAACAACTACTATTCAGAGCACAAGGGTGAGAGGATTAAAGAAGCTGCAGTCGGGCAATTCTACAGAAGAAGTAATTCTGTTACCAAGATGTCATGCATTTGGTGAAGGGTGCAACCCATTATGCAGTATAATTTAATAGTTGAGATACAACAGCAGAGGATGGGTGGTATTTCAAGCAAAGCAAATGAGTTTTTTGAACTGTGGCTATATTTTCCTCTGATTATAATTGGTTACCATATAACAAGCCAGTCTGTCTTAAAACAAACTCCATAGGTCATCACGCATTTACACTTACAGCAATTTTGCAAACTGCAGGCAGGCAATCTGGGAAACCACCCAGCCAAGGATGAATAAAATGCCACTTCATCCAAGAGGAGCTCAGTTACCAGAGTGCACAAGGCAACCCTGATTCACTCTCTAAACTGACCTGTATGGAGCTCGTCATGGTGCTCAGGGCAAACACTGTGGCACAGTCCTTGATGGTGGACTGGCTATCAAAAGCTCCCTGGGTATCCACAAGAAGAACCGCCACCTGTTGGGCAGTAACAGTGCAATATTGAGGACCCTACTTGTGACACTATAAAACCCAGAGGTGGAAATTTCAGGTCCAGAAACTACAAATCCAGACCAAGATTTTGTTTCAACCAACCAGTTGAGTCCTCTGTGACTGTGACTCTTTATGCTCAACTGGTTGGTTGGAAGTAAATCAGTCTGGATTTGTACTTTCTGGACCTGAAATTGCCACCTCTGATAAAACCCCCAGCAGTCCCAGTGAGGAGGTGGCTCACCTTGCTCCCGTCAGGCCTGTCCACCACAAACACCTCACTCCAGAGCTGGATCCCCGTTGTCTCCCGCTCACAGCCGCCCCTCCAAGTGAAGCCGGTCAGGGGGTCTTCTTCACCCCCAAGCCAGAAGCTGGATGACTGGTGAAGAAACATGGTGTGAGGGCAGCACAAGAGAGAAAGGAATGTTTTGCTTAACACCAGACAGGACCATTTGCCAGAATCGCCACTAGAGGGCAGTGGTCTGACACATTTCCCCTCAAAGATCAGCAGTCCCAGCACAGGCTTCTGACAACAGCTTCAATCAACCAGACAATTTGCTGGAATTAAAGATAAGCCACATTGTACGGTGTGATAAGAGGTTTCACTGCAAGGTGCACAATGATGAAATTAAATCGATGCCTCCATACCAAGCTGCCTCATCTACACTTTCCAAGCCAGCAGTGAGCAACCTTACCCTCAGAGGCCTGCATCGTCTGCGGCTTTTTAATGTTCCAGCGCTCGATTGATTGAAAGTCACTATTCGCACTGGAAATATCACCTTGCCTTGTGATAAAAAGCCGACTCGCTATTCTCTATCCAAATGACACTGAAAATCCACAAACACCTAAGCCCAGGTATGGCTGTAATTTGCCATCCTGTGGCACTAACAGTGGCCACTTCAACTCCCCCAGAGTTTCAGAATGCAAGACTTGTTCTTAGGCCAGTGAATTAATACATGGTGCACTCTGAGCCAGGTGCAGACTGGTTATTCCTCATGCTACCTGCATTGCCAACAGGTCCCATGTGAATGTAATGCTACGCACGCCAACTTGACTTCAGGAATGGCTTTATCTGCGCCAACAGCCAGAGCGTGACCGACAGAAACAAAAACAAGGCCAACAGCCTATGCCCTGCAATGCTCGAGTCAATTAATACTTCTATTCTCATACCCTTATTGGAAAACAGGCTCATTATTACCATGATAAACTCCACGTCAAATGAGATGCTTATACTCAAAAACCCAACAGCAGACAGCAGAGTCCACCAGTCGGACATTGTTTACTGGGTCAGGACATGCATACCCAAGGAGTAAGAGCTGGGCACGTAGAGAATCACTCCCTGACTGGAACCTTGTCTCTCATCCACCCGCAACAGGGGCTCAGAGTACGGCCAGGTGTCCAGATCCTGTTAAATTCAAAGCTAACAGACTGACAACCAGTAAGTCACACACAAGCAACACTGTTACAAACTCACACAAAGCATTTCACAATCCAGTTCAGCGTGACACAGCCAGATGCTTCAAAGGCCACAGGAGCAGAAGCTCAACTCCAGCCCCAAGATGAGATAAGAATAACTGTCCAGTGGGCTCCGTGAAGCAAGCCCACCAGTCACATGCTTCTCGCACACGATCCGCCGATGCCTCCCCATCAGCCGTCACCATCAACTCGCGCACATCTCCCTCAGATGGAAATTACCAAAGAAATCCAATCAAAAGGTATTCAGGGGAGTCAAACCTCTTAATGAGTTATGCAAAATGACCACATCATAATGTCATTCAAGCTCAGAAGGACGAGGTGAGTTAGAGGGTGTAGGGAAAGGACTACATTGTACTTTGACTTTGTTAAAAAGAGCATGAACAAAACCTTTATAAATGGGGCACAGAGGAAGAGGATGGAAACAATTGCTTTGTTCTAAAATGCGGGAGAACTAGCCCAGCCTGTCCTCCCAGGAGTGACACTTACATTAATACAGTTGTCACTGGGCCCCAGAATCCCCTCCCAAAACACCAACCTCACCTGGTTGTACATGAAGCGCAGCATGAAGTCCAGCAGGAAGGACTTGCCCTTGCGGAAGGCCCCCGCAACAGATACCACCACCACGCTGAGGTCACGCACATGCTCCTGAAGCAAAACGCGCTCCAGGGCTGCCTCGTCCAACTCGAACCGGTGGCTGTCCTCGTGGGCCAGCACCACCTGCACAGGTCCGGCCACCATTGCTTCCTCCTCCTCAGCACCATTCAGGAACAGCTCCTCCTCTTCCTCATCATCATCTTCCTCCTGCTCCTCATCATGCCAGGGTACTGCTACATCTTCCACTCCGTACTGACCTGAGAATGGGAAGACCCGTCCATAGAGCTCATAAATAAAAGGACTCATCCGCAGCAACTTGCGATTAGGTCCATGTGGTGGAGAAACAACTAACCCATTAGAACAAGAATGAAGGCCAACTCCTTATCAGGGCACACATAAAAGCAGTCCTAAGTTCAAGGGTTTGTTTCCTTATGATGCTTTCCCACTGGTATACAGGAACAGACCCGTACCCTAGCCGTACCGCCAAGAAAGACTAGTCACAGAGCAGTTTCAGCTTGCTTTAGTTTTCCACTGCAGCAGGGTTGGCTTGGTAAAGGCATTGCTGGGTTTGGAGAACAACAGTGACGTAAATCCAAAGATGCTTATTTCCTGTTCACACGGTGTCCAATCTGTACATCATGATTTACTATGTCCAATTATTATTTTTTTTACAGCACGCTAATTTCCACTGAGAATCACCCTGTTATGCAAGTGTCAAACACTAGCGGAATTAGCATTAAGTACATTTGCATAAGGAATACATTCCATTCAGCTGTTCTATAGTACTTTTTCAAGCAGGAGGTTGGAAATTTTCAAGTTCCAAGTTATCAGAAATGCATCAATACATTGCGATGTGCCGCACTACTAATATGTAGAATATACACTTCTTCATTCAGATAATCCACATGCAGAACACCAATATCTCCATGCATTTCAGCCAATGAAATGATGGTAATACAACCAGCTCAGTTTGGTCATGCTGTAACAGGGCCATGTCAGTGCAGTTACGGCTCGGGTACAGCTTGCATTCTTCGCAATGGAAAACAGCCAGTTCGTGGCTCAGATACGACTCGGTTCTTGGTGGCAGTGGAAAAATACCATTAGTCTAGAGCAGGTCTATCAGCTCAACCAGTGTACGTGACCAGGGACCAACTCCATCAGCATTTTTTGCTAGGGAACCATTTTAAACTGCCTTATGTAGTACATAGGGAAAACATACAGAAATTTCTCTCTAAGTTAGTAATACAGCCACAGAACCAACTCCACGACCTGATCGATTTCCCGTGGGAGGCAGGTTATATAACATCTGAGTTAAGGAGTGTGGGAGAGGCCTGATCATGCACTTTTAAAATACAGCCATTATGTAAAATCGGCCACAGGCCTCAGGGTAGAAAGGGTCTTATTAGACCTAGACACCAGCAAAATGCAGGCCAAGCAAATTTACATACATGGACACCAGGCACATGTTCACAGCCCCTGCTGCATTTACAAAGCATCCTATCGACATGCCTGAATAAAATCACATCACTAAACAAACCACGTAATGAAGGAAAAAATATTTGAGACAAATTATTACGATGCAGAAAGTAATAACCCAGTTCAAGAAACCATCAAACACCAAACTTAGACAACTTGCAAATGCATTCTAATGCATGCAATTCAAAAAGACGTCACCTATAAATCTCATAACGCACAGATCATTGACCATTTCTTCACATACATGATTCCACATTATATTCAAAGCCATGACTTCTGTACATTCACTGATAATATTTAACATGAGCTGGATCTTTGATGCTGTATCAGCAAGCTAGAGAAAAACACCACTCATTACAGGACAGTAGAAAACATAAGTGGCTGCCCCTTCAAGTTAGGCCAAAAAAGAGGGGGGGGGGCTTCCCTTGGCTAGCAGTACTGTGGATAATGGAAGGACAGAGGGTCACGTCATAACTATGAATCGTCTCAACAAGCCCACCCCACCACCATCTCCTCTAAGCCAAGGACGGTATATTCCAGGAACACATAGAGCCCTCTCCAGTTACAGAGGAGGACAGCTCTGCTGGCCCTATGAACACGTGTGGGAAGGCGATGCGAAAATAGACGCGCTCCAGTTTGTGCAGGACCCCTGAGGACTGCGAGGCCCTCAAGGAAGAGATTATTAAAACCACACTCTGCCCCATATTGAGCACTTTACTCTCCATTTAAACGGGTAGGTTAAAAATACACCTTGCTGAAACTGATCCTGGGCCAACGCTGAATTAAAGAAATAGGACTGGTTATGGCACACACACACACACAGCTAGCAGGTTTAAGGTTCTAATCCCACTAAAGAAGAACGATATGTAAAATGGACATAACATTCATAAATAGAAACACTGGCCACAGATAGGTCACATTAAGCTTGTGGAAATCCGGCTGCCATCCTGAATGACAGAAAACCATCAGCAGCCCGAAGTACCCATAGAGAGAAGCCTGCTGCTGCAGTGAAAGTCATATCGCAACACAGCAAGTGGCTGTAACTCAAATCAACAATCTGTTCACTGGATGGGAAAGCATTTAAGAATAAATGCTGTTTAAGAATAGAAACACAAACATGTATTCGACCCACTTATAGGTTTAATTATTATTATTATTATTATTATTATTATTATTATTTTACACGCCATAATCGCTGATTGTTTAATATGCCTGGCGATTTAAAATTTGACCATGAATCACAATTTTAATATCAAACCTCAAGATCCGTTATAGAGGAACCACTAAGTTAATCGTTGTAAATTGATATGTCGCTGTCTTGTAAGCGCCCTACAATATCCATTTGTATAAATGCAATATGGTTAAGTAATAATTAACACAGAAAAAAAATAAAATCAACCTTTTTGTTTGCTTAGGGTACTGAAATGATATGCTAAGCAACTGGTTAATGGGTAAAAATTGTTTAGCCCAACAAAAAACAACCACTTGTCCCAGATATCAGAAGAACAATGGAGGAAGCTTGACAGAATACTAAGCAACAATTTGAAATGAACTTGATTGGCATTTCTATTTTCAGAGGTTTCTCACAAGGAAACAGGTTGCATAAATCAAGGAAATTCTGCACTACAAAGAGAAATATGAAGATACCATCATTCCTTCTCCCAAAGACTTCACAGCCAGCAGAACACCCCATCACTAACAAAAGACCTCCACCCTCCTTTATGTGAAGCACAGGGAGAACTGTAGACTTAGCAATGGCTTTGGATTTAAAAAAAAAAAAAAAAAAAAAAAAAGTAAAAACGTTTCCACCAGCTGTGGGATTTCAACCAAGACCACGGAGATTCTCCCAACCACAGAGCTGCAGATACAAGTACTGATAAAAGGATTCGGTATTCAGTGAGAGGAAAGCGAAACTTAGTCTAGATTAAATCTTTGGTGACAGCCAATTGAGACAATCATGAGAACAGAGGCAGAATAACATTGTTTACAAAGCATAATTTGCCAAAATACAAAGCATAAGTTGTACATAATTTTGTGGAGGACAAAGAACTGAAAACCAAAATCTAGTTTTACTTTGTCAAGTGTTCTCTTACCCTTACAGTACTTCACAGCATACAAGATGGGGGGTGGGCAGGTTTAAAATCTCATTTCCAAGTCACCTGATATTTGGCCTCATGACACTCTCTGTCTAGCAGGTTAACACATGCCAATTACATGAGAACAAGAGGAGCCTCATTCCAGTATGACAGATGGTAAATGGCGGCACAGAGTCAGCGATGAAGATTGTCAGGCATTCACTAATGTTCCTATAGTGGAATTTCACTTTCCGAAATGTCTTAGAAGGAACATAATTTCGTTTCCTCATGAATACTGCCTTCTCATGCATTTCACACAAGCCTATTCTGTAGAATAGAATTTCTGTAGAATTTCAGCCCTCAATGTGCCCAATAGGCGCAGCTGCTGGCACGCTCACAACAGAGCAACTGGCTCTGTGCCTGAACTTGGTGCCGACCATCATGATGGAATAGTGAGCAACCTAGGGAGCCGATTCATGACGGACAGCACAAAGTCCACAGCATGATAATGAACTCCCGTGGGGGCGGGGGTACAATAAACTGTAACATCCAATGGGAAAGCCACTAAAATTCCATGTTATTCTACTTCACATGTGTTCCACCATTTAGTAATAATCATGCAAATTTACATACTAACTCTACATGGTTTTACACTCTTGCGTTTACACTCTTGCCTGAGAGCATGTGCTCACCACAACACGCCATTATGCCCCAAGAAAGGACAGCACCCCTCAAAACAAAATTACAGTGAAAAGGGCCCAAAAGTCAAGAGAAATGAGACCTACGTTACATTCACTGTCATGCTTCAAGGCCTCGGGCATGCCATCAGTGTTCACCACTCTACTTAATGCAGTTAGGGCACAAAGCAGGCTGCACAAGTTTGCAATTACCTATGCAATCATGAAACTGAACAGAATTAAACAAAGTATAACCTTAAGAGTATAACAATTAATCTTCCATAATAACCACAAATCACCCAAAATTTATTAATAAAAAGGTAGCAGGCTGTGAAAATTGTGTTCTTTGGGTCCATGTCAAGTGCACACATACTAAAGTCAAGCTCAGGATAGAACACTGAGAGATTCCCCAGTTTGTTTCCGATTACACAGGAGGCAGAAGGCAGCCTGGCATGCTTGCTGCCAGGTGCATGGTAATCGAACAGAAGGCTTGAGAAGATGACGCCATCCCACTGCCCCCGGCTGTGCCGCAAGGAGCAGGCGACTCCTCTCCCCTGCCTGTAGACCAGCCCTACAAACACCCACATTCTCCCGTCTCTCTACAGGACTGCAAAACCCTTGAATCATTAAAAAAGTCACAAAATATTTACCAACACTGAGCTGCATCAAACCACAAAGACAAATGCCTCAGTGGACAATATGTTGTAAATATCCTCCAAATGCAGCACAACACTGAAAATGCCAAGACCTGTAAGGTCATGCACTGAAAGACCACAGACAGTATCTTACAACACAGCTCTGAAGCTTATATATACGCCAACCTGAGTGTAGCATAGTCAACTAACTACAATGCAATTTGAATCCATCTTCTAACCACTTATCCTGGTCAAAGCAGCTATCCCAGACAGCATAGGCCAGGGGTCTCCAACTCTGGTCCTGGAGAGCTACTAACCAGTAGGTTTTCTATCCTACCTGGCTTCTGATGAGTCACACCTGCTCCTGGAATTTACCTGAGAACTAGTGTGGCTCATCAGAAGCCAGGTAGGATAGAAAACCTACTGGTTAGTATAGCTCTCCAGGACCAGAGTTGGGGACCCCTGGCATAGGCTATGAAGGCTGGGATAAACCCAAGACAAGATGACAATCATTCACAGCTACATATAGGTACAAATATAAATATCTCACTGAAGTATGACACTCCCTACATGGTTGACAATTGATTTATCTTCAAATGATAAACTAAAAAAAGGAATGAAGTTTAGCCACTTATTTATTAGTTATAAACCCTGGACAATTCTTCACTCCAAGAGCATTAGTACATCTTCACCCTGAATCCTTCACAACAGTTCATAGTCACCCAGATACCAAAACACAGGCTGCAAAGCCCCTTGAGCATCTCCACCTCCCCAGACCCCTAGGGTCATCTGACAGGGAGACAGTGGCAGCATATAAAACATGTGGTTTGCACCAAAAACATGGCAGCTGGAGCCGACAGGTAAACAAAACCAGCAACCTTGCAGTTATTCAGACCTTCATCTTACTTTTTCCAGTTTGATAAATGGACAGCAAACGATCACATCTCTTTTAGTGGGAATGTGCTGCACATCACTAAGGGGGATACCTAGAATAGTGAAATAACTAGCTAGACCCAGCAAAGGAGTCAGAAAGCATTACAGTATTGGGAAAATCATGTTCAATACGTTATTTCCCCAGTGACAAAAAACAGGGAAAGCGCCTACCGAAAGCTGCCAGTGGCTCCCTAATTATACCTGTTTAGATCTCAGTACGAACCACAGTATACTGAAACTCGAACACGCCGGACGTTCATATTAGCTACACCTGCAAGAACAGCAAACGGGGCCAGACACGACGCCAGCTCCTCCGAATTACAGAACAACCACTTAAAACAACAGACGTCAGGTGCACAGACACAAGCAGGCAATAAATCGCAACACGGCAACTAAAAAGGCGACATCAGTGGGGAAACGTGCCATTTAGAAGCATGCGTTTGTCTGAATAGCATGTATAATGCGCAAAGGAAGTAAATTGTTAAAGTAATGCTTACAGCGTCCATTCATTTGAAAGACATGGAAGCCCAAGCAAGTGCGGAATCACGTGACCGCAGAAAGCACACACACTCCTGTCGCCAGGCAGCCAGGGAATTACAGGGGGACCGTTAAACGGCGTCTCGAGCTCAGCCGCGCAACCAAAACCCCGAATATGGGAATAGGCCGAGCAGCAGTCGGCGGCATGGCCGTCAAAGCCCACAGGTCGCCGATTGAGAGGGACCAGGGCTCTGTGAAACTTAAGTGAGCTGTTACAGAAACGAGACAGGTTCACCTATCATTATGTCGAGAGCCGAAATATACATAACCTTACATACCAAAAAGCAGTTTCGTGAGAAGTCTGTCAATAAGAACCACATCACCCGGTAACAATGGGATTTTGAGCGACAAAAAACCGTCATGCGGAAGCATACCTTCGTCAAAAACGTCGTATTTATATTTCTGTTCCAAATGATTCCGATTCCTGAGCCCGCTCTTCTCCGCCATCTTGTTCTGTTTAAAAAACGAGCTGACGTCAGGAGCGCTTTCCTACCTTTATCAGGGCTGGACCTTCGCCTTCTGCTGGGTCCTAAAGCACTACCCAAATGGATAGTTAGCTAAGTTAAAAAGTGATAGTGTGACCTTACTGAATTATATAATCACTGTCCTGAATATCTATCATAGTGATTATCAGTTATTTACTTAACTGCTTGGGGTCATGGAAGTACACATTAACTTGCACTTTGAAATGAAATGCTGCTCCAAATGGTGTAGTGGCATTTGAAACACCTGTTAAATATTTACATTTTATGGTGGTGCAGTGGTCAGCACTGTTGCCTCACACTTGTGGGACCTGGGTTCAAGTCTCCACCAAGGTTCCATGTGTGTGGAGTTTGCATGTTCTCCCCATGTTATCATGGGGTTTCCCTCTAGGTATTCTGGTTTTCCCCCACAGTCCAAAAACATGCCAAGGCTACTTGGAGATTACCAGACTGCTCATAGAAATGAATGGAGTATGCCCTGTGATGGATTGGTGCCCCATCCTGCCTGTAGCCTCCAGGAAAGGCTCTGCACCCCCACAATCCTGAATAGAATAAGTGGTTTCAGAAAATGGATGTGCTTCCTTATGGCCACAAACAATTTACTGATGGGTGACCTATTCCCTCTTTCAAAGATACACCTGTTTTTCCCAGTGACTTCTATGCCTATTGTGCAGTTAAATAGTATTGTCTCCCACTGCATTTTGATAGAAGGGTTAGTATAAAAATAGTTTAAATGCAGTTAAATACAAGTTCAGAAAGTATGTCAAGCTGTGACCCTATCAATCCCAAGCAGCTGAAGTAGTCTCATTTGAGAAATAAGTACTCATTCTTGTTGCTCATTACCTTTCAACTCTAAAAGCCTCACTACATGAAACTAATTTGGTTATCAAATTAAGACCATTCTGGATTTGAAAGCATATGGGGTCATGACACTATACTTCTACTTCACTTATCAGGCGATGACATGATAACGACACACATATTGAACTACAGAAGATAAGAAGTCTTGACTTTTAATGTTACTATGTGGGTATATGGGAAGGAAATCTCAGTTGCCGGCGTTTCTTTAAAACCTTTGAGATGAAATGAAATGACGTATCATGCAGCATCAGTTTGGCTTTCGCGCACTAAGAGTTGTAGGGTTCATTCCTGTCCCGGTTCTGTGTACGTGGAGATTGCATGTTCTTCCTCTCTTCCTGTATATTTTCACTCACGGTTGGTCCAGAGATGGATTGGTCTCCGTACATCATCTTCATTTTATGTGCATGCTTGCCATGTGATTGATTGACATGCTGTCCATATTGTTCCCTCTGCTTGGTGGGATTAATTCTACATTGGCTATTACCCTGCATTAGATAAGCTGCTCTGGTAACATGCATGAAATTAATGATTTCAACCACCAGCAATTCATTAATGTTGCACACAGTTCAGCAAACATCTACACCTAGATATCACACAATTGCTATCACTCTGTCCCCTTTCTGGTCGTTCTATTCCATTTCTTATCATAAGCATATAGGCAGCCACTGAGCTGTATCTTAATTACCATCCATATATCCTCCTGGAACAATGTACCTGATTTGGACTTCCATGAAAGGAATGATATTTTCTGTTTACAATGCAGAATGTCATGCAGATAGATATAAGCTTGCTAGTGAACAGCTGAATCTTGCAAATGGGAAATCCACACAGTGCATACTGGAATTGCTTCTAGCAAAGAACTGGCACTTTGACATGAGGAACTTGTTTGATGAACTGAAAAAGCCAACAGTTCTGCCCCGGATGCATTTTGGCTCCGTTGCCTGATTGATCAGCATGCTGCCCTTACCTCTGTCACACATATTTACACTTTTACTGTGGTCTTTCTTACCCAGCAATTCATTTTGAATTGCTTTTCTTTTTTCTCATTTGACGGCTTTTGGAAAGACCCCCCCCCCCCAACTTGAAGTAAAAAGATTCTAGGACACTTAAATAAGTCTTTTACAGTCAACACTAAAATAACATTGTAAACTACTGAATGTGAGCCATCAAATCTCACATTTTTGGTAGCAGTTGTTAAAAATGAAAGGGTGCATTTGTAAATGTATGTCACAGTACAGTACAGTTTTAACCATGTGTAATAACAGATTATTTCAAAATCCATCTTGTGCACTTATCTAACAGTTATGGTACATCACCATTTATATTGGTTATAAATGTTAATTTACTGATTAAACTGTAATGTATTACGTCATATTTGAAAGTAGGTTGTAAACATCCATCAATCCATCCATCTTCCATTTCTTTATCAAGAAGTCAGTTCAGTTCAGTTTATTTTAATATAGCGCCTTTCACAACAGATTTGCCCCAAGATACTTTACATGGGGGTGTTGTGGTACACTACAACATCATTAAGACTGAATAGTACAGAAACAGGCAAAAGGGAGGAGAAAGAAAGAAAGAAAGAAAGAAAGAAAGAAAGAAAGAAAGAAAGAAAGAGAGCCAGATGACAACAGAGGAGTGGAACCAAAAACTCCCAGGTAAAGAGAAAAAAACCTTTGGGGGGGTCCGAGGTCACCTGGCTGGTGAACCCCCGGTCATACTAACATTATAGGAAACGAGGATGAACGTCATAGGAGGATGAAAAATAACCAGATTTACTGTGATTTATTGTCTCTACACATGCATTTCAATGGGATAGATATTCTATTTATCTATTGATCTCCCTGAAGTATTTATGGTTACATTGTCACAAAGGTTTTTCACTTGCTTTATGTCTCTGCCAATTTCCATACTCATTCATGGCTCCAGAAAACACCTCCAACCCCACAATGGGACTCAGCGTATTTCTCCAACTTACGCTTATAATTACAGGAAGGATATTGTGTAGAATTTGCATATTATATACACTACAAAATGTCCTATCAGACTGTCTTGTGAGCTGCCAGGACAAGCCAAAGACAAACCAAGCTTCCTTTTCCACATGACTTATCACAGACATAGAAATTCCTAGATATGAAATTTGATTATAGCTCTGCTTTTCAGTCACTTTTGTCAGTAATACACTTATACATCATAATGTTGAAGGACGACATCCTACATTGAACTTGGCCCCGTTTAGATATGGGCCAATAATATAGTCTAAATAAGGATTATAATGAACCTAATAAGGCTATGCACAATGACTTTCTATTTTTGACCGTGATAAGAAGCATGTATTTGCAGCTATGATAAGATTGGGGAACATTGTGCTTATAAAACCCAGAAGCTTTAAAATTACATTCACATATTGTTAACATGAGAATTGCAGTCACTGTAAAATTCAACTCTCAAATAGTCAATATCACAAATGGACAGAGTATAGAAGAGAAACTGCAGCTATATATCACAGCAGCAGAACAGCAATGCATTCAGTCAAACTGCAATTTATTTCGCTGAATGCTTGGTTTCAAAACACACAATGTGGGATTCTTAATGCCTTTGGTAACGTGTCTCCAGGTGTGATCATTCTTGAAAAGTCACATGACCTTTACATAAGGGTACGTCATTATACAATTCACATGAGTGGAAGGACACAAAGGTTTGTGAAAAGCAAATGTGCCTCTTCCCACCAAGCCTCACTCTGCTTATCAAACAGAAACAGCAGCAAAAGCAAAACACTCCAATATGTCTGGGGCTTTTGTTTAATGAGCCCTGCTGTTCTGTAAATATCTTCCCTCTTTCTATGAGAACTATAGTTCCAAAATACTGGCATAAAATTTTCTAATATTTGGCCTTGCAGCTGTGGTTCGTTTACTCAGAAGTACTACTGATTTATTTTAAGACATCCACACTGTGTCCCAAGTGAACACACTGGCATAATAGAATTTTGTAAGCCCAAGAAGCATGCCTAAGCTGACCTGAATATGCTCAGGGTTTTTCATGAGAACTACTGATTGTGTGAGTGCAAAAGGAAATCTTTCTGCACTTTTCTGGAATTTGATTATCAGGCTCCTAAGAGTACAGCTCACAGATGGCCGGTGGTGTTGAGGGTCAGTGAAAAATCTTGCATTTGGGCTTGTCTGGCGCTCTGTCAGACTTAACTAAGAGTTATACAGGGGAGCTTCTGCCTTAGATCATACAGCCTCATTACTTTCACAGTTTCCTCAGGGTTTGTCTGTGTGTGAGTATGTGCCTGTATGATAAGGATGCTGCCCGTAAGTCTCTGAGCGCAGAGGAAGCCTGCACACTCTATTTACTATTTAAAACATATTACCCAATCAAAGGCACACACCAGCATCATAATGCGCACCGACAGCTGTGCCGTCTGCCCAGCAGAGAAAATGAACCCCTTGATGTGCAGATAAAACAAAGAATTAAGACATGAATCACTGTCACTGGCAGCTCCTGGCAAGGGCAAGATGGCCGATCTTGCAGGGCAGCATCTTCAGAGGGGGCATCGGTTTGGCTGACTGCCAGCACCACCACCACCCCCGTCCCACCTTCACAGTATGAGGTGATCCTGGGGGTGAAGTTTGCAGGCCAGCCATCTGCAGTGAAGCCTGCACAAGGCATAGCAATGGCTCTGACCACCACTGATCACTGTCTAGTGTAGACTATTGCTATGTAGAGTCCAGTATAGGTACTAGAATCTCCGTATTATTCGTCATGAAAGCCTCATGATGATAATCTTGCGTTTTAGCGCTGTACATTAAATTGTTTTGTGGACAAATTTTTAAAACTGGCTGCACTGATGTCTCATATACAGCAGTTTTAATGATGATTTAACTTCTTTATTTCCCTTTGCAAGCCAGCTTCCCATCATAAACTCGGACCATGTCAGTCCAGCTCATTGTGCACTCTGAAGGAATATCTCTCAAACTCCTGGTGCGTTCATTGGGAACCGACATCGCCCACGTCCCCGAGTCCCTGAAGGCCGCATACTACCTTAGGCCAGCTACAGCCTAGGAAGAAGGTTGTCCTGCACAGTAACACAGATCTGGATTCTACTGTCCATTTTCACTGTTCAAACTCTACTAAACAACGTTTTGCAACAAAGGTGAAAGATTTAAATATGTGCCAGAAATATATCTGCAGAAACTGGTCTCAACTTTTTGTGCAAGGCATAAAAAAAGCCAAATGTTGGGTGCCTTTCTGGAGAAGAAGGGAGGGCTGTTTAAATATATTGTAATGCAGGTTACAGGGAACTGACTTATCACATTAGTTGGACAGCAGCTGTAAGACTTATTTTGATCTGGTCATATGGAAGGAAACTCAAGTTTCAACGAGCCACACAGTTCCATGGAAATGTCATTGAGCGAACATTGCATGGTGTGAAACCAGTAAGACTTCGGATTTGCAAACTTTGTTTTTTGACTGTAACCATACATAGACTATCTCCTTCTGATGGGACTGTAGGTGCCTTTTCCCATCAATAAAGTGTAATGTTAGTCTTGGGTCTGTGCAAGCCTATCTATTGATTTTTTGACTGAAGCAAATGCACAATTTTTCATTTAAGACAAAGATAAAGTTATTGGCTGCCTTAAAAAAAAAAGTGTCTTTTCGGGGTTTAAAACGAGCCACAGTGCCTGTGTGCCTGACCCACGGCTCCCCTGCTTTTGCTGGGGTCCTGCTAATATGAGGCTGCGAAGATATTCTGTTATTCACCGTCCGGTGTCACAGAAGACTGACTCAGTAGGAAGAGCTGAAGAATTCAGTCAGCGGTGAAGCCAGGGGATCAGACCATGGGAGCCATGAATTGCGATCAGAAAGGAGAAAAGAATATAGTCCACTATATGCAAGGGCTGTGTGGGGAAAAGGATTAAGCTGACATAAGACTATGCAGTGGCAACGTTTGAATGTATTCCGGTCATTCCATTTCCACAATGCTGAAATACATAACGAAAAACGTAATGGTTATAGGTGTATAAATGTGCTGTGTTTTCACTGTATGATTCCCAGTAGGAATTGGGTCATGGGTGCAGTTCATGTAGGAGAAAATAAAGTACGTAACTGGAATATACATTGATACCACAAATCAATAATGGAGTACAGTCAGTCACTGGCTTACCTAAGCAGGTTAGGGTTCAAGCTCATAGTGCTGCAGTCAACATATTCTGGGCTACTGACTGCGAGAGAAACATCTGGCGGTAGGTCCAACATTCCTCGCACCACGAGATACGTCCTTGTTAAGACTGTTAACGCCGGGCAGGATTTAAGCCTACCCCATCTCACGTATTGATCGGAGCCATAATGTGTGGAGAGATTCATTATAGAGTAAAGAGAATACGGAAATGTGGGGGTGCAGCACCATGCTGAGATCTGCAGACCAGATCAGGATGTGGGGGGGGGGGGGGGCAGTTGCGATTCATTTACAATGTGACCAAGAGTAATATTGATTAGATAGACTACTGACCCTCAGGGCGGCTGATGTAGTTGTATGTCTGTTTACGTCGGGGGAAGACAGTTAAAGCCGTTAGCAAAGCATCGCACAGTATTTGGCGTGACAGAGCTGATATCCCAAAGGCTGAAGCAGACGTACACTCCAGAAGCTTCCATATCACTCATACGACATCCTCATTTTATAGACGTAGAAAACCCTCACGAGAATGAAAATGGGACGACAGCTTCCTCGGTTTAATTTTAATCATTTGCATGTACGTTCAAGAGTGGAAGTATTAAGGGATTTGGCATGACTACGCAAACTCGTGACCGGCTTCTAACCGGCGGCGCCTGTGTGGCGGTTTAAATCAGCCGCCGTGTGAACGTCCTCGGCTTGGACGCCTGGAGGCAGGGATCATTAGGGAGGCAGGACTCTGTAACCAGTGAAGAGGTGAAGCTCCATAATGAGCCTATCAGGAGGAAGGAGGCGATGAGGAGCTGGGATGAATCGGCCTCTCGGCTCCTTGGCGGAAACTTCCACAGGCAGAAGGTTCGGTGCCACAGAACAAACGACACAGAAATCACTGCTCCACAGAAGATGGAATCAGATCTGAATTAAATGCAAAGCTGGACGGCAATAAAAATACCATCACTGCCACCACCCCATTACAAAATCTATTTATTACTTATGGATATAGCTCTGCTCGCTTTAGCACTATTGTATTATTAGCACATACAACTATAATTGCACATCTGGATTTTATAGCATCTGTACCCCCCCCCACACTGTTAGATTCCTATGTGTAACTTAAATCTTATATGCAAGTCTTGTTTTGATACGTTACATGCACATCTTTTAAAAAAAACTTTCTTATGTGAATTTTTAATTTTTTAGTTTTAATAGTTTCTTTTATTTGTTTGCTTTACTTTAGTTCAGAGGTGGGGAACCTGTTCCATGGAGAGCCGGTGCGGGTTTTTGGGATGGCCTCTCAATCAGCCAATAATAAAGCAGTGGTTCTCAACCCCAGTCCTGGGGAGCCTCTGTGATTGGCTGATTGAGAGGCCATCCAAAAACCCGCACTGGCCCTCCATGGATCAGGTCCCCCATCCTTACTTTAGTTGATCTAACCCTGTCTAACTGTGCTACATTTGTATCCCACTGTTGTGTTTTATGTCACGGAGTGTCATAAAATAACATTTCACTGTCGTATGGTTGGTATGTGACAGATAAAAATTTGAATTTGATACATCACCAACAAGAATTTAATTTCCGTTAAATGCTAAATTACAATATCTGATTATTACCTCATAACTATTAGACAAAAATAGCCGACTTGATAGTCGAAGCCATGACTGTGCCCTTCTCCTCCTCTTCTGTCACATTTTTCTTGGATCTGATGACCCATCTGTCACCACTTCTGCTCCTCAGAAGCCTGTGAGGCATATGCAGTTATCTGGAGCCATGACCCAGGCGACCAGTGGGGTGGATCGTCAACAAAGATGTGGCAGGCAACTCGCTCATATGCCCAGTGCAGAGAGGCCTGGATAGCTTCCCAGACTGGGAGAATACCTCGCATTGAAATCAGTCTTTAGTTACAATGATCCTAGCATGCAAGTCACCACTCTCTCTATGAAACCCAAGTCCCCAGCAGATTTTTAAGTAGAATAAGAAATGCACTTTATTTCTGGCCCTTTCTGCATGCATTCACATATGCTTCCCTTTTTAAGACCATTCCCCTCATTAATCCTATTGAAATCCCATCCTCTCTTCAGAGCATGACGTTCACGTCACCTCGAGAGGACTGAGGACTAGCGTGCGTCTTCAGCGGTATCGGCGCTGTCAGCCGCCCCCTTACTTTTCGCTCCGCGGGCCGCGTCGAGCGAAGTAGCACGCTCGGGGGAGAGCGTCACTCGCTTCATTCCACCCACAGCCCTGTAGGCGTCCATTTGACAGCTGAGCGACATGAGGCTGTTGCATCCACCTGACAGAACAAGAGCCAAATTGCGTTCCCTGGGCCTACTTGCCGCATCAGTATAGTGTGACACAGCGGTGATCAAATCCAGGATGCCACTGGGGAGACCCTCCTCACTGCAATACTGCATCCAATACTGTGTCCATGCTCAGTGACAGTGAATGCCCAGTTCTCTGGAAGGCCTGCCCTCGTTCACTAAGGAAGGATCTCATAGATGCCAATTCAGTATTACCCAACCCCTGGGTTAATAAAAGCTATCTGATGTCAGGGTTGGTGTCGGTAAACCGTGCACAAGTCAGGCAAACTTACAGCTTGGGATTTAAGATGACATTTTGGTGGCCTTGGACTGGCGGGTACTAGGGGGGGATCTGACCTACTGTATTAAGTGACAGTGGCAGGCACCAAAATGTACGCAGCTTGTCTGAAGCCATGCGATGAATGGATAGGTTTATCTTAATTAATCACGATTCAGACTGTACCAGGAACAGATGGCCTGCTTCAAAACTCCCTAAATATCTCTCCCACACAAGTGCTGGAGCCTCATCGGGCAGACAGTCCGGAAAACAAGTGCTCAAAATTTCACTTTTTCCACTGATGATGTAACAAGTTAAATAAATAGGCAGCACAGGCTGACCTTCTTCTTACCCGTCACAGCCCAAGTATCACCGGGAAACTCTGAAAATGGACAAAATGCAGCCCCAGAGACTCATGGGAAGAATGGGCAGAAGGGCATTAAAACTGTTGCAGATTTTGGGCAACTAGATAACGATGCTCCTGACAGGGACGGAGGGTTAATCATCTGCGTTCATTGGGCTAGGAAGTGCCCCCAAATGAGCCCCCTTCATAAGCCAATGGAGGAAAATAGCTTACAACAGTCCTGCTCTAATTCATACCAATAATAGTGATGATTAATATTGATTAATAGTCATAATTGAAGCTGATGAATATGAACTAAACTCCATGGACAGCTGGGTGATGCCAGAGTATTACGAGTTTACACCATTAATCAATGTGTAACTCATATCCCCCAACTGTATGATGCTATCAGCTATTTTAAAAAACGCACAGCATACAGTGGATGACCAAGGTAGAGGGCAAAAGCCCAAGGCACTCCATGATGACAGGGATCCAGACGGGGTAAAATTAGCGCAGGGTCACCCAAGAGCCTTTGGGTCCAGGAACCTTTGGGGGGGGGGGGCAGCCATCTGTGTCACTCGATGAGCCCGCCGGCACTCAAGAGACGAGCCTGTCTCCCACAGCTGTGACCTCCCCAGTCCTCCTGAGGAACAAAGCTGTCATGTAAGGGCCAGTTCCTCGAGGAGAAAATAAAGGCACTTATCCTGGGAAGTGAGGTAGGCTGAGCCACGCAAAGTCTTCAATGGCTTCTCTGAGGTCACCTGATGAACCTGCTGTATAATCTGTTCCCTACCCCGACAATGCCTTTAGTTAAGACGGAGAACTGAAGAGGAATGAGAAATCGGCAGAACAATGCATCATTAATGACTTGAGCTTTCCATTCCCAGGCAACCTTGTTGGTGGTCCAATGTTTTATTGAACATCCGGATGTAGTGAACAAAGCCCCCCCCCCGACAACGTGCTGGAAGTAGCGCTCTGTCGTAGTCATGGAGTGCCACGGGGCACTGCCAGGCGCTCTCGGCCTGGCAGAGGAGATGAGGGCGTGTGTCCCTGGCAAACAGCGCCGCCAAGGCAAACTGCCTGACCTGATTATGGTTATGGGAGGTCGCAATACTGTACTGTACATGTAGTTGAACACGATATACTGAAAGGCCACTTTTAAACACAAGATGGCAGCAATCTTGACATTAATGGACTGTGTTTCACCTGTGGTTTTTCAATGTGGCACCTATTAAGCCAGCCAAATGTACCCAATCGTGTTTAAAAAGCAAAAAAACACAGGAAAACCACACACTTTCCAAAATGAGTCATTACATCATCATTAACATCAGACATTTAAGTGATGTTAAGGTCTTAGATTTAATTCAGCATGTATTACAGACAATTCAACTTGGCTTATACTTACCAATCCAGACTTTCCAGTAGCCTAAGCTAAGACAAAAGACCATGATTAACAGGGCAAATGTAGATATAAGAAGATAAATCAATGTCCCATGATCATGCTATTACAGATGTCTTTAAAATACACATAGGTACATTTCCCTTTTGTGGAATGCAGACAATTCAAACTAAAAATCATAATTCTACTTAGTCAGCTAGAACCATTGTACCGAACCACACGCATTAACAGTCACGGTGTGTGCAAGGTCTTATGGGTAGCCACACCCCTTTATTCCTTGAGAAGGAAAAGGCGCACCTGTGGTGTCAAGCCGTCTTATAAAATACGACGTAAAACAATCTATTCGGGGCAGCGAGAGAGGTGCGATCTGGCATTTCGCAAACAGCGATGTTCACCTTGAGGAACTGGCTAATTGGGTACATAACAAGCCTGAGAATGAGCAGGACAGGTGACAGCGCAGGTCCCACTCTTCTGGAAGGTGTGAGGTTCTCATTAGTCTATCAAAAAGATGAAAGAAAAATACTAGCATGTGAGAAGCCTGCTACACAGGAATAACCCCAATGTATCCAGCACAATCCTGTCCCATTTAGCTGCTGCTTGTCCGCGTTCTCCGACATCAAAGGCAACACTTCACTTTATGCCACCAAGGACACAAAGGATTTCCCCCCTCCCCGCCCCCGCTTCATCCCCAGAAAATGCTGACAGAGACGGGCCAGTGAGGAGGGAGGGGCATCTTCCACACGTTTTCGGTGACCTCAGGCCCCCCCCCCGAGAGGGAGAACGGCTTCCCAGTGACGCACAGGGACTTCAACGTGGGGGGAAAACGGCGAAGCTCACCTGATGTCTGTATGACCCACTGCGGGGGCCTCGACTCTCATGACAGCAAACAGAATACTCTCGTTCTTAAGGCTTTTAGATAGTATCGAAAAGTAGAGCATTAAACATCCCATGCGACTCTAGGGTATAGAGATCGGCAGATGTTTGTTCTGACCGCACATTTCAGGCAATAACTTAAGAAAAATCAAATGTGACACATCTTTCCCCAACTACTGGACAGCACCATCACGCAAAATAAGCAGTTTGCTTATTTAGTATCCCCCCCCCCAGTCACGAGTGCCCTCTGTTTGCACCCCATCAACAGATGGTACACAAGTGGAAAATTTTGAACCATTGTGTGCATGGAATAAGAGACCTTCTTGGGTCCCAAAACAGATTCTGCATCAGCATGTTCCTAAATTTATCCTGCATTGTGCTGGCTAACCGAAACAGCAGTGATACGAAGAAACGCACACACACCTGTACTCAAATCTTTGTGGGGACTGTCCATTCATTTCTATGGGTATAACCCTAATCCCAACAATGACAACCTTAGCCCCAACCCAGCCGTAACCTTAACCATAAGTAACCAAACGAAATACAAGTCTTCAGGCATTTTTACTTTTTTGATTGCAGTCACAGATATTTATAAATTGAGTTACTCTTATGGGAACTGAAAAAATGGTGTCCTCAATGTGAAAAAAAAAGGTTTTTATCACTTTGTGGGGACATTTGGTCCTGCTATTTCAGAGACGCGGCCAACGGTGTAGAGGGGACGTATGGGGAGCGACGCTGGACCCACACTACACCGTGACCCCCATCCGTGCTTGGGGGCAGGATGTGCTGGAAATGACAGAGGAGGGCCAGAGGTGACAGATGAGGGTCGGGCACACAAGAGGGACATGAATGGGTTCCAGCAGGCCTCCTGTCAGGGAGGATGGATGCAAGAACACTTTGGAGCGACAGGCGGAAGGGTCCGGAAACAGTGGCCTCTCCAGGGGTTAGCTGCAGTACAGGGACACTTGTGGCAAGGGTGGAAGCTGAAGGGATTTCTCTGAATCCGTGGTCTGGCTCAGTTGGGTTGCTTGAAATAACCCAGAGGGCCAGGGATGCTGAAGTGCAACCCCAGCGGGGGATTCGTCACGCCAGAGCAACGGGGCAGGCGCTGGCCGTACCTGGCTGCAATACCAATTCCAGCCACTAGCTGGTTAACTGTTTAAAAATGTCCAGTTCTGTCAAGAGTCAAAACCGCATCACTTACAGTCAGATTCATTGGGGACCAGCGGCACATTAAACCCAAATAACCAGAAACCCAAACTGCAAGACGGGGACTGGAGAGTGTTTAATGGATGTCATGCTCACATCATGGGGGGGGGGGCAGATGTGGTGGCACACCACATATTGCACACTGGGAAACACTGACCACTACATAGACCGTGGACCGTCATGTGCAAACGTGGTACAAGCACAGTGTCTGAAACTCCCCCCAATATCGTCCCCTTAAGGAAAAGAATCATCTTTTCTAAAGATAAGACACCAGGCCTTAAACTGAAGTTCAACATGGGTCCTTCGCCAACCTTATTCAAGTGCTATACTCATACATATATTACAATGTGATCTACATATTACAGGCTATACAGATGTTGTTCTTCTGAAGTACCGAAGACGCCGGGCAATCGTACATCCAGTGGTTTTACATTAGCTACCCGCACCAGGCTCTGTGGATTTGGTAGATGTCACGTGACTGACAACACTTCCCCTGAACAATCAGGTTGACCTCGCAGTATGGACAGGGTGGAAGGTCCCGGTCGAACATGAAAAACAGCATGAATTAGAAATGGGGGGAGCTTTGGGCAAGACCTGAAGATGGCCAGCCCCATGGGCCGCTGGGATACCAAAGGGGGCCGGTTCGTCCTCCGACAGTCACAGTTCTCCTCTTCGCCTTCCCAGATTTACCTTCAGACTAATAAAAGACCAAAAAGGAAAAAAAAGTCTTTCCAGACATGAAAATAATGACTTCCAGTGTTTTGCACTTTTGTATTTATATACTCCTGTCTTTTTCAAAGGGTGTGGATCAGGAGTCAAACAACACGGCGGGTTGGAATGAAGGCAAGGAGAAAGGCCCCCCATTTCCCTTGCCCCCCCCCTTCCTTCTTTCCTCGGGGCACCGTTGGCCAATTCCTTGTTCCGGCGCTCTCTCCACACACCCCCACGCCGCTACCACGCGGGCATTAGAGGTGTGAGGAGGTAGAGAAGCAGAGTTTCAGGGTGTACGGGTTGGAACCATCTGGAACGGACAAGAACACAGGGTCATCACATCACACAGGAAGAAAGGGACTTGCCAGAGGTTCCAATGCTTCACTTTAATTAGAGGTGAAATCACATTACTTTGGTGTTCAAATGAAGGCAAGGACTGCTGACGCTGACCTCTGCTTTGGGTCGTCTACCTGGGCTCTTCCTATAATTAAGTGCTAAAATAATAAAGACTGAACAACAGTACAGCCAGTTCAAACTGGTTTCTAAGCCAGAATTTTCCTCATGTTGCTGGCTTGCTTCTCAAATCCCTCTATTGAGCTGCTAATAGCACAAGCCGCCCACCCCTTCATGAAAATCACCCCCTGTGCCCCCGAATGCCAGATTTCTTCTGGAACATGAGGATCTTCACTCCCATGTGACGCCCAGTCAAGCTTGTCCTCTCATTTATAACCTGTCCCACTGAGTATTTATTAAATGAGTATGGCATGGACACATATACGCCTGGGTTTTCACAAGCTTCTCCATCTATCCATCTTCCATAACCACCTATCCAGGACTAGGTTGGGATTAAGATGACTAAAATGGGACTAGGAGGGGACCAGGATGGGACTATGGCGAGACTAGGATGGGAATATGACGAGACTAAAATGGGACTAGGAGGGGACCAGGATGGGACTATGGCGAGACTAGGATGGGAATATGACGAGACTAAGATGGGACTAGGAGGGGACCAGGATGGGACTATGGAGGGACTATGACAAGACTAGGATGCGACTAGGGTGGGACTATGACGGAACTGGGAGGGGAGCAGGATGGGACTAGGAGTGAATTAAGACCACATGGATTGAGAGAACTAAAATGGTATGATGATTTGGTACCTGCTTGTGAGTTTGGATACTCACTTGGTATTCGGATCTGGTAGTGGTTGAGTACCGTTAGCACTTCGATCGCGTGTGTCTTGGTGTCAAACTCCAGCAACCCTGAGATAGTCTTGGAGGAGGCTGCCAAGGAGGTGGAGACAGGACCAGTGAGCGCCTGCAGCACCGTTAGCACACCTCACGGCTCGCTCAAAGGGGGGCGGCCTCCACTTTCATGTGAGGCTACTGGAGTGTCCCAGCCCCAAGCCCCTCGGCAAGTCATGGCACTGAATTCAGGTGTCCTGGAAACTTCTGCATTACTGCCGGGTGCCAGCCATTAACAGCGTAATGGAAAAGGAACCCGCAATTACGGAGCACAAGAAATAATTGACATAAAAAGGACCATAAAGCCTCGTTAATGGCTTTTGTATGTAGGAAAAGTGTGTGGGAGGGACTTACGCTTGCCATCAAACACTTTGAACTTGATGAAACCCGGTACGTCATGTTCTGTACATAGCTAAAGAAAAAAAAAGATTTATTGCCACATGACAGCTTTATAACAGTACAGATGACTGAATGAAAAACATAGACTTTTAATTTATTTTCAGGATGGTTTATTGCAGTCTAATTATGCTACACCCATAACCCTCTATGTTTCTCAATATACAAACTTGAGCATACTTGAGTTCCCATGTACCTGTTTTCGTCATCATCCATTGCGGAAGACCAGTTCAAATACAGGAGACGGTACAAATCCCTGGATGTCGTTCTTACCCCATCCGAAATAACAAGGATGCATCGGTTGCATCCTCGGCAAACAAGACCAATCCCATGATTCACTGTGCACCAAGTTCGGTCTTGGGCGGCAAGTGAGCAGGACTGTTCTCGCCAAGGTCACAAATACGCTCTTGGCGTTCTTGATATTGAGAAACACCGGATGTTCCATTCCATGCTTCCATAGTGACCCCTGACCCTTGACCCCACACAGACATGTGACCTCCCCCCTTGTTTCCATACCCGCTGCAGTTCCTCCTCTGTGACGCAGGGGGGCACGTTGTAGAAGTGCAGCACGCAGGACGGCGGCTGGATGATGTTCTTGGAGGCCTGGCCGGCGCTGGTGAAGCGGTTGTTGCGGGTCATGGCGAAGTCTTTGTAGCTGCTGGTGCCGTCCTCCAGCTCGAACACCTGGCTGGGGATGACGGCGTGCTGCTTGGACACGCTGCGGGTCGGAGAGGCGTCGAGGTGAGGAGAGAGTGATGGTGGCGAGGGGGTGAAGTGACAGGTGGTTAAGAGAGTAGGGTGATGCAGGAGGGGGGCGGGACAGGTGAGGAGGTGACAGGGAGGAGGGCAGGTGTGGATCAGTTTAGGAGCAGGAGAAGAAACAATACAAACGGGGAGGAAGGGGGCAAATTACGCAGCGTCGGGGCGGGAAAAACACAGGGGGGTCTATGGTCAGCACAGGTGGAGCAGACAAAGCTGGGATCTGAGCACAGCCTACATGCTTTAATGGAGGGAGGGAGGAGGTCATATGTGAAGCACTGGGTGTGATCTGAGCGCGGCACGACCCCCCTCTGCAACAAGACGGGACACCTCCACCTGCAGAGGGCACCACTGAGCGCTAACTAAGGTCACGTTACCACGACTTCGTTTCATAATGAAGGAATTGTAATGCCCCCCCCCCCCCCCCTCGCTTATTTAATTAGTAGTAGCTCCTGCTCACAGCCCAGGCAGCAGGAGACTTTGTGACCTTTGACCCCCAGCGTTCTGGAATCGATGCACTGAACTGCTAAAAGCCTCACACACACAGACACACACACTGACACACACACTGAAAGAGCACTTCTTAATGCTCGATGTTCTGCTTCCACATGATGTAAGGATTAGAATCGATTGTCAAGGGGCCACAGAGACGGAAGGATGGAGTCACTCACCAGACGTTCAGCCGCTTGCCGAAGACCTTGATGCTGTTGAGGTGTGTGATGGCGCGGTCGACCGCGTACTCGTCCCCCATCTCCACCAGGGCCGTGCCGGGCACGCTCTTCATGAACTTCACCTGTGAGAGTGGGCCACACGCTCAGGGACATGGGACAGAACAGCAGGTCCGCGATCGCGGAAGAGATCAGCCCCATGCGGGAGCTTCCGGTGACCGCCTGACCTTCTCGATGTTGCCGTAGAGGCAGAAGAGGTTGAAGATGCGGGTGCAGTTCATCTTGGTGGGGTGCAGGCCGCTCACCATGGCGACGGAGCTGGACGAGTGGCCGATGTAGGACGAGGTCTGGGGCAGGGGGTAGGCCACCAACTCAGGAATGTCATGGGAGCTGATTTTGTACCTGTTATTGCTGGGGAGAGGCAGCAGGGGGCAGTGTGGCCCTGAAACGAGGAAAGGGACATGCACGTGTCACCTGAGAGGCAGTGAGCCGCAGTGTTCCCCCTACAAGCAAGAAAAAAAGAAAAGCGACACTGGCACAAAATTATACTCCATTTTCTACAGCGATGTGCTTGCTCTCCCATCGCTACATAAATCACTGCGTTTACACGGCCGACTTTGTCCCCATGACAATCATCCCTCTTCCTTTTTCTTCCCAGCCTCATCTGTGCGACATGCTGGCCAGAGCTGGGGGAAGGCTGCCGGAACCGGGGGGGGGGGGCAGGGGGGTTTGGGATGGCCTACCGTAGCCGTTGTCGCTGTAGGCTGACGGGTGCTCGCCCAGGATCGCCTGCCTCTGGCGGCCTTTGCCTCGCTCTGAAAGAGCCGCACATTTTGGGGGGAGGAACGTGAGAGCAGAACAGCAGGGGTTAAATTTCAAAAATAGAGAATAGAGAAAAAAAACAAGAAGAACTACAGAGACAAAATGGCAGGAAAACAATAAAGAATAATGGAAGTAAGACGGTCAAGGCTAAACAGGCGAAATCGCAGGACGGCTACAGTAAAAAGCAGACCGTTTTCTTTTTTCTTGACATTTTGCATCAGCGTGCAATTTCACATCTCAGTGCCTACGAGCAGATTCACCTGGCTGGGCTACTTATTCAGCTGGGGTGAGAGGCTACTCAAAGGTCACAATTACAGCTCGATGGCTTTGAGTAAGAAATAAAAAAAATTAAAATCAAAATAATTAAAAAAAAAAAAACAAAAAAAAACACAGTGACCCAGATAGAAGGAGAAATTATTGACATATTAAAAAAAAGATGTCAGGCCTCTTTAATCCATTCTAAGTTAAACCAGTGAGATAAAAAAATGTTTAAACAATTAGCTGCTTTTTTTAGGACAGATAGAGGCTGTGCGTATGTTTCTGCACAAATAAACAGATAAACAGACACAGTACAGAGTGCTGGTGTTTTGGTTTTGAGTCGGCCTGCCGTCTAACACCAAGTCAGAGGCGTGTGCTTAGGGTTTCAGGGCTGGTACAGAGAAAATGGAGCCGCGTCCTGGTTAACACATAGCGCGCGACAGCTACGGCGCCTCAAGGCTGCCACCAAGCAGGGGGCGCTATGAGCTCACCGGACAAACGGCGTGTAAACGGACCATCTGGACTGACAGGGCAGGTTCCAGAAGAGGATGGGGGTGGGGA
>JAODJU010000062.1:4510421-4528466 GCA_026776725.1 Gnathonemus echidnorhynchus | reverse complement strand
TGGCAGGGTGTGTTTCAGCAGAGCTCCTTGTGACTTTCGGGGGGGGGTGGGGGGGTGGGGATGCACCTGTGTGTGCACCAGCGTGTTTGTATGCAGATGCAGCCTGGCCCCGTCCATGGTTTCAAGACGGCCAGACATCTACCCCTGAAAGGAAGGGGGGGGATTTAGACCAACTGTCTGCTTATGGGGCCTTCATCCCAGGGGTTTAATTAATTTCAGCAAACCCACCAATCAGAGAGCCCTACACATGCCAACCAAAGGAGCGGTTACATAGTATGTTTTCCCCAATTGGCGCATTGATTTATAGGGCTGGAGGGAAATTGGCTTCATTGGAGTTTTCAATTTGCGACAAATCCTATTCAAGTGAAAAGGCACTTTGCCAGAGTCTTATTTCCTCAGCAGAAGGTATTAAGATTAAACCTGACACAAACTTCAGCAAATATCACTTAAATATCACGATATTTACTGATATTTACCAGACTAATGGCAGCTATTACAGCACATCTGACAGCAGCAGAGGGAAGGGTGACAAAGTATATGGCACATCCGGAGTCGAAGAGCAGCCAGCGGCCAGCTGTGCGTCACACCCCCATACAGAACACCCTTTGTGCCATTCAAACTGAGCGGAATTTACGATCAGAGTTCCATAAGCCCAATTTGATCGTGTTAGACCTGGGGTCACATCCCCCCTCCCCCACAGGGTGCCTGGAACCCATACCCTGCTGCTGTCAACTTCATCCTGACACTACCCCCAACAGGACGGCCACAGGGCTGTGGTAAGAACACGCACCAGCCCTTTTGAGGATCTTGAAAGTAACCCCCCCCCCCACAGGAGTCGGACATTCAGCACAAAGCTCCGAGCTCAAGGCTGAGGGGCGGAGCCAGGCCAAAGCTGGGGGGGGGGCTTGGTCATGAACCCAAGTTAACCCCCAACAGTACCACGCTCATCCCCACCCCTCCTAAATCACCTACACAGCCCCTTGAGTGGCTCCGATACAGAATCCAAAGAAGAGCCTAAGAACAAGCTCAGGCAAAGGGGTCAGACGTGCCCCGTCTCCAGCTAAGTCTTGACTCCAGTCCAATGGAGGGTCCTTGTGTAAGCCAGGCCTTGTCCTATGGGCATCAATGTCATGCCTGTTTTTCTTTCTTATGTTTTGACATGTCTCCTTTCTTCTCTTTCGCCAATTTCTTCATCTTAACGAACCTTAGCAGCTGTTGCGATTGCTCAACTTCCTCCCCATCTAAACAAGCGACGTGTTTTTGTATCTTATGCTCAGTGTTTACCACACGCACACTGTGCAGTAAGTCACTGGACTCCTTACTGACCACGACGGCTCCATTTAGGTGTGGGGCAGGGGGTACGTGGTGACACTGTGTTCTGTAGTAATAATACCCTCTTTCCCATTGAATGGTGCCACATTAGAGAAGCCCCCCCAGTATTCCAGGAAGGCTCATTTATCGGGCCTGTTTAATGAAGATTTACATTTCATTCCAGACTGTATGGGAAATGAAAAACACAGTGGGGCAATCTGTGAGAGTCACTGGGAAGCAGGAGTGCAAATCAAACAGCTGCTTTGCTGAAGCCATACAATGTTTCAATACAAAGACCTCATTCTCCTTCCTTTTCTTTGTCTTAGATTCCCTGTACAGACTTTTAATAAAACACTCCTTCTGCCCACACTGCGTGGGCAGCACTTGAAAAGTCACACTTTGGATTGTGCCCCTGATGGCTAGGTAAGGCGGGGTGACCCAGAGCCATGGCGCTAAGCTGTCAAGCCGGAGGACAGGGAGGTCCCTGGATCTCTGTGAGCATCATACAAATAGACCATTTTCATTATTCGTATTATTGACATCAATCGGCCGCTCTGCATCCCCTTTGAGCTGAACACCACCATCGCCCCAGTAACCAAAGGCGACAAAGCTTGGTGGGCTCTGGGGGGAAGGGGGAGCTTTTGGTGAGAGTGATGAGTATCTAGGGGAGAAAAATCATATACCTGCTATGAGATGAGAGCTCAAGGGGGCCAAGTGAGCACAATGACAATGGGCGCCATGGCGACAGAATGCGCCATGGCGACAGAATGCGCCATGGCGACAGAGTGCCACAGAGCTCACCTCTGCGCTTCCTTCGCTGTGATGCAGCTCCACTGATGACTCCTACCCCACAGGGGATGGGATATCACTCCCCACCCCTCCCCCCATGCCAAGTGAAGACACTGATTAGTGGAGAACATGCAGATTAACATCCTAGTCACCTTAATCTTGTAGAGGTGCGTCTGCAGTTTGGCTGAAATATTGGCGTATTCCATTTCCTAGTCGGAAATTTCAACGCCCTCTGAAGTCGGAATTCCGACTCGGATTGTCGGAAGCACCTCTGCAGCCTGGACTTCAGAATTCAAGATGGTTATGCCCTTCATCAACAGAAGTGAAAGCTATAGTTCTTTACTGATTATAACCATTTACAGTATGTCTTATTTGCATCTCATTAAATCAGTCGTACACAAAGTACTGTCCAGCCGCTATCTGTGGACATGGTGTTTGTAAGTTCAAAATACTGCATGATGCATTGTCATCAACTGGTATTGTTAACAACGACTAACAATGAACCTGGCTGGAACTGGTATTGCTAAATGGCTTTCCAATTTCTGGTACTGGGACGCGGTTAGCTCAGGTGTGATGTGATTCCCAGCTTCGACTACCGACCTCTGGGGTAAATGGAATGCTGCATGCATCCCTTTGCGGGGGGCCGGGCACTTGGCATGCGTCTCCTGTGGCGCTTTTCCACTGGCATACAGGAACCAAGCTGGACCACAAAGAGAGGCTAGTTACAGCACCATTCCAGCTCGTTTCGGTCGGCTCAGTAAAGAGATTGCTGGGTGTGGGGAGCGACAGTGATATAAAACCCAAAAGATGCTTATTTACTGTTCACACAGTGTACATCGTGAGTTACTGTGTGCTAATTTCTACGTGATAATCGCTGTTATGCAAGTATCAGATGCTAGTAGAATTAGCATTCGCTTGCATAAATTTGCATTATGAAACCATTCCGTTCGGCTGTTCTATAGTACATTTTTAAGTAGGAGGTTGGTAATTTTCAAGTTCCGAGATTTCGGGAATGCATCACGATGTGCGATACTACTAATAATGATTAATATTTAGAATATACGCTTTTTCCTTCAGATAACCCATGCACAGAACACCAATATCTTCATGCAATTCAACCAATCAATTGATGATGCAACCAGCTTGGTTTGGTCACGCTTTCAGCCCCACTAGTAAGCAGGTCCACGTTGGCGCAGGTACAGCTCAAATACTTTGCAATGCAAAAGCGCCAGTTCATGGTACGGGTCAGATATGGCTCGGTTCTCGATGGCAGTGGAAAAGCGCCTCTAGTTACACTGCAGTGCATCAGCCCCCCTCCACAACACTCAGATTCACACATCTGAAGGGTTAACCGGCACAGCCAATAAAGGCTCTCTCAAGGCCCCCCCCCTCCCCCCACCACAAATCCGATACCCTTCCCCCAGTCTTCGTGCCAAGCCCGTGTGATCACGGCATGGTGCTGCAAATCCTGGCACTTCCTCCAACACCATGTGAGGGCCCAGGGCTGTCTCTTGGCACACCGCTGACTACCAAATTGAAGCCGAGTTGCTACAGAGATTTTATATCCCCCCACCACCCCCCCAAAGCTAGTGGTGGCAATATCCCGTCCCTGTGTAATCCACCCAAACCCTCAATCAGAGGGCATTACAATCACATCAAGGAGCAACCACAAAAAAAAAAAAACCCAACAGGAAGAAAAATCAACCAACAGAATCGTCTGCTATGGCCGATACGGAGAGGCTTGGAACGATCGGTCAATCAATCAACCACAACATTGAAGGGAGAAAGAAAAACCAAAAGCCCAGAGAGCTACAGGTACATGAAGCTATGCTGACCATCACAAGCCGAGACGACCACCTACACGCCACCCACACGCCAAACAGAAGGTACTGGAAAACTAAGACAAAGTGCTTCTGAGGCCTGGGCCAACGAGCGTCACATGGCAAAACACAAGTCGGGGACTTGGAGTATCTCTTAGTCTGAAGCTGAACTGTGGTCCTGCATTCAGGGGCCAGAACGTCTGATCTCACTGCCAGGCTTTTGCGGAAATGCCCAGAAGTGTGAAACAGGCCCTAGTGAAGAGGACACCAACACTACATGCATAACACACCAGCAAAAAAAATCAGCCCTCAAGTGCCCAAGCTTCCCGTCAGCTAGAGGTGGGTGAGAAATCGATGTTATCGATTAATTCGAATTTACAGTTCAGGACGATGTGTTTTTATGAAAAACGATTTTATTACTTATTTTACACGCGAGCACCAAAAGCAGAACTAATGCGACACACCGTTATTCACGGGTAAATTAGCACGGCGCACCCAAACACTGTAGCGGATTCACAAACAACATGACAATGGTTCGGTTTTGCGCCGTCGGACAGTCGCACGCAGACCAAACAAATCCTCGTTGCAAAGCCTGTTTAAAAACTGTTGCAACCAAAGGAAGCAGCACGAGAAATTTATTCCAGCACCTAAAGCAGAGGCACACAGTGGAGTGGGAGAAGTGCAGCTCCCAGCGAAATGAAAATAGCCGCAGCACCAGCACAACATCCAAAGTTAAGCAAGCAACCGTCCCTGACACGTTTTCAAACTGTGTGCCATATGATAAGAATGGGGCACAGTGGAAGGCGATAACAGACGCTGTCGCGATGTATATCGCAAAAGACATGGTGCTCATACATGCTGTGGAAAAGCCGGGATTCATTAACGTGCTAAAAGTTTTTACGAGTTTCTAAAAGTGTTTACAATGGCGTGGTCAGCCATCTCACTTACAAGCATCTTTTTTGGCTTGTCAGATTGCACTTCAACTAAAGTAAAAAAAAAACAAAACAAAATAAACTTGTTTTGAACCATTTATTTGTCATCTGTAGTTTGATTTTGAGTAGGGGAGGGGAAAATCGATTTAAAATCGAAAATCGGATTTATTGTGAAAAAAAACGGAGATTTTATTTTTAGGCCATATCTCCCAGCTCTACTGCTAGCTACTCGCTAAGCGCTGCTAATTGTAAGACCCCCCCCCCTTTTCTGTCCTACTTCTCTAATAATCTTTGATGATGCCCCATCGTCCAGCTCATCAGTGTCGCGTTCCTCCGCCTCATTCTTGGTCGGCCATCCAAAAGGCTGAATCCAATTTCCAGCCCAGTATTCCCGGCCATGACATATCTGAGTTGTTGAGCAAAACACTGAGCAGGATCACAAAGCAGGTCCCAGTGATCTGAAGTGAACTGATTGTTCGGCCAGTGTGGAGGTCGCCACTGAATAGAACCTGCCCAGGGAATCGTTAATTTTTGCACCAGCCCTCCTTATCAATAAGTAACGAAGGTCTCTGGAACAAACCCAGACGCTGAACTCCAAGAAAATCCCTCCTACAAGCCAGGAGGAGCTAATGTTATATGGATAAACATAATGGATGCATTTTGCCTTTTAATTTCTCTGTATGACTATAACTACTTGCAATCAGCGGGGACCTAGTAATTGTAACCAGGAAGCTTCTGGGTCAAGTGCAGCTAGTTAAATGTAGCCTCAGTTTCAAGAACCTGAATCCTTCAAACTGAGATACTAAGCAACCATGCAAAAACAGAAACTCCACTTCCTTATTTGGGTGAGACAGTGCTTCGTAGACGTATGCGTTGCACATCATATATTGGAATAAAACAAATCACGGATTAGACAGTGTAAATTCAGGCCTGTCGCCTGTCGGTACAAAGGCAATAACACATGCCGCATTCCATCGCCAAGGTGACCATTGTCGCATCTGTTAAGCGTATAGCTCCGCACTGTCAGAAATGCTAATTGCGGATGTGGAACTATGCATTTCTGTTCTGTAAACACCAGCAATCCACATCAATACAGGTGACCTTTCCTATAAAACTGACCCATATTCTAACCGGTGACCCAGCATGGAACACAAGGTGGGGAAGACTCACAATCACACATTATGGCGATGTAGAAACGTCACTTTGCTTGGAGGACCTGAAGGAAAACCCGTGAAACATGAGAAGAACATGACTCCACAAACAGAGCAAGAATGGGACTTGTGCCCTGGGGGAGACGGGTTACAGTGCTACCCACTGAGCCAATCTATATGAATAAACGATACATATAAAAAATGCAGCAATATGAAGCTATATATTATTACAATTCTACTAACTGCAGCCAAAATTCAAATAATTAAAATGGACCAGAGGCCCAAAATATGGTGCCTAATCTCAAAGCACTGCTGTTTTTCCACAGTAAAATGTACGTCTTTACAAGAAATGCCTTGACAAATAACCTAACAATTCAGCGACTTCAAAGGGACAATTTCGAAACAGCCGGATGAAATCGACAGAAGTCAGTTTCAAGGTGAAGTAATTTCCTGTGCTGCCATCGTACCCGAGCAGCTTGGGAAACTCCCGTCTCAGAGAGGCGACAGTGATTAAGCACCTCGAATTAAGGGCTTGATTAGCAGACTAACCGTTACATTAGGCAGCATGTAGAGCTCCACACGGGACCGTACGTGTATGCTAATATGATTGTGCTGTGTTCTGAAGCCAGCGGGGGGAAAAAAAAAAAGAGAGACTTTCTTCATTTGCCTTGACCAGGCAAACAAGCTGTAGCGGGAGATGCTAATTTTCCATTGTTATGCTAATTTCCTGTTGTTTATGCAGGCCTAATTCCTGACCCGGCATTCAGTGACTCCGTGTTCCCTTTCCATGAGTAAACAGCTGAGTTAAGGCGGAATTACGATGATTTGCATTCATGCCGGTGACAGGCCCGAGCGCCGGTATACGGTTCGGCAGAGCGAGAACAACGTATGTACGAGTTCTCGTAAAGATGAGAGACGCAAAATAAAAGCCTGTCTGATATTACCACCTGTAGGGCGAAAGTGAGCTGGATCACAGGGGAAAATGGCCGTCACACAAAGCAGGAGCTCGTCATGAAAACATCTGTACGGGGGAGGCAGAGTGTGACGGCTAATTTTGTAAACAGACAAGAAAGCGAGTAGAGCCCCAACTGCGGGGCCAACCGTGACTCTACTTTGATCAAAGACACACTTTCTCCCAGCTCTCAGGCCCCCGGCACAGGGAGAAGGCTAGGTGGTCCCTCAGGAGTGCCAGTGAAGAGCTGCCCCCCGCAAACCTCCTCTGAAGACAAAGGACAGCATCATACAGGCTTATCATATGAGATGTTCTCTCGCCTTGGAATGGAAAAGCATGCAGTGATCCCTGCACTCTAACCCACAAGCCCCATGTCACCCTCTGTTCTCAACCTTTTGGCACTGTGACCTAATTTTTGCCATGCCAGCTCAGTCGCAACCCTTTATGAAGTACAGGTCTAAATAAACCTAAAGTTCAAATGCGCAGTGCACTCTGCAATTTTCACCAATCAATGCCTTTTGCACAAATATGATTGGATGTGCCAATGAATTTTAAATTAACCCTTGTGCTCACTTGAGGGTCCCGGGGACCCAGTATTCAAATTAATGGGGATAGGGGCGTACTGTATTATGTGAGCACAGGGGTTAAGCATCTGTGATTTGGCTTCTTGGACTGGTTGAGTGTTCACTAGTTTTGCGCTAAGCGTTTGCAGACCCAAGATCCGTTTATATAGGGTAATACAGGACTGGGGCTGGGAAATCTGACTGTGGATCAGCATAGGAGCTTGCTGGTTTTAAAATGCTTACATTTCCAACTCTGCCTCGCAGCGCTTTCAGAACTTGCCACAACCCAAATTTGGGTCGTGATCCACTGGTTGAGAATTGCTGCTCTACTCTACCCCATCTTCCTCTTGTTTCTGTAGGTGTAATCTACCCCATCTTTCTCCTCTAACTGTCCCTGTACACTGCACTGTCTTCCTCATGTGACCCATTCCTTTGGATCACTCCTCCTCCTTCTTACAGACCTCTGCAGTGAATAAATCACTCCACTGTTTCACAGGCCAGATAAATGATAGGAAAGGTACAGAGACGGAGAAGGGGGTGGTGGGTGTGTCAGGGGTGGAACGAAAACTCCATGTTCAAAGTCGGAAAAGAACAATTTCTTTCGTGGTGTCTCAGCACTTAAATGAGAGCCAACGATGACCGGGGTGTTGTATCAATGCGGGGGGGGGGGGGGTTGAACATGTCTGTACCAGTCGGACCTGCAGCCTCCGTGCCAAGATGGACACCGCACTGCCGACGACAGGAAGTCTTCAGATGCAGACAGGTTAAGCCGTCACAGCAGAGGGATGCGACACGAGCGTCTGTGTCCAGAACCACGAGGAAAAGCAACCAATGGCTGCCCTTTCAATTCCTTAAAGCGACAAATGGCACGTTCCCGCGGGAAGCGAGAGCAGCGCAAAGACACAGGTGCACAACACCGCCTGGCGCCTCGCCCAGTACCCTTCATCAGTGCAAATCTCACACCCTACACTGCTTAATGGCCTGCTTTAAATTTTACTGACTCAAAAGTCCATAGCCCAGAGAAATGAGGAAGAAGAACAAATATTTGCACATGTACAACGTTTTCAGGGCCTGCAAAATCCACTGAGGTCCCTACGTCGTCGATAATTCTGAGGTATGTCATACCCAGCTCCACTGCCAACCTTTCAGATGTTACAGTTGTTTGGGGTGGGGGGGGGCACCTGCATCGTTTCAGAGCCCAGGAGCGTCTTTTTAGCCGACCGTGAGGATGATTTGTAGATCACAGCATGGTAGAGTTAAAAGCAAGTAATCCCAGGGCAGTCTTAACCCCAACAGCATCAAACTTTAATACAGGCGGACGGGGCATAGCAGGAATACAAATGTACAGCCTGCGCTGCGATTCCCAACACCTCACGCTGACACAATCTGACGTACTGACGTCTGGATGCAAAGCCAGCTGCACACAGGCTTAAGTGGCCAATCAGCATATGACAAAACCACAGTGGGTGGGACTAATCACGTCCTATCAGGTAACCGGCCGCCCCCATTGGTTACCTTTTCGGTTCTCATTGGGTTGGACAAGGCCATTAATCAAAAGCATTCTGCAGCCAGATATGAGCAAGGTCAATTTTAAATGAAGGTGATGGTTTCCACTAGAGATGCACCGATCCGATATTCGGATCGTAACGGCGCCGATCCAGATCTATTTGACGGATCGGGTATCGGCCATGCGTGACCGATCCACGTCCTCTACTTACGTATTTAGATTTTGGGAATCTCTAAAAAGTAGCTCCTATTTCATGTTAAATCTATTTGTACAATCAATCGCACGACAGCTCTTTCCCATTTTACGTGTTTTTTTGCGGCATTCAAATCGAACGCTAACGCTGCCCCTCAGTCATTTTTGCTACTCAGTGGGTGTGAGTACAGTGACTCCGCCTGCTGTGACGTCATGCGCATACCCTTCGCAGTACGAGGAGCGTAAGATAAGACGTGACAATCTGGGAGCATTTTGCGCTTTTAACAGAAACCAGTAGCACAGCGATTTGCAATCTTTGTAAAATAAAGTTTTGAGGGGGAATAGCGTTTAATGGACAATCCCCCTTAACAAAGCACACACAACTGCGAGACCGAAAAACAAAGGATGATTTGGGAGTCGCTAACTTGGACTGTTTTGAGAACTCGCTGCAGCTTGTGATACAAGAGGGGCTGCAATCGCAACAAAGTGTAACTGCGCTGACGCCAATGGGAGAAAAAATGTGTTAAAATTTTAAGCATTCACCACTTGTGTTTACTTGCTTTGAAGATATTCATATTGAACAAATGCCTCAAAATCGCTTAGAACAAATGAGGTGAAACAGTACGTTATGTATGTTTGTAGTAGCCTAATTAAATATTTTTTGTCATACATTTTTTCCATCTGTATTTACTAGCTTATATATATATATATATATATATATATAAAGTATAACAAAGTTAAAAGAGCTCTTGTATCGGAATCTGTATTGGTATCCGCAGTTGTGTATCGGAATCGGATCGGAATTGAAAAAATGTGGATTGGCCCATCCCTAGTTTCCACCCGCCCTTTTCTGCTCCTCTTTTTTCCTACTCCATTTGTAAAAATTGCAGACGCGCAACGAGCATCCAGGAAACAAACTCGGGTAAAAACCACGAGTAGCATTTCCATCACTACGCAGGATGCAAACCAGTGGCCCAAAATCGGAAAAAAACGAAAGAAGTCATTCCCGAAAACAAAGAGAGTCTCTCTGGTGATGCACATGAAAGCCTGCTGCCTCACACAGCCTCCTTGAAAGCCTGCTGCCTCACACAGCCTCCTTGAAAGCCTGCTGCCTCACACAGCCTCCTTGAAAGCCTGCTGCCTCACACAGCCTCCTTGTGCCAAACTACTGTGAAAAAACCAGAACAGAAAGTAAATATCTGGTGGTTTCCTGGGTTCTCACTCCGAAGGCAGAAAACGGAGCAATAAACAAGAGCAGAGGAACCCCAGGCAGTGAGAAACACGTCCAGTGGCCCCGGTCATTTACCCTAAGCAGGTTCGCCCCCCTCCCCCCATGACACCCTGCTTCCTGCCTCTACCCACACTGAACAAAAAAAAACTTCTTAAATCATTAACATCTCATCTGCATTTTTATCTTAATCCTACAGCTCGGCTGGGATGGTGGGGGGGGTGGGCGAGTACAGATGTCATAAATTGACCAAGAACTGCACCCCAGCTGATACCACTGCCCCACCTCAGGGGGGGTCACCATAGAAACCCCACAGCCTCCACATCATCATCATCATCATCCTCTGTCTGTACTTTCTGCCCCCCCCGAATCACCTAAATTCATCTCCCCCAGCCTGCTTGATGACAGCGACTAATCCTGTGCAGCTCTGCAGAGCAACAGCAACCTGGAGTGCCGTCTGCCTGCTCTTCCCCGGCCCAGAGGTGGCAGTGGAGGGAAATTTATAAGCTCGTAATTGACCCATAATAATATCGACAGGGCAAGGAGTCTGCTGAGAGAGAAGAAGAAAAGCTGTAATGAAACAAACGTCTCGGATTCATCTAAAAGGGTGCCGTGGGAGCTTGCAGCCGGCTCGGAGAGCGCATGGCAGAGCGAGACCCAGCGTGGTCGCTTCCGGGGCCCGGCCGCGAAAGGAAGAGCCCTGGAATTACGTACACAGACGGCGAAAGAAAACGCTGGAGAGAAAAACGAGGAAAGCTCCTAACAGTGCCTGTGTTTTATTCATACGACAATCCTGATGTCAGGGGTGCCATGTGAATGGTGGGCGTGGTCGTTTGTGTGATGGGCGTGGTCATGTGGGTGGTGGGTGGGGCTTTGAGCAGTGGGAGGTGCCTTGGGAGAAGAAGGCGGGGCCTTGTAAGCAGCAAGGAGGGACTTGAATATCATGGGCAGGGCCATGTCTGGAGTAGGCGGGGTTTCGTGAGTGGTAGTTGGGGCGTGTCAGCGGTGGGTGGGGCCATGGAGCAGTAGCTTGAGAATGCTACCTGCACCCTATTGAGGCAACATCTGCCTTTAAAAGAAAACAAGAAATAAAACAAAGAGACACCTGGACAAAAGACTAGACCACCCCCCCCCCCCCGATCTCTTAGAAGTTCCCCATCAAGGCTAACCAGGTGCGGAACAGAATTTTTATAATGGAGCATTTAAGAATGCGCCTTAGGTGCTACTGCAACAGCATGCATCGGCACTCTGTTAATGCAAGCATGCGGAACAACAGCTTATTTCATAAAGAGGTTTTTTAAAAAAGCTAAAAGTCTGGCACCTTTCCTGGAGACATGCCCGTCATTGGGTCATGCTGCAAGCTTTGCACAAATCCTCTTCCTTTCAGAGCAAGCCTTGCCACAAGGCCTTACCACGTGGCGACCTATTTACACTGCAGGCCGAGGCAGTGAGCGTGAGCGTGAGCGTGCGGGGATGTCTGAGACAGAGCTCCGGAGCTCTGAGGCAGGCCACTCAAACTGCGTCCCGTAGTATGTGGACAGTACCGTACCTACGGCACGAGCCTGGAATCACTAACAAGCCAAATTATGATGGATTTCACAGCTGTCGGCAGTTTTTTTTTTGTGTACATTAGCTTTTAAATGTCTAAGCATTTCTAAAGTATTTCGATTCTCGTTTGAGATGCATGATAAAGAAACCCAGACTGACCAGTTAAATTAAATGATGGGCTACAACCTACAACCCTAAAGACGAGTTGGAGGGTCTTGTTACTACCTGCAAATTGTACAAAGGAAGTGGCGATAGGTCTGCTGACAGAGAACTGCCAGAAAGTCTAACCATAAAAGGTCACGAGCTGGCCGCTCGTTAACATCATTAGCGGGAGCTTCCGACCCAAACAGGCCAGCCAATCAGCTGCCTCTCCCCCAGCCAGCGAATTGCAGGCTGGGCCTCCGCGCCCGATTTCCGTTTGATGCATACCACATTAGAAAATGAAAATCAATATCCAATTTCTTAGAGGACTGGAGCTCCATTTATAGCAGAGACAATCCCATTAAAGCCAGTACGCAGACTGGGAAATCGCATCCCACACCCGGGTCCCCCACTGGGAGCCCAATGGCCCAATGGTACACAACACTGGCCTCCCCCCACACAGGCACAAGGAGCGACCATCCTGGGTGACAAGTTAATGTTCCCAAAATGTTTTAAGAGCACAGCAATTAAGACTCTCGTCCACCTGCAGAATAACCTTTATAATTTCCTGAACAGATGCAAGGCAGGGAACAACCTAGGAGTGGGCGCCAACCCGTCACAGAAGTCAAATTCTAAAAACAAATTAAACAATAATTATTTCTCACTAACCAATAAAAATTGAAAGAAACAATAAACGGAGATGAACAAAACAAACAAACAAATAAATAACCTGGGAATCATGAGCAACTTTGCGGCTGGGCTGGGTGCAGAACCACGCAGCCGATTTAAGAACTGCGCATCAGTGATGGCAGCACGCAGCTGTCGTCTGCGTACAACTGCACCTTTCACAGAGAAACAGCTGCCTGACACTGTGACACTGCGACCGAGCACGGACCAGGCCGCAGCCTTGTCGGGGATGACAGAAGGTCACGCGTAACCAGAATAGCAGCAAAAGTAATAGAGGGAGACTGAGTCTGAGAGACGGGAGGATCGACAAGAGTAAGAGCAAGAGCCAGCGTTTCAAGATTCCCCCTAACAATCAGCCCTGACATCTCACCAGGAGACAGGCTGGGGACTTAATTTATGTAAACCGTGATCGAAGCCAGTAAAGATAAAGGTATGGTCTACAATATCATCTGTACAGCAGCTGGCTCGGGCAGGCGGGGGGGGGGGGTCTTTCGTCTGCGATAAGGAGAAGCGGATCAGCAGAATAAGATTTGCACAGCCATGCTGCTGAACGCCATGGTATTCTGCACGGCTAATCTAGATCACACCGTCCTAGCTTCTCCAAGGCCGGAGTCTAAGAAGCGGTATTTGTCACAGATGTCTTTCAGATACTCTGCCCCCCTGCCAAAAACAAGCTGCTCCTCTTCCGCGATCTGTTCTTAAAAATAATTGTCAGATGGAGGCGATATTGTGATGGATATTACCTCTGGCGTGCGTTGAGACTTCAAAGGCTTCCCATTGCTCTGGGTGCTAGCTAACTAGTACACTCAAAATGGGATTACATTGGGAGCATCCGCATAATGACAGATCCGCATAATTTCTTTAAAAAATATGCGGAGGGGGGGGGCTGACTGACTGTCATGTGATGCCCGGTTTCCGTTAAATCAACAGGCTTGGTTGAGAGCAAGGGTTTGCTTTTACTGAAGCTGGCTGGAGCCTCAGAGTATGTGACATGTACATGAGTCATGTAAGAGCGGGGGACACCCACGCACCCTCATAATCACTAAGATTTGAACCAAATATATAGATATAAACATGATACCTGGAAAAAATAATACGGACCTAAACTGAATTATATAACACTAATGGCCAGCGTATACTTCCTCACGTGTAATGAGGTGACTAAATGATCCTACCTTACCTCTCAATTAGGGCTATGGGGGGAAAAAATGAAGCAATTATGTGGATTAAGAGGCTCAGACTACGGTTGTCACTGAGAGAATAAAGCACAAATAGATGTTTTGCCTTCTGCTTTTCACTATTCCCATCAAGTGCAGCCTCTCAAAAGAACCGCGCATCCGAAGTCGGACTCGCTCCGGCCGCTAACGCCATAAACGGGATTTCTGCGTATCTATGCGAGATTCGGCTCGCAATAATAAATGGCATCATAAATGCATGATTATAAAGGGAGATGACGGTGTCTAATACGAATAAAACCCTATCCAGCGATAAACATTTTATTTCTCGCGGGGTTAGTATGAAAACTACTCAGATCTCGCATAGTGGATACCGGTTGTTTGTCTTGTCAAGATTTTTTGGTTTGTTCTTCCCTCGATTTTTATGGATTATGTTTTTATAATTGGACACCTGGTGCAGAAAAAAAACTGGGTTATAGGAAAACAGGCTGTGGTTACAGTCAGACACCTTCGAGTCAATGCTGACACTCGGGATGATTAAACGCAGCAAGTTAAAGGCAGTCTGATCCGGAGAGGGATCTACACAACTGGATCCAGTAGGTTAAAATGTCCACAGGCTAAAGACAGCTAGGTCTCTGGAGTTAAAGACAGGTCCAAATGGTTTAAAACAGACAGGTCACATCTAGGTGCAGAGTCTCAAAGAAGGTTAGATCCATACAGTTAGACAACTAGATCCGGAGAGTTAAATTACTGTACGACTAATGGAGACTGCGAAGCGCATTATTGAGCGTAATTAACACATCCTACCTACTCTAGCGAAATTAAAATCCGTCGCCGTGTTAATTATTTATTTGATTATTATATGTACAACCTAAGGATGGTCATTTTCATTTTCCGTTCTTACATCTTGTATTTCCTTTTAAAGCAACATGCAAGACTGCATGTCACACCTTCCCCTGAAACTACATCTTCCAGTTCGTGCCGTAACAAGGGCACAAAAAGTTCATTCATTACATTTCAACCGGCAAACAAATATAGGGGCTGAAAAAAATAAAAACACTTCTTCATTTGAGATTGCGTGCGATGACGACGCGCCAAGCCAAAAGTTAAATAGTTAATGATAACAAAAACGCGTTTACACATCCACTATAATAATGTTTTAAATTCCAGTCTCTACACAGCCTTGACACTTAAAAAATGTAACTCGGTGCAATTAAAAATTCGCTACGCTCGGTTGCATTTTGGATGTAGCTGGCTTTGATTAAAAAACAAGCGAACCGACTCGTAAATTGTGCTTTATCTTTGCGCACAGTATTCAAAAGTACCCGGGCAGTTATGATCACGCTTCTCGCTGAGTATCTAATCATCAGTCCGGGCTGCGAGATGGCGATTTGGTTGGGATACATTGTGGCGGCTGTATTTCGCTAACCGGCTCCATCTAGTAAACGACCCAGTCACCAAGTTGATCATACCCTTCTTGCAGATGCGTATTTCGGTGAGGTCCAGGGCCCCCTTTTCTCTGCGCCCGGCCCGGACACTTCTTCCTCGTCCCCCAGCACCCCCGCAGATGCCGAATCCGAGTCCTCTCCCTCCTCCAAGTCCTCGCCCTCCTCCACCTCCGCCGTCTTGAGTCGCTTGGGCGGTCTCTCGTACTCTCCTTCCTCGTATTCCTCAATGAGAGACATCGTTACCTCGGCGTAAAAATTGCACTACGGCAAAAACAACAACAGGCGCCCTTTATGCCAGAACCGACAGATCGGGCAGATGAACTTGCCGAGCGTCTCTGGGAGCCCAGTCGAGCTGCCTCACCGCGTTATTATCCTCCGCGGCGTGCGTATACAGCTAAAACCGACTGTCAAGCACCGAAGCGCCCTCTGCACATCTGTACCGTCCCTCTTTGTTCACATTGCAGCTCAGACAGCTTAGAGCCCACCCCCCGGCCTCTGATTGGATGCTCACGGCTGGAGACTAATAAAACTCGTCCGTGATTTGTTAAAACACATGCGTGTCAAGGAGGGGGGGAAGCGATCCGAAGACATACTTCTGCAGCAGGGATACGAGAAAAAAAGCATTATGTCTGTCACGGTGCTGTGGTTACTAAACACCAGGACAGTACTCACAGTGGCAACACATAGTGTTTACTTTGCGCTGGGATTTCCTGTCCGCAGCAGTTGTGGCGCTAGTTGGTGTTATATGTGTTGTTATAGTTGTAAGCTCAGGTTCACTCCAGTTACGTACGTGTAATAGATAAAAAAAAAAACAGCAAGATTTGCATGTCTTTGACAGACCTGTGCATTCTTGTCTATTCCATAAACACTTGTATCTCGTTTGCATTTTTATGAGCAAGCATTTTTCCATAACTTTAGCAAAAATTGTATATATAAACAAGACATCAACTTTAGCATACTCAATTGTATGGATTTTAATGAGTAACATACACATTGCCCACTTGCACACTCTGAAGTTTACCAAAGCCTTAATGAGAATTCTAGCAGAATTTTAATCAGCTTTTTTGGATGGCAGGTGATCTACTGGTGAATAATGTGGGCCCAGTTACATCATCTGGCATATTGGTCTCAGCTGGAATTTCCACTAGTGAGCACAAACACTTTCCTTGTGCCAAAATCCATTGGCATGTCGTTAGAAAAATAAACACAGTAACAACGCTGTCAGCCGGTGTCACTATTTTTAACGTCAGTGCCACAAACTGACCTGCTCTCACGCCTTTGACGGAATGTTCTGCGGGCTGCATGCATGGGCTGCATGCATGTGCCGCTGAAGCGAAAACAGGAGGCGGTTTCATCAAGGTGCAAGAACGCAGCAGTTGCAAGTGACACGGCCGCGTGCAGCACATGCCGCGCCGTGACCGCCTCTGTACATCAAAGAGACGAGACAGGAAACAAGAATGAACCTGGCTTTCCTATGAAGCACTACACAGAACTAATCTTTACATCGGACAACAAGTCCAGTTCCTGTTTACCTCGGGTGCCCTGTCAAATTCGATACCGCCATAAACTACGATATTGTTTGCGAGCCTACAGCCAAAACGTGTTTTAGGAAACTGGGTTGTTTTCCCGCTGTCGTTAATAAATATTTTTTCGTGTGTTCAATATGATCTAGGGCGTGCTGAAAAATTGCTTGGGAAGTAGGCTGAAATTGTTCGGAGAAAGGATTCAGTCATGGCCGCATTATTCCTGAAGGACACCCCTGTTTGTACTTACAGATGCCTGTGATAGCATTTTGAGAAAGTGCTGCTTTAGTTTCAAGTCTCGTCCCAGTCTCCTTCCAACAAAGTGGCCCTTGACTCCACGTTGGGCATCTGCCAGAGAGAATAGCGCCACCTGTTGTTTGGTCGCTGTAGCTGGAGTGCAATGTCAAATTAAATGGAGAATGCAAGCTGGCTGTCCTTAGCAATAAACAAGCTTCTACTGACCAATAGTATAGGAATGGGTGTCTGGGGGTGCAGTAATGTCAGGGAAGGCCCACTGAAACTGAGCAAACACACAGACATTTTATCGTTGAGTGGCCATATGCATTGAAACGTTTTTAATGCATTTCATTATCGGATTCTCGGATGATCACAGGCTCTTTTTTTGACGTTACGACTCCACTTGCACGACCTACAACGTGTGCGTACGTGCAGATATTCCAGTAGCAACTGCATAGAGTTTAAAATCCTATAAAGGTTTGGAATCACAGCAGCTTAAATACACAGAAAGACAGTTTTTCCAAAAGCATTTTATAGTGTCACTGAACCAGAGTCAAGTCCTAATATTTTGATTTGATATATTCTGGGTCAGACTGTTGCACCTGATATTCAAAGAGCACCACCAATTAACGGACAAAAGGTAATTAAAAACCAGAATCTTCCATCCTCTGCTATAATCCTAAACATTTCCATGCCCATCAAAGTAGAGGTGTCTCCAGTATTACATTGCTTTAATCTTGTCTTCATTTCCATTAAAAATGAGAAGCGAAATTGTGTCTTTTAGTCATGTGCTTCATTTTTGGGCACATGTTCTTCCTGGATACTGAGCCCCCCCCCGCCC
>JAODJU010000062.1:4489073-4510408 GCA_026776725.1 Gnathonemus echidnorhynchus | reverse complement strand
CTACAAGCAGGATTATATTAGAGATTAGAGTCTAGATTTAGAAGACTAGATCTATTGGTTAGGCAGACTACATCACATCCTGTTTGGAAATAAAGTGGCATAATCTTTCAAGTTTACTTGCAAGGAAGGTGAGTACTTCCAAACAGAGACACAAACCGCGGACGCAAATACAAATTGATATGCAGGCTCCTGACACGAAAATGACTCAAACAAAGACATATGGCAGCCAAGTCAAGCACCTGCACATGCACACAAGACATACATGCACAAGATGTCATGCATGCACACACAGCAATTCAAAGTCAAAGCAAAAACAAAACAAAAATGAGCTTAAAAAGCAGGATTTCCTGTGTACATGAAATGTATAATTATCTTTCACTTACTACATCCAGGATGACAAAATGGTTTTGCTTTTGCACTCAGTCACACTAAGTAATTTCACGTTGAGTATGTTTCTCAAGTGTACAACAGAAGATCGCAATACCACTGTTTAAACCAGAAATGTTTTGAGCTATAATTACGTTATGTTAACTTTACACTACACCTCAAACCCCATCACAAAAAGATCTAGAATATTCTTCTACTACAAGTCTGTACCTCAATAAGACCATCAAAGAGGAGTGGAAATGGCCAATATTTATGAGTGTAAAGGGTGGAGTCCTTCTGTAGGGAGGGGATGATGAGGGTCACTGTGACACAGTGGATTTGTCGATTAATCATAAGCTAGGTCGGATTCTTAGAAGGCTAGTCCCACATCTCGAAGTCTGTCTCAGACCAAACCGAAAGCCAGAGGACTGAGGTCATTCCCATGATCCCATCTGGATGCCTTTAGAAGGAGCATGATAATTATTCAGAAAATCTTGGTCTATTTATTTTTAGCCACTATATTAATTTCACCCTAATATGTTGCTGCTGTCTTACTTCTTGTTTACATACACGCACATTGCACTATGATATAAACCTTTCGGTGCAGCCTCCCTGTTTTGCAATATCCTGTGTTTTGCGCTTCAGGAATTATGAAACTGTGCCCCTGTCACTGCTGTTGCACTGTGGGCCAGGCGGGATGCCATTTTGTGCCACTGAATACCTGTATATGGATGGTATGACAATAGAGTCCATTTGATTTGACGTGATTTCATCAACACCCCAGGACTGGCCAGGGTGTGTGTGGGACAAAGACTAAAAGCGAGAAAAGTGAAGCTAAACACTGACCACAAGGTATGCTGATCACAGGGCCCATATATAAGCACCCGGCGGGGGGCAAGGGGGGGGGCGGAATGAAATATGGCCATGTTGTAGATGGAGAGCAGCTTTTTTCACCACCTGACTCAGAAAGCATTGGAAATCTGGGGGATCTATAATAAGATGTGTAAAGTGCTATACCTGTGTTTCCAGATTCCTTGGTGTCACGGTGCGGAGCGAGGCGAGCGGGTAAGGGAGTACAGGAAGCCAGAATGACGGGAAACGGGGTTTAATGCAGGGATCCACGGACATCAGACATTGACACACGAGACTTCAATGCCGGATCTGGCAGACATGGGGAGACGCGGACTGATATACACACGACAGGGCAAACTGAACAAGGCACAGGTGAGAATCATCGGGTAAAAACATGAGGTAACGAGGTGGGCGTGGCACACAGGAGGATCGAACGGAGCCGGGCGTGACACTTGGGTTAATCTTAGGAGAGACTAAACTGAAGGGGACAGCACCTTCTTCAGGGGGATACAGGAAGCAAAGGTCAGACATGGCACTACAAAATATTCTGACGATGACTGGCCAAAACCTCTTTGACACTGACTCTTCGCGAGGTGTCAAGAATCACCTCGCTGTGATATATCAGTATGTATTACATTCTGTGTTGCCAAAATGTGGTTCCTTTCAACCAGTCAAACACATCTAATGTGTTTCTCATAGAGGTGTGGACCTGGTACCACGTGTAAAATGAAATGGTAAAATGGGTGAATTGAGGACAGGAGGAGCCAAGGTCTGTTTGTACTTTTAGGATGTTTTTTTAGCAATAAAAATGGAAGTTCACATTATCGTGTGTTCAGCAGGACACAGAGTGTTTTATACAGATAATTGTGCTCAGTTTGTCTCTCCTTGAAGGGAATTGCGTATTTGTTTCCTAGGGTGGAAATCACAAGCATTTTCGGCTGTAGTTCCTACACGGAAATGTGCTTATGTAAACGGCAAGATTTCACTCTGCAACATGTGGAGAGCAAACTGTAGCAAAAAGAGCGAGGGGGAGGACGGCTTGAAACATCAAATGATTATACTGTGTGGGCTTGGCACACAATAGATTTTGCTTATGTAAAACGACGGCACTTTTTTTCGCTGCTAAACGCTCCGAATGAGAGGAGTGTGAGAACGAGAGAAGGAAAAAGAAAGGAGAAAACCGAAATCGAAGAACGGGAAGGATGAAAGATTTAGCAGTCTGCTAGTCCTGGAGCACAGCCTGCCAAAAAACGTAGACAGAACCAAAACATCGTTTGAACCGGACCTTAAAGGTCTAGTTTGGATCAAAGAGCCATCCTTGCCGCATTCATAATGCTGGACAGCTTTGATTTGTATGCATCATCTCCAATCAGCTGCTGATGGAAATTCTGGACTCCCTTCAATATGCCCTGAACGTCCTACATGGACTCCAAACGGACCGAACCCAAAGGACACAAGGGCCTACATGGTCTCACAGAGCGACTGCAGGCAGGAACGTCTCCGTCGGTGACAAGACGGCTTCAGATGCATTAAAACAAGTCCAATGTGTCATGTGACAATCACTTTCTTGATCCCTTCTTCTCTGATGCTTAAAGATAATATGAGATGATTCACTGTAGAAAGGCATCCTGCAGAGTGCCTCTGTGACGGCTGTTTGACCTAGATTGTGCCAAAGAGCCTCTTTCACGGAAAGAACAGAGGGCCCATCTCCTCCGGGAGGGAGACACACACTAATTGAGCCCTGGAATCATGTAGTCATGTCGACTTACTCCAAATGGCTTCTGTGTGCACCTGTGCTGCTTTCAGTATGCATTGCTTGACAGGCATCGCAGGGAGAGATACATATGCAAGACTTTTTACCTCCCATGTGATGTTTTTTCATCTGAATGCTATCTCTGAGAGATCAGGTTGGAGGTGTGGTGTAGCTCTCCCAAACACTGCCCAGTGACGTCATAGAAAGATCAGCCCCCCATACCCCATTCCCTCAACATCATTGCCGTGAAATACGGCTCCTTTGAACCGTAACGGTCCCGGTTCATTCCCAGCAGGCCGGCTTCACAAGCCAGACCATCAGTTTTAAGCGCCACCTTTGAGACTCGGGCACCGATTCTGAGACTGAGAGCTGAGCTGAGGAGAGGCTACCACCACAAGGTTCACTGAATAAAAACAGAAAGGGAAGAGGATTTCAATATCTTAGTCACAGTTTCTAGGGACTGAGCCTCTCACCTCTGTGCACCTTCAACTAGTAAAAAAAGGGATATTCTACTCAGGCACGGTATAAAAGAAACGTCTTGCTATGCCTGCAACAGCCAATTTCAGTACATTATTATAACATTAAAAGAGGTTCAAGTAAATATGTAAATTATTATGTTTTGTATTATTAAAGCACAAAATAAACCTATTTTCATGGATCTGGATCCAATGGCTTCCATTTTGCATGCTGACAAATATAACTACAATCGTGTTAATACAATAGATATGTCAAATACAGTACTGTATATGTCAGACTGATTAATAACTGATTAGACACACAAGCAGCATATCAATTACCAGTTTTATAAATGTGTTGATTATTTGTTTACTTTTGATAGATGCAGATCACTACTTTACTCCGATATTGACAGACAAAAAATTAGAATCAGAAAATGATTAAAGTTGTCCGGCAGATATATTTAACAGTCCAATACGCGCTACATGCCGAACAGCTTCGCCGAAGTGCACGGCCGAGGTCACGTGACGCGCAGCTACCTGAAAGGCGTCCCGCGGCCTGGAAACAGCCGGGCCTCTTCCCTCGGGCTCCGCTGCGTCCTGCGGCGCAGGGTGGTGCTCTGATCTTATCTCGACCCGCGGATATGAAAATGGATCTCCTGCCAGAACTAGCAGCTACTCATTACGGCGGCTGAAGTGGCCATCGGATATCATCGGATTTCTCGGAGTTCCCACTAATCTTACGCCAAGCCTATTCCCTGAAACCGGGCTCCGAGTTGGTCTTTGAAAAATAAACATGGTTTTTATCCAAGCCATCTGAATAATTAAGCTCACTCAAATTTAACTAAGGTCTAAGGTTACAGGCTGCGAAATCCAATGCAAAGCAAATTATAATAAATATCTCCACTAGTGCCCAGTCAGTGTTTTACTCCATTATTTATCTTATAACCAACCGCTTGTCCTGATCGGGGGGGGGCTAGAGTTTGTCCCATGCAACACAGGGCCTGGGCGGGATGTAATGTTTGTATCGTTAGATCTACAATTTAATATCCCATTAAAAAAAGAAGCAAGTAACGGTGGAAAAACTTGGGATAACGCAAATGTATGACGGCTAGATTATCACTCTTCATTGATACGAAGACTGCAAACTATCCTCGATGCTGCCTTGTCATTTCAGATACATTTTAGATCTTGTGCACATTTTTCCTACAGTGGAGCAAAAACCACACAAACTGGTGCATTGTCGGTTACAAACGGACGTGGCGCTTAATTTCGCTGAGGCTGCAATGCACATATGTAATACTCGAAATATTACGTATTTTTACGGTCGTGAAGGTTTTAAACTTTAATTCCTTCACTTCCCTAGTCTTCATTTATCACCGATGACAGCGAGTAGCGTTACTTTGTAATGTAATAAAGAGTTCAAATGAATGTTTTACTGCCGATTGTAGGGCAATTACCTTCGGCGCTAGACAGTGCAATGCGAACCGTAATAAATTACTTTTCACCTTTTGACAAGTAAACATATAATGCATCTATGGCGATGTAGTTACTATAGAAACAGACAAACGTGTTGCAATTTCTTCCCCTTTTCTCCATCTTTCCAGCCTTTGTGAATTTTGAACGCTCGTGAAAAGACTGCCTGACAATTCAGGATAAGCGTTTTTCCCCCGAGAAAATGATGTCTACTTGTCCCAGTTTTATTTCACCCTCACATATAACTATGTAGACGAAACAGTTTATTAGATCTTATTTTATGTTAATCTGTTAAAGACTACTTGCACTTCTCGTCGTTTTATTTTGTGTGGAAAAAATATATATCACCGAGATCGTACTGTGAATATTATGTATTCACTGCGGTAAATATTTAAAATTTATATATAGAAATTAATTGACTTAACTGGCTTCATTTGATCAATGATGGCTAGGCCGTCAGTACAGTGGATTGCAAATTCTTCCACACAGCAAGTGTATCTCAATGTAACTCACAAGCCCTTACAAAATAAATGCATGATTTTCTTTCAAAAAATGTCACTATTGGTTTCACGGTTCCTGTGTTTCTGCAGGTACACTGACAGATATATCATAAAATATCTCCCTGTAACTTAAGTTATGTAACTGCCCAAAGGTCCCACTGCATGGCTCAGTCCATTATGCTAGAGTCCAAAACCTTCAGATGTCATGTGCAGTACTGATCCTACTTGAAAAGATTTAGATATTAACATTAGGGGACAACAATGAAGATGAATACAAGTGGAACTTTTCATGTGGCAAATGGAAATTTCCATGAAGCCTTTTGATAATAATGGCGAGGAAAAGTTTATTTTAAAGGTTGGATGAATCAGAGTTACTATAGCAACCTTGGTCATCTAGTGGGAAAATGTTGTATGGTTTTGAACGCAGATACACAAGGTTCTCGAGATACAAGCTGGCTTTTAGGCTTCAGCATAAGGACAACAACAACTGAGTCTGACTGAAAAATAGAGATAGCGTTTACTTCTGCAGCTAAACATTAAACCTCTAATGCTCCTCTTTAAACTACAGGTATTCCAAACACTGGGCTGGTTAATTTCCAAAAATAAACTAGGCCTATATATTTGAATTTTTACTGTCCCTCACGTTCACACAGTCTGTTCACATCTGACAAAAATTGTAACATTAAACTTAAATTCGACAACCGATCCACTGCCCTGCTACCTCCCAGCCGTTCTACTAGTCCGTGAAATTTTGAACATAAATTGGATAGCATTGAAAGCATCTCCTTGATTGCAGGATAGATTTCATATCTCTGAACTAAGCCTGAATACTACATCCAGGCAGATTCAGCCACATCATTCAGGTCATTCACCATCTTCATTATAACACCTTACAGGCTCTATGGGCTGTATGGGCTTTTGCCACTGAGTCTGAATTCAAGCCTTGATGTGAGTGAAGTCCAGCAGCCAAGACGGTGCAGCAAAAAATCCTCACCATCCAACAAAAAGTCTGTCCAGAACAACATCCAGACTGCTCATATAGCTACAGACAGTTTCTCCTCTACTGACAGACTATCCAGTTAAATTTGTGGTCAACAGACCTTGCAGGAATTAATGTTACGTTTTATCAGTCATCGGCAGAAGATTATTAAGACAAGTGCATTGTAGGAATATTGATTACATTGGTAATGTCATTGGGGTAATAAGGCCAGTGGAACTGTTTCACCCCCAGGGGCCTGTTAATTAGGTACACCTGCTTCGTAACTCAAACAGCCTGCTCCTACAAACAAGGAGTCACATGGCTATGACTGAATACATACAGCAAGCAGACAGGGTCAGGAGGTCCAGTTACTATTGGGCTGAGCAGTTGAATAGCTGACACCTAAGAGGAAAAGTGCCAGGGAGAAATAATAATAAAAAGCAGGTGAGTGTGATAATAGTGTGTAGCAAGGGATTGGTTCTGGAGGCAAACTGGTTCCTAGTCAGGACTAGCCAGGTGTACCTAACAATGTGGCCCCGATTGTATATTTAGGTTTCACATCGTTTTACCTTTGACAGTAGCACCTCAGCCAAAACGCACACTGCAGAATTGTTGGTCCAAGGTGTTCTGCTAAAACTATCAGGATCCACCTTCACACGTCATTTACGCTCTATAATCAAAGCGGCTGTCATTCCATCACATAGCCTTAAGCCTCATTATATTCTGTCTATTAATTAGAGAGAAATGACAATTAGTTAATCCCAAATGAAACCACGTCACAGAACCGTCTAGATCTGCCACTCATAACACCATCTATCTATCTATCTATCTATCTATCTATCTATCTATCTATCTATCTATCTATCTATCTATCATCCACCCATCCATCCATTCATCCAATTTCTTACTGCTCACTGAGTGACTATTTTTGGACTGCAACAGTGTTGATTAGTGATATTCTTGGCAAATATTCAGAGTCTAAAGATCCAATTTTATTCACCCGATTGCCTGGAATTCTACATCTCAGGTGGAACATAAAGAGAGAGAGAAAAAAATCAATGATCTAAATTAATTTTCATTCTAAGAGGTTGAGGCAGCAAAGTGAGCTTGAGTGTTTTTACTTTTTTTAGCATATGAGTTAAATGATCACCTTTCATTATTTACTTTTTTATACAGCACAGCAACTGTGAGATGCCATTTTACTGGAAACTAATGTGTAACCAGCTAGTAAACTGCGTCAGACAAGCAAAAAACCACGGTGAGACCTGAATCCAGTCTGTCCAAAATACCAACAAAAAAAATTGCATCTCACAAGAACATCTCATAAAATCCATTTTATGCATAGAACTGTTCAATAATAAGCAATTATTCTACATGTAACTATAATAGCAGAATTTTTGGAGGATGCAAAATCTTGTTCTTGTTTACCCTGAATAGTGAAACAAGTGTACTTGTTCAAAAAAAGGAACGCTATCATCTAAGGTCTGTTCTGAAATGCTTGTGTGAAACTCGCCCCCCATGGATCACTGTCTTGGTGGCATGCGCTCCGGTTGAACAGTTTGCATCCCAATTCAAATAATTATTGTCCTAATTGAGTCAATTTCGCCTGTCTCCCTGAATCCTTGCGGGACAGTGATTGACAGACCTAAAAAAAAAGCACCTTTTTTTAACAGCGTTGAGAGTCGTGAGTTTGCTTCCTCCCCATCTGTGGTTTCAGATATTTAATATAGCATTCAACCTCATGCTTTAACATTAGACCACAGACAAGTTTCTCAGATTCCACCTGCAACCCAGGTGGTGCTGACATGTCTAGAAGCCTCTGTGGGTATGGAACTCATTGTGCCAAAGTTCTGGCCACGCTTGACTGGTACCCAAGCTGAGGTAGAGCACAGAATGCTGATCAAGAGGACATCCAGCCACCCAGCCACCCCACCCCCTCTGCAGCGGGAGGAAGAAGAGGCAGAAGGAGAAGGCAACAGACCATGGGATTAGACCTCCTGAAAGCGCAGCTGCCAAAAACATGTGCGACAATATTGGTCATCAAAAGAGGCCATCTGGGACTCCATTAAAGGTGGAAACCAGGTGCATCATTTAGCTCCTTCTCGCCCCACTGAAGGTTCGCGATATAATGTGAATTCATTAAGCTGTTTAAATGACCTGATTTCATTAATTCAAAGTATGTAATATTTATGGAACCCACTGGAGTCATACACCAAAACGTACAAGAAATAACACTGAGGACGTTCCTTGAACTCCTACCATGTTATTGTTTCAGTAGTTACCTCAATCAATATTTTTCTTATTGTTCACATATATTCAGGATTTACCTTCATTTTCCTTTCCATCCATCCATCCATCCATCCATCCATCTTTTATACCTACTCATTCTATGCAGGGTCATGGAGGTCCAGAGCCAATCCCGTCGCAGGGCACGCGGGCGCACGCGCACACACACACACACACACACACACAGGTTTATAATTATATCTCTGTGGGGACTCTCCATTAATGTCTATGGGGAAAACTCTAATCCCAATATGACGACCTTAACCCGTACCCAACCCTAACCTTAACCATAAATAACCAAACAAAATAAGTGACTTTTGGCATTATTAGTTTTTTGATTGCATTCACAGATCATTGTGGGGACCTGAAAAATGGTCCTCAAAATGTAAAAATATCAGGCTTTTATTACACTGTGGGGGACATTTGGTCCTCAAAATGTAATATAAACATAATCCACACACCCACACTCCACTGATAAGCACATTCACATCTAAGGACAATTTGGCAACTCCAACACATCTTAGCATGTTCTTGGAGAACCCGGAGTGATACCCCGCAATGACATGGGGAGGAGAACGTGTTACCTCCATTTAAGTAGAGCCTAGGGCGAAACCGCACACCCCAGTCCCAGAGGCGTGAGGCAGAAGCACAACCATGCAGCCCCATAAAAAGACACAAAGATACATTTTCTTAAAATAATGAATCTATCTATGTTCTATAGCCACTTATTTAGATCAGGGACACAGCAAGCCTGGAATCTATTCCAGAAAGCATATTAGGGCAGAAGGCATCTCAGGCGGGATGCTGGTCTATCACAGCACTCACACACAATGGGCAATTTAGTATCACCAATTCACTTAACTAGATAATTTACTGGATGATTTAGAAGTGTACATAAACAAACAAACAAACAAACAAAATTTTAAAAGTGATATAAAAAAACAACTCATACAAACACATGGAGGACACATGTAAACGGTGCTATCCACTACGCTACCATGTCACCCCAATATAAAAAAAACTCAAGGTTAAAATACTTAATAAGCTCATATTGTTAATCAAGGGCAATTCAACTCTCCAACGCCCATTTATTATCAATGCGTATTAATTACGATAAAAGCAACAATAATATGGGCGAAAAGAAGATCAAGGTGAGATGAAAGATTTTAACTTATACAATGGCACTCCTAATAGTAATACTGCATTACTTGTTTCTTAAAGTTACAGGATTATATCAGTATTTTGTTCCAGATCGGCAATTAAAAAGTCGGTTAGGGCGAAACCCACGGTGTGCAATGAACCGTACAAGGAAGACGTGCACATTAACTTAGGAAAGTTCTCTTTTACTTTTTTTTCTAACAACTGAACTCGGATGAGTATGAAAAGTGTGGCGCCTTTTGATGATGTAACTCGCACAATATTTCAGTTACTGTAATACTTAAGTACATGTGTGGGTATCAGATATTTCTTACTTTCAGCTGTTTCTGCTGCAGTTCATGCTGGATCCGTCCCGCCCATGAAGCTGCTATAAAGTTAAATCTGTGAGGTTTAGCTGCTTTATCGGACTTCGACCCCAACTCAGATAAATCCCTTTTAAACGACCCGTCGTTTTCACAGGCATGACGGAGGTTACCAAGGAAGAGTTTGGGGTAATACCCGGGCAAGGAAGCGTGCAGAAGTGGAGGTTAAAATCGCAAAGTGTCACCGTCGAAATAATATCACTGGGATGCATAATAACGTCCATAAAGACCAAAGGAAGGGACGGTGGATTTAATGATATCGTGCTGGGTTTTGACAACCTCCAAGGTAGGTTTGCTTCGTCAAAAGATCGTTCATTTCTGCAGTGAGGACAGACCGCATAAAATCGGGAAACAAATTAATAAAACGTTTTGTGTATGATCTGACGAAGCATTTTACAGTTTAACATATGTATGTTTGCGGACCTGTGATGTAAATGTCAAAATAATGTCTACTCGATCTTGCAATGATAATAGTAAAAATGAAGTGGTAGTAATCAATATGCTCTTGAATAGTGTCATAATAGACGAACACTAAGATAAAAATTACATGCAACTTTTCAAAAGTAATACAACAAAATAAAGTCACGTGAACGTGGTCATGTGACCCAGCGATGGCGCAAGGCAGTACAGTAACGAACTGCTGAAATACAGCCATCCGGACTGAGCTATTTGGGATGTTGTTTGTTCATTCAGTATTTAAGTATACCGGATAGAGCCACCCTCGAGTATATTATTACCTCTGTTAGCTCCTGGAATTCAGCCACCTTCAAATGACTTGTGCTGTCACAGGCAGCAACCTTAAGGGGGTCAGGCAGAGGTGTACATCTCCAGAGAACATAATAAAGCACACCGACATCAGGCTCTGTAACAGTCACTATCTCATGGCACTGGTAACGCCAAACTGGCATAAAGGATTACACTGGTTTTGGCGGCATTGAGCCACATAACGGCTCAGATTTCATGGGAAGCCTCTTTTATAACATGGACCAAACACTAAAACGCGATACGTGGGAAGAGATTGGTCAAGCACGCGAGGAAACAACATCCTCAAGCAAGTGCACCTGCCCACATCTGATAACTGGCCGTCCTGTCGGTGTTCTGGTGTCGCAGTGACGTGGAGCCTGTCTTAGGGGTTATCAGCAGGATGGGACATCGAGTACAGACCAGCTTCTGCAGACACACGGCAAGAGAAGAGCGCTCTCCGATTCAGCAGCTCCTGTGGAATCCAGGAGGAAAATGGCACAAAGATAGAAAATGCAGAGTCAACCAGAAAAAAGGGGCAGATATTAACCAGCAAACCTAGGCCTTTGCAGCGATGGTACGGCCCACCAAGCCATTATTTTTTGTCTCTGTTTTTTATTACTTCTCATAAAATTCTCCATTTACTTTTTTTTATCCATTGTTTGCCTTGTTTGTAGTTATACATCAGTCAGACCTCTCCGAAGTCCCAAGGAGACAAAAACGCACCAGTTTTCCTGCATATTTTTTTTTTTTTAGCATCTATTAAAATTTTGATATTTCACAACTTACGGCACAAAGGAATAGTTTCGTTTATTTTAAAAAGGCAAAGTGGGAGCAGTAGGTGATATTGGATATCTGAGAAAAGCGGGGTTATAAATGGGGATATTCACTTAGACGTCGGCTAAGGGCTGTGACACGGAATGGCTTCTGTTCAGTGTTCCGTGCGTTTCACTCACACCTTGAGCCCGTTGGCCGTGATTTAACAACCTAAGACTGACGGTGCACTGGGGTGTACCATTCCTTATTGGCCAGCGAGACAGAATCACGGGTGTATCCAGAAAACGACAAAGCCTCATGGAAGCGACCACGGGAATCGTCTCATATCCGGCTCACACACAGCTTGTCTCATCGCAGGTTATCTTAACAATACCAGGTACTTCGGAGCCGTCATCGGACGGGTGGCCAATAGGATCGCCGGGGGCAGATTTACGGTTGATGGGAAGGAGTATCAACTCGCCATCAATAACGGGCCCAATGCCCTCCACGGGGGAGTGAGGGGCTTCGATAAGGTAAAGCGATCGATACGTAAAACGACTGACCAAAGAAATGGCCCAAAACCAGAAATTCAATACCATCCCAGCCTGGAGTAAACAGTGTGGTGACATGGAGGACAGACATTCTTAATGACCTTACTGTTCCTGTTCATTCAGGGCATTTACTGTCCACTGTGCTCCTGCACCCCCCAGTCCCACCCTCTCCACTCTCCAGCCTCCTACATCAATATTTATGAGCCTTTCACTTATTTATGTCACATGGCTCTTTGATGCTTATTGTGCTCCTGTAGCATGTTAGCGTGCTTGTGGCATCGGGATTCAGCGGCCACATGTAAATAAGCCCCCTCTTTGGACGACGGAAAAAGAAACACGCCTGGCTGGCTTTTGTTCGGCCGATTGTCTGGGGGGGGTGGGGGAGGGGGGGGCGAGCCGGCCGCATTAATTGCGTTCCTTTCTCTGGGCTGCGCCTCTGCATCCAGGTTTATCAGATGTCCCCGGGTTGACACCTGGAATCAAAGAGCCGCCGACGGTCTCAGATGAGTAGGGGGGGATTCTGTATTCAAAGCACATGTTATCTTTGTGTGTGTGTGTGTGTGTGTGTTTGTGGGGATATTGGGAGATATCGGCGCAGTCTCTGCAATGGCTTTGTCCAAGTGGGGCTTCCAGGTGAATATGACCTCACCCCCTAAGCTTTGGGGAGCTGTGTTGGTAGGTTACTGGTAGGTCACTATTGCACGATTCACTTGCACGATTCACTGCTCATTCTGTATTAGTGAGGCCCCCGTGCAGAGGTGACGGTCTGGCGCATGCTGAGAAGAGCCGTCTCCAGTCTTACTGCTGTTAATTAGACCTGAATCAATTAAAAGCGTGGTATAAACTCTTAATGGCGCTGCAGACGACTCTCCCCTACGGTGCCTGGCAGCCTCTCTGTCAATGGAGGACCGTAGGAGGGTTTTCACCACCTGAGGACCCAGACATGGCACATTTTAGGCCTCTGGGTCCGTCGCAGCCGCACTGACAGAGTCTCAGCGGGCGATCTCTGTGGATGGTCTGTAACCAGCAGTGCTGATGCCGGCTGTATATTTAAACTGGTCAGGCACACAAACAGGCCTACAGAGACGCCCAAGTCCCCCCGGAGTATCTCCAGTTCGTCGTGCCAACAACTCCAACAGAGATGCTCTAAGTAGGGATAGATTTTTTTTAAGATGGGGGGGCATAAGAGGGGCCGTAATTCATACAGAGGGACCAATCTTATCATTAGCCAATGACGTGTTTTGAATCGGTGAGTGACAGAGGAGAGACACTACAAAGGGCCAATCAGCTTCCAGCTCCGGCCCTCAGGATTCTAGGATCAGTCAGCGTACCATGGAGCCGGGGGGGGGTTCTTCGGTATTGCTATCAGCAGGAAAAATACTGCCCCCCCCAGTATGTGACCTGGTTTGTTGGGCCTTAACAGTGCTGAAATGAGTGGGGGCACATGCAGGAAGTGTTAGTCTGCATTGGTTCTGAGGTTCTAAAGGCCATGTTTATCAGGTGGCACTGAAAACAAGAACCGGCATCTTAATTTCCAGCTTTTTGTTCTGATGGCTTCTGAATTCTCATGATAAGAAACATCACTGGAGTCATAATTGCGACCATAATTAATACCTCCATTTCATTTTTTCATTTCATTTCACAAGAGATGACAGTACTTTATGTGATATTGAGGTTCATGTCTTTTCCATTGAAGTGTTTCTTTCTCTATTCTGCTATTTCTCCACATATATCTTCTGTCGGGGCCGTACTGTTTCTCCATATTTTTCCTCAGCTCGCACCAAACTGACAGCCGTCTGCCGGTCTGGCTGTCACGGCTGTCGGGGCTCTGTTTGATTGATGCTCTTGCGTCTGAAGCTGTCCATATCCATAGCCCAGAGCTGTGCCTAGTGCACAAAGATGTTGACACGGCCCCAATAACTTTTTTTTTCCTTGCGTCACCTGCCCAACCCCCCACCACGCTTTCTGAACGGTAAAACCATCCGGCCCAGTAAAAGCTGTAATGGTTCTGAGGGACTAGAGGAATATGAAGATCCCTTTTCACTGGTCTCAGGATGGCCTGGGCGAAACACAATATTAATGATTCGCCGCAACACCTGTCGAGCATCGATTTTTAAGATGGCAATTCTGACCCCGTCCCGCCGTCGGTCATTAAAATGGTTTTTCCCTCCCCCCCCCCGCAGCAGAACCGCAATGCAGCGGACTTTGGCGATTTGCGCCTCTACGAGACTGTACCTTCTCTGGAGGGGAGGGAAGACCTGAATATTGACCGGCACTGAGCTCAGTCTAATGTGTGCTAATGGAATACATTTCGCGGGGAAAAAAAAATTAAAATCACATTTGTGGACACGGTAATGACAGATAGGCGAGTGACGGCAGGGCACGGCGAGGGAACGCAGTGGACTGCCAGACGATGCTGCCAGCCAGGTTTCCTGTGCCTACCAGCTTATCTTATCATACCGAATCTGCTTCCTTATGGACGACTCTTACGGCAAAGAGTAGCGCCAAACCTTCCGTGCAGATAACTCGCGACAGAAGTACGGAGAGGAAAAAAAAAAAACAACTGCTTCGGAGTAGGAACGGCTGAGGCCTTCTGGCCAGCCGTATCGAAAATCTGAGATGGGCTTGGAAGAGCTTCCGGAGAAATTAATATCCATTTTGGTTCGTCCATCAGTGTGTAATGTGTTTTGATGTAACCTTCAGCTCTCTCTTTGCAATTAGGCAATTAGGGTCACTTAGTGGGGGGGGGGGGAGAGACACACACACACTCCTGCTCGATCTGTGAGGGGGGCTTTACTCACGTTCTGAGACAGATGTGGACGTCTTCGCCTCGTTGTTCTGGGTAGGCAGTGTGGGTGCTTGTTAGATTGCAGCTCAGTCCCCCTCTGGTGACGTAGCCATTGAGCTTATAAACAAGGACTATCAGGGCATGAAGGAATAAAAACAGTGAAACCACAGCTACAAGTGTCATTTGAATGAATTCCCAGGGGCAACTGGTCACCTGCAAGTGGTCTTCAGAATATCCCCCCCCCAGCTGTCAGCAGAAGGCAGTGTATTAGCCCACTAACACCGTGTTGCTGTTTACGGCTTGAGTTGGGGGGGGGGGGAATGCAGCAGACCATGACGTCGCTGCAAAATATCTCTGTCAAGGATATTCAGAAGGATGCTCACCATGGGGGAGGGGGACACTGGATAAATAGTACACGTGTGTGCCGAAGATGACGTCGCCCCCTGCTGGTAGTCCTCCAGGCTGTGGGGCCATCTGAATGCACGCGGTGTTTGACCCTTGAGGGGGCAGTTCATCATTGGGGTTAAGAAAGATAGCAGAGGCTATGAGTGGTGGTGAGGGATGCATAATTATCCCAGCAGCGGAAAGACCTCACACATTTGTGGTGTGGACAGTGGTGCCTTCGCCTCTCCCTTCTTCAATGCGTGAGCATTTGGCCAAGAACACTGTTTGCTCTTGTAATTGGGGATTATGGGTAAACATGCTGTAATTCCAGCTGATGATTGGAAAGGTGGCCCCCTCCACCACCCCATCCAGGCCTGGTAGATACTCAGTGGTCTAAACCCAGCAGAAACACATCACCTGATATTTTTGATTGTGAAGCTTGGATTGGAGCACAGTGGTTATATTTCCAAGGTATAGGTATAGATATGTTTGTTTGTTGATGAGTAACAAATTGTTTACTGCTAGAAATGAGCTAATTCTTTTAATCAAATTTTATGTATTTTGAATAATGTTAATGTTTTAAATGTAATCTATTTTAAAGAGAGGCTTCTGGCAAAGGTATTTGTTTCCCTGGAGTACATTGCTGGTTGGTGGTGAGGTTCCTTCCACACACACACACACACATACACAGAGTTTTGTAATTATATCTTTGTGGGGACTCTCCATTCATTTGTGTGGGGAAAACTCTTATGGCAACATAATGACCTCAACCCCTTTGCGGACCTGATAAATGGTCCCCACAACGTAAAAATATCACTGGTCCCCACAAGGTAATATAAACATAATCCACACACAGACATACATGCATACACTCCCACTCTTACTGTGTTTCAGGCCATCTGGTCCTGCCAGTCAGTGGAGGGGGGGGTGAGGCTGTCATTGACCAGCCCCGATGGTGACGAGGGCTTCCCAGGAGAGCTGCGGGCCACCGTCACCTACATCCTAGCCGAAGATACCCTTAGCATCCAGTACCAGGCCTGCTCCAGCAAGACCACGCCCATCAACCTCACGAATCACTCCTACTTCAACTTGGCCGGCCATGTAAGGAAGAGACTACTTCCTAGTCCACATATCAACACTCTGCGCATTTCAGTTTGAATTATCAGCGAAAGCATCAAATCGAGCAAAATCCAGAAAGTTCCAGCAAGTTCTTTTCTCATTTAATTTCGGTGCCCTGGCCATCCTCACGCCTTTATGCTGAGACTTAAGGCCCACCTTACTCTTCCAAACATGCTCATTCATTTTTTTTGCTTTGAAAAATGCTGTCTAGCATCCTAATTTCGCAAGCTTAAATTCTTGTTGTCCACAAATGGCTGAAAGTTCAGTTGACACGTGTCATCACTAAGCGTGCTTCCTCTGCCAAAGTGCGTTTAGTCAGAAGATGTTATCGGGTTGAAGGTCTGCCAGTTATCTCTTCGTGCCCTGACTAACCACAAGCACGTCCTCCTTCCAGGCTGCCCCAGACATATATGACCACGAAGTGTCCATCACCAGCAATGCTTATCTGCCGGTGGATGGAAACATGATTCCCACAGGTTGGCAAAGTTTTTCACTTCTCCTGCCTGGTAGGAAAAGGATGTTAGCCTGAAGGGTAAAACACCCAAATAGATAATTAAGGGGGGTTTTAAAGTAACTGAATTCTAACAAAAAAATCACTTTTTACACTGTCAAAGAGACTTGCCTGCTAAGAAATTAAAGTGGTATCGATATTTGGCAGCTTAGACTTGTTGCATATAAAAGGTGATACGTAGTGAGCAGGACCCTGTTGGTTCCCCACCATCTTACAGCCTTGCCCGGCTGCCGCAAAAAAGTGTTTAATAATAATTAATAATTGATACTTTATTAATCCCCATGGATTAAGTGTTGCCATAAAGAGAAGCATCGCGTGGCTGACGGGAGAGCCTCCGATCTCAAAATCTGGGCACTCGATCATCTCAAATCACTAGTAAATGGGTTCTGTCACGGTGGTAGGAACATGCAAATCAACAAGTTTGTTCAATACCAGTCGGCGGATTCCAAAAACAAATAAAACTGCAAAATTCAAATCTGTTAACGCGAGGTTCTCCTTCCCCGAGCTGGGCTGCCAACTCTCATGCATCTGGCTTGACACTCATACAAGAAAGCTTACAGCAAATCCGTATTATTCCATTATGAACCTAAAATTAGCTACATCAAACGTATTGGGTTAGTTTGCAAACTCTACAGACTATTTGCAAGGTAATAAAACTTAACAACATGTAAATGTGTGTGCGGACTTGACTAAAATTGAAAATCTCACTCCAGCCAGCTGACCAAACAGACCAAAAACTGAAGTGGACCGAAACAGCACAACTATACTTACTTTCTCTAGTCTAGGTGTAGTCTGTGGACGACATGGCCAGTTGTAGGGGGGGAGGGGGGCCGTGAAAATGGTACTAGGTGTTAAGGAGGGCCCTGGAAATTGCATCTACCTGAATTTAGATGAATAATTCCCAATTTCACCCAGTAATTCTCTTGTAGCTCTGTAGCGCCACAGGAGTCAGGGAGGACATTTTCGGAGAGGGGAGCCGCTGGTCGAGAAGAGACGTTGAACGTTGATTAATGAAACCTGACAACAAGAACGTAATGGGTAGATTACTGGCGCCTGATCACGGGCTGGCCCCTATTTTGCCTTGGCAGCGACATGATGTGGACGGACAGAACTACCCCTGCGCAGCCTACCTGTGTGGCAAAAAAACTGAACGTGCGGGCCAACTATGACTGTTTCCCGGGGCAGGAAAGCTGAGAAGAAAAGAAAAATACATTATTCTTTAAGAATATACAAGCTACTATAAATGTTGTCAGTACCCATTTTATTGACTTTTATCGACTTCTCTAAAACTAAATGCAGTTTTAAATTAAAGTGTAGCCTTTCTGCCAAACACCTTTATTATAATGGGTTTCTTACGGTCAGTTTTGTTTTGTAAATGGCCCCTGTCATCCGTTTTTTTTTTTTTGGGGGGGAGGAGGCAGGAGCAAACAAACATGTTTCTGTTACCCGTCACAAAGGCGTTTATGTTTGGTGTGTCCAAGGACATGCAACATTTTTTTTTTTTTGCCGGCAATTCACCTTAGTACAACTACTGGAAATGTGCTGAGACCTTGTTCCCCCCCCCCAGGGCTGTATTCTTGAAAAACAACATTTGACTTTTAAATGAAGCAGTAATTAAGCTTACCTAACCCTTCATAGGAGCACGTTCACGAGAATTCAGTGCGGGCTGGCCCCAGGGAGAGCGGATGAAATATGTAATAAATGCATTCAAATTCAGGCACTGAGCGAGTCAGTGCTACAATGTATCCGGAACAGGTCACGACTCACCAATCAAAACGGCCGGACAGTAAATGCTGACGTGGGGCCCCCCGAGGAAGGGAAAAAAAAAAAAAGGCGAGACTGCAATTACCACCTGAGAAGGTCGCCTGTAAACGGTCACCCCCCCCTCCAGCTCTCAAGGAGAGAAACCAGCACATCAGCTTCTCTTTCTGATGCGGGGCTGTGGACAGTCCATATGCAGCCCGTAACCTCCAGGAGAGTAGAGGGCGCCCGGTCCTGGGGATCGCAAAATGGGCTGCAGGCCTCCCTGCTTCTGCATCATTTATTTTGCAGACATTTTTATATTATCACTCTACGGGCCCTGGGATTTGAACCGGTGACCTTTTGATCACAGGCACAGTGTCCTAGCCTGCAGAGCCTCACCGCGAGAGCAGCAAGGCGTGGCCGTCTGGAGAGGTGGCCTTTAGTTTTGCCCGCCTGTTGTTTGTGTTCCATTCTGTTCGCCAGGGCTCATTGTGCAGTATGAGGTCTTTTCCCTGCCTTTTAATTTCCGTCTGGCTTCCCATCCTGGACATGAAAGGCACTGAATAAGTAAGGCCAGCGATCTGGCTGATACCCATCGCCGAGAGGGAGATATTTTTAAGCTGTGAAATTGCAGGGATTAGGTGGGGAGGCTTGGGTGGGGGGGGGGTGCACAAAAGGCAATCTGAGAACGAGAGGTGCCGCCAGGCTCAGAGAAAACTAGGACTGCGATCCGGCATGGGTTACGCAACCAGGGACGCTGCTCGCTAGCCGGTCGAGTCTCGGAACCAAGCTGAACCTGACTGCGATGTGACCCAAACAAGAAACTTTATTTGAGGGAAATAAAGATTTTAATTAGCGATAAGCTTTGGTGCTGGCCTGCTTTGGGCTTCAGTACACCGGAAATGGAATTTAAGCAGTACAGAAATGATTGGATTGCCAGATTGTGGTGATTATATTGCCTAGTCGCTCTCTTCACATGCTGCCGATGAAATTAGTGCGGGGGGTGGGATGGCTAATAAACACGGTCACTTCTAACCATTCGTCTCCTCTGCAGGGGAAATCAGACAGGTGGACGGCTCGCCCTTCGACCTCCGTGAGCCTGTGCTCTTGGGGCCCCGGGTGAAGGAAGTGCCCGGTCCAGGTTTCGACCACAACTTTTGCCTGGCGTTGCCCGGGCAGCCTCGGATGGAGCGACCGTGTGCAAGGTCAGGCAGAGAAGCCCATTTCTGCTTACGGATCGAAGAGCTTCGGGAGAATCGAAAAGCGCAGCCTCTCAGATGTGCTTTTGCTCTGGGGGATGACGCTTGTTTAACGCTCCTACACTTGTTCCTACATACCAAAGGCCTGAGGCCTAGACGCCAACTGCGATATTTAGACAAAGCGCCAAGTTCCCGATGCCAGGCCTAAACACGTGCCGCGGTTCAAAGCAGCTTGGGACGCGATGCAGCAACTTCCTGTGACCCAGATAAACAAACACTAAAAAAAGAGAAAGAAATCTGGCTAGCACTCTAATGTCCCCCTGCTCCAATCAGAGTCGTTTGTACCGAATCATGGCCGTGGTTCCAGACCTTCCCAGAGAATGCAGGACAGCGGGTCCTGGGGATCGCTAATATGCCTGCACCCCTCGCTGCTACTGCGAAACAAGCAAAGTCCTGCAGTTTGCCAGAAAACACAAGCCGGTTTCAAGCGGCGTCGCAGCACTGGGCTGCAGATTTCACAGCGCTGGGGAGAAGCGTGTTGGTGTTTCTGTAAGATGCCCATTAAATGCTCAGTGAACTGGAGCCGGCCAGCAGTGGGGCACTTAGATCATTATTTTCGTCTTCCAGCGGAGTCGTCGTCATACCGACAGCAGGGGGGGGAGAGGAGAGTCTAGTTATTCGAATAAACTTTATTACTCACTGCTCAGTGGCTCAGAGACTTCATAATGTCAGTCATCTGTTTATATTGCAGCATCTATAATGCATGACCCTGATAGCTATATATTATGCATAAAGTAGACGCATGTATAACGCATTGTCCTGCCACTAGTATAAGAGGCCTCTTGTCCCGCTGAGGTAGTAAAGGTGACTCATACCCATGAAAGCCAGGAAAGGAAGCATCTACTTGTAGGTTTCTCTCCTGATGCAAATTGAAAAATGCTCTGCTTCGAGAATGGGGGTGTGGCTTGGTTAGGTGGGTGGAGCCAGGGTGGGAACTGGTTGCTTGGATTGGATTAGCTTCATCCTCATAGGTAGACTCCTGTCCTGCACCCGCCTTCCTGGGACATGGTTGGCCCTTCTGTTTGGACCCCGATGGCTGCTGTACTCGCCTGCCAAGAGTCACTCTCCCTTGCACCCGCTGATGCTGAAGTGACTCTGACCGGAGCTGGCAGGACCAACTGGGACCTGGCATCACTGCTGCGCGGCAGACGGGTTTAACCGGGGGGGGTTGGCAAAATCATGATGTGCGCCGTAGGTTGGCAGGTCAGAGGTGAAACGCGGGTCACTCAGAACACCCCCCCCCCCCAAAAAAATCCTCAGTCTGGGAATGTGTGAGTCTTTCTCCTGTGAGACGTT
>JAODJU010000062.1:4455797-4488973 GCA_026776725.1 Gnathonemus echidnorhynchus | reverse complement strand
ACAACGTATATTAATTAGGCAAATAGCTGATTAAGTGATCAGATTTTGGGCCAGGTTTTGCATTGGACAGCCAATTGGGGATATGTATGTGGTCATAGGTTCACAGCCCTGGGAAGTTGTAAACAACCACAGTGCAGGTTTTTCGGTGCCGCTTAGGATTCCTACAGAAATCGCTTCCCCAACTAGCTGGACGAATCATGAATCACAAAACAGCGAATCGCGTAGCTTCAGCTACTGGACGGCTAAGCTTTAGAATGGCGCAGATGCCTGTTAAACGCGGTGTGGCTGTTGACCGAGTGGTTCCAGTGTCTCAGAAACAGCACAAGTCCCGTGATTTTCACATATCTGGAGTTTACAGAGAATTGGTGCAATAACCAAAAAACATCCTGTCCGAGAATGTTCTGTTGCTAAAAACACCTTGTTACTGAGAGGTTAGAGGAGAATATTAGGCGGGGAGGCCAAAATAGTACAACGGTGATGTTCCGGAAGTCTTCTCTGTACATGCAACTCTTGAAGTGCTTTTGGATACAAAAGGGGTTGAACATCGATCGAAAAGAATGAATTCCTTTTTCCCCAGGGTGTACCACCCAGCAAGTGGGCGGGTCCTGGAGGTGAGCACCAGCCAATCCGGCGTACAATTCTATACTGCCAACTTCCTGGACGGCAGCCTGCAGGGAAAGGATGGAGCCACCTATCCCAAACACTGCTCCTTCTGCCTGGAGACCCAGAACTGGCCAGATGCCGTCAATAAGGTACAGTAGGGTGCCGGGGGGGTTGGGGGTTAGGGGCACAGTACAGCTTAGCCACATACTATCAGTTGAAGCCCATTTAAAGGAAAGAAATTATAGGAGTTTTTTCCCAGGCTATTACAATTTAATTAGTCTGATTTATTGATCAACTACTCACATTAAATACTGGTTTGAAGGCTCTCAAATATTTTATTAGCCTACCGAACCTGGAATCATCAATCTCAGATGAATAGTTGTAATAATGCCGATTTAGGCCAGTGATTAAGGAGCCACAAGGCGGGAGGAGATGTGACATCCTGTGTTCCCCTCAGAAAGATTCTTCATCTGCCGCGATACAAAACGATCCGTTCGGGTAGCGGGAGGATGCGGATAGTCATCAAAGTCTGCGACGTGCGCAATCAAAGGACATCATGATGGCATCACAGCAAGGAACCGGGTGGAGAGATGATTCCAAAAGAGGCGGCTTGGGTGAAGGATATTACACACTTAGTAGATGAGTATCGCATTTGGAGAGGAGTGGGTGCCGGAGCGGGCATTATCACGCCGGAATAGGCTGCCACTCTTATCGGACATGACTGGCAGTCACGGAGACATGGGATATCGGGTAATGCAGGCGAGGCACAGCAAAATTCAGGCATTTAGAAACGATTTCCCTTTCTGACAAATGTTTGTTACTGCCTTCACCCTCCTCTTTTCATGCTGATCTGGAATGGTTACATCCTGAATCTAAGTTACTGCTTTTCACGCGACTACACCACTCTCTGAAGTGGGGGTCCTATGGCCTCCCTCATGCCTGGAAATGCCGTTATTCCTTCGATTTCACCCAGTGGACAGTAGGTGTTGCTCTAAAGTGATACAGCAGCCTAAATCAATGCTGATTTTACGTGGTGCGGGGGAATTAAACCCGGATTTTCAGTTTAAATAAAAACATTTAGTTTCAGCCGGATGGTCTCTCTGGCGAGTTCCCACGCACCCAGAGTTCATCAAGAAGGGGCTTTGGACAAGTGGCAGGCCTGTTTGCGCAGCGAGGGGTTGGTGCTTTACTGAGTGATGACTAATCCATGTGGGGGCTACGATGCCCCCTCCCCCCGACCCCGCCGTCCTCTTCTCTGGGGGCGGAGAGAGAATGGAGTAAAACACAGAGCAAATATGTTTCCAACAGTCAAGTTCTGGTGCAACAGGATGACAGCGTAGACACCAGAGAGGAGGGGGTGGGCGTGTGGCCCAGTCAGGATCCCGCAGAGAGGCGAGCGGATGAAAGGAGAGAGGCACGGAGCGAAGGATGTGGACAAGCTAGAGAGAGAAAGGGAGGGAAGGAGGGAGGTAACGCACAAAGAAGGTTAGAAACATGCAGAAGGAGAAAGAACACAACTAAGGAGCGGTTTGTGGGTCACTTGGGTCGCCTCTCACCATGTGGCCGTATCTGTGTGTGGGGAATTCAGTCAACCAGGCTACCAAACTGCCATCACAGTGCCCCCTAGAGGCTGTTCTTGGCCAACCACTACCCTGCTACCTTGTGGGCAAGTCTGTTGATACAATGACTAGGGGAGCACACCGCGACCGAAAAGAATGATGGGTCATCTTGAGGTTTTCCCTTGCCTCCGGAATTTACCTTATCGTGGTGAAGTTGGTGCTGATGGGGAGTGTGTGCGCCCCCCCCCCCTCCGGCACTTTAAAAACCTCACCTTGTAGGTCTCCACCTATCTGGCCTCGCTGCTGTATGAAGACCGGCGGCGATGGGATGCCAGAAGAACGAGAGTACAGAAGAACGGCCTGTGAATTTGTAGTAGGAATCCTGCATGTCAGCGGCATGGGTATTTGGTGGCTAGCAGCTGGGGAAGAGTGGCAGCTGCTTTTCCACTGAGCAGCCCTATTTAGCGACCACGCTGCTTAGCCTAATAGGGGAAGGCCCCAGAAAGGGTGGCCTAAAAATTGCCCGCTCTACCATCTCCTGGGTAGGTCACTGCACCTATTGGGAATTCCATCCTGCGGTAAAAACAAAAATATGACCTTTCTAATGTAGAATGTTAGGACTCTGGATTCTGATGGCAGTAGGCCTCACTGAATGACCGTGCTGTTGGCTGAGGAATCGGGCCTCTATATGATGGACATCGCCGCTCTTAACGAGACAAGGCTTCTGGCCGAAGGCTCTGTGAAACAAGAGGAGGGAGGCTGTACTCTCTTCTGGAGACTGCCGCGCTGCAAACCAGCATCAACGTGGTGTGGATCCGGCTATTAAAAACAACCTTCTGCCCAGACTGACAAGAAGCTCTGGTCGAAAGAAGCCGCGGTATCCTTGGAGCAAAGGCATGCCATGGCACTCTGTTAGTACGTGTCTATGTGCCAACCCTGCCATCAGATAACAGTGTAAATCTATCAGTTATAGGATAACACTCTTCACCATATGATAAGATTCTTCTGGGTGGCTTCAACGCTAGAGTGGGAAGAGACAGCTGTATATGGAATACAGTAATGGGTAGGCAAGGTGTCGGAAAAGTCAACTTGAATGGTTTGAGGCTACTAACAGTCTGTGCAGAGCATGAACTCGTACAAAACATCTTGGATGCACGTGCGATCCATGCACTGGCATCTGATTGGCTACCTTATAACAATACAGATCGACACCAGTGATGTTCTTGTGACTTAGGCCATGAGAGGTACGGGATGCTGGCTGGATCGTTGTCTTAGCATCTCAGGAAAGTTAACAAAAAGCAGCTGAATTGCAGCTCCAGATAGGAACGTATACCGTCGTTCTGCAGGTATAAAAACACCAGAGTTCTGAGCTATTTTATGCTGTGATAATAGCATGGATCAGAAATGGACCCCCATATTCTCAGTGCTATACAAAGCCAGAACTGACTATCGGCTACAAAGCCAAAAAAATATCAGGACTGGTTTGACAAGAACTCTGACATCATTACGTCAATTTCGGACACTATGCACTGAACACTTAGGGCCACACTCACCTGCCCAGAAGCTGCAATCCTCCAGCAGTAGCGGCAAATGGCAGACAAGGAGGTGCAAAAAACATTACGCACTTTACAAAACACATGGTGGACTAACAAAGCTCAAGAGATCCGGTCAGATGCTGATAGAAAGGACACACACAAGTTTTATAATTCCATAAAGACTGTCCACGGCCCTTGGAACTGTTCCATCACACCTTTAAAAGCAGCAGACGAATTCACAATCTTTAAGGGCTAAAAACAGATTTTGGAAAGGTGCGCTGAACATTTTGAAGCCCTCCTCAATCAACATTTACCAAATGAACGCACTGTTCTGGAATAGCTTCCTAATCAGCCACCCGGTCCTTGACCACCCACCAAGCATTCAAGAGGTGCTCGTAGCCATTAACTCACTCAAAATCATCAAATCCCTTGGCATTGACGGCAACCCAGCAGAGCTCCTCAAACAAGGTGCCTGTGTGTGCACCAAAATGATCCCTCAAGACTCCTGCAGGTCTCGGACTAGGAGATTATCCCTCAACAATGGAGGGATGCCAATACTATAGCTCTTTATAAAGACAGGGTGACAGATCCATCTGCGACAGCAGTCGTGGCATATCGCCGCTTGCTGTTGCAGGCAAGGTCTTAGCAAAGGTCATGCTATGCAGGGTGGTGGAGGACCCAACAGAGCATCTGCTGCCAGCATCACAGTGTGGCTTCAGGAAGAATCAGAGCACTGTAGACATGATTTTTGCGGTAAGACCACTACATGGCGGTGCATGTACTCACCGGGGTAAGACGAGGGTGCGTGTTGGCACCGGTACTCTTCAAACATCTTCCTCTTATGTGTCACGAAACGTTTTCACGATAAGCTGGACAGCAGTAGCGGGATTACTCTTGGCTTCAGGCTGAATGGAAACCTTTTTAACATCTCGAAGGTTCCAGGCAGCCACCAAGCTCTCTGCAGTGCTGGTCGTTGAGCTGCAGAATGCTGATGACTGTGTGTTTGTGATTCACACCCCAGAACATGTGCAGACCATCCTTGCTGCCGCTGTGAAGGTTTACAGCAGACTGGGCTTGACAGTTAACACCACTAAGACTGAGGTGCTGTATTAATGAAGGTCCAGACCCCTTACTCCTGCCTTCACTATAACATCAACCTCTCACGATAGTACTGTCTTTTAAACATCTTTATTCTGTCAATGGACTGCAGCATTGACAATCGAATAAAACAAACCTCTGCAGTTTTCAGCAATGAGCGACGGGATTTCAAAATAAGCGCCTACATCTGCATGCTATAGTTGCCACCTATAAAGCCATCTGAATTACCACTCCCCTATACAGCCGCGAAGTCTGGGTCACATAAAGCTGCCGGCTAAGATTGCTGGAGCGCTCCCAGCAATCTTGGGGATTGCATGGAGTGACGGAGTGCCCTGCTCAGAAGTGCTCGCTAGGACAAACTGAAAGATCCTGGAGGCTACAATCGCTGAGTACCAACTGCGCTGGTGTCAGCGTGTTATTGGGATGGCTCAGGAGTGTCTGCCATGGCAAGTCCGATATGGGCAACCCGATCTGGGCCGATGGTCCAGGGGGACAGAAAAAGCGGTATGAGGACCAACTAAAGACATCGCTAAAGAAATGTCATATTGGGCCCTCACAATTGGAAGTGGCTGCTGTTAATTGTTCTACTTGGCGGCAGCTGTCATGCAGATATAGAGCAGCTGGAATTGGGGAGGAACACGCTATAACAACAAGAAAGACAAAGGATACCCACAGCCACGCCTGCCAACACAAATCCAGAATTTACCCGCTCAGTGTGCAATAATAATTTGTAGATGAAGGATTGGACTATACAGCCAAAGAACATACCGTTAATATGGAGGAACGACATCATTGGATACGACGGACTACCCCAACCAAGCAGAAACCCTCAAAAGGCTTCGGAAAGTGAGCGCCGTCATTAACGGGGTTTGGGTTTCACTGCATTGCTGAAAGTCAAATGATGAAATCGACGTAAAATAATTCCAGCCACTTATAGTGCAGAAGGGCCAGCAGCAACCCAGGGAGGGTAGCTGACGGAGGATTAGAGCGTCAGCCGCTGCCAGCAGCCACATTACTGTTTTAATGACCATTCCGACTTGCCCTTTTTTAACAGTTTCCATGCTAAAAGTCATCACACAACTAATTTATCATGGCAGTTGTTCACCTCCATCAGGCTGTTTAATGGCTCTCATGTAATGGGAGCCGTGGAAGATTTATGGAGCTGTAAACGTGCCACAGCCCAAACCAGGCCCCTCTTTGTTGTTCACCTGCGTCGTGGCACCGGTGCCCTAGAGGATCGGTCATCGTTTGTGTTTCGGGACCTCGTGGGGCAGGTGACCCCTGTTGCTCAGGGGATATGGGGTACAGGGATGGCGAGCGTGCGCAGACCTCACTCCAATATGTTGGGCCGGAAATCACACGTTTTGTAGCTTGAGTGACGGCTAAACAAACGGCCATTTTGGTTCATCAGAAGCTTAGAAGATAATTTATAAAGGTTTTAGCACACAGTGCTCACCCACACCTAAGGGCCTGACCGTCCGACAGCGGGGGTTTTCAGATGTTTGTTTGCTTTTCTGTGTGAAATCCTGCTTGTTCCTTGTTTAGTCCAAAACGATAGAATATTACCAGCCTAATTCGGTGTGACAGAGATGTCCAAAGTACCCCTCCTTCTGTCCAGCATCAAAGCACCCCCCATCCCCCCACCCCACACATGCGCACACACACACACACAATGGCGGCAATTTGTCAAACCATCCCTCTGCGTCTGGCACTTTGAATTGACATTCACGCTTAAGTCGCTTTGCAGCTGACAGCAGCGGGGCCTTTAAGAGCTAATAGGTGCTCTAACAATAACAGCGGGTAATTGTCGATGGCGTGTTATTGTGTGTGCGCTCGAGAGCCCCGCGTTTTCCGGCTCGCCCAGAGCAAGCAGCAGCAGCTCACTGAAAACAAAGCTGCGCTCGGTGTGTGATATCGCGGACTGCGGCAGCCTGACAGCGCAGCATTTCCGGTCCCCGCACGCTAATGGCCGGCGATTTTCGGCTCGGTAATTATGGCCGTTGTGCTTCGGCCGGGGCCACCGCTGGTCCGTGTCCTTGGCTGCTCTGAGCCACCGCGCGCAGCCGAGATTTGCATTGGACTGAGCTCAGGAACAATGTGAACAGGTGAATAACAGATTGGGAGGTGCCCCAGTTTGCATATATAACAAATGTATAAAAAGGAACGGTTGTGGGAAACAAGGCAGAGGGATGGATGTATGGGTCACAGGACTGTAAAGGATTAGCTGAATGACCACATTTTAGCCACCATGAGACCTGCGGGCCAACAGATATGCCCTGTTTAAAATATAAACAAAAAGCAGTCTTGTTTTTCATCACCTTTTGTAGGTGGTGGGATTATTTTTCATTTGGTCACAGCCTAGAAGTTCCTTAACCTTAATTATGGGTCGATCTTCCAGGCCGCCATATCACCCTAATGCAGTAACCCATGCAGATGTCAGTCCCATTCCCAAACATAAGGCTCCATTAACTGTTTGCTCGATTGGAGGGTTCTCCACTGCCTTGAGCCCTGCTTACCATCTTGCCCATTTATACAGTGGGGGCTGATATCGAAGCAGTGCAATTACGTCGCTCAGCAATGCTACAGCGGGATCCCCTGATGACCTTCTGATTGTCGAGGCGTTTATACTGCTGGCCACATGGGAAGACTGCTTGCCTCTAGATAAAAATGGCGAACGCTCCCTTCATCCCTTTGCCTGAGGAGTCTGAAAGGCCCTCATTCGTTGGGGCCAACTGAATACCTTCTCTCGTTAGGTGGGAGTCCAGGAGACAGGTCATCTCAGACTCCATTCCATACCCTAGCAACCACCTCTGTGACTGCAGATCCATAGCAACCACCACAGGCCCTATTACACTCACACACTCACTCAGCTCCTGTGTTACATAACCCTGCATGCACTATCAGAATGCCATTCAGCTGCATAGCAACAAACAAATAGTGAGCCAGGACATGCAGCGGGCACATAAAACTGAGACAACGGCAGCAGATGGCTAATTGGCTGATTAGCCGGCCAATCTTCTGCATGGAATTCTCGGCGTTCCTCATTCTTCCCTCACAGATGGTATCATCCGAAAGCCTTAGGAGCTTCTCCACGCTGGGAGAACTGGGTAAGAAGCCATTTCTGCCCAGTATGAGGTGATTTAGAGGTGAGAGATGCTAGGAGCTCACAGACGCGCTGGCAGTAGAGGACAGGGTTTCCCCTACCCTGCTTTAGATGCACTGTTGAGGCTATGAGGTCACAGTCCACGAGTACTACTTACAGTGGTGACTTCGACCACATCAGTTTATAGTGTCACATCAAAAGTAATTAAGTTAATCAGAAGTCTGGATGGATTCCCTCTACTGAAATGTAGATAAATACAATTTACCATAGCTGGCTTTACATTTAGCAAGTTTTATTTATCGTGGACTGACCGCACTTACATCTACCTCACCCTGAGATCAAGCACGACCATCGCAATAAAGCCGCGGCACCGTGCATCTGGCCCAGAACAGATTCGTTCCCACTGCCGCAGTGTCCACTTCCTTCTGTCCGCGGAGCACAACACAGCGTGATGCATCTGTGAAATCACAAAGGGCGGATGACTAGCAGGACACCCCTACCTCCTCCTACTCAGGCCTGACTTGTGTGTGAACGCTTTATCGTTTTTTTTGTTTGTTTTTTCTTTAACAGCCCCAGTTTCCTGACGCACTGCTGAGGCCAGGAGAGGAGTACAATCACACCACACGTTTCACCTTCAGCACTGCGTGAGAACGCCTAAAGATGAGCGGGGGGGGGGGGGACATCCCACTCAGCGTAAATACTCGCTCACCTGAGTCATAGGTGTTAACTCCTTTACATGAATAAAACTGCTTAAATGAGCTTGAGTTACACAACTCACACCTGTGGCTTATCGATTCCACCACTATCACCCACAAGCATCAAATCGTCGTACATCCATCCAAACTGGACGGTTTTCGGTAAATCTCAAATTACCTGTACAGATCGATACTCCGACGTCCGCTACAACTCTGAAGAAAAAAAAAAGCCAGCACAATCTAATTAACATTAACGTCCACTGGTGTATTCTGAAGGTCAGACACAGGAGGCAGCTGACGACCTCATCATAGCTGATAAGGCTAATAAAATAAATTAGTAGCTGGGAGGGAAAAAGTCTCCAGCTCCTTTCAGCGAAGATAACGACATATTATGGAACAGAATTGGCATACGTCTAATCCCAGTGCAGTTCAGACACTGCGTCGTGTTCATAGGCGTCCTGTGTACAAATTACTTTGTGGATGATGTGCTGAACATAATTTTTTTGTCCCTTTTGATAATTTTTTCTTCTTAATGAAAAAAGGGAGACTAATGTAACGATGGTGCATGACTGGACCTGTGCAGTGGGCCTAACCTTTTCTATGCAGTTACAATAATAAAGGCTGATTATTGTGACATGGTGTCTTGCCATACCTGCAGTGCAGAAACGGACCTCACGTCAAGCGATGAACATCCTCCATCTGCAGGTCACGGGACCAGAAGCACCCGATGAACCAAACGGTGCAAATTCAAATTTAACAATAACACCACGTACCACAGGAGGGTTTGAGTGGAGACATGCTTGAAAAGCAGGACGGTCATCCATGTATATTCATAATACCCCCACGCATAAGCTCATTCGTAAAAGGTTCATCTGACTAAACCACATCTCAGAATACAAAGTGTCAATGTAAGAGATGTTTTGAAACATTCTGTTACAGGAAGAGTAAAATGCGTTAATTTTCTTCAGGACTCCAGCTCCCCCTACAGGCTTCCTGTGTGTCTGAACAGTACAAAGTGTTATGTTTACTTACGTAATGCATTTTAGTGGTTGTTCTAATGAGTCCTTTAGGATATTTGTCCTGATGTACATAGGGGGGGGGGGCAGCCCTGCACTTATTACATTTTCAACTGGGCATAAATAATTATACATTAGACAGACAGACAGAGACACACACACACGACTGTGCTACACTTCATACATATTGAATTAAACAAGTCAAGAAGAGTAATTTAGCTTGTCTACTTTTCAACTGGCCATTTTTAAAGTTTTTTTAATGATCTTTTTTCTTTACATTTCTTTACTTTTTGCAAAGTCCCAGGGACAAAAATAAATTCACGTAGAGAATTTTCCACTCTGATGGTTCAGCTAGAAGTTTAAACTTTAATGTAAACATACAAAAAAGCCCATACACATTTTCTACAGCATCACAAACCACTTGTAGAATAGAAATATAATGTATCCCTTAAAAAAAGTCTGGGATCCAGTTTGCCTACCATGTTTTTATGTTTAAAAACTAGAGAAAATTAAAAAAAAAATGCAGTACAAACCAGGAAGAACATAAACCAACACTCAAATTAAATCCTCAGATTCCCTTGTTATGTAAGCAAATCACTTAAATTTCTAAAAGATACACCTTGATAAAAGTTTAATGATCTTTCTCTGGACTCTCACTCCTGCGAGGGCTTCCTGAAGGGGATCGGCTGGAATCAGAAACAATGTTGTATTAACTTAATTACATTTTCATCATTCTGTCATTTTTTTTGTAATCATGACATGATAGCATGCACTAACACAAATTACATTGGTGCATACCTTCGTTTTGAAGGTGATGATCTAGATTTCGATTGGCTGAAGGGGAAAAAACAGTTTGCAAGGATAATTTTGGCAGTTAGGTGGCTACAAGTTCAGACATGCCCTAAATGTAAGTATGCTTTGCTACCACTGAAGATATTCCACAACTAAAACATCCCTGAATCCTATAATACTGGGCTCCATATATCCGTCCCAAGAGTCTGTATGCCTTATACAGTAACTTCCCCAAATACAGACACCATCTTCAACATTCTCCAATGACATGGAACCCATCCAGGAGACTGTGGTACCACTGGGGATGGGACTGAGTGACTAGATCCGTGTTTATGTGTAACAGAGGGCTCACCTCCTGGTTGGAGAGCTGGATTTGGATCTACCCCCCGACCCAGACCTGGAAGGGACAGGGTATGCTTAATCACTTTACATTTTCGATCAATGGTCAAGCGTTTCCTTCAATGAATGATTTGTTTAAAATGGCTTTTCTCCTTTGATCACAATGACTGATTAGTTCCTTCGTGCATAAACACAATGGTCAAGATATGGGGAAAGGCACTAATAATCTGAATATCAAAGCAACCAAGGTGAGTTAAAGTATTTGGAGTTCGAGGGGAATCTGTGGTGATAGTCGCGTGTCCCTTGGTGAAGACAAAACTCAAGAATAAGAGAAAGGCAAAATGTACCTGCTCCTTCGACGAGAGCCTGATCTGGACCTTGATCTACATCTTGCTCTTGACCTGCAGATGAAAAGATTTTTAAGAAATAGTAGAACTGCCTCTTTGACCTTGACCCAAAAAGGTGTTTGGACACCAACAATGCAGACTCACCTGGATCTCTTGGGAGTTACAGATCTAGATCTCCTGGGAGAAAACGATCTTGACCTATAATACAGTGTTTGCAGTGAAAAAACATTTCACGACAGGGAGCTGTCATGCGAATCCCTCCCACCGTCCCATTCCTCCCTCCTGTGACGTCGATTTGGTTGCCGATGATACAATAAGACTGAAGTTAGCTCGAAAGAGGCACTTATTTTTAAAATATGAGAGAAAATTTTAAGAGTCCTATAACACTCAGTCCTGGTTGTAAACAATGTGAGAGTTTAAAGTTGTGACTAAACTTGGACGGAATTAATGTGTCAATCTGCCTGTTGAGTACCTGCAATTATATGTACGTGGTATATGCCTTTTCAATGCCTTTCTAAAAGCATTGTAATTTGGCTTATACTTGCCTGAAAGTAGTATTTTTGGTGGAAATGTGTATTATGTACGGATTATAAGCTAAACCATTAAACAAGTATTTAAAAATAGGCCATTCTCACGAACTTGAGAACTTCTCAAAAATAATGTCACAATAAAATAAAGTATTTTTTTTGTGTTGAGCAATTGAGATCAACTTTTCAGGTATATTAAAATAGTGTCATTTCTTACTCTGATTTGATCATTTAATACCATTTTTCATGAAAGAGGTAGCCAAAAATCAAAGAACACAAAACTCAATTGCGACAGCAATTTTTACATTAATAAAATGCACTGACGAATGCTTAAAAATAAAATAAAATGGTGTGTTTGGATTACATGTAATATAATTAGGTCTGTAACTGAATACATATCAGCAAAGCAAAATCCCTAATATCAACTTATCAATATCAAACGTAATAATTATTAAAATCATGCCAGTTAAGCAAAGATGTTGCTACCAAGCTAAACATGGTAATCAAAATATGTCGCTATTGAGCTAAATATGCCTTAATAGTCTCAATAAAACATGCTGGTTACACTCGTTACAGAAGGAAGGAATCTGAATGGTGGACGAGATTCTGCATGACATCCCATTGGGGCACAGAGTTACAAAATGACAGGTGATTTAAAACTATACTGAAGTCCTTTGCAGCCTACTGCAGGGACCACCCAATGCCCACTGAAGAGAGGATCACTGGACTTTGGGCCGTTTCCCTAAAGAAAATATCCCTTGGCTCAAAATGCAGCCACGTTACGCAGAGAGCTAAGGGTGGATAAACAGCCCTGTGATAAACAAATATGTCCATCAGGCTCTACAAACAAGAACAGCAAACAACCCTCTGAAAGTCATACCGGGTGGGATTATCATGTCTGTCAATCAGCGACTGGTGTAACGTGCCGTGAAATTCCCTGCCCTTGGTACTCACCTCCTTCCACGGCTCCGGCTGCGCGAGCGGGAGTACCTCCTTCCCCTGGACCTGGAGTGTGACCGGGACCGGGACCTGGACCTGACCACATCCAGAGACAGCACGATGAAATGAAAGACCGTTACTGCTTAGCAGCAGACCAAGTCCATCTGCTCCTGTTCCGCTCACTGCTCTAATGTTACTCTTCTCAAGGCTAGGCCCTGTGGCTGGCTCAGATTATTACACAAAACAATACATCACTATGAGTACTTTGCATACAGTACATGAATGAGTCACATATATTACAGACTAGGATGTTTCCATTCTGTATGAAATAGACAAGTCTTTTTGTCTAGTAAGTAAATGACATTATTCTTAAAGGTTGACATAGAAACAAAAAACAGTGATTGATACTTAAAATAAACCTTGCAAGTTTGCAGGTCGACCCTCTTTGGACCAAGGTCTAGGAGATCTAGCAGCATCTATCAGCCGTTCTCTGCATCTAGACGCGTTCTTCAATCTAACGATGATCGCACTGACAGCCAAATCGCTCAAGGTGAGGCTTGATAGATGCAGGGCGGTTTTTCTAGACAGGACCGTGGTCAACCGGGTTGTTCCTCTTTACGGACCGAGGCCCAGATCGATAGCCAAATTTATCAGCCTGGCAGTCGTCGGGGTCGCAAGTGAGTTCCCTGCCCTCTATGAAATCTTAAGGTGTGGCTAGAAGTGGCAGGTGCTCACAGGGGTCTGGCTTCCTATGCGGGTCACCTCAAGGTCTAGAAGGACCATGAGTGTCGAATTCGCTAGGCGTCTCACGAAACCGAAAAGGCCTTTGACACTCTCAACCAAGACGAGTGACTCAAATGGAGAAACCTGAAAGGTTTTGATCAGGTGGGTGATTAATATCGCAGCAGCATTTCAGAATGTTATTTTTGAAAAAGAAAAAAAAAGAAAAAAAGGCAAAAAGGTCAGAAACAGCAAATCAAACTAGTAATTCTAACATGTTCGCTTGCATAAACACACGCTAATGTCAGTATTATCATTATCATGATTTGTTATTTTTTAAAACTTTAGCCAGAGTAGCTCAAGCTAAGTATGAAACAAGGTGTGGTGCATTCTGGGATCGCACTTACCTGCTCCTCCGACGTCGACTGTAACGGTGACAGTCATAGGCATAGTGACCCTTCTCGCCACATTCGTAGCATCTGTCGTTGGGGTCAAAAGGCCGCCGGATGGGGGGGCGGTCGTACCGAGAGCGCCTCGGCATTCCTGTAGACAGCTCGACTCGAACTCTGGACCCACAGATTATCCTGAAACGAACAAACAGTGACCCTGACATTCCCGAAGACAGTAAAGATGACAAGAAACATTTGGAGACCTCGGTTTTCTCTTAGCTTCCATGCAGACTATGTTGTATGGCAAGGGCGCCAATCCCAAAGGAGCTGCAGCAGACACTGCACTGTGCTCATTTGAGTTTTCTGGGTTTCAGCCAACCTTCTGCTATCACTGGCACACAAGGCGCGAAAAGGCCAAATGCCTGCAAATGTTGCTTTTAAGTTTGCTATGGGCCAGGTGCCCGTCTCATTGCTACACATGTGGATTTGGTGCTCTGGTGTGAGTAGGCTGCAGCAAGCCAGTGGCCCTGGGCAGGTACTAAAACAAACTCTGGCCCGCTTGCCAACCACAGTGATTACAGCATATAGGGCAGCCATCTCAGGCTTAGGGGGGCAAAAACTAGTAGCACAAAAATGCTGAAATGTTGCTATGTGTAGGTTTTGGTGATGCAGTGACTCATGGGTCTATTTTCATCCAGGCCCTGACAGGAATCCCACTTCTTCTATCAATCCCACATAATGTGGGAAATTCTGCTATTGGGTGATCAGAATTCACAGAAAAAAATGATCAGCGCTCACTTTATTTATGGGAACATTGCAATAAATGAAAACAACCAAGGTGATAATAGAAAATAAGAGAATTACTCATTCCATTCAATTTAATTTAATTCCATTCCTTTGTTGCGAAATGCCAGTCCTTTAGGATAAAAGCACAAAGGTGATCAAAAGCTTGAAGAGTCGTCATTTTTGAGCACCCTGAGCAGATATTTTACTATCAGAACAAATCAACAGAAAGTCTGGGTCTTGTCTCCTTCACGTGAAACAAGGAATTAAATTATCACCCTGGAGTACATTGGATATATATAGTACATTTACTTCTGTTAGTGCTTGCATTAACAAATCCATTATATTCCTCCTTTCAGTTCTGGTAAGTGTATCTGCATATTTAAATGCACAGGAATAAAAGCATCAAAATGGAAAATCTGTATAATGAAAATCCACACAGGAACCAAGTTTAATGCCGAAAGTATTAAAAGGTACCATTTTCTGACTCACATATATAAATGTATGCAGTATTTGCTTGTTTTCCCTGTCAGCCCGTAATATAATAGGAGACCAAGTATTCCATCAACTAAAGTGAACCAAATATGTAAGTATTTAATTTCTTTGCCTTTCACTGAGGCCCTTCTTTCCTGGCTTGCACCCAAATACTGCTGACAATGAGTAGAATACCTTTGCAAGTGTATATTTATAGAGCATTTCCTCCATGCAGCCTCATGCAATTCAACCTGAATGCATCAATCCTATAGTGAATATTCAGCTACACACATTTTAAAACCTACAAGCCTCTATATTTCCAAAGAGCAAATTACTTCGCTTGACCAGCCAACGTCCTCTGCACACCCTTTGAGTACTTTTGGTTCTTAGGGTTGCCCTAATCATCAGACCTGGTAGATGGAGTGGATTCCCTTGGCGACTGTGCTCAGACTACGTCACCAGGCCCAGCGGTCATGACCACCGACACCTCTGGGTCCCGGAGCCATCCACTTACTTTCCATCCAGGCCGCGGACAGCATCTTCTGCATCCCTCGGATCTTCAAATTCCGCAAAGGCAAACCCTGGAGGATTCCTAGCAATCCACACTGTTCTCAAAGGTCCATAATAACTGAATGCTCGCTCTAGTTCTCCTTTCCCCGCACCTGTCCCAAGGTTACCAATGTAAACCTTAGTTTCTGGAAGGAAAAATAAAAAAAGGGGCGCTGCAACTCCAGTTGTGGATGTATGGGCCAGTTCAGGTCCATTAATGAAAACATAGATGCTTAATCTGTTTCATAAAGGCTATGTTGACATTTTCATAGAGCAGTTGCACTATGAAGTCAATAAGGATTTAAACCTTAAGACAATATTCTTACTTTAATGTCCTTTAGGGGCAATTGTATTGAGGCCAGCAACCTGATTAGCATATTACTACCCTACAGTAACTCCATGCATGGCTTCAATGGGTAGTAAAGTCCATCTTACGATATTCACAATTACAATGCTCCTTTCCTCCCACAACAACCAAAACAGACAGTAACCCAGCCTTGACTTCAAAAAGACAGAAGCTCCTTTATCATAATTCAGATGCAATTTAAATGAGTCTTAATGCACCCTCACTAACCATACCATTGTGATATTATTCATCCAGAAATCACACGTATAGTATAGCACAGAAGAAAATAAGGTTTGAAATTTAAAATATCAAAAGTTCACAGTACATAAATCAACCTAATTAAAAACAGTAACTATAACACCTAAAATGGTTACTGGGCGAAACACGTCTGCATCCTTCACAGCACATTTCCACAGGTAATTTGCTCTTTGAATTAAAAGCAATTTAAGACTTTTACTCACATCCCACACCAATAAGCCTCTGTTGTCCCTAATTGTAGTGCCGAGTTGCAAGTCAGACCAAAACCATACACAAGGTTAACACGTTTTGAATAATAAATTGTAAAAAAATAAACCTTAAAATCATATCAGGTGGAAAGCCATAGAGATAAAAATCCTACATTGCAAGGGTAGTTGGTAAAGGCGAGCCATTAACTGGGGGGACAGGTTCGGGACAAAGCCACGTGCTGTTCTCGAGCTGGGGCGGCTGCGCATCTCCATACAGACAGCTGGCGCGCGCACTTCCTCCAGGCCGAACGCGGGCGGGCGGCCCGCCTGAGCGGGAAGTCTGCTCATCCACAGCGCACAGCGTGTCGGGGCCCGCAGGCCTGGGCCTGTATGCGGGCCGTACATCTAATGCGGTTTATAGTGATATCCAGGGACAAAACCATGCCAACGGTCTGGCAGCTGGCCGAAGGTTCCAGAATTTTATACATAAAGTTGTGGGGATTTCATTGCTCCATACCTTTCAATGGACTCACAGCTGTTCAATCATACAAAAACCGATTCCCTAAGAAATGTTCACCATAATAGGTGCACTTTTTAAAGTTACGATTGCTACATAAATGTGGTTAAAGGGTTTAAATCATTAAAATATATGTATCTTACGAAAACTAACTCAATTTTAAGCTATGTCTCCAATTTATTAATTGCAAAAGTAGGAAAAAAACATGTATTATTAGTTACTGGACAAAAGAACAAGAAATTTTATTGTAATCCCCACCAAAACCCATTAGTTTCACTCTAGACCATGAGGGTAAATGGTTAGTCAGATGGCTTTGCAATGTTAAGGCCGGATATGAGGTTAACCAGCTAGAAATACACTATCGTTGGAAATACTTTACATATTTAACATTTTTTCGATGTATCCAGACGAGCAGAAAAAGACGGATAATATATTTAACTCGTGAGGCCGTTTCACTTAGCAAACTAACCATAGCCGCGCTTCGGGAAGAATCCATTTTCAGTACTGAAAAGCGCACCGCACCGTAGTTATAAGATAAACGGATAACTATTGAGGGCTCGGTAAAATATATTACAAAAAACATTTATTTTTTTCCATGAAGAAATTACATTTGGCTTATTTAGATAGGTTCAACTGAAAAACCTGGATTATTGTGCGGCTGGTCGATCGTCCGTGAGGCGGCTAGCTAGCTGGGGAGTTAGCATTAGCTTAGCATAGCTGAATAGCATCTCAGCAGAAGCAATTGCGACATCGCCGAACAGCACCGCATTTTTTTAAATGACTTTTGTCCCGCACGTTCATTATCGAGCATTTTTAGCAGAGCGACAATATCTGAGCCACCCAGCTTCAAAAAACCGCCCAAAAAGCAGCAGTTTCAGATAATGCACACACACAAAAAAACAGCACTCCGCCATTACAACTAGCCTGCTAGTTGCACAGATTAGTTTCTTCGCGCCGTTAGCAGACTCCTTTGGTCATGAACCAACTCGGGAAGCAACGAACGGCCTGCAATCTGCATCGCACTTCTTAGCTATAACTTAAGGTGAATACATGTGATAAAATATGTATCCGATGCAATGAAAATGCCATGGTGTGCGCACCACTCACCTCCTCCGTGGCGCCCGTATCTGGACATGATACTCGGGCCGGTGGCTCTTCGGCGACCGCTCCTCGGCGACAGAGACGCTTAAAGAGCTCCCGCCGCAGCGAGAGTCCCAACTCCCGTCACGCTCCCGTCCTCAGCCCTCGAGGGGGCGCGCGCGGGCCACTGCGCAGAATGTTCTTATTGCAGTGACCATGACGGAGTTACAAAGAAACGTGCAAAGTGCCAGAAAAAAAAAGTTTGTATTTCAGAAAAATCCCTGTCCGAATTCCACACCACAAATCGTACCAGGCAGAATGGGTGTAGTGCTCAACACATCATTGCTTCAATCCAAGTGGTAATAGTAAAATATTTTAATGAAAAACGTATTTTCATTAAATTCTGTTATGTACCGTTACCGCTTATTCTATATTCCATGAGCAAAACATTTTTATTTTTTTAAGCTCAACAATTATCAACACTATAAACTACATATTAAAAATTAAAAATGTTTTTTTTATTATTAACTTTCATTGGCGAACGCAGATGGCGCCTTTTGGCGTCTCTATGGGTTAGAGCTGAAGCCGAAATGACTGCGGAAGTGGGATGTGTTGCCGGGAGAAGATCTCTGATCATAGCGTGGAAATGTGCGGGTCAGTCATTTCATCACTGTGTCAGCAACCGAAATACGACTCGCTACGCAAAATTACCAAGGCGCAGTTTTATTCATAAGCACGCACAAGGGCAAAATGAAAAAACACAGCTCAGAACGCTGTCATTTCAGTTTAAATACCGTTTATAGCAGAACTGTACAATTCACATGCTTTTATTGTATTTGGCACTTCAATGAGATTTGTTTAAACCAATTATTCAGCTATTAGTGCGTCGCTGTCCGTTTCTTCCACAACCTTGCGATCAGGTACTTCACTGTACATTCTTAATCATTCAAAGAAAGGCTGTTTTGAACTCACATGTAGTTATAAAATTTATAACGGCACATTTTAAATGTCCTTGTTTACAGTTGATATTCGGTTGTCTAAATTTAACTCTATCCTACGATTTTCATTTCTGAATGAACACAACACTTGAGCTTCTCCTGCGTTTTAAACGCACGTGCATAACAAACCCTGAAACCGTCACCGAGCCCCATAACTTACTTTTATATAAACATCAACTGCACTGGCATTTCTTAATAAGAAAATCCAATGTGGACTCAAAACGCATTACAGGATGTGTGCAGCATCACACACAATTTAAAATAAAAAAAAAAGTGCAACATAATTTCTTGCTCACGAGCAGTACAGATATGCCAGGAGGGAATACTAGTTTTCAAAGCCACATAAAACAGACAATAGTCGGCAGTAGAAACGCATGTAAGACCAATGGAAGCACATTCTGCATGTGGTGCTTGGCTTGTCCCATGGCCAGGAGCACTTTCTGCAAAGGTCAAAGCTCATTCCTACAAATTTGTACTCCCAACCTTGAAATGTTTTCAAATTAAGCCCACAGCAGACTGCTGAGCCCTGAGGGTGTGTGTGTGTGTGTGTGTGTTTGGGGGGGGGGGTGCCACTGCCTCTCCAGAATTCACTGGGTGGAGATCAGGTTGACAATCATGCTGATGATGCGTGAGCCCCGGGGGCAGCTGCACAAGTCCATGCTGGGGCTCCTGATCTTGTCCTCCAGTAGCTGGTCCAGCTCCCAGCGTAGCTCCTTCACAAGTTCAGCCACCTGCACCAGGGACAATCACTGAGTGTAAGTGCACACACCAGGGAGAGTGCACACGTGCGAGTGTGTGTCCTGAAGAGTACGTGGGAGCGTGCACGTGGGAGCGCGCACGTCTGAGCACAACACGTGGGAGCGTGCACGTATGTGAGTGTGTGCCTTGAAGTGCATGTGTCAATCTATTTGTGTGAGTGCCTTTCAAATATACTGACATCCAGAGTATTCCTTACCTTGATAGGGCTTGAAAGTATTTGTGTTTATTGAATGTGTACAGTTATTGAGTAGTGTTGTCAAAAGCACAGGCAGCTCTCAACTTACGTAAATCCAGACTTAGGCAAGAAACATCTGAGATACACAGAGTTTACAGAATTACTTCTTTAATATGTATTACTTGAATTTTTTGGTTTATGTGTTCTTTGCTATAAGGCGTCTTGAATGGTATGGGGGTGTAAATCTGATTTACGTAAAATTTGACTTATGTAAGGGCTTGTGGCGTGTCCTGTACGAGCCTGTAATGTGCTGAATATTATAACCAGGCATGTACTGGTTTAAGGTTGAGAAATATCAACATTTTCATATGAATTCCAGCAGACATCTGCAAGACCGGGAGTCACCTGGTGCGAGGCGGCAGCGAAGCGGATCCAGCCGTCATCCAGGGACACGACGAACTCCCCCCGAAGCAGCTCGATGCTGACCTGTCCTCCGCCGAACAGCACCAGCGCGTACACAGACGCCATGCTGCAGTCACGGATGAACACGCGGCTGGTCTTCACCTTCTCGTGGTACACCAGGTAGGGACTGTCATAATGCCGGACCTAGAGGCATGGAAGGCGGTCACAGCTCAGTCGCGCTCACCGACACCTTCGCCGCTCTACGCAGTAGAGGAATCCACAGTGAATATTTATATGCTATATTTGTACATTAAGAACAGGGCTCATTAATTATCATGTATGAAAAATACTAACAGATGGTTACTGGTATATCCTCAGATTGCTACTGTTCTGGTGAATGGTTTTGGCTGGTAGCTTATGTGCAAATGACCGAATGCAGTTACAAGACCAGTATATGAGCAGACAGTGAGCCAAAATTTTGTTGTCATTCTGTGTGGCTTCTTAATACTATGTAATTATAACGTATCATGTAATAATATGTATTTATGTAGCATATGATTTTATACAAAGTGACATGCAATTGAAAAGGGAGGGTCAGACCGTCCCGGGAGCAAATAGGGTTTAGTGTCTTACTCAAAGCCCAACGGTGACATCACACTGGTGTGCTTCTGATCACAGGCCTAACCTGTCGAGCCACACAGTGCCCTTACACTGCAGCGGCGATAAGCCCTCCCTAGGATAATGCTGACCGTGTAGTTAATAGAGGAGGGGTGGATGTGTACGCAGCCGTCGCTCTTGGTCATAAAGCGCAGCTCCTCTGCCTTCGGTTGCATCTTCACGGCCCCCTTGCTCGTCTGCTTGTACTTCCCCTGCGGCGCCCTCACCTGGAGAAGTAGGGAATGGCAGTGTAACACCGCGGAGGTCAGTACCGATGACGCGTCTGATCACATCCCAGACGCTAAGGAAAAAAATGACGCGCTCCTGTTTGCATCGCGACGAGATGCCGCCTTTCGTTAAAGGCCGGCTTGCTCTGATGTTCCCTCAGTCACTGCTCACCTGGACCACGTTGGGGTAAAGAGCTGCACAGAGGATGGCCGATATCAGCTTGATGTTGTCAGAGTTCAGGTTGGCCTGGGAGGAGATAAGGTGGACAGCTAGAGAGTGGGACTTGCAGCTCCCACTAATCTCGAATCTGACAGCCTGGATCGGTTTATAAGTCTGCAGCGGCGATCAGCTGACATTCAGCATCTCGTACCCAGAGCTGCACTGACGGGATGCCGTGACAGGAATCGCTGGCCAGTGACGTTACCTCAAAGCCTGTGCCCTCCAGGATGCCGTCCGTTCCCCGGGAGGACAAGCGCTCTATGTCTCTGGCCTTCAGCTCCTCCTTCACGAAGCCGATGTCCGACAGCAGCTCGGCAAACTGCCTCTTCAGACTGGCGATCTCCTGGGGGGGGGGAGGTGCCCAGTCATAGCTACCATCACCATAACCATATCATCTCAGAATGTGAAGTCACTTATGTACGAACCATATTTCTCCTGCTTTATCATCGACGTCAGTCAACAACTGGGTAAGTGAAGCACTGTCCGACATGCAGGGACGTATACAGGATAGAATTGCCCCAGCTAACCTGACAGATTCTGCCCACCCCGACCTCACAGAGGTGCCTTACTTGCAGAACTCTCCCAGACAGGAAGTTTTCCCTGCAGAACTGGAATCCAGCTTGGTTGCCCTTCCTTGCAGCGGTACACCAACCCTGTGCACAATGTAACATTAGGGAATCCCCCCCACTCCGTCTCCCACTGGTTTAAATATTGCCATTTTGATCCTGATAAAGTTATGCAGAGTACATTTAAAGAATTCTAGATATCCTTCTGCTGCGTTTTCTTTTAACCCATCAAAAGCTTCCGCCATGAGCAGCAGTGCCCGCATCACCCCCTCATCATTAATGATGCAGTGCATTATGGCCCAGGGCCACACCTTGTATGCCTGCAGCAAGGCCAGATGGTCACTGTTGGCCACTGCGAAGTGCTGCTTCTTCTGATTGGCCTCCTCCCGCTTGTCCCACGGAGAGACCTGCACACAGGATGAGCTAAGGGCAGCTTGGCCAACAGAATCAACCTGGCTTTTTTTGGGGGGGGTGGGGATAATAATTCAATCCTATTCTATAAAACGTGCATATTACCATACTCATAATGAATATTTCATTTAGCACAAAAAGATCCTTGATATAACTTCGAGAAAAAACACAGTTATCCAGCCAATTTACAAAATATACATGCAGAATTTAAATATGCTGAATTTATTTTATATAAATTTATTTAGCTGACAGTTCCATCCAAAGCGATGTACAATTGATAAGGCAGGGGCAGCCAGTCCCTGGAGCAACTGGACTTAAGGGCCTCGCTCAGTGGCCCAATGGTGGCATCGCTCTGCCGACCCTGGGATTGGAACCGGCAACCTTCCGGTCCAGGTGTACAGCATCCAAACCCACTCACAAAGGGGGACTTGAAGGCCAGGCTGGCGGCGATGGTGAGCGCCGGGTCTAGGCAGCGGAAGATGGCGCCGAAGAGCATAAGCTTGCCGATGCGCACGTCCACAGGCAGGCAGGCCAGGTGGTAGCCCAAGGGCGTCAGCTTCTCCTCGGGCGTCAGGGCGCCCAGGTCCTGCAGCCGCTGCTTCGCCGCGTCCAGGCCTCCCGGCAGCGGCGGCTCGATCAGACGCGAGAAAACATCCTCCAGGGGGCGCTCCGCAAACACATCCAGCACTTTGATCCTGCGGCAGAAAGCGTGGGAAGCAGAAGGGCATCTTGAGAGGTGTGTAGATAAAACATTGCCCTTTCTCACAGCACGCTGAATTTGCCACGTTTGCAAGTCAAATTAACGGCAAATGTGTCATGAGGTGAACCGCACAGTGGCTGGTGTTTGCAGAGCACATTTATGACCTTCAGGTGACCTTCACGGGGACAGCCCAGGTCCGCTGAGCCACACAGGGAAGTGACAAGTCCTACAGGAAGTGCCTGTGCAGGTGGGCGGGGCTTCACCTGAGGCAGAGCTGCTCTAGTGGGACCCGCTGGATCTCCGGGATCTGCTGCTCTGCCAGTTGGTGCTTGAAGCAGTGGCTGGTGAAGAGGTGGAAGCAGATGCCCGAGGCAACACGGCCGGCCCTGCCCTTCCTCTGCAGCGCATTGGCGCGGGACACCCACGAGTCCTCCAGGCTCTCCATGCTCTTGCTGGCGTCATACCTAGAGACGGGGGGCGGGCGGAAAGAGCAGGGTGGGCTGCCTGGGGAAAAAAAGCAATGGCATGAAGAGAGAGGGGTGAAGCTCACCTCTTCTCCTTCATCTTGCCCGAGTCGACAACGTAGACCACGTCGTCGATGGTGACAGATGTCTCGGCGATGTTGGTGGAGATGATGATCTTGGTGATGCCCTCGGGGGGGCGCCTGAACACAGCCTGCTGCTCCTCGTTCGTCAGTGAGGAGTGCAGCGGGTACACGACGCATCTGCCGGGGGGGTGGGGGGTTGGGTTAGACGAAAAGGCTTCAATGGCCCAACAGAAATGTCGTGCAAAGGACAAGCAACCTACACCCTGTATATGTACCAGCATATACCCCAAGCAAAGACATTAATTCATTACTATTAATGAAGTCTATTATTATTGGGCCTATTCCTACCAAGAATAAGTCACTGACAGCAATACCAGTGAGAATTCAGCAGTAGGGATACAGGATGTAGATCTTCAACCCAAGAATCTGCCCTTCAAGGCTCTACTCAAAGTCGCAGCTCCTACGTACCGCTTATCCTTCCGGTTGTTGAACAGTCTGTTGGACTGCAGCTGCTCGTACAACATCTTGATCTCACTCAGGCCTGGCATAAACACCAGGATAGCTCCTGGGCAGGAAAGGTGACAGTGAATGACACATGGTCAACACTGACCAGAAGGTGCCACCAAAATATCACGCTTTGCTTCATACTGCATCCTTCTGAGAGGCTGAGCTCCAGTTCAGCCTCAACCAGATCCATCAAGAAAACACATGTCTGTGTGAGTGATCTCACCTGGTAGGCTGTTAGGGTCTAACGTGATGGGAGGTTATGGTCTCACCTGGTAGTCTGTTAAGGTCTCACCTGGTGGGTAGTTATGATGTCCATCCACAATCCACTCCAGCAGACACTCTACCAGGTCCATGTTGATCTTGTCGAGATCCATGGAGGCGAGGGTCTTCAACACAGACTTCTTGGTGTCTGTGGCCGACATGCATCGATCACGTCAGCAGATCCACACAGAGTTCACACTTCAAGTGTTATAAAAATAAACTGATAGGTAAAATAGGCAAATTATGCTCCTATGACAACATGCCAATTTACTTCAAATCCTCCAGTTTCAGTCCCTCGATCTTCTTTGTCAGTGTGACATTAATAACAGTGACGCAGTCATAAAAATAATAGGAGTATAAACTATTTCAGGTTCGACAGGTATACAAACTGCTCTCATAAATGCATTTAAAAGCATCGCTGTTCACTGGCAAGTGCCATATTTACAGAAAATTGTCCTATCTGCAAGCAGCCAGCGCTCCTGTAAAGTCAGAGGCTCCGGTCCAAAAATACAGCTGAGTATTTTTACTCGAACAAGTCAGGTTAAATGCTTTGGATCAAGGGAATAGGAGAAAAAGTCCTTCATACGACTGGACCCAACAACCTTCCTGCTATGAATCGGTGTTCTCGTCCACCACCCCGCTGCAGCCCTGTGGCGCCCTCCTCCTCACGCCCTCTCTCTCACTTTGATTGATTTACACGCCAAACAAAGTCACAAGCGCTTCACCTTTGTATCTGACCGCGAGTTCCTGCAGGTTCAGCTGCTGGTCAGGGACGGAGTCCTTGACAAAGTCCTTCTTCTGGAAGGACATGAAGGACCACATGTCGTCTCCAAGCTGGTCCACTGGGTTCCCACTACCGGTCTTCCTGGCAGATTGGGGTCCTGGCTTCCCAGACCGTGCGTACGGGCTGCCGTCTTCCATGACATACCTGTGTATTCGGAGACGCCCCCCCCCCCCTTGTGGTCAACAACGACCCCCTCGCCACATCACACCCATGCTCAGAACACATTCTGCCCCGGGGGTTTCACCTGGTCATGGCAACGGCGTCCTCCAGGAAGAACTGGTCGACGGGGAATGTGCGACCTGCAAGCCAGAGACAGCGCCAGTCAGACTGAGGGCCCACAACTCAGCCGCGGAGAAAACAGAACCATCCCTACCACCATACCACTGGTGAAATCAGTCCAATTTGAGGGGAACACTTAGTACTATTGATGGATGGATGGATGGATGGATCATTAATCCCCAGAGGAAAACTCTGCCCATCTCCTTCTATAAAATTATGGCAAAGCACCATAAGAAGTGAAAAAAGTTCACTACCACCTTTAATAAGTGCAGTACACAAAGGGATTCAATCACGCATATTTGACTATATTGGGGATGAGAAGAAAATTCATTAAATTGGCTCCACGAGGTCTGTAATTAAGAGAAGCAATCAAAGAGAGCCTACGTAGTAAATGGCCTGCTTGGACCCTTGTATACCCCTGTGTGATTAGGGGCAGGACAGCCGAAGGAGATGCCGTGACCCAGTAAAGCCAGGCTCCCAGCACAGCCGCAGCCCTGACCTGGGATGTGGACCGTCTCAGAGCCACAGAAGTACTGGGAGAAGAGGCTGGCGTTGAGCGTGGCGCTCATCAGGATGACCTTCAGGTCCGGCCGCTGGGCCATCACGTCCTTCAGGACCAGCAGCAGGAAGTCACTAACAGAGAAGGAAGTGAGGTCATCACTCACACTGAGCGCGAGTCGGGAGCAGAGGCGGAGTCGGACAAGCGGCCTACCTCTCCTCCGTGCGCTCGTGCACCTCGTCCACGATGACGTGGGTCACCCCCCCCAGTTCGGGCTCTCCCTCCAGCCTTCGGAGCAGCACCCCCGTGGTGCAGTACAGCAGCCGGGTCAGCGAGGACTGGCAGGGGGAGGGGGGAGGACAAAAAGAGGATCGCTAAGAATTATGGGATTACTGCTTGTCTAATAATGTCCGAGTAGCTAAGAGGATTCTGTGACGTAGGTCCCATATGTCATAAATAAGAAAAGAATCACCATTAATGGATCCTTTAAACGGTCTTATTGATCTCTTTCAACAACTCAGAGATCGAAGTTATTAAAAACATTCTACGTGACGCTGCTACAGGCCACTAACTGGCACAGAGGTCATGCTCCGTTTCAGTACGGGTGGCCACGCTGCACTAGTGCATGATGGGACGCAGACGGCACCAACCCGGACGGTCTCCAGGCGGATCTGGTAGCCCACGGAGTTGCCAAGGCGCTCGGCGCGCTCCTGTGCCACACGCTCGGCCACGGAGATGGCGGAGATGCGGCGCGGCTGCGTGCAGATGATGTTGGGCACCCGGTGTGGGGGCCCCTTCAGGCTGTCGTCCAGGATGAACTGCGGGATCTGGGTGGTCTTGCCGCACCTGAGCACCACAGGTCATAATGAATGCATGGCTAACGGCTAAGCTAGCGCAGCCACGGGAGGCGGCCTTAAGAAAAAAAAAACTAATTGGGGGAAATCCTCACCCAGTCATTCCACTCACGACCAACACCTGACATTTCTTCAGCAGACACAGAATCCTCTCCTTCTCCTGCCAAGCTGGGAGGTTCTGCCTCTCCTGGAGCATTGAGAGATAGCGCCTGGAGGACTGAAAGGGAAGCAACAGCGCCACCATCAGAGTGGGAGGGGAAATGTCGACCATTTTGAGAAGCTGTGAGATCAAACACACAGAGTAACATAGCAAATGATCCATTAGAATTAGTGCTGAAAGTAACTGGATTTGCTTTTAAGAAAACTGAAATGCTATTGTGGTTTGTTTTGAAATTCTGATATCATCTCTAATTAATTTCAAATGAACAGCCACACACTAATTTTGATTTTGACTAATTCCACCAATATAACAGTGCAGGGAAAAGGGCGATAAACAGTTTCAAAGAAATCTTTTACAACGCTTTGGCCCCAATATTTCACTCTCCAACTAATGTCTTATAGAAATTCACCCTTGCAAAGAAATGTGAAATCATACCTTAGCACCGGCTACCATAGAGCAGTGTTTCCCAACCCAGTCCACGTTTTTGCTCCTGCCCAGGTCCCGGTAGGGGCTGGGAGGACGCCAAAACGTGGGCCGTCTACAGGTCCCAAGGACCGAGTTGGGAAATACTGCCATGGAGTATATCAAAGTCCTTGCATGGAGCATACGTTATATTCACAGTGCCAATGTCCCCCAAGGCACCAAACTGAGGTCAAAACGCATACATATCTGGGGGGGGGGGGGTCTGAGGGCTCACCTGTTTGCTCCGAAACTGCCGACACAGCTTGGCATTGTCCTGCTGGAGGGCCTCCGTTCTGGCTGCATATCTCTCCGTCAGCTTCTTCCTCAGCTTGACGTAGCTCTCCTTCTCCATGGGCACCTCCTGCGCCTCATCCTCCTGATCCTGATCCTCTTGCTCTTCTGGTAACTGTCCAAGACCTCCGTCTCTGAACCTCTGATCTAAGATCTCCGTCTCTGAGCCATAAGCACACGATACAGCACCTCCACTGAGCTCCGTATTCATAGATTTCCTACTTTCAATGAAAAATATTAACACATCATTCATATTAATATCGTGCAAAGTCTTCATTGCATGAGGAACTCACCTTCCAGATGCTTGCTGCTCATGCTATTAGTGCTGCTAGGTTCCATTTTGCTTGTGGTGCCCCTTGCAGCCTTGGGCCTAAGGGGGGCGCTAGGTGGCATCACCACAGGGGGGGGAGAGCTGTATTTGTGATGGGAGGCCGCCAGCAGCTCCATGATCCTGGCCTCGTCCTCGAGGCAGGTGATAAGCGTGTAGACCGCCGGCTCGCCAGACCGGGCAGAAGCCAGAGCCTCGCCATAGAGGTACTCTGTGACCTGGAGCCGGCCGGCCGAGCTAATCTTCTCGTCATTGGTGCTGAAGGCCACCAGGGCCGCCTGAAAGGGGTAGCGGTTGTCTTTGGAGAAGCGGACCTCCAGCTCGTACTCGGGGGGAGAGTAGCTGCTGAAGCCCGGACGACTCGGACCCGCTGGGTCCGCGGGCTGTTTCAGGTCCGAGGGAACCTGGTGCTTGAATTTGCACTTTTCGCCGAACCTGCACGAACCCTTCAGGTAGAACCTGCAGACATCCTTCAGGTTGACTGAGGCTACCTTCTGCGCGTTGCCATCCTGGATGCCCTCCAAAGGCTTGGAGAAGAGATGCGGGTCCAGAGAGACGGTCCACACGCTGTTGACGATGCGTTCTGTGAAGCGCTCCCCAAAGATGGCCGCCAGTGCCAAGGCCTCCTCCTCCCGCTGGGTGAGGCACTCATCCATGGGGATGCTCTGCAGGCCCTCTGGGACGGAAGCACCGGGCCCATATCGCTCTGCGAAGATCTGCAGGAGCAGCTGCTCCAGTGTGGCCCCCACCTCGCCGGCCCCAGCCTCCAGCGCCCGCTTGCTGCGCTCTCTATCGAAGCCATACCTGCAGCGACAAAGTCATCAGCACCTGCGCCTTTGCTTGGTGTTTTAATGCATCTCTGGGCTTCCTTTGCTCATATGCTGACTCAGCGCTGTGGTTAGCAAATTCATCACCATTGGTTTGCCTTGTACAGGCAGGTGATACGTTTCGCTGTGCATTTCCCAAGCCTACAATACTTCAAAAGAATGACGGATGACCAGCGCTGGTTAACCCTTTCCTGACATCACTAGTTAGTAACAAAAAAGTGTATCTTGCTAAGCTCCATTACAAAAATGACTCATGACAATTACCTGCACAGTTTCCCAACAGCAAAAAGAGAGACTGTCGGCTCAGAGGCACGACTCCCCTCCTCAGTTTCTGCTTCCAATGAAGGAACCGCTGGACTTTCCGCTCTCTCCATTGGCTCATCATGAGTCTCCCAGTACTGTCCGTCCTCACGGTAGTCTAGTTCATCATACTCTTCCTCCACTTCCTCCTCAGGTTCAGAACCTGACTCTCTGAAGGAGGAGGAGCATAAAGTCAGTTACGCACCTGAGAGAAAAAGCAGGTCTGAAGCAACATGCTTCACTACCTTGACCAATAGATAGGTCAGAGAAAAAGGCTGAGGGTCACTGAAGCACGACTTACTCGTCTGGGTCCTCGAAGTCCTGGGTCTGAAGCTCCCGCAGCAGTTCCTTCACCAGCGCCTGGTTCTCTGAGGTCATGTGGATCCTCTGCAGAGGCATCTGCGGTAGGTCAGGCCTGGGCCGGCTGCTCTCGTCGGTCCGCCTCATCCTGGGACGCTCACTCAGGAGGGACTTTGGCACGCCCATCCCCGCGCCCCTGCCCCTTCCCCGGCCTCGCCTTCCAACTCCTCCTCTTCCTCGCCCAGTATTGGCACTCCGCACACCTCCATGACTGCTTCTACAGACCAAGAAGAAATAAAAGTAAAAATGTGCGTGGAGCAAAGACGACAGTACACAACGCATACAGTCAATCCATAATATTATATGTTTGTTCCTACTTGCTTGATCGGCCGGGCCCGAAGTCAAGGCTGAAGTCATCTCCATCATCCCAGCCACTGCTGGCTCCCTTCTTGCTGCCGCCTCTGCCCCCCCCACCTCCATGGGCTTTGTTGAAATGGCCCCCTCCTCGGTTTGGCTTCCCTCTCCTTCTCCCACTCATTCCTGCCTCCACCCTTCTCTGAACAAAACATCTATTAGTTTACAAACTTAATGCCATGTAAACAAACATACAGAAAATCTAACTGATTACAACTTTGTCCTTTTTACTTCCTTCCAGCACAAACCTTGAATATGGAATCCTATGAATCGATCTTTAAATCCTGAAATCATGGATTCTCACTATTAATATTGTCATACATAGTCAAATGACAAAGTTTTAAACAAAGTTTTAAATGTTAATAATAACAGCAACAACAATAATAATAGGCCTAATTTTAAAACGACTCCATCACACAGTATCGTTTATTTTGTTTTGTGGTATAGTTGTTGTAAAACAGGTAGCTATAACACCGACAAAGCATATAACCGTTTGTGTAACGTTAAGGAAATATTTGCACAGGGAGACGAGGTGTTTTTATGCGCGCGGGAGTCAGGCACAAAAAAGAAACTTGTTCACAATGTTACATAAATACAAGATCGTGAAGTCGTCGCTTAAGTTAGCAAATCAGTCGGAACTGGAGCTCGCTGTCAAATAGCGGATGGTAAAGTAAACGATTCTACCACGTTCCCGCTAACATTACTTCACGCAACGCTCGTTTTAATATAGAAATTGTTATCGGAGTAGAAACAACACATGGGTCGTAAAAATAAAATTTTTCTAACCTTAGAAGCCCCACTTTCCTTGCCGGCACATCGGCATATTTCTCATTGGCTCCGCTTGCCAAAGTTCAAAGGTTTTACTTCCTGTTATGTGTAGTAGGCTGTTGTTATGGTGATGATTTGTGACGTTGCTGTTAGCCCTGAAGCTAGGTAGCTTGCTAAAAGTATGCGTTATGCAATTAATGTGTTCCCCACAATATATTATGGTTAAAAATGGTTTGAATGTGATGTACTCGAACAACGTTTCAATATTGTTCAGTTGGTTAATACGTTGATATTACTGTGGCGTTCGTCTTTGTTTTACAAGTTCTATAATAAATTATTTTCGTTAAATATTCAGAAATTATTCTATCTTCCATGGAAACCGACGTTTTTGCAAAACTTACAATAAAAATGAGTACCACTAAACTACAAATAGTTTTTTTGTCCAGACTGCCACCAACATTAGGTAAATTAATGAAGGACGAAATTGAACATAAAAAATTTATGAAAAAATGCAGACCAGTCTCTATAAAACAGGATGGGATGAAATAGTATCCAAATTTCCCGTGAGAATACGTTAGCTACTTTTTCTTTGGTTTTCTGCCACAAGTGAATATTTGTGATATCAGGAAATTTCCCTATAAGGCAGTCCAGACACTAACTCTCATCAGCTGATCATTTCTTCTTTCCAGTTTTATCTCGTCAGTATTTTCCAGGCGGGAATTACATTAAACAGTAATATTAATGTGGAACCATATCAGACAAATAGCCTTATCTTTGAGGTTCCTGTAGTTAATACATAAATAATTACCACACATCTAAAGATTACATGAAAGAAACATGAAATCGACATGCTGCAGTTAGCGTAATGATGAGAATTATTATTTTTGAGGAAATAAATCATTACTGGACAGTGAGGTGATGTTTGTGTCTCCACCATGGTTTCATGGGTGTGGAGTTGGCTTAATTGTTCTCTCTGTGTCATCGTGGGCCGGTTTCCTCCCAACCCAGTCCAAAAACATGCTGAGGCTAATTTTCCAAAGTTTCCTGTTTCCAAAGTGCCCAAAGGTATCCCATCCTGAATTCATTCCTGCCTTGCACATATAGCCTCTGGGATAGTCTCTGGACCCCCTGGCAACTCTGAATTGGACTAGTGGATTCAGAAACTGGATGGATAGGTAAATCATCACACAACAATGGTTGCCTGATGTTCAGCTGAGGCTTCATGTGGTCTCTGTAAAAGATGTAATGTTCTTGCTGAGGAAGCATTGTCTGTTGGTCATGTAGCGTGCTGTTGGGGCACATGTTGCTTTTTCTGTGCTGAGAGAGCACATTGGTTGGGCTGCACCCCCTCACTGACACGGATCACTGTTCTGAGCCTTTAATAGCCGCAGAGATTGACGTGTCACATTGTAGCAGAGAATGAGCATGAACACAAGTTTAACCAGCAAATGCACAATAATGCCTCTGCATTTCTGACACTCTAGACCAGGGCAGCAGTTTTCCTGTTCAAAATATCCACTTTTATAACATTTTTCTGGTTGTAACACATGTTAAAGCCATTAGATCTTCAGATGTGAAGAAGCTTGCCTGTGGTCTCAACAGAACTTTCTGTCCTGTTTGGTAGGAAGCTGAAGGCATAGTAGGAGGTGTGGAACGATATATAGTAAAGATAGAGCTACAGATACTTACAGCCAGCCACATGCATGCGGCAAGCGGATGAGCCCAAGAATCAGAGTATTGTTCAAAAAGGGGCTTATGGGTATGGTGTGACCTTCAGAGAAACACAAAACTCTTGTTCTAGCCTGAAGTAGCTTTTTATTCCTGTTGCTGCATTGCTGCAAGTAGAATGGGCACAAGGCATAAACTTGTGACATTGATAATAAGGCATAAACTACGTAAGTGGTAGCATAAGATAACTTCCTGCGTTCCTGGAGGACGCCCAGCTAAGGCAGAAGGAACACGGAGGACAGAAATCGGACAGGAGAAAAATGGCACGGGAAGAGACACAAATGTTAAACTCATGCTTCAGTCAACAATGAAAATTCTGTCAATCGAAAGACATTTTTCCATGCTGAAATGAGCTTCATCTTCATCTTGATGTTTCGGGCAATATGATGCATAACCACACTAGAACTAATCCGTTTAGTGCATTTATTGCTCATCTGTTGTGTATTATTGCCTATATTCTTTGTATTATTGGCCATAAATCACTTCAGAATGTTCAAGAACAAAAGGAATGCCAGTAAAATCCTGACAGAGGTCCATTTCTTTTTATGAAGTACAGATTCCCTAGGGAGCAGCTCGTCATTGCTTGTCTCCTAAATATCTGCTTGTCTATACCTCTACAGTGGATCCTAGCTTTGCAGTTCACTGTGGAAGGGCTGAGTCTTTAAGGATATATATAATTGTATATACTGGTCAGGGTTTCTTCAACAGTTGAACACTGCTTTAGTTTGAGTCCAACCTTTGCTAATAAATGTTTGGTTAAGGGTTAAACTTTAACGTTTTTAATCTTAAAGAGCCAAAAGCAGGCATATAGGAACCAGGCAGTGTTGGGCATTTCAGGTCCAGAAGCTACAAATCCAGTCCAAAATTTTGTTTCTACCAACCAGTTGAGCATAAG
>JAODJU010000062.1:4440237-4455785 GCA_026776725.1 Gnathonemus echidnorhynchus | reverse complement strand
CAGAGTGCTCAACTGGTTGGTAGAAACAAAATCCTGATCTGGATTTGTAGCTTCTGGACCTGAAATGCCCAACACTGTGATTACATGAAATGGGTTAAGAAAGCAAGTATTTTTTTTAGGTTATAAAACATAAACATAGTATTTAGAGAGAGTAGAGAGTTTATCTTAACCATAAAGTTTACTCCTGGAGGAAATAGTTTTATCTATGGACAGGGGCAATATTTATGGCAGATTTTGATTGTCTCACATGTTTGTTTTTGTTCTAACTGCATGAAAACATCTAGAACAGAAAAACAGAGCAGATAGTATATAATAGAGAGTCATTTAATGACCATTAATGCATCCCAGCTACCTGGTTAATTTTCCTGAGTACTCTCTGCTCTACCTGCTGAATGGTTTAATTAATTGTCAGCCCAATTCTGAATTAGGCCTTGGCTTAAAAAGGAAATGGGGAAAAAAGTGATCATTTTGCATTCTGGGGGGAGGTGGTGACACATCTCCCTGCTGAGTCGCACTCAGCCTCTTCCCCCCCCCCGCCACCCATCACTCACTGCATGACAAGGGTCCCTTTTGTGGGAGGCATCATCAAACTCACATGGTAAATTGGAGATATTAGAGGGGGCTGTAGGCAGAACTCCCAACCAGGGGCGAACAGGGGCAAGGAGCTCTGCCATGGAAAACGGCAAACATGAAGGTAAGAATGCATCACCAGGACTGTCCTACACCAGTCTAATTGTTTTTTTCCCTTGGTTATTTTATATATTTTTATTGTTTTGTTAAGCAATTCGTACTTGTTTTTTTGCGCTTTGGAGCTGTCCAGACTAGGTTTGAAGTCTTCAGAAATCTTTATAACCAGGTATGAAATATTCATGAAATTCTAAATTGATTTACAAACAATAGAAGATGTAGAATAAGCTACAGTGGAAGCATCCAGTTAGTGTTTGTCCTCCAGGGAGCCTCATCTATACTCGCTGTTAACATTGCTTCGAAAAAAAAGATAACCAATAAGTATCCATCGATCCGTTGATTAACTCTTTTAAAACGCATGAATGAAGTCTGTGTGCTTTACTTGTGGTCGACTGTCAGAACAAATTAGCGTAGAGGATTCATCTTGGCTGCAACATTTTTGTAAATGTCAGTGTAGCAAGAGGTCAAATATGGAGTAGTGATATGCATAAGCAGACATTTAAAATATCCGCTTGTGATGCAATTCAGCTTCAGCCACTGTAACATTCCTGTTTTACCATGAATTAATGAATTTTTTGTCTTTAAAAACAACCTAGCATTGAAGAGTTCCCTGCTGCTGCTGGGTTTCTACTTACACATGTCAGCATCTTTTACAAACTTGCTATGTGAGATGTTGCCATCATCTTTTATAAATTTAGGACTTCATAAGATGTTTTTCTTTAAATCAAAAACAGAAGCCTGACTGTTTTTTTCAAAGACTTTTCCATTACATCGTAAATAAGTAAATGAAAATATCCTGCAGCTGGCTTCCATTTTGCACCACAATTACATAATTTCTTAACTGTTTAACTTGTTGTTTCAGCCTAAACTTTCATAAAACGGTTCTGTCTTGCAACAGCAAACATTAGCAGAATAACACTGGGTGCCCTGTTTAATATGTCATATTTTCAAACTGCCTCACTTTGCTGGCAAAATAATCACTACTTCCTTTTCGAAGTCTGAGGGAGCTTACTAAGACCATTTTCATTTTTTTAGACCAAGACAACGACATGGAGGAGGTGACCTTGCAGATTGCTAAGGTAGATGGATACAGCTTACATTTAAAGCCATAAATGATGAATTTTATATCCCAGATCGGGGCACCTTTAATGTGTTTCAGACATACTGGGGTTTGTTTGGGTCTTTGTTCAGTCCGAGGGCTGTAAACACACGCCCTCTAATTCGCCTTCATCTGCTTGCTGAGCTCGTTCACATGATCATGTGTCTGGAGTACAGCAATAGGGCTGACAAGCTGAATCTGGGCATTTTAATATGTATCACTAATCTCTCTATCTACATGTGCAGAACAGTATGGCTACACTGGTAATGAATAAGAGACATTGGCAAGAGCACAGATGGCGATAAACAAATATATTAAGACCCAGATGACCACAGAAAAATGAAGACACTATTAAAATTAAAGATATGGTTCTACAGCAATATGATTCTAGGAAATGCTGTTTATTTAAGAAATGATTAACATTCCTGCCTTTATAGTGATATTTAATGTTTTACTGCTTTTACATCTCTGCCCTGTATCCCATTACTGGTCTACTTTCCGCGCTCCTGCCTCCAACCCAGCTGCAGGCCATGGTGTCAGAGCTGAAGGCTGGCCTGTTGGGGGCGATACAGGACCTCTCCGCCCTCCAGCTGAGGGACGGCAGCCTGGAGGAGAGGGTGAGGAGTTACCACAGCGACATGGACGAGAAGATACTGGGCGTAAAGAACACGTTAAACACCTTCAAGGTATCTATTCCAGGAAGGGCACGGTACGATTAGCTCGCAACGTACTGAGAACGTCTGGTACCGTCCCATTGTCTGGGAGCCATCTGCTAGCATTAGTGCAGGGAGGGGCCCACTGGTGGAGAACATGGACTCATGCCTTTATCATTAACAGCTGAGCAGGGTGTCATGGGGCCACGTCACCACAATGTGGAGAAAAGGCTTCTCAGGTCTTATCACTCAGGCTGACGGGCCAGAATGTAGCTGTTTTTACAGAATACAAACATGGAGACCTGTGAACATCTTAAATTAGCTGGATAATCCCTTACATAAAGTTAACAAGAACTGAAACCTGCCCACCTGGTCCAGAACCTACAGGTCAATATAAATCCTGTTGGCGGTAACGATAGTCTTTATGGTAACCATTCTCCTGTCTTCTGGCTGCGAGCAGGAGGACCTGACTGCTGCCATGGCTCATATGAAGGAGGTGAACGGTAGGAACATGGAGATGCAGCGGGGTCTGGAGCTGTTCCAGGTGGAGGTGGGCAGGGAGCTCCTCTCTGCTCAGCAGAGGTAGATAAGAGTTAAAACACCACTTTTCCACTGCACCACGTATCATAATTTAGCTACTTCCAAAAATGCCAAAAGTTCGGTACTTCGAGGTGTTGGTTTTCCTTTGGCGTAAGAACTGGTACCAGTGCTGAATGACATCACAAGGCGAGGCTGGGCATTCAGTAATGATATTAATACCAACATCCCATGTTATGAGCATGCAATTCTCACATTGCGAGGACCGCAACAGCTGGCTGGAGATTTTTTCATTTCTTCGTCTGTCTGGACATCATGATGGGGGTGTGGGGGGGGTAAATTTCTCTAAATTTCTTCTTTGTCATAGGAAACAAAACTTGGCATGCATTGCAGTTTTACTGATTGTTCCTTTTCAAGATTATCTAATAAATGTTTAAAATACAGTTTAAAATAGAGTCTGTGCTTTTGCAAGAGCTCTGCAAGTGCCTTAACCTTGCTGTTTAAATCGCTCCTAGGAGGGTCTGTGAGAAAAGTACTTATTTTGAGCTCCTTTTTTGCTTTATAAATATCCCAATATTTATTACAACAAAATCCCATCATGATATTAGATTTTTTTCCATCATGCAGCCCTAATATATTATAATGAATCCTTTTTATTTCCTCTCATGTAATCGACATCAACTGTTGGTTCATCTGACCTGTATTTAAAGCTTGGGTCTCATCCTATGTCCACACGTCAATTATTATTACTTTTTTTTTTTTAAAATTGAATTATTGTTTATTGTTGTTTTCAGTTCAGAACTTTTTTCAAGATTGAGGTTGTACTTCGTTTCAGAGGCAGGCTATTTGCATAACCAATCGACGAGCATTTTCAAGTCCCACCCAAAGTACCAAAGTACCAAAAAAGTACCCCAGTTGGTTTGGCACTTTAAGTACTGGAACTTTTGGTACTGGTACTCAACCGGAACGGAAAAGGCAAAGCACTAAAAGTACGGCACCTGATGCAGTGGAAAAGCGCCTTATGACTCTATAGTCTACAGCTGGGTGCCCACTTCCTTCTGATGGCTTCCACAGGAGAGCCTCCAGGGATGATGTCGGTGGCCCCCTGGACAGCCTTCGGTGGCCCCCTGGACAGCCGGAACACAGCTTCCTCCATCACTACCTTGCCTGCCTCCCAAACGGTTCTTCCCAGAGAAGTGCTTCATCCGTCCTTGGTAGGTCGTCCTTCCTGGTGGGCATGTGCACAAAGGGAGAATCCAACCATGGATGAATTATGTGTTTCTGTAAAAATGGGGGCTAGAGATGAAGAACGTCCTATAAACTATAACCTGAGAACAATCTGCAGTAATGTTATCGCTATGACTACAAATTATAAAATGTGATTCCATCTATTCATCTTATCCTGATCATTAGTCATAAGGGTTAAAACATGATGGATTCTAGATTCAAGTGGACTTGGATAAACTTATAACATCTGCAAAGAAGTTATTACAGACAAATATGTGAAGTGTGGAAACTCCATTGGCATATTTCTTAAAAGTATTTGCTGAATTTTACATTACCCTCCAGCTCTTTTTCTGATGTTGGTCAAAAACATCAGTTACCTGATAATTAGCTCTTTCTTTGTCCAAATGTATTTGGATTGCATTAACGCTAGCAAAGAAATCACGTTTTTATCATTTGTCAGTAACTCACTGGATCCATATTGTGGCTTAGCAGGCCATCTGAGGACCTAACCGCATCTATGCATAACCCATCAAATATGCAGAAGCACATTTGTGACCTGTTTCAGTCCTATTCATTCTTCAGAAGTAGGTCATTCCACAAAATCAAGCCGTGTCACATGCCAGCCATTTAACCCGGTGTGAAATAAGATCTCCCTGCCCACACACTAATGGGCATTTTTATGTAGGCTGACTGCATGTCTTTGGACTGTGTAAGGAAACGTACTAGATGCAGGCAGAACATGTGAACACCACACATAGGAGCAGGGCTGAGATTCAAACCCACACCCCTGGAGGTGGGAGGCGAAGGTGCCCCCCCACACAGCCACATGACACCCCTTTATGGATACATTTAGTATATGTTTTCCCCATTACCATTGGAATGCACTATTTTAATGAGTGAACTGTAACAAAAATTGTGTATTCATATATGCCCTTTACATTCTTTGCTGCTATATGCAGAAGATTTTCCCTCTGGGATCAGTAAAGTTCATCGCATTTTATCATAGAATTGGTTGTCCAACAAAATAATGTTTTCTTTAGACACAAACACTTCTGAGCTGTTCATTTTAATGTAAGGAAGCATCTCTTCCCATCACAGGAAAGGCTGTTTCTCTAAGCCACGCCCACAAAGACAGCCACAGCTATACCGCGTTGGTTACAGGCGCCAGCAGCCCCCAGCAGGACGCGGGCAATCCCCGGGCCCAGCGGGGCGCGTCCCTGTCACCGGTGTGGGGGGAGCACAGGGACAGCAAGGATGCCACCGAGGGACAGGACACCCAGGAGAACGGTGCGCCAGGCCACGCTGGGGCAAAATGGCGGGCTGGGATCTGTGCTCGGGACCAGAAAGGCTGCAGGTCCAAATTAAAGCACTGGGTTCTCTGTTGTACCCTTGGGCGAATGCACTTCTGTGAACTATTGTGAATTGCTTCTATGATACCTAGTTCTACGACTAATAATCAAAAAGATAAGGAATGAATATGATTTGGATATAACAGGAATCCACAGTACCGCTGGTCCTATATAAGCCTCTGTATAAACTTCAGTCTTATTTGTTGATTTGAAAGGTTACATTGTCGCTGCATCTCATTTTCCTGGTGATAAAGTTCAGCACCTTTTATCACGTGATCAGAGCCGGCTGATTGTTCATCAGCTGATGAATTCTCATACTGCCATTCTCATACAGTGTTCTTGGGGGCGGGGGGCAGGTGCGAGGTGGATGACCGCCCTGGAGCTGTTGGAGTCAGAGAGGCTGTACGTCTCCTACCTGTCTGTGCTGCTCAAGGCCAACATCACATTCAACGGCTCGGAGGCCCTTCATGTCAAGGACAAGCGGTAGGCGTGGGGAATGTTCCGGAAAATGGGACGCGCGAGATGAAGAAAGGCGAGCACACAAGTACCAGTTACTGTGTTCAAGGTTATGTGCACTGAGGTACTGAGGGGGGGCATGAAGGTAAGGGAACCTTTATTGATCCCACAAGGAAATTCTTATGCATACAGCAGCAAGGTACCTAAAGTGCAGACAAACAAACATTTACCATAAAACAAACATATACTGCAAAAAGTAAACATTAGTGTGTGAAATACAGGTGCAGGCCGAGGTGTCCCCCCCCTCACAATTTTGTAATTTAATCTATGCCCCCTACACTATTTTGTGTTTTTCATCAAACACTAAACTGACTTGAACTCCCACTGAAGTGGTCCCCTTTAAATGTGGGTGGGGGGTGCAAATTGAATTATCTGAAAAATTACCCAGGATGGAAAATTAATGTATTACATGAAGATGCAGCAGGAGGATGTGGTTGTGAGGTTTTGCTAGCAAAAGCACCGCCGCTTCAGACTAAAGTAACCACATTTCCTTCAAACACAGAGCTGCACTGTATTAATTCCTATGAGAGTACTAAACATGCTTTGAGAATAATCCTGAAAGCAAAAACACCCCCTCTTTTCATTCCATTTGATCAGTAATTTACGCATTATTTCGCACTTAAGTTTAAGACGAACAGAAGCAGGCCAAATCCCTTTAGCCCGGTGTTCTTCTTCAGTATGTGGAGCGGTATGAATCTGTCTTTGTATTTCCATCTGCCGGCAATTATACACAGACTCTGGCACCTTTCTTTGAACAGTCACTTAATCCCCAGGGGCCCCTGTTTGTACAGACAGGAAATGGCTCCACCCCTTTTTCCCATCTATGCAGTTTTGCATTAGTCCCATTGTGTGCTTTTAGTTGTTTGTTGTCCCTGGAATAAACCGTCATGTCGGTGAGGCATCTGAGAAGCATGTGATGTGTGTGTGTGTGGGGGGGGGGGTGACACGTTTTAATGTAACTCTCTGACCCCCACATCACAGCCCGTGGGTGGTGTCCATACAACCAATGCTAGTGTTATCAATAAGCTTTTTGTGTGGAAAATTCCTAGGAAAATTCCCTCAGCAGCGCTGTCATTGCCCTTCAGCTTATGAGAGGATGACTCACTCCTGCCCCCCATCTCTCCCCCCCTAACCCTNNNCCCCAGGCCTTTCCCCAGCTCCCTACGCTTCCTCATCCAGCAGCACCTGGAGCTGCTGCACGTCCTCCAGGAACGTGTGCTAAAGTGTCAGTGGCAAGGCATCATGGGAGACGTGTTCATGAGGCTGACCAGCACAGAGGTGAAGGGGGGGCTGATGTTACAGAGGAGCAGGGGGTAGAAAGTACACCCCCCCCCCGCAATGGGTATCCATGAAACAAGAGAGGCTGGGAGCTGAGAACCTTTCAGCCTAGATTAGTTAAGCACATATTGATCTAAGAACCTAAATAGGGCAGGTGTTCCTCAGCAGGGAACATAAAGGAGCCTCCAGCAGGAGGATCAACCCCACAAAGATCAAACAATCATTCGTGGCTGTGTTTTGAGGTCAGGGCTGTATTATTGCACCTATTAAAGCAATGGAGAAAGGATGGATCTGTGGGGGGGGGGGTCAGTGAGGTTAGCAGGTCACTGAAAGCCTGTCATATGGAATAAGCACTTCAGGATAAGACATGTGAACTTTCCAGAACCTGCAATCATTTCATTCTGTGGCCACTTTCGTCTGTTAACCGCCAAGCATTTTTCTCATCATTGTCAATCGTGCAGAGTGATTTCTTAGATTACTACGTGGCCTACCTGAAGGAACTCCCCGAGTGCCTGTCTGCAGTAGGCATGTACAGCGCCACCTCCCTCAAAGCCACCACACTCTTTGAGGTAACGTCATGCGGTGTTCAGTGGGCTTTTATTTTCTGGCTCTAGTCACATGTCACCAGAGTCACAGGAAGCCGCTGAGACTGGATATTGCTGTGTGCAGCCCGGCCTTTGCAGGCTGGCTGCGTTTGATTTAATTACATTTCCTTTTAATCATGAAGCAAAATGTGGTTTACGGGACACTTATTTCCCAGGGTGACATCACTGGAGATGAAAATCAACCCCCACTCCAAACCTTGCTCCTTCTACCTGTGCAGCGCGTCCCAGAATACCTCATCCTTCTTCAGGTGAATTTTATGCTTGGAATGCTCCAGTGTCTTCTGATGTTCAGGAACATACCTCTATAAGGTCTGCAGCCGAAGACACAGATGAGACTGAAGAGACAGATGTTTAGTTATACAAGTACTGAGTGGTCTTCATAGGTTATGAGGAATTCGATTTAATAATTAAAAAAAAAAACACTGACTCGAACTTGACCTCGTTGCAGAACTTGTTAAAGCAGACAGACTCCAAGCACCCAGACCACTACCTGCTGCTGGTTTGCATCCAGAGGTTCAGGGCTTTCATAGGCCAGTACAGCCACTTGCTCCAGCACAACGAAGGGATCCTCACACAGAACCGGAAGGAGCGGTGAGGCCCCTACTCAATGGAGGAAGATCCTCCAAGTATCTGTGGTACCTTTTTAAGGTGCAGTTGGTTCCCTGTTAGTGTCAGAAGGTGTATAATGAAAAAAACTGGTTCTATTTAAGATCAATAACGGAGAATTGAGTGTTTCTTTGTGTTTCTCAAACCAGTCCTTGGGGAATCCCAGACAGTCCACATTTTTGCTCCCTCCCAGGTCCCAACACACCAGTACCAGATTTTTGTTCTTCTTGATTGGCTGGGAGGGAGCAAAACTGTGGACCGTTGGGGGGTCCCTGAGCACTGGATTGAGAGACATTGCTTTAGAAGAAAGTACAGTCCTTATAATGAAACAGCCACTGTGGCTGCCATCTTATGTGCCATTTTGGGGTGCAGGTCAGCCGTGAAACCGCTCATCAAGACAGTGGACTGCGTTGTCCAGGCAGAGGAACCAGCCTCCCCCAGCGGTGCCTTGCCGTAAGTCCAAAGTGACGTGTCACTGTTCACGCTCTCTCTCTCTCTCTCAGACCTTCGCAACAGCTTCTCTCTCCATCTTCTCCATTCCAAGGCACTACACCAGCCAGGCAAAGAGAAGCAAGCAGAAGCTGTTGGAGCAGATGCAGCGTAAGCGATTCCAGGACTGGGAGGCTGTGCAGCAGTGCCCTGAGCCCCCCGAGGGGTCCTTGCCGGTCTTATTCTTTGCCCCAGATGCAGACCCCCAGCTCAAGTGTTCTGCTCTTCATAGCATTCTGGAAACAGAACGGAAGTGCCCCAACACGGATCCAATACCCTGTAAGCGTGGATTACCAGGCTCGGTGCTGGCGGATGCCACAGGCCAGTTTCTCATGTCAGGCGGGACACCAAGCCTGGTGGGGTTCTTTGAGGAAGGACAGTCCACCCACAATGCCCCGCTCTTCGACAACTGCTCCAGTGCCTCCTCCGACTCTAGTGTAGACATCACCTTCGTCCGCTGCCCAAAGAACCCCGGCCAGGAGCCATATGCCGGTGGGGGGAACCAGGACGGAAGCCACAGGTACCCTGGCCGTGGCTGTGTTTTGCCGGATCAGGTTGGCATGTCACGCCATCGCTCCCTACAGGCCGTACAGTGCAAGAGCAAGTCGCTGAACGGGCTGCAGCTGGACAGTTCCATCTCTGCCGACAGCAGGGGCAACTCTGTTGAGCTCATCCCCCTGAAAAGCCACAGCCCACACAGCAGCCACCAGCACGCCAAACTGGAGCGCCAATCCAGCAAAGGTTCCACCAGCCGTAAGCTCCAGAGAAGTGTCAGCCCCCTGCAGAAACTGGAGGTCGACAGCCGGACCGTGACAGAGGAAGAGCCTTGCAGAGATCACGACAAGGTGACAACACTCTTCCCTTATAAAACGTCTATTTTTTTAAATGCTCCTTGGGTCTGAACTGCTTATGAATCACTTCTAGTACAAATTCCTAATCATGTTTCCTGCTCCAGGAAGATGGGCTGATTGGGAGTCTGACGGGCAGTGTGTAGAGGGGATCTGGCTCTAACCTACATGCCCTTTAATAGGACTGTGGGGCCCAACCCTCCTGGGCAGAGGAGTCCAGATGGACAGGCAGCATGGAGGAGAGCGGCCAGGCCGCCTTCAGTGAGAGGAGCCGTAAGCAGGACCAGAAAGGTGGCTTCAGGAGCTCCTTCAAGAAGCTCTTTAAAAAAAAGTGAGACTTGTCAGAGACCTTTTAATGATAAGATATGGGTGCCACAGTCTCACTCTCACCCAGCCTCAAGAAAATGCTTTTTAATTACATTATTTAATTACATTATTTAATTAATGTAGCTATTTAATTACATTATGTTAGTGACATTGTTAATTCAAAAACCAGCATGAGTCTGACCATCGAGAATGTGGGCTGGGGGCCCTGTAAGAAAACAACGTGGTGTAACAGAACAGAAAATGAATTCCTGCCCCCCTTCCCCCCCCCCTTCTCAACATCCCCAACAACCTCTGCAGTATCTGCGAAATCTGCTGGTCTTTCGGTTTCAGGTCTGGCAGCGACAGCAAGGACAAGGGCACCGAGAAGTCAGAGTCCCAGGCTCACAGCGACCATGAGGCCACAAAGACACCAAGGGCTGCACGTCTAGGAAACATTGACAGAGGAACAGCAGTGTGACACCACAGTGCCACCTGCAGGTGAATCTGCATTTGTGTACGACAAACCCTGGCCATTGTGAACACCCAAGAGGGAGTGCTTTCTGTGTTGGCCCATCTTAATGGCATTCCCTGCTTTGCGTCCGGGTGACTAGTTACCCAACAGTCTCAGATTTGTTTGCATAAAGCATGTTTAGTGAATATAATAGTTATACAAATACAGTGCTTAAAGTGGGAAAAACAGATGCCGTTACTCCCCTTGTCATCGAGTACCAGGCGCCGTTACTCCCCTTGTACTCCTCGGTACTCTGAAGAGAAAAACCAAGAGGTGCTGGTACTAAGTACCAATGAGTACCAGCCCACTTCGAGCACTGCACATACAATAAATACAGTCATACATCTTCTTTGGTACTGATTATAGCTGGATGAGAACTTCTTTTGCTATTGTGTGTAATGTTTTCAAAGAGAGCTTATAGATGCTGCAACATCAATAGTTTAATGAAGGTAAAATCAAGGAAAATGTCACAGGCTTGGACCCAGTGTACATGTTGCACTAAATCAGTTTTTAATTGCAGATTTAAAAGCCTGAAAATACAATCATGGAATTTGTTGGTTTTCTACAGTTCAAGTAGCTTGTGTTTCAACAACTTGAGGATATTTGATTAGTTGCACTCTAAGCGTCTCCTGCTTGATGTCGAGGCCGTCTCTTCACGCTATGAATGCCGCAGTGAGAGTGACGTCTGTTCTCTCTGTACCAAACAGAATACTGTTACCACCCGGGGGACACCTTTGTGGTTTGAAGGGAGAGAAACACACAAGGTCAAAAGTCAACGACACAGACGTGACCAACTCTCTCTGTCAACCAGAAAGGAAAGGACTGAGCCAGCTAACGAGAAGGGGAACAAACTCACACAAGTCAAATACGCCAACACATTTCCACTAAACATATGCACATTTACAGTCCGCTCTTATCTCAAGGCTTCATTCCTATCAGAGAATCTGGAAGCTAAGGCAATTTCCTATTAATTAAGTGCCAACGAGGCCTAGCAATCCAGAGAAAATTGAAGATGACCCCACCCCTTGAAATATTCTTTGACCAAGCCCCAAATATGAACATGAAATAAAAGGCACATTTGGTAGCTAATGCGTAAGCCCAGCCACGAGCCTGAAAAAGCAGCACTTCACGTTCCCTTTTCCAATCCCGAAAGAAAAATCACTTTGATTTAAACATCAGAAGCATCCGAATGGGAGCACTCAATGCTTTCCCAGCTATTATGTATGGATTGTTTTGCTAAATTCAGTCTTTACTACATAGGTATTTATGTATAGGGCATCTAATATGTAATGCTTACTTCAGCTTTTTTCACTTTTACAGACGACATGTAAAATGTATGCAAGGTATGTGTTCTACGCATTTGTATGAGGATTGTTTTTGGCTTGTTTTAAAATACTATTAGTAGATTTTTTTATGACGTTAAAAGATGCGAAAATAAATAATTCAGAATGTTACTAGCTTAATTTTTCTGAAGTACTTCATGATAGCAATGCATGCCAACAGGTCAGTTCCATCTCCTGTGTGTCGCCTTCTAAATGATAGTTTGAATTGAGAACGTCACGTTTCTCTCAAACACTCAGAAATGCTCCTTGTATGGTTCTTGCCCACGAAGTTCTTGTCAAAAATACTTCAAACACGAGTAGGGTGCTGATCAGTCCAGTTCTAAATTTGGAACAAATTATGCTACGGATGATGTTTAGCCTTGAATGTTGACTAGCCTGTAGGCACTAAGGCATGAAGACTGAAGTGTTCTGCAAAGGAACACTCCCTGATTGCTAGGTGTCATGATCTGCTTAAGCCTGACTTTCACAGAGATGGGAGGAGATGTTGAGAATCTATGAAAGCCCTCAGCAACAAGGCTGGATGGAAATACTCGATATCAGACATGACCAAGCCTCGATATCATGACAGTCCAAGCCTCTCCCTGCAAGAGCATTTTTGGATGCCAACTGTCCACCCTAGGAATTCTGGGAAAATGCATAAAAAAAAACAAACACACAGCTAAGACATAAAAGGCGCAAGTCAAATAAGGAAGATGTTTTGTGATAGTAGATTAATAACCGGGATCAGCATCAACGGGACACTCTAATGCTGCTACGGCTAATGTTTGGGGGGGGGGGGGATTTACTTACATTGCTTAAAATCAAACCTTCTTCCCCTTAGGTGATGAAACATTTATGAAACCTGAATCATCCTCGTGTCTGTAGCCAGGCTGGCGCGTCCCGGTTATGGTGACCCCCAGATATTAATCCTATTAGCGAGAGACCGGCCATCAACAGCAGCAAGAGCTTGTGTGGTGACTAAACGCCTGTCCATTCCATCTGGTGAAGATCACGCTCGCACAGCAGTTGTCCTAATTGCAGAGCTCAAACATACACAGTGGTAAAAACACCGTTTTCCCTCTTAAGAATGTTTTACATACCTTTGTCAAAAGTAAAAAAAAAAAAAAAGAAAAAAAAAATCACTGTGTTTCTGACTGCTCCAAAAGTACCTCTTTGGTGCGGGGGGGTGTACCTTAAGGTGGGTCTACTGGCACAAACTGCTCATCAGATAAAACTGAAGTCTTACATGGGGTTAAACACCACGACTGCCAGACCTCTTTCTGCACTCGGTTCAGTGGAGGTCTGGGGAAATGCGATCAGTCCGCTGCACATTCCTGTGGTGGCTAAAGCCTCGGCCTGCTCTCTTACCAAGTCTTTTTAAAGCGATATCCTAGTGCATTAAGTGTCCAAATCGTATTTCATCTTTTTTAAAATTGGCTTTATTCATCATTTAATGGAAAAGCAGTTCACGTTAGTTGTGTGTTTGCATGGTTATGGAGTCTGTTCAGAGTCGCGTTTTGCAAAGTGCAGTCTGCTTTGGCAGGCCCCCCAGGGTGCTCTGAAAGGCCTCACCAGGCAGTCTCTTGAAATGAGTTCATGTAAACCAGTGTCTCCCAATCCGGTCCGCGGGGACCCACGGACAATCCAGGTTTTTGCTCCCTCCCATGGCTGGGACCTGTGAGAGCAAAAATGTGGACTGTCTGGCAGGGAGCTGAGAGGGAGCAAAAACACGGAGAGAATGTGGGTCCCCGCAAACCGGGCTGGGAAATACTGACCTAAACCCAACAAACAAAATAAACCCTAACAATGGACAATAAAAAAAACACACTAGTCCAAACAGCCAGGACAGGGTGTCCCCATAATTCCCTCTTTAAAAAAAAAAAAAGACAGGTCTTGAATTTAAGGTTTTGAATGTTGAGCGTCTCGAAAAAGGTTTCAGGTAAAACCCTGACTGGACTTCCTCTGCTTCGCTCTTGGTGTTCTGCGGTCTTTAGTGTTAAGGTTCTGCGATACCTGCCAGCCCCCGTCCGTCTCTGTCATCTAGGAGGAATTGGCGTTCTCCAGCAGGGGGGGCCCGTCCTGGTGAATGGGCGCAGGCTCCCTTTTGTACGTTTTAGGCGGCAGTTTTGGAATGGTCTGGGAGGCGCTCTGCCGGGGAGGCACGGGGGGGCCCGTGGCTCCAGGTAGGGGCTCACCCTCCTGGGGTATGAGGGGCGGGGAGGGAAGATGTTTCCGATGTCCCAGCGGCGATGGGGTCTGAGGCGGGAGGGGGCTGAAGTTGGAGAAGAACGTCTGGCCGGGCTCGTTACGCAGGCCCTGGGGGGTCGGCTGCAGGGTGAGGGCGGGGCTGGGGAAGACGTCCGGGGTTCGGACGGGTTCTCGTGGAGGCAGCGTGGGGGGGCTGTCCGGGGGCTCGGAGGTGGAGCTGCGCTCCGACATGGAGTAGCGCGGGGAGTAAACCTTGGTGGTGGGCTGGCGGGGGGGGATAGCGGGGGGGCTATCCAGGTGCTTTGACATCACCTAAGAGCAGGAAGAGACACAAAGGCAGCGAGACTGAGGATCTCCTTACACAGCCTTCATCAAAATTTTAGACTTTAATCTAAGCCAGCGACACGGGAAGCTAGATTTACAGCTACAGCCACACAAGTCAGACAAAGCAAAATCCAGCCATGGCTGCTGCTCCTGCCAAGCTGCTATCCCAAACGTGTCAGCAAGAAATGAGGCAGAGAAACATGCCCACGGCCGACCTTTGAGGGCGACGACTCAGCGGGCGCAGATTCAGGCCGCCGGCGGGGGGGCACCGGCGGGGGTACAGGGGCGTCCTCAGTGCTCCGGTTGAAGCTTGCCATGGAGGAGACCGAGGAGGATCCTGGGAACGAAGGAGGCAAGAGCAACTTCGTCAGACCTCTGCCAAGTTCACTGGACCGCGGTGTCATGGCGCTGAACACGAAAGGTGCCAGTGCGTTACTGCCGGGGCTACTGGAAAATCAGGGTTGGGCAGCGGGCATTGAGATGACGACTTCCTACGACAAAACGCTTTTATTCAAAGCAACGCACATTTTTGAGAAAACATCAGACAATCCCTGGAGCAACTGGGGCTTAAGGGTCTTGCTCAAGGGCAGTACAGGTGTACTGTCAACCCGCCACGGACGACACCACATAAATACCGTCAGAATAGTCGACTGGAATCAGACACAACGTCGTTTTTGAGATTCTGAGCAGCATCACTTCACATCAAATGGTGAACCACAGAGCACTTGTGCATGGATGAGGGATGGTCAAGCGAATCCAGAGAGGCCATGGACACGAGAGGAAGCAGACAGATGCAAATTCCGAGGTTTTCAGCAGCACAAATACAGCAGGTGTAGCGGACGATGGGCATGACTCTGGTGTGTCCCGGCAACACATGCGTCAACACTTTGAAAGTCCAAGCAGTGGCCAATGAACAACTTTCACATCTTGTCATCAGGACGACACGATTTGGGGGGGGGGGGGGGGCCCCAACCCCCCCCGCG
>JAODJU010000062.1:4428554-4440137 GCA_026776725.1 Gnathonemus echidnorhynchus | reverse complement strand
GGGGGGGGGGCGAGGGGCGGCCCCAAACCTCCCAGCGATTCCATTAGGCTGCCAATTAGGATCTGCCTTGGCTGTAGTGGGGGTACACACACAGCTGAGCTTCTCAGACAGAGGAACAGATAAACACATAGATGTGGGGGTGGAGCTGGGGGGGTTAATTATGGATGTTACGCAGATGAGGAGGCAGCACATTGGGGTGGGGGGTGGGGGGGGCTACAACATGCATGGTGCCAGGCAGCTGACATGGGGGCAGCAGAGCAGGATGACAGAATCGGCGCCAGCTGTGGGGATCGAGACAGAAAGCTCATACTAACGTGGGCCATGGGGCAGCGAGATCGGGACAAAGATCGGCTCGCTGTCTGCAGAAAGGAGAGAGGAGAGAGGCTGAGAGCAGAGTGGGCCCCCCCTGCCATCACACTGGGGACAGCAGGGGGCCTAACCCTCATCTTCCAAGGCCAGAGCGTCTGCAGGGCTTCTGAACTGCCAAATTACAGTGAGCCCCTTCAAGTGATGTTAAGGAGCCAATCAGGAGTCAATTAAAAGGTATCCTGGAGGGGGGGGGCAGTGGCCCTTTCCAGCACCACAAGTCCAGCTCAGATAACACAGACCCCAAGGAAGACAGACCCCACTATTAGTGAGACAGTAGTCTGTGGACAGTTTAACTTTAACGTTAACATCCAGACCAACTGAGGCTGACTTCTTCAGCTTAGAAACCTGAAACAGTTCAGAGACATAAATGTCTGTGGGATATATATATATATATATATATATTTTTTTTTTTTAAATGCTGACAAACTTTCACAGGAACGCCCAGTCACAGGTCTGCAGCGTAAAAGCAGACATTTTACCCACTGGCCCCGGACATCAGGCTGGAAAAATAGGCAACTTATTGTAAAGGACAAACCTGGTGGAAGAGAGAGCCACTGTAAATCAGTTAAGCAGCGTTAGTGACGTTAGCTGGGCAGGTTAAAAGCATGAACAAGTGTTAGTGTGATGTATTATATTTTTATGTATATTGTATGCGCGTGTTTGTGCATGTGTGTATTTATTTTTTACATTGTAAACTTCTATTTTTTCTTAAATATTTTTATCTGTGGTGGGTATGTATATTGTAAACACTTACTGACCTTCTCTACAGCATCTGGGGAAGTGAACAAACTCAGAGTCTCACTGTGCAGACACTGCACATGATGGCAAACTGCATGGATCGCACTGGATGATAAACACTGGAGTCTGTCTGCGCCCAGCTCACGTGTGCAGGGACCTACTTGAGTGGAAGGGGCTGGACGGGCCCTGGGGGGAGTCGAAGACGCTGCAGATGTCGGTGGCGCTGGAGGCCCCTGAGGCGGGTGGTGGCGGCGTCAGCGGCGTGCGGGGCGAATTGGGGGCCGAGGCGGCGCTCTCCGCCTCGCTGTCGGGGATGCGGCTGTAGCTGATCTTACGTGGCTCGCTGTGTAGCGGCGTCGGGTGCCGCATGGTGCCAGGCCGGGCGCTTGACGGACGCACCCCAGGGGACTTCAGGGAATAGTTATATTTTTTCGCCTGTTGCAGGTGGGGTGGGGGGTGGGAGGCATGTTAGACACCTGGCTTCACACCCCCCCTCTAACCTCAAGTACAGCTTTCACCCCATCACTGTTTCCTTGGAATGTTCTAGAACTGCGTTTCTCAATCCAGTCCTTTGGGACGTCCAGGCAGTCCACATTTCCGCTCCCTCCCAGCTCCCAGCCAATCAAGAACACTGCAGACCTGGTACCGGCGTATTGGGAGCTGGGAGGAAGCAGAAATGTAGGCTGTCTGGGGTTCCCCGAGGACCAGGCTGAGACACACTGTTCTATAAGACCTCAGCCCTGCTACACTTCAGGATGTGAACAGATTACATAAAATAAACATTCCCCTAAATCTTTAAGCGAAAAAATCCATCTTTATTATAAAAAAAATTCCATGTCAGCAAATGCAAAATGCTCATTTCATTTTCATATCTTGGACATTCACAACAGTTTGTAGTGAGAGATCTGTCCATTGGACGACTTCACACACACACACACACACACACACATCTCACTCTCCACATTAGACGCTGAACTTTCCATACAGGAAGGATCATGAGACACGACGCTTTGGTTACTGTTCCACCTGGAGCCACTGACCCTAATGCAGAGCCATCCATGTTCTCGTTTCACACCAAAAAGGAACTGATGACCCGGGAGATGCAGCGGCTGGCACTTACGAATCGGGGCAGGGTCCTGGCGCTCCGGGGCTCAATCTCCAGGGACTTGTTAAACAAGTAGTCTGTGAACTCCTTCTCCATCATGTCATCCATGGGATTTAAGTTTTCAAAGAATTTCTAACAGAAGGGAACAATATCAGAAATGATGCAGACCTGAAGCAGGAGGCCGGCTCGATTTCTCATGCGAAGCAGGGGCACTAACCCTGATGTCGCTCTCCACCCGCAGGCAGTATGGCTGGTTCTGGTACTGCTGGATCTCCCCAGTGATCTCGGCCACCTTCCTCCGCTTGCTGAAGTTGATCAGGTCCTTGCCGTGCCGTTTCAAGAAGTCTGGGTTTCCCTCCTCCGTCTTCAGGATGTTTGTTAGGTAGATTCCTGGAACAGAATGATGCAGGTTTTGTTCGAAGGTTCACACCGGATAATGCTGACAGGTAAATGGGAATTAGGCTGCGTGGGACATACCAAAGAAAGGCACACAGGGGGGGTTGATAGACCTGAGTTTTGCCAGATATTTCTTGTAGTGGTCCTCGCTCAGCTCATGCGCCTCTTCCAGAATCTTCCGCTGACGGCTCTGGATTTGCTGGGAATTACAGTACAAAATCGTTAAACAAACCAAACAAGAATATTTTACCCCAGATAAAAATACTAAGGGATAATTACTATAGTTTCTAATACCTATAAAAGGTGATTTCATGTTATCTCAAATTTAGTTCCAACAATCCCTAACCAAAATCACCTCCAAACCAAAACCAAAAGTGTATTATTATGGTGAACACTCCTTACCTCGAAAGTATGGTCCAGCCTGTAGACAGGTGAGGAGTTCATGGCGCTCACCACCTCCAGCACGCCATTGAAGTTGTTGAGCTCTTGGAAAACCTGCAGGATCTCGATGATGCGTGACACCACCACCACTCTCTCCTCCAGGTTCTCAGTCTCCACGATGCTCCTGAGTTAGACACTCGAATCTCAACCCTCAAGCACCAGGCTTCCTCGAGATACTAAACACATGTGCTTATTTTTGCAGTGCTTGTGCAAAATAATATTACAGTGAGGCAGAACATACTCAATAAGCAAAGAGCTGTCAGGTGCTAACTAGGGGTTGACTTTACAGCTCTGCAGTGACGCTCTAAGCTTGACGTCGACTAGTCGCTGATCACGTAATTATGGCACGGACGACATGGACGCCTCAGAGAATACCAGTTACGCAGAAGTGCGGGGACCTAAATTACATCTAATGCATGAATGAATGCATTTTTTACCTCCATTACAATTTTTCTGCCTCGGAAAATTCAATCGATAGCCAATAAACTTTTGTTATTCTGTGGAAAATGAAAGATCGATCTGATAGCAAGATTTAATCATGAATTATAAACATATAAAAGATAAACATAAATAAAAGGCTGTGTCCTTTTTTGATCGCGATCGATCCCCCCACTAACTAAGTAACAACTAATAAATAACAAAATGACTTATTTATCCTCTCTCGTTTTGGGGTTAGGGTGTAGTTTCGTATGAAATCATGTGCTTATTTAGCATAAATGTCACAGTTCCTGCTGTCATGGGAAAGTGACACACAAATGTGGCCGAAAGCTACAAGACGAGATGGACCCTGGAACTGTTACGCCAAAATTTCAGTCTTCCGTCTTTCACAGTAGCATACAAGCATTATTGTTGCATAAATTGTTGCTACTGAGTTGCAACTTTGTGTTTTTCTTTCCACTTGTCGTCTTATGAGCTGTTTGTCGCCAGCAAATGCATTGTTTTGCGAATATGGATTGTCGCTTGTTGCAAACCATTCCCTTTTCCATTGGTTTCATTAATTTCATTACATCATCAGCGATTAGCCCGACTCGACTTTCATGACGTAACCGTGGACTTTGAATAATCTCAAGTTGTGTAACCCCTAGTGCCAACTTAGGTACAAGTGCTGCTAGGCTAAGTCTCCAGTGAGTGACCAGAAACAAGTACAAGGGAGTTGTGGGTAAAAAATACTTAAACCATGCAAATGAGTGTAGCAAGAAATAAGGTCAAAGTGCGAAGTACACGAAAAAGTATTCAGTGGTGGTAAGCAAACCATGAGTGAAACCAGTCAATAGATGACAGTGAAGTTCACCCTGGTGAACCCGCAGTATCCTCCCTTGGGGAGGTTGCCTAATCATGTCAGCGTTTCTGAACAAGCGTAACCACAGGGTCCCGACTCACTTTTCAAACCAGAGCGTGAGGTTGGTGGTATGCCTGATCATCCTCAGGAGGTTTGGCGAGTTGAGCTCCTTGTCCTCCTTCGTCCAGACGCTGCCCACCAGCTCCGAGGGCTGGACCGCCCTGCAAAGTGGAGATGGTGCTACGTGTTCATCCATGTCATTTGGACACTTGACTGAGCAGTGAGAAAGCCAAAAGTGGAGTGAAGGACAGAGGCATATTTAATGCCCTTATGATGTAACGGGGGGGGGGGGGCAAACCTGTAGAAGTCTGACTCCAGCAGGGTGAGTTGGCGGGCGATTTCGATGGGATGAAGGGTCAGGAGGTCAAAGTACTCCATATGGCCTGGTTTGCAGATGTGCCACTCGATGGGCGGGAGGGGGCTCTCAAAGGTGATGTTGTGGCTGGGCCCGTTGGCCTGCGCCTGCTTCTTCCGCTGGATGATCTTGGTGATGGACTCCACCCACTTCCGCATGGCTTTGCCTAGGAGGCACAAGTTGCCATGGGGTATCACTGCACTGATTTGGCACTTTGTATTTCATCACCAGAACACTGGTATTTCCAGACCTGGAGTCTGAAGACTGCGCTAAGGGGACTGGAACAAGCCTCATGGGGGGGGGGTGGTTAGGGTGCATGCATTTTAAGGAATAATCGGGACAGATGCAGAAGAATGCCGACTGCTGTGATCTTACCTCGGACCATGCCAATGAACTCCTCCAGGCGTCTGAGCAGTTCTGGGTCGCGTTCAAAGTCGTAGAAGTGGTGCTCCACCCAGTGGCGGCAGACGTTCAGAACCCTGGGTGGGCAATGGAGGCGGGAGAGGTGAGAGTGACCCCGGCGTTGCAGGACTGTGTAAAGGGCATGATCAGCGTTTCGGGCGAAAACGCGACCAGGGCTTCTGGGACTAATGACTGTGTATAATGAAGGCCTCAGACAACAAGTCCATGAACAGATGTAGACAGAGATCCACTTTAAAATAAGACTTGTGCGAGTCATACCTGAGCTGGACTGGCTGTACGTACTCCTTCCGGAAGCGCTTCAGATCGGCGCTGAGTGGCTGGTCCCCGTTCTCAATCGCCATCTGGTCCGCCTCTGTGGGTTGAGGCTCTGGGATCTCAAACCTGATTGGAATGGATCGGCAGTGAGAGCCTAGCAAACCAGCCACGTGACAAACCAGACAAACAGATGTCATTATGTCATGTATTAGCTTAGCAGATGCTCTGTGCTCTTTACGGTGAAGTCCGCCCCCCCCCCCACAGTCAAGGAGGACAGCATACAGCTCACTGTGCCGTGTTAAGCTGGTCCGCCATGGCACAGTACTTGTCAGCTTCCTGTTTGCCAGACTCCACTTCCTCCTCTAGCCCACTCACCGTTCCATAAGCAGAGTCAGCAGCTCCTGTGGCTTGCAGAATGACCGATACGTTGTCAGAAAGGTCCGCACAAAATTGGGATCTGGAAGCAAATCACAGAAACAGAGCCACTGTTAAGAGTCCGCACGTAATATTATTATTAAACCAGGAAATTCCAGAAGCTGATGTCAACCACTTGACCTTGACAATTTTCCAACAATAATATGAGCACATCGTAGTATTCTGGGTGAGCCAGTGAAGGGTAACTTTATATTGCAGGATACCCCCCGAGTTTGACAAAACACCTGTTTCTCTTTGGATACTCGTCTGTTCAGTGGAGACTGTGGTGCCCCGTTTCCCAGCATGCCTCACTTTCACCGCCTGCACTGACAGTTTGAAATTCTGCCTGCGTGAGAGTGTGTAGTTAAGCACCGTGTAGTCAGCATACAACAATAGACGGTGTGAATTTACAAACAACTGGCCTGGAGTCACCCCAAGGAGGAAAACACATGGCCACACAAAGATGTGCCCCCCCACCCCTGGGTGGGACAAACATGCCATCTCTGGTCATTTTAGGCAACTAATTGTTGGCACACACGAACACACACACAAGCAGAAGCACACACACACACACAGCCCCGATGAGAACCATCACAAAAAAAAAACTGGAGACTCCCCTAAGTGGAATGCTGGTCACTAGGTGGGGTCATGGTGTGTGTGTGTGTGTGTGTGTGGTGGTGGTGGGGGGGGGCTAGGTGCTGTTAGCAGGATGCACCTTTTTCCCTTCCACCCAAAATAGCCCTTCAATTCATTTCGCTCGAGAGGTACCTTCCCCTGGCTTAACAGACTGGGGGCCAATCAGGCTTCAGCGAGGACCTCAGTTATTCCAAATGGCTTTTTGTTTTTTTTTTCTGTCAGGAAATGTATTTAGGGGTGTGAGCACAGACTCCACCAGCACCACCCACCAGAGAAATTCTCTCCCATTATTCTACGGTGGCCCTTTTGTAAGTTAGTGGCTAAAAGGGAAATGAGTGTCAGACGACCTAGAGTGGAATAAAAACAATACCTGAAAAAACAGGCAGGTCCGCAGGTATGTAGCCAAACACCCGCATTACCCGCCATATCAAAAAACCCGAAATATCCATGCGTCACCGCAGAGCAGCTTTCGCCATTTGTGTTCAAGCACCAGTGCTGGCTAGGGGGACCGGTTTCGCCGCAGGGGGAACCTTGGTACCAGGACTGCTTTTTAGGATGGAGTACAGGGGGCAAATAATGCCGCCCTGGAAATGGGTCACAGCTCCATGGCGATGGATTTATTAGGGCAATATGCCAGCTGAGAAAGACAGCAGTGATGTTGTTTTAAGTCCTTGTTCTGCAGCAAGCGGTGTGGTAACACAGTGGATAGCACTGTTACCTCACACCTCTGGGACTGGGGTTCGAGTCCCCGCCTGCACACACTTCACATGTTCTCCCCGTGTCGTCATGGGGATTCCTCTGGGTACTGTGGTTTCCCTCCACAGTCCAAGAACATGCTGAGGTGAACTGGAATTACCAAACTGACAGTATTTGCGGATGGTGAGTGTGCCCTGTGATGGCCTGGCACCCCACCCTGGGTCTTTGGGTTAGTCTCCAGACTCTCCTGACTCTGAATAAGACAAATGGGTACAGAAAATGGAGGGATGGATTGTTCTGCTTGTCTGGGGAGGGCAGTGTTTGGGGACAGAAACAAAGCAAGAAGTATTTAATAGCTGTATAAAATGTGAATAACCAAGTTCATGGCACTTGTAGTAACTTTACCAAATGGCCAAATCGACTGGGGGGAATTGGGGGGGGGTTCTCACTGTCCTCCAACCTAGAGCTGTTTTGATACGAGTGCAGGATGGCGCTCTCATATGAAAAGGTCACAGTCGTTCACGACCAGGTTCTGTCATGGGAACAGGTCGCGGGCCGAGGAGCAGGAAGCGTCGTGGGCGTGTCGTGCCAGGGCTCCGTCCGCCTTACCGGCAGCAGGAGGACACCAGAAACAAAGGAGACCAGATGTCTTTATGCTCTGCAGATACCCACAGAGAGCTCCTACGGCATTCATCAGGAAAAGCCCCAGAAGGGCTCGGGGAGGGGGGGCAAATACATTGTCGTTTTGAGTTATTGGACGGACTATGACCCACACCTAGGGTTGTAAAGGGGTGGAAAGTTTCTGGAAACTTTCCAGAAACTTTCCATTCTATGGGAAGTTAAGCTGGGGAATTTTGGAAATATTCCAAGTTGGAAACTTTCCATGATAATTAATGGGAATATATGGGAATTAACAAGGAAAATTCCCAGAATTTTACAACAATACCCACACCACTTCAAGTCACCTGCCAAAGAGCAGCGCCCCCGAGAGGATTCATCCATATTATTTTATTACATTATTTCAATTCGCAACCAAGGCACTTGTCAAGAGTGTGTGTCAATCCATTATTACATCATCTATACATTATAGGTTCTCTGCTGAGCGAGAACGGGCAGGACACAGATTCAAAGTGCCAGTGGCAGATACAAGGAGGACATGTGTGCCACCAGACTCCACCTCCAATCAAAGAGTCCCGCCCATATACCAGTGGCCCCACCCACGCTCACAGGAGGCCCCGCCCTCACCTGCATACATGTGGTAGGTGAGTCGCTCGATGAGCTTCAGCACGGTGCCGGCCTTGACGACGGGGATGCCCGACTTGGACTGCACATTCTCCTCGAAGACGACGTTCTCCTCAGAGTCGGGCTCAGCGAAGCGATACAACTCAGGCCGTGGCAGGCGCACGCGCTCCTCCTTCTCCTCCCGCAGCACGGCCAGGTCCAGCATGCGCTCCAACGTGGAGCGGTACTGCAGCGACACCAGCGCCGCCATCCAGCTGCTCTTCTCCTCCGCCGTCTTGGCGGCAAAGACCACAGCGGCGCCGTCCCGCGGCGTCACCTCGAAGGCATGCCGGCACTCGCCGGCGTCGTCACGGTCGCTCACGCGCACCTTGCGCATCAGGAACTTCTCCTTGAGGCGGTACTCGGCAGCACCAGCGCCCGGCAGCCGTGGCTGCCCGTGGTTGGCACGGCAACACACCATGAGGCCGTCAAACAGGAAGATATAGCGCTCGTGCTTGGCGCCCACACGCGTCAGCGTGCCCTCCATGATGAACTCGCTGCAGCACTGGCCGATGTCCTTGCCCTCCCAGCCGTCAATGCTCCTCTGGATCTCGTTCATCTTCTTGATGGCCAGGTGCTTGCCCTTCATCTGCTGGCTGTAGAAGCGGCAGGCCGACTCGCTACAAGATAGACGGAATACGTAGTTACACCCATCCACTCTGAGCCCCAAAACTTTTCACATTTTATTTATGTAGAAGACACTTTATCCAAAGAAATGCACAATAAAGAAGGCAGGGTCAGAGAGTGTTGCTGAAGCAGTTAGGGTTAGGGGCCTAGCTGAGGGGCCCAAGGGTGCAATAACTTTGCCACCCATGGCATTTAAGCTGGTGACCTTCTGAGAGGCACAGCATTCTAACACACAGAGCCACACAGCGCCTCCCAGTCAGTCAGTCAGGAATGTAATGTTCAATCTACATGCTCAGGTTACACACCCCATAACAATAGGAAGGAGAAGAGTAAAGAAGACGACTCATACTCTCACATACCATCTAGCCAACAACCCCAACATACACTACTTACACGTCCCAGCTTACTGTTAAAACACATCTAAGATCCGTAACCCAGCAGCTAACGAAGAGCTCTTCCATTTCACATCAGCACCAGAGATCTCCCCGAATTCTGCCAGTACCATGGGCTGCGTTTCAAGGCAGAAGCCCGACAGCGGCAACTTACGGGTAGAACAGAACGAGGAGGACATGCGGGGGCCTTTATACAGAGCCGAAACCCCAGGGTCAGACAGGAACATACACAGCGGTCCGAATGGCAAACAAACACAGAGGAAAGCATTACTGAGCTGCGGAAAATAACTGCCCCTATAGCGACTTGGCAGACTGCCTCATTGTTCCAGAGAGCGCAGAAAGACCCCTGATAAATACGGGCGGTGAGACGTCTGACCTCACGAGGCTCCCCGCCACCCCTCGCTGCAAAATGAGCCCCCTTCCCGATGCCTTTATAAGAGAACGCCAACCTACCGTATGGTAAGCCATCCTTTCCCCATAAAATGACCTCCGGAGGGAACAAAGAAAATGCGTCTGTGAGAATAGCCCGCAGTTAATCTACATCGTCGCATCCGACGGCATCCTTTCCGGCAGAAGGGAAATCGGAAAAGGCGAAACTGACGAGAAGGCCGGAAAAATGCAAAGAAACAAAAAATAACAATTTGGGCAGAAGGGGTACCGCAGTACAAACAGAGTATTCCCTCTCGCTTACTCTCTGCTCGACTGCATGCGTGTGTGGGTGGGAAAATGTGCGTGTGCGAGTAAGAGAGAGTTAGAAACAATGGTGGGGTGGAGTGACTATTCTCCCGAGACGCCCCCCCCCCCCGCCGCAAAATACTGAGGATGCCGTGCGGCCCCACAACTTGGTTCCCGTCCCCCCCTGGAGGTGGGTGCAGGACTGAGCAGACTGCAGAGTTCAAGCGAAAGACGCTGGTTAAGGAGCAGAGTTGGTACAGACTGGAACTGGAACTGGCTGCCTCGAATCACAACAGGTCGAGTACCTGAGCCTTCGCTTGGCCAGACTCTTAGAGCAGATCCGCTCCATGCTGCTCTGTAGGTTGAGCAGGGCAGTGATGGCCTGCTTCAGGCACTCCTTGTCTTCTTCATCCTCACTCTTCTCTTCTAGTTGCTGTGGGGGGGGGGGGTAAAAAACCATCAACAAGCTCCTGAAATAAACAACTACAATACAACACACACGCCATCAATGTTCCACAGTCAAATGTTCACAAAGCGCACATTTAACAAACCTTTGCAGTGAACCTGTACCCACAATAAACTTTGGCCACTTTCTCTTTCACCACATTCTGGACAACCTGACCCCCCCCCCCTCAGGAAAGCGAGGACGGAGCATACCAGGATCTTTTTTTTTCCCCTTCTCAGCAGGTCACATGACATTGGGCCAAAAAGTGATGGACATGTTTGTTTTCAGTCTGGCCGTCTAATAAAATATTTATGTCTATGCTAACCCCCCCCCCCACTGGCATGTACCTGCTGAACAGCAGTAGAGGGAACGAGGTGGCGGGGGGGGGGGGGGGGTCAGTCACAGACAAATAACGGTTCTGCCGCCTAATCCCAGACCAAACAATCCAGACATCTTGACACCTTGGCGGCCGCCAGGCAGCCCTCTCCACAGCCCGGTCCATCCAGAAAGCAGACAGTCATCCAGAGACCGAGCAGCTCAGACGCCGAGTTCCACGGAGCCAGGTTCCCCCGAACCCCCATGGCCTGACTATTCATCCTCAGCAGGTGACAGTTCCAACCAGCATGACATTATAAAACCCACCCCTCCCCCCAGTGTCAGCTAAGGAGCCAAGCGGGGTCAAGGATATGAGCGGGAACACAAGGCCTAAAATAGGAGCTGTGCCAAGCCGGAAGACCAACCTGTAACCAGTCCTCTGAGGTTGGGGGGGGCATATTTCACTCTTTAGCACCCCCAATAGGGGCAGACGAATGCCGGTGTATCCCTAAGGCACGCTGGGCAGCCACAGGAGGACAAAGACGGGGCAGGAAAACAGGAAAAGGAGGCGAGCTATACATGAGGAGCTGGGGTCTCTCTGCCAGTGTGTGTGTGTGTGTGTGTGTGTGTGTGTGTGTGTGTGTGCGAGCGGGTTTACCTATCCTTATGGGGACACAATGT
>JAODJU010000062.1:4416545-4426723 GCA_026776725.1 Gnathonemus echidnorhynchus | reverse complement strand
GTGAAGCCTCTGACCAATCAGAATCAGTAATTATTAAACTAACTACCTGGGAGAACTGAAAACAAGGCCTGGATTTAGAATCGAGGTCCAGATTTGAAGAACCCTGGCCTAGAGGGCCAACCTACTGGTCCACATGCTTATGGAAACGGCTTTAATAGACACCCAGCTGTATAAACAGTCATAAAAACTGTATGGGAAATTTTTAAACATGGTGAAACAAACAATGGCTCCTGGAGACCGATTTCCATGGACGTCGCCACCGGCGCTGACCGCCCTCATGAATATATGCGTTTACTCAAATGATGAATTCAGGAGTGATTCAGGAACCCTTTTAATATGTGTCGTCGTGACAGAAGAGCTCTGAGGACAGAAGATTGCCACTATGCTGGAGAATAGGGGATATTTTATCATCCAAGAGCATCTCTACTCAGCTGTGTGGGTCACTACTATGAAGCCCCCCCCCCCAACTTACTATTTGAATCACAACAGAATGAGGGCACGTCAACAAGAGGAGGGAAGTAATATTACAGGGGAGATGCAGGAAGGCGACAAGGTTACAGGGACAACTAAGTGAAGGCTGGATGGCTGAGATGTTATGGGGGAGGGGATTGTGGGAGGATTTCATTTATACCAGAGGATTGTGGGAAGGCCAAAATGTTATGGTGAAGATGCTACATTTATGCAGGAGAATGGTAGGAAGGGTCCATTTATACAGGGAGATTATGGGAGGACTGAAATGTTACTGGAGGATAGCGGGAACCTTAAATTTATATAGGAGAATTTTGGGAAGGCTCCATTTATCCAAGACAATTGTGGAAAGGCTGAAATGTTACAGGAGAATGACGGAAATGTGCGTATAAGCAGACCTCCAGGGGGGCTGAGAGGAAGGTGGATTCCAGGACAACCAGAAGAGAACCTGAGTCCTAGAGTTAGAGGAGCAGGTTGTGTGGCATCCCACCTGGAGGTAGAGTGCTGCTCCCGGCTTAGACAGCTGACTCAGGAAATGGTCTTGGAAGCCGGGCCGCAAGATATCCTGGGCATACGATTCGTACGGGTCGAACGCAAGCTCCTGCAAAACAATCCTTATGTTACCTGGGGGACGTATCCTTTGGGGAGGTGGCGGGGTTCTCCATTCAGAACACACAAGACATTTTACAGCCAGCTTCCTGAGGTTTTGAAGGTAACCATAACAGACAGCTTCCCTCCCGAGGTTCCCCCGCGAGCTCCGCTAAAGAAATGAAGAGCGATAAAACCAAAACGCACGTGGTATTACAGAATACGCAAGAGACAGAGGACGACGCTGCTTTCCTCCAGCACCACGAAGCCCCTCTTCTATGATACAGTTCTGTCATTACTATTGGAACGAGCCCTTGCTCTTTGACCCTAAACAGACCTCGGCCAGGTCCTCAAAGCAGCTGCCCACCAGGGGGTGGGGACTGTCTTCGTCGGTCATCTCCACGGTGTCCTCGATGAGTCCCAGCAGCTTCAGCGTCAACTCCTGGATGTCCATGATGCGGCTGAAGATGTTCTCCACGTCCTGCGAGGGGAACCGGAGAGTGTTCAGCTGCCACAGGCCTTCCCACTGTGGCTCAGAGGTAAATGCTCAGAGGTATTGGCCGGGTGACTCTCCCCCGTATTTGTTCTGTGCTTGGTGGCTTTCAAAGGTGAGCAAAAAAAATCATGCTTAAGGGCAGCCTAGCAGACCACATAATTTATAAGAGCATTAAGATCATTAAGAGGTGAGCTGGAGTGAAAATCAGCGTTAGCATATTAACTGAAGGACTGAACAAGCAACTGCAGACACTGTTTAGTGACCAATTTCTGTTCCAACGACCAAGTCATTAAAGGAAAGGGTTGCTGGAAATCAGGGTAGCCTTGGCATAACTGTGCTTATGACTTGACTTCAGCCTTCCCTACTCAATCTCTTTCATCCTTCATGAGGTTTTTGACATTTTTAAAAGCATTTTGTAGATTCTGCTTCAAAGATCTCACTCTGGCGTTGTTATCAGTCATACGAAATTTAGTGGTAAATACGCACATCGCAACGTGAATTTCCCACACTTGCGAATGGGCGCTAAAGTGGTCGTATTCTTAGTTGTGCCTCTACGGTAACACAGGGCAATATAACAACCCACGGTCCCCCCGCTGGGCCCATCATGTGACCACCTGTCATTGCCCCCCCTACCCGCTCAGAGGACGGTACCGGGACCCACATTGTGGGAGAAGAGCTTGGCGTTGGAGGCAAAAGGCTCCTGGAACACCTTGATGATGAGGTTGAGGTCACGTAAATACTGCCGGACATCCGCCATGAAGGACCGGACCAGGTCGTAGTAGGTCTGCTCCCCCGACACGGACGGCTCCTCGTCCATGGGAGGGAAGCCGCTGATATACTCCTCGTCCTGGTGGAACATGTCCATCAGCACCTGAGGAACAGATGATCAGCAATGTCAGGGTAGGAAAATCGTGACAAGCCGTGGGAGGTATCCACCAAGGCACGGCAAGAGGAGGGTTTTTGTGGACGCAAGCCCACCCAACGCCACACGACTCAACCCGTCTCTCACCTTGTCGGCACACATGGCCACCTTGATGTCCTGCTGTGAGATCTCGTAGTGCCGGATGTTCTGCACGTAGTTACCGGCCAGCTTCAGAATGTCCGCAGAGATGTACTCCAGCACGGCCACTATGTAAACTGACACCTGGTGGTCGATCTTGTACCCTAATACCTCCTGGGAAGAGGGCCAGAGCATCATGGGAAGAGAGTCAAGGCAGAGGATGAAATCAAGCTTCACATGTCAAATCTTAGACCACAATCCATTCATTCATCGACCATACTGAATTGCTAATTTTACTTACACTAGCTCTTCATATAACCAATTCTTAATAAGCCTGCAAAGAGGTTATAATTCATGATTTCCCACTATTCTAGTCAATACCAATTAAATTCCACCGACTATTATCCTAAACCAATAAAAAGTGAAGGGCATTCCATGAGGTATTATGGACAGCAGGTAACACTTTGCCTCCATCTGCTGGCTGCGAGTGGCCCTGCGTTTCCCCAACAATCTTGGTCAAAAAAAAAAGAAAAAAAAAGGAGGAGCACCTTGAGCAGGGGATGGATCTTATCCACAGGCAGTGCTAATGGGTTCCTCCTCTTCCTCTTCTCTATTGCTGCCTGGGCGTCCCCGATGGCCCACTTGTCAATGGGATGAGGGAAACTTTTCTGTACCCGTTCCTGGGGTGCAGAGAGAGGACATGGGTATTAGCAGCCTTGTCCGTATCATTGACGATCAAGGCCCACTGGCTTTGTTTTAAAAGTCATAAAAATACTGGCAAACATAGCCAGACATAAGCAAGTGCAAGAGTCCCAATGTTTTTGCACGCATACAGAAAATACACAAAAATGATCATATTAGATTAAATGAAGTTTATTCATCCCAAGGGCGAATTCTTGCGCATACAGCAGCAAGGTACAGACAAACATGGAATGGAATGGAAAGACCCTTTATTGCTGTTATTGCAATACCATGTCACTAGTCACAAGTACCAGCGAACCCGACCATACATATACAAACATCACATTATAGGGGGTAGACAGGTCAGGAAGATGCATTTATGTGCAAAGATAGTGCAAACAAACATGTCACAAACAACTTAAGGAGTACACAGAACACAGATAATTATCCATAATCTCTTTTTCCAGATTCTTAGGAAATAACTCAATATTAAATAATAATAATAAACTAGCAGATGGCATATGTATGATTAAGGAACAGACAGCTATTGCGAAGATGGAGTGATTCTTGATCTGTTATGGTGGGGGTGGGGGGGTGACGCATCATGGGGAGGCACTGTACTGCCTGATGGTAGCAGGTAGGAAGAATCCTGATCCAGTAGCCAAAGGTGAATGAGCCAGTAGCCAAAGGTGGAAGTGGATCGGCGGAATTGTTCATAATGTTGTCCAATTTTGCCAACACCTGCTTGCCTGCTGTTGCCTCCCGTGGGCCAGTGCCAGGTCTGTAATGGAACTGGCCTTCCTGATGAGTCTGGTCAGGTCATTGTCTGAACTAATGTAGTTTCCCTAGCAGGCCACAGTACGGAAAAGCACACCGGCCACCACGGACTAAGAAGATAATCAGCAGCTTGCGCCGCACATCAGACCTAAGCCTCCTCAACAGTAGAATCTCTTCTGGCCTTTCTTGTAGAGCTCCACTGTGCTGTCTGTCCGGTTTGCTGTTCATGTGGATCCCCCAAGGACCTGTAGCGCAGCACCAACTCCGCTTCCTCCCCCTGGATGGTGGCCGGTCTCAAGGGCGCCCTCTTCTGTCAGAAGTCCACCACCACTCCTTTGTCCTGCTTGTCTTGTTTCTATGTGGAGCTGCAGGTTCTTCTCCCCGCACCACAAGACAAAATCCTCCACCAGTGCACTGCAGTCTGACACATCTCCGTTGCTGATGTATCCTACAACGGAGGAGCTGTCCTTGAGACAGAATGAGCTGGTGTTGCACTGGAAGTCCAAAGTATAGGCGGAGACCAGGAAGGGAGGCATGGTGGTTCCCTGAGGTCCCCCAGTGTTCCACACCACCATCTCCAACACACAGTGCCGGAGGCTCACAAACTGCGATATGTTAGTCAGGTAGTCCACGATCCAGGAGACTGTGGGGGCATCGAGCTGCATTCTCCTAAGGTTGGACGGTGTTAAAGGCACTGGAGAAATCAAAGGACAGAATCCTGACTGTGGTGCTGGCTTTTTCTAGGTGAGGGTAAGATCTGTGAAGCATGCAGGTCAGAGCATCGTCCACACCTGTGTGTATCTGGTAGGCGAACGTCAAACAAGGCAAAACGAATCCGTCTGCCCGACGACGAGACAACACACAACTGGACGTGCAGCAGCAGATGGTGTGGAGGTGGGTTAAACATAAGTAACATGGAAGGAAAATCTCCGCTGCGCAGTTACCATGTGACAGCATTAAGTCGTTAACCACACTGCACCTCGGTCCCATGCGAGCTGGCTTACGGGGTGAAAACGAAGCAGCTCAGAGAATTCAGTGAAGAACACGGTGATGACAGAGCGGGCCGTTATTCTCATACAGGACTTAATTACAATTCCCCTTTTAGACAAGCAAAAACTGAACCAACATTACAGGACAATGCAAAGGGGAAAAGAAAATGGACAGAAGAAGCAGGACAGATTTTAAAGAGCAACATGACTGGGTAATAAATAACAGTGAGAACGTGAGGCTGCCAGTGCAGGCAGGCATTTTGTTTGGCCTTTGAACACATTAACCTGTCAGGTGTCAACTCAAACGGTGCAGACGGAGGTGGCTAACGGCAGCTGTGTGTGGTACCGAATTACCCCCCCCCCCCCCAACCTGGCAGGTGGCACCACCCACCATAAACCTATAAATGGAAAAGGCTTGTATTTCTGCAGATCTGTAAAGACTCCCTGCTGTTTTAACTGGACGATGCAAGAAGGGTTGTAAGTTTAAAGCAAATGACACAAACCGCAGGAGTGGAACTTCTAATTACTTGCAAACAGCCAGAAAATCCACAGGCCTGAAGCAGTGGCAGTGAACCTAAGAGTCCTGACTCTCAATCGTGACACTCTTCAATGACTCAGACCAAAGTACCACTACTGGGTTTTATGTTACATACTATCTTTTTACACAATAGTTGTGTTTTTGCTAATGCACACGCTGCTTCATTTCAGATTGTACCAAAAGAATTAATGTTCAGTTTAGCTTAGATTAATCAGTCCTTGAGGTACTCAACTCTTGAATGGCAAGCTGTGGATATTTGACTATTGCATTTATTTTTAAAAACAAATATGAAAATGTAATCAAAAAAAGTCACTTTATTTATAGCATTTGACTGATGAGAGTAAGTTTACGACAGGATATACCTTTCATGACTATTTTTGTTCAAATTTGAGAAACACTGGGGCAGGTATAACTGTAAGCAGCGGTGGCCAGCAGGGCGGCGCTAATGAGACTCACCTCCACATCCTGCACGGTGCGCGGCTGGGCCTGGCACAGCATGCTGAGCAGCAGCAGAATCAGCTCCTCGATGTACTGCAGCGCGTCCTCCTTCGACGACAGCTTGGGGTGCACCTGGCTCAGCACCTGCATCAGACGCACGCACACAGACGACACAACTGTATTCATTTCTCTGGGAAAACCTAGACTTTGGACACTTTGTAGTGTTTTGATTGTATTCACAGGAATTCATAAAACTGATTTTCCCCTTGTAGAGACTGGAAAAAATGTCCCCACAAGGTCAAAACAACAGGTTATCATCAGATTGTGGACACACACACACACACACACACACACACACATCTGCACACTTTCAACATTACAGAATTCCAACGCTGCATTCATAAAACTGATTTTCCCCTTGTAGAGACTGGAAAAAATGTCCCCACAAGGTCAAAACAATAGGTTATCATCAGATTGTGGACGGACACACACACACACGTCTGCACACTTTCAACATTACAGAATTCCAACGCTGCATTCATAAGCAAAATTACATGGCTGGAAGTGACACAGCAATGGGGGGGGGCAGATCCATTTCTGTCTTTTTTTGTAGTTACTGCCAAGACTGGAGCTCAGATATCATTTGGCCTGACCCACTGACCTCAGCGCACCTGTTCCTTCACAACTGGAACCCACTGTCTCATGCCCACATGGACATTATTTTTTTTGGGGGGGGGGATGGGGGAGCGGCCGTTTGCCAAGACATGCATGAAGACGCTTTAATTCTAAAGCCAGAGAGGCTGAGGCGGAGGTGCTTTGAAGTATAGTGACTTATCAACCAACAGTTAAAATGAAAGCAGAAACCTTCAGTTCCTCTAAGAGACGCATCGCACGGCCCGTAATCATGCCAGGTCCTCATGGAGGAACATAAAGCAAGAAATCGGGCTCCTGCTTCCTCCATGCAAGTTATTTTTACAACTTTTACGAAGCATCGCTTGCATGCAAAACTGAACTTCAAAGCGAGGACAGACCATCGGCACGCACCAGCCAACACCTGACACTGCCACCCCGCACTGAATGCCAGGGAGAAGCAACCCTGCTGGAGTCAGAGGGTGGCGACACCCCCGAGGATGCCAGACTAATCCGGGACTGAGAAGCCTGAGCAGCTGACCAGGGTATACACTGCACAACACGCCCCTCCTCAGAAGGGCTGCAGGTGCAGGCAGTTATTAGGGTCTTATATTATTGCTCACGTTTGAATCCTAGCCCCTGCTGTCTGCGCCTGACGTCTAAAGAAAAGCAGACAGGTGATTCGGGGTCTCTAAACCCCCCTCAGAGTGTGTGACGTGCAGGATAAGCGGTTATGGAAGATTGACGGGCCGTTACTCATTGTTATTCATAAAGGCCGCGAGTGACCTCATGGCTCTGAAAGACATGCTGACCAAACACAACTGTGCAGGACGCTACTGGTGTCCTCCCCCCCACCTAAACAGTGAGCCACACACACACACACACACACGCGGCTGTCTGAAAGCAAACGCTCATGGCACAAGTGATTCCCAGGTTTAACTGTCCAGGTCCACTTCTCAAAGTGATTCACCTCCCCTCTGCTGTGCTAAGAGGGGTAGTTCCAATGCCTCCTCTCCAAAAACTGCCTTTATTCCAATGGTGTCTGTGTGCAAATGGCCAGTGATGGACCAGCATCCCATGCAGGGTGTAGTTCTGCCTTATGCTGCCTGGCTTGCGGTCCAGGTTTCCCCCGAAGCGCCGTCCAGAATCAGCGGCTAGAAGATGCACGGACCAAACTATGCTTAAGATAACAGGAAAGCAACCAAGTTGTTAGTTATGGAACACGTACTTGATTGCAAAGGTTTAACGGAGTACACAGTCTAAACAATCCCTATTGCTTTTGTTGCTCTTAGAATCCATTGGTTGAAAAGAGATGCCGCAGATTCACATTAGCCAATGGCAGCACAGCCCCTGCATCCCATGGGCATACAAGCCATGCAGTAATGTTAGTGTTGTGGGACACTAGGGACCCATGAGTTCTAAGCCCCCCCATCCCTCTCAGCCCCCCCCCAATGGCCTGGCAGGACTGCCAGTTACTCTCAGCCTGTGGTGTACCACAGGAATCTGCATGGGGATTTTCCACATTATTTACTGGCTTGGAAATATTTACATTTTGAGTAAACAATCCCACCCCCCAACTCGCCTTGCTCCCTTGTTGTGCTTCTCTCCCTTTTGCACACGACCTATGAACATACGAGCCTACATAAAGGGGGGAGGGGGGTACTGAGGGGCTTGTAAGACGTCACTTCAAAAAAGATAGCTCCTATTTCCAGTTAAATCAGGGGTCTCCAACTCCGGTCCTGGAGAGCTACTATCCAGTAGGTTTTCTGTCCCACTTGGCTTCTGATGAGTCACACCTGCTCCTGGTATTTACCTGAGAACAGCTGTGACTCATCAGAAGCCGGGTATGATAGAAAACCTACTGGACGGTAGCTCTCCTGGATCGGAGTTGGAGACCCCTGAGTTAAATCTATAATCTATAATCAATCGCATGACAGCCGTTTCCCATTTTAGACGCGTTTCTGCGGCTTTCAAGCTTAACGCTAATGCTGCCATTCAGTTTTTCTGCCACTCAGTGGGTGTGAGCGCGGTGATTCTGCCTGCTGTGATGTCATGCGCAGACCCTTCACAGTACAAGGAGCATAAGAGCGTTGGTTAAGAGGGAGACGATCTGGAAGTATTCTATGTTTAAACAACTAGTAGCAAAGCGATTTACAATCTTTGTAAAAACAAACAAAAAACAGGTCTGAGAGGTGGAGGCAGCATTTACTGGAAAATCCCACTAAACAAAGTACACACAATTAATTGTGTGAGATCATGCAAGTAATATGAAAAAGCAATAGATGAGTTGGGAGTTGGCAGCTTGGCTGTTTAGCACATTTCCCTACAGCTTGTGATACAAAGGGGCTGCTATCGTAGCGAAGAGTAAGTGACTGTTGCCAGTGGGAGTTATTGTGGGGCAGTTTAAGCATTCGCCACTTGCGTATCCTCGCTTGGAAGATATTCAAAATCAACTGCAAATGCCTCAAAAACGCTTAAAACGGGATGTACAAATGAGGAGGAACAGTGCGTTATGTATGTTACCAGTAGCCCAATTAAAGATTTTTTGGCACACTTTTATTTTCATTTGTATTCACTAGTTCAAAAATATATTACAGTATAAAGTGTGCGTATATAATTAAAATATTAAAGTATATCAGAATCGGATCAGAACTGAAAAAATGTGGTTTGGCCAGTCCCCAGTATTCAGTGTTCCTGATTGGCTGGGATCTTGGAGGCAGCAACAATGTGGACTGTCTGGGGGTCCCCAAGGACTAGGCTGGGTAACGGTGGTCAGGTTCCCCAATCGGGACGGGATGCCTGACTGCTAACGCAAAGCCCATTTGCCGCTTCTCATCTTCCACTCACTGAACAGATCAGCTCCTGTGTTGATGGGCTTTTGTTACGCAGCTTCTGGAGACACCATAAGACACCATCAAGCCCCAATGAAAGGTCAAATCCTTAGCAAAAGAAAGGATTAAAATGGCAAAAGCAGACAACATCACACTGAAAGCAGAAGACATGGAGGCCATATTCAATGATGGCAACAAGCCGCTTTGGGAGGAAATCGGAGCAGGGCGGCCCGATCCGTAGGTGTTAGTTACACCAGGTTTTGGAAATGCCCTAAGAGTAGAAATGCTGCTTGGGGTCCTGGGCCACGGAGCAGAACCCTACAGTACAGCTTCCAGCAACGAGAAACAACGGAAAAGCAGTCTGGTAGTTCAGGGAGTTGGAAAAGGCTTGTCTGGCCACCAGGTGGCGCTATCCAACTGAGGCTATGCTCAAACTAAAGCGGGATGGGGCCAGCTGGGTTCTGCCACTGATGCAGTGAGGGAACAGCATCTGTCAGGATGCCACATGCACCTCTGTGGCCTCCTGCTAAATCCAGGCCAGTGTATCCAAGCAGGTCATTCAGGGAGAAGGAGGACCTACAGGCAATAGTTTATCAACCTTCTTCTGGCTTTATCCAGGGACACACTCAACGTTCACACACCACTAGGATTGGAGCGAATCCAGTCTGTAAAACACAGCTGATATTCCCCAATATTCCCAAATTGCCAAGCCTGTTTTTAACCTTACCTCTGATGACCCCAC
>JAODJU010000062.1:4373500-4391495 GCA_026776725.1 Gnathonemus echidnorhynchus | reverse complement strand
CACCACCCCCCCCCCCCCCCCCCCCAAGGTGATAAGCGACACACCCACCCAGCTCCGGGGCAGGCAAACATCAACATCTGATCCCAGAGCAGAATTTCAGAGCCTGCTGACTTAGCGATCGAACGGTGATACACGCGGAATGCAGTGTGGCGGCTAATTAGAGGCTAGAAATCACCTCAGAACACAAAATCGGTTTTAGATTGGGTTCGATGAGCAAAATAATCAGTGCTGGTTTTTGCTTGTGGGCGGCGTCAGAGGCATATATACCGAAAGGGGCTGTCAACTGATGGAACCAGCAGCCCACTGGCTGATCTTGAGGAAACTCACACGGTCACCCAGGCACTGATCCAGTGGATGGGCGGAATGACCCAAATCAGACACGCAGACATTATTATCTAATGATGAAATCAGCGCCGCCTCAAAAGCAGTCGACTTAAATGCGTCGTCACAGAGCATCACAGCCTGGCACATTTATGACAACAAGAATAAGGTTTTTAAATAACTAACAATGTGCAAAACTGCTCTTCAAGCTACGGCTGAAATATCTGGAAGCGCGACGTGACTCTCCCTGCACAGGATATTATTTCCATTTGCCGTTCAGTGCTTTCAGTCCAATGATCCGTCCCAGGCCCCCCCCCACCCCAAGACACCACCTGCAAGACATGCTTTGGTGGAGCACAATGCTTCTATTCCTGCAAGGCCCCCCCAACCCCCCTCCACCTGAATGTTGCTTTACCGACACAACCACGTAGCCCTCGGCGACCACCACACGGGGGCAGGGGTGGGGGCACAAGACAAAACCCACGGCAAGAAATCTTGTGGCTTAAAATGTTACTGATGCATTTTTTATCAGCTTCGAGCCACAAAAATTCCTGGGGGGGGGTGGGCGCTGGGGGGGGCAGTTTTTTTATTCCAAATTAAATGTAAACAGCAATTAAGCATTTTCTCCAAATGTCATACAATTCAGAGTCAAATATGGAAATTAATAACTTATTTACTTTATAAACAGAACTCTGAATTTTTGAACTCTCTAAAATGGTTGTGCAAACACAGTGTGTTAGCAAACAGCGGATATGGAGAATTACTGGTGGTTAAATTTCTCCTAAATAAATGAAGACTTTATATATATATATGTATATGTATATATTATATATATATATGCGCCATGCATAACAAACCTGTGTCAGGAACAAACTTCCAAAACACTCCTGCAAACATTAATTTAACAATAAAAATCACCAGATACCAAGACAGAAAATGTCACAGCTGGACACTACTGGGTGACACCTGGATCCCAATCAAACTGCGGTTAGGTAGAGGGCCGGGAACATTCCGGATCAGGCAGAGCTCAGAGACACATGCCCAGTGGGGGGAGGGGGGGTACCTTTTGGGAGGACGCAAAGTGATGTGCCCAGCTTAGCCTGGGAGAGAGAGGGAGAAACAGATCCCAGAACTTATACTGGGAATGATGGGAAGCTGGAACTGGAGTAGAGAGGGAGGGAACAATGAAGGACAAGGCACAGGAAAGGCCAGGAAGGCTGTCCCGGGAATGGGATCCATACGGAAACGCAGCTGGTCTAGGAATCTGAACAGGAAGATGAGGAATGGTGAGAGGATCCCGGCTCACCTCGGGTTCAGTGTCGTCGTCGTCCGGGTCTGGGTCAGCAGTGTGGTCGGGGTTGTTGGCCTTGTCAAGTAGCTCGATGGCCAGGGTCCGACTGAGAGGCTGCGAGACGAAGGGGTGCTGGGAGCAGAGGAAGCAGGGCAAGGGGGGTCAGTCCCACCCCCGGGCCATGACAGCCAATCAAAGGCTGCTAATAAATCCAGAGCCATCGGCCAAACGAGCTGTCAGTCACACCTCCATCCAGGTGTCGATCTGACACTATCAATCACGCCTTGAATGAGAACCGTCAGCCTATTCTGAGCTGTCAATCACGACTCAGCTAGAAATGCCGGTCAATCGAGGAATAGCCTACTGAATAAGCACCGCCCCCCAAAACAAGTCTGTCAGTCAAAAAAATAAAAAACAACAAGGGGTTAAAAAGAGATGAAACGTGACCCACCTGCAAGAGCTTGTCAGCTGTCGGCCTCTTCTTTGGGTTCTTTGTCAGGGACAGTTTAACAAAATGGTGGAAGTTGCTTGTCCTTCGATAAATTGAAATATTGAAAAAAAAAAAAAAGCATTTTAACTTTTCAGACGAGGCCACAAATCGCTCATCATTCCGAGCCTGATGTTACTCACCACTTCATTTTGTCTTTCAGCTTTGGGGGCTGGAAGTTGCTTTTCGTCATCATGAACAAGGCCCTGTGTGTTACAGAGGCTCATGGTAAGGAACTGGCACATTAAAAGCACATGTCACGGGGTCACTGGGGTCAGAGCTGACCTCATGGGGTGAAGGTCAAACATGGGCGGCTGCAGCTCTGCCAGCTCGATGGCTGTGATGCCCACCGCCCAGATATCACACAGCTGGTTGTAGCCCCCCTTCCTCTCCACTGCAGCCACTTCGGGAGCCATCCTGTCCAAAGGAGGGGGCAGTGCATTACCGTGGAAACTGGATTATGGGTTGCCAGCCTCCACATACAACTAATGCATTTACAACATCCAGAAGTCCAGACGCCTGGAAGACAAGAGATGCTTAAAGCATCTGAGATGCCACTGGTGATCTAAAACGCAGGCTCTGGCCCATGAGGAGTATCTGGACGTCAAAGTCTACAGCACTGGTTTAAAGCCTGTTCAGTGTGAGTAGATCACCCACTGGGGACATTCAAACATTCAGGTCGCCTCCGAGATGGCGCACGGTGGACATAACATGCTTCTGCGTCTGTTAGATGCTCAGGAGGAATCGGCACATGGCCCTCAGGAACGGGGAGGGGCCCAGAAGCGAGGATGGGGGCGGAGCAGGTGAGAGGAGGTTACCAGTAAGGAGTGCCAATGAAAGACTTCCTCTTGGCCAGAGTCATGGTGATCTGAGCAGAGACGCCAAAGTCGGCTGGAACAGAGCAGAGATTCAACACCTTTTCATTTTGACATCACTGACATTCTTCAACAGCAGTACCCTTTACGGGACTTGAACCTTCAGGTAAGTTCATATCCCTGATCAACAGCAAAGAAAGTACGTGGGACACACAATTTCCTGCACAGACCCTCCAGTCAACACTAGGGGGGGCTGCAGGAAAGTTGAGCCCCTGGGCAAGAACTTCCACATGTGACCCAAGAAAAGCCAGTTCAGGGTCACATGGCCCAGGTGGAACCACAGCACAAACAGATCGATCTCCCAGTGACAGGATCGAAACCGGCTGCCTGCCAAGTTTCCCCGCTCATCGATTTCATTAGCTTAACGCCATGATTCATCTTTAGCATTTTACTTACATTTTCATAAAGCTTGTACTCATTGTGATGCGATCTTGCCATAAGCATTAATTACATTTTAGGCTCAATGACCTCGGCCAAGGTTGCAGAAGGACTTACCGAGTTTCACGTAACCGTTGTCGGTGAGTAGTATGTTTGCCCCCTTGAAGACAGACAAACAGCCAAAGATCAGACAAACCGGCAGAGTCTGACATGAGGAGGTGAGCGACTGTCTTGCTGAAGTGTGTAAGTGTGGCTTTCTAAAGAAAACGGCACGGAGATCTGTGCCATTGGGTCACACAGAACGCGAATGACGTCAACATGAAAATAAAGGCTCGACTGCTAAGTATTTCATGTGTCTGTAAGAGATAAAGACTGCCAGGGACAAACTAGCCTCTCGGTCCTTGGGAGAACAATATACTGCAACAGTTTAACTGTGGGCAAGTAAAGCAAGATAAGAAAGTTCTTTCAGTTAAGTGAAGCGAAGCGTGAACCAACAACACTGAACCAGCACACACTGAAGGCAGCGCCGATCGAACGGTGATACACGCGGAATGCAGCGTGGCGGCTAATTAGCGAGGCTAGATATCACCTCAGAACACAAAATCGGTTTTAGACCCAATTATTAACAGCTGGGTCACTCAGGCACCTCACCATACCTTGATGTCTCTGTGCATTTTGCCTTTGCTGTGCAGGTAGTTCAAACCCTGAAAAGGAAAAAAAAAAAAATAAAAAATCAGATATGTAGTTTGCCACCAACGCAAATGCTTCAAATTCACTGCAGCGCTGTCCGTGACGGGGGACGGGGAGGGGGCTGGTATGAAAATACATGCGCCTGCTTGCTCAGCAACTTAGGAAGCACAGGGCTGATGTTCCCTGACATGCAGGAGTTGATCCAGGGTTCAAAACAGGATGGAAAGCGCAGTTCCACAAATTCATCTGCGGGGGGCGATCACGTACCTGAAGGGTTTCCCGTGTGACGTAGGCAATTTGGGATTCTGACAGGGGCCCCGTCACTGGAGGAAGGAGAGAGGAAATGTTAAAACAGTCTCAGGCTACACCCCTCCAATCTGGCCAACGGTGTGAGGGAGAGCCCTATAAGAGGATGTCGGATAGGACAGCACCTAAATGCACTCCACCAATAAAAATGCCCTTTGCCTGATGCCCCTGTATAACAGAATAGCAAGCTGAACAATTCAAAGGTTCAAGATGCGGTCATCCTTGCCTCTCGTGACTCCCAATTAATATCAATCCCAACGTTGGTTTTCTGTAGTAATAATGTTATTTGCAACACTGTAGCCCTCAAAAACAGCCAACGCCCACCACGCTGAGGGGGAACGCTCAAAAAAGCCAGGCTTCACCACACTGGACTCGGACGCCATACACTGGAGGGTGGGCGAGTTTAAAAAGAAGATGAGCAGGAAAGTACCTGCCTTGGATTTAAGCAGCCCTCCTACACCCCCGATAGCGAAGAGCGCGATAATTGTGGCTCGCCCTCCCACTCCTCGCAGCGGGTCGCCGTGGCGACGCTCCCTAGCTGCTACAAGTCATTAGTGGGGACATGAGAACATTCCAGAACTTTCATGGGCACGGAGTCGGAGCCCGACGCCATCGCCCGCGGCGTGCTGGAAAACTATGCGCAAATTATATCTACCTGCACTGCCCACCCACCCTGAAAGGTCAGAAAACATCTCTGAGGGCCATTCGTCAGAAGCGCTTCTTCCATAAGCTGTGAGGTCAGCGCAAGGTCACGTTGACTTCAGCCTATATGAAATATCATCATTTTGCAGGTCTTACCGTGGTAGATATCCTGCAGGGAGCCTCCTCCACAATACTCCATGCATATCCATAATTTATCTCTCCTAGAAGATGGGCGGGAAAACAATATGCAATTGATATTTCTCAAAACGGGACGAAAAATTCAGCAAACGAGGAGAGACGTAAAGGGTGAGAAAAGGGAGAGTGATCTGTAGGGGTCACGTCATATTGAGTTAGGGTGGATCAACTAAAATCCCCCTCCCCTTGCACCCCCCACCCCGTGTCCCCTGCCCAAATCGTTCACAAATGCTACAGCGTAGGCAAAGTGATATCCCACCTCAGAGCTGTGAAAAATAACTCCCTCATTATCCAGACCCGTATAGAGATGTGCAGATGTGCTGAGACCACATCAGTGACACCTCAAATCTGGGGGGAGGCGGGGGGGATGGGGGGGTACCTGAGATAGCTGCCGAAGTAGGCCACGATGTTGGAGTGCTTGCAATCCTTCATCATGATGATCTCCTGCTGCACCACCGCGAAGTCCTCCCCTGGAGACAAGGGGACCAAGGGGGGGGGGGGGGGTGTGAAAGGGGTGGGGCGACTGATGGAGGGGGCAAGGCTAACAGCTGAAGGGCTCCCCCCAAAGTCTGCACCACCTGTGTGCCTTGTACAAACTGTCAGCCATAGTATTGTCCAGAACCTTCTGCTAAAGGAAATGCCCGGAAGAAAGTCGATCAAAAATGTATCAGCTATAATACCAGAATAAACACCATATTTTTACTTTTACCTTAATAAAAATAAATATGTGATAGTGTGTGGTTCTGTAGGGTAGCATCAGGGGGTTGCTGGTTCAAATACTGTGGCTGGCAGAATGATGTCACTGGCAGGGCTATAAACAAGGGCCTTAACCCAAATTCCAAGTCAAGTCTTATAAGTAAATGCAAAGGTAAATAAACCACCACAGGACCATCTCCCAGGGAGCTGAGGATGAAGTCCTTGACATGGTTCCTGGTGGATTTTGTCCTCCTCATGGGACCCACCTTTTTCCCAGAAAAGTTTACTGATGCAGCAGCATAACTGCACAGTATTCTTCAAAGAATAACTGTGTAATCCGATTGGTCAGAGGGCTGTGGGATAACCTGATTGGCCGGGGGCCTACCCTTCATTGTGTCAGAGGGGCAGGAAGAGGCACGGCGATACTCCAGCCACTGGGAAAACTCACTAATTGTGAACAAGCGTAATTTTATAACAATTATCCCCCCCCCACCACCACTACCACCACCACACCACATTGACTGCAGTCTGCCACCACAATGACTATAGTCTGGGGCTTTGCTGCCCATGACAAGTTTTCAGGGGGGTTAAGACCTGAGGTTAGACACGGGGATAGAAGGAGATTAGGAGTTCACAATGATAGTGTGAAGCTTTGCTGCAGAACAGATTAACAGTCAGCCCTTTCTCGCTAACGCATTTCAAAGACCTCACAGTGGAAAAGGACTCCTCAGCTTACAAAGGAACAGATCCAGCGGACGTCCTCAGACAGAAAGGTGCTGAGTCTTTAAGCAGCGGCCGCCAGGGGGGAAACATCACCAGATTCGATAAAGGATCTTATCATGACAAGGTCGAGTGCACTGCAGAGGACGGCCACCCTTCCTGCTGCCTGCAGGGCCCCCCCCCTGGGTGTCACCTTGGCAGCGAGCCCACGACCCCCACGGCGGGCATCCCCGACAGAGGTGCAACTCTGTGTTGCCGGGTTCTGGTGGAATGAATCAGGACACGCGGGGAATGTTGGCAGCAGAAGAGCCGGAAAACGAGAGACTCCATTGTGGCAGAGTGACAGTGAAGAAATAAGAAAAACCTGCCTTCTCAAAATGATTAAAGGTCATATCTCTTCCCATTTGAGTTTCAGCTCCATTAAAAGCTGCATTAAAATTCTCGCTCTTTCCTGAGCACAGCTAGCATTTGTCCGCCATAATTAGTGAACTAAGGTACAGCTTGGAGATTGTGGCTCATTCCCATTCAACACACTTAAGGCCAAGCGTGCTGAGAAATTACACACTGTAGTGACGTGTGACATACAACAGAGAGTGTGCAAATGTATGGAAAAAGCCCAAGTGCACAGGGATTTCTTGAAAGCAATGGGACACACTTGGTTTTTAAATAGGTAAACAAGAGACACACTACGACTATGATGTCATTTGTGTTTGTGTTTGGGGTTGTCCTTTACTTTAGCCTAGCTTATGTAAATATTTGTTATACAACTTTGCGTATTTACTCTAAATCTTCTTTGGAAGCATGCTAGGATTTGATAAACCGGGAGACTTCCTCATCTTCAACGTAAATATTAGTCATCACCGATGTGAGGCATTGTGTTCTATATATTTAATCGAAGACCACTTCCATGTGGTATTTGTCGAAGTGTGGATAAAGTGCACATGAAACAAGCTGCACTTGGCTTATTTGAGGGATGGGACACCCTTGAACACTTGCTTTAAGTGTACGGACTTACACGCAAAGTGTGGTAGTAAGTGTGGACCAAGAAGGATAAAGAGGATAGAGCCTGTTATGAATCTTTAGCCAGAGAAACTTTCAATTTTTTGTACCTGCCCCCTAACGTTAAGCCCCGCCTCTCATACCTGACAATCCAATCAGCAGTTTAACTACCTCACCAGAAGAACCCCAATTGTTAGCTTTTTCTGACATGAATACATACAGACTGGAAATGTACCTAAAGGTAAAGTTCGGGGTTTGGTTGACCCTGTAGGAGACTCTACTTCGGTCTTCTTGGAATACGTGGATTCATCAGAGATTGTTGGCAACCCCTAACACCTACATCTCCTCCACCCCCACATTCAGAATTCCAACACATAACAGGAGCAGCAAGGAGATCTGCACTCGGACTGCAGTCTCTGGTGAAACTGCGATCGATTCACGCAGGAGAGCGAGCGAGAAAGACCCGGGTTGTTTTTCAAAACAAAGGGGTCACTGTTGGGTAACATCAACGCTAAAAAGATGAGGCAAGCAAGCAAAAATGCACATCTTAACAAAACACAATCGTCGCCAGTCAACAATTTATGGAAGATATTGACAGGAAAGAATTCTCGATTGTGAATGTCAGGCAACTGGGGGGGAGATGATGGGGGGTGTGCATTTCTGTTACTGCACATGGCCTCTCATCTTAGAGGCCCAAGAAGCTGACTGACCAACTCGGGATCTCGTCTAACACGCTTGTCCGCTGAGGCGTTATCAGCTAACCAACCACGTCATTTCGGACTATTCGATGGGCAGCCGGCGGCAGGAACCGCGTCAAGGGCCACCCACAGGGCTCGTGCCGCACCTTCATCCGACGCGTTGCTAGGCAACAGCCGCACTACAGCAGCACCGGCGAAGGACGGTTTAGTTGATGCTTGGGGGGAGCCAAACTCACAGGTACGTCAAGACTTCCAAAGTTCCGCACGATTCCCCCCGGGGTGGGGGGGTGGGGGGGGCTGGAGAACACACAGCCCGTGTCCCGACAATGAGATGATGCACCAGGCACCACAAGGGGCCTCAGGTGCCACAATAGCATATGGTAATTTCCCGCTAGCTATCTGGGACCGCACGGCGTGTCGAGCATCCGCATGCTGTAGGTCCACTTTGATCTCTGGAATTTCAATTCCGCTCGGCGCGCCGGGAGCCACGGGTGGTGCAGGGACAGCCCCGCCCAATGGCTGAGAAGTGGCCGCCATCTGATCACAGATCATCAGAAGATCACAAGGACCTCCCCGGCCATTTTCATTTTCTAGACACAAAGAGAAAACATGAGGGATGGTGAGGAGCCTAGAACAGCAGCACGTTCTTTGAGGATTACAGTGAAGAGGGGCGGCCATACAGCCCTGACTGCTCACGACCTTCAAAAGCTCAGTTTGTGCAGGTTAGTTGGAGCAAAACCCCACATGAGGGGATGTCATGTGACTCATCACCTGACGCAATAAAATGCTACAGATACAGATCCAGAGGCATAAAGTCAAAATGTCAAAATGGACTAAACGCCTGGTGACGATGGGACTTCAAGCATTAGGGTAAGATGAGAAAGAACAATGAAAACCAATCAGCGAAGACAGCAACCACAGGGGGAGGCGGGACTCTGTACAGCCTGGCCAGTCACAAGCAGCCAGGGCAGAGTGTCGCTGGAAGCACCAATGAACCTGAATCCAGTACGGGGTCACCAACTATGGGAGGAAGCTGCTCAGCCCGGCCTCCGCCCTTCCCACAGGCTGGGGGGGGGCGAGGGAAAGCCTTGTGACTCTCATGACTCACAATGTCACTGACTGCCTCTACGAACCAGGAGGCTCCAAGCCCCAGCCTCAACCTCCTGACCTCATCCAAGACGCGCATGGCAGGACAATTTACGGCTCAATCCCTCCCCCCACTCGGAAATCACCCGGAGAAGTTTTAGGGCTTCTGGTGGACTGCCATTAAACAGACCCCCACCTTCCGACCTGTTCCGACATCCTCAGCATTCACTAAAAAAGTGCAAGAGTATATATATCTAATCAGGAAGTGACAGCATGAGCACGCCGAACGACAAAACGCCTTATTTACACACTATACGCAACACGCTACGGACACCTATCCGTCTGCACGGGCAAAGCCGTCACGTCCGGGCACAGCCCAGTACATCCTGTCACTTCCCAGCTAATTCCCAGCTATAACTGGGAATTCCTTTAGGTGACACACAGCACCGTGGCAGAATTCCCGCAATAGATGCAATAGCCTGGCACGTTTCCTCAGGGCGATACGCTGAAAGAGATGCGGGGGGGAGCTGCAGGCTAACGGGCTGCACCGCCGTTTCCTTGGTGATCCGCCGGAGGGGTGGGCGGGTGAGCGCAGTTAGCTGGCAGCAGAAGGCACTGTGGCACACCTGACCGGGAAGGCATTAGGCGACAGACACGGGAGGGGAGACCTCTCTCCTTGGGCTTTCCACCTTAACAACCCCCCAAGACTAGTAATTAACGACAGGCAAGATTTAATAGACTAGCCAGATCGATCAGCAGGCAGAGCGGCAGGACCGAACTGAGCCACCTACAGGTCACTTGCTGTATCACACTGGAAAAACACCCAGCTATTTAGCTAGTTAGTTAGAGATTCTGGATAATTTGGAAGCCACTGGATAAAACCTCCTGTGTTACCTCTCAGATGTGTACTGACATATAAAAAAGCTTTTAAAAAACAAGGAAGAGCAAGTTGATTATATAGCCGGAACTGCATCGACACTGATATGAGGGTTTGGGAAAGGCGCTGATTCACCCAGAGTGTCGCTATTTTAAGCCCCTGGATGCCTCTTAACAATGTCACGGGGATTAAAATACAGATACGGGGGGCGGATGGGGGAGGGGACTGACTGGCAAGGGAAAGTGCAGGTGACCCTTCTGGTTTCTATATTCTATAGAGCAGGATGTTCATTGGTGCAATAAATAACCAACCCCTCACAGGTAACAACAGCGGTTTAAGCTCCAGTCCTTCGGACATCCGGCGTGGCCGAGAAGAGGAAGGATCCGGAAAAGCCCCACATGCTCAGGCAGCCCCCTGATGGAAGGCAGTGCTTCACATAGAGCTACTCTACTCTCACATTTATTTAGGGTGTACCTTTGTCTAAAAGCATGGTATTATGGAGGATCATCCACTGCTCCTGGAGCAACTGGCCCAACAGCGATATCACTCACATCTGCCACGGGAACTGAACCGTCACCCTTCTGATCACAGGCATGGAGTCCAAACCCCCTCCGGCTCAACAGGTTAGGACGCTGTGCCTATGATCAGAAAGTCAGAGGTTTAAATCCCAGGGCAGGCATAGTGGTGACCAAGGCCAGAGCCGCAACAGGCCATCTGAACCTGCACTCCTAAAAGTCCATGTCGCTTTGGATATAAGGGTCTGCTAAACAAATTAAATGCTAAGCAACGTAAAGAGGAAACTCAACACGACTGCTGTTGGATTACTTTCCTGAAATTAATCATCCTTCATATCCTGCAAAGCAAATCAAAAAAACAACATATCCAACAATGAATCAACATGAAAACAAGTCGCAGAAAAGGCAGGAGAGCCTGAATCTTGACCTTCCGGAACCTTCTGAGCCATCCCCCCCACCCCAGTCACTGGGCTGCATTCAAAGGCTGGGCTTTACCTTTACAGGTGAGGAAAAGAATGCATTAGGAACATGCGACAGGTCCTGGCCGACCCCGCTGCTGCAATATTGCAGCTCCTGCGCAGATGCATGCAATTGCATCATCGCACACGCCTCAGAGGCTCAGCCGGCCACACAATCTCACACTCACGCTTTCTCACTTCTCCCCCCCTCCCTGTCACACATGCACACACCCAGTCATTGTGCAGAAGAGGAGAGCCTCACACCATTTCACTGGGGGGTGGGGGGTGGTGCAGAGTTTAATGTAGGCCTTGTTTTGAACTGGGCAAATGTAAATTTCCCATGATATCCAAGGCGAGGCTTGTTCCGAGCTCTGGATTCAGGAATGCTGGGTACAGGCAGTGGTTCTCTGCTCTCATGTCCTCCATCCCACCAGCCACGCAGGATTTCCCTCTAAGCTCTGTCACGGGGACGGGGTGACCTCCCAGCAACCCCACGGAGCTCACACCCTCTTAACAAGTTTTATCAAGCTTCTAATTCCATGCCACAGCCATCAGAAAATCACAACAACTCGAAGACAGATGAAGAACCCTAACATCCATCCCACCTCCCTCCAAAATCGCCACCTCTCCGGCTGCACTGGCCGCCCACTCGCTCTTCCAGATCATTATTACAGCAGATCGCAGGATCCGGTTGGCCAAATCCAGGACCCGGGTGCTCTCCTGACAACAGAGGAGCGAGCAACGTGACGAGAAATCTAACTGGCATTCGAATAAAAAATGTTTAAAGCCTGGAGATAATTTAAGGCAAATTAACAAACGTTTCGAGGCAATTAGCAAACCAGCGAATCATTAGATTGCTTCCAAACACATATGTACGCACTAGGAGACAAAGCTGCCTTCTACGCCTGCGACAGCAATCTATGTTTTTCACAACTGACATTTAAGCAACATCGAGAGTCCAATAAAAGAAATGACGACAGAAAAGAAGACACTGCTAATTGCTTTCCCAAAAGGGTCTCCAACAACCACATCTTCAAGTTGACAACTCTAAACAAAAGCAGACAGCGGCAGACCTTTAATCCTCAACATGAACCCTAGTTTTGGATGAACCACAAACAATGAAAATGGCCGAGCAGGAAGGTGAAGATGGCCTCTCTGAGCAAGCAGAGAGGAGCACGGCAGGCCTGAACATGTCTGCGTACAGCGCACCGGTGCCTCACAGGCATGTGACCACAACCTGAACAAAGCCGCTTCCCCAAGGGTAATGAAGCTCAGTCTTTTGATAGGTGGTCACAATACGAGTCACATGACCCAAACTGAGACGTGCTATTGGTTAATTCACTCGATCCTGCTGCAATCTACAGGCAGATTTCGAAGACATTTGTGAATAGCGATTTCTACTAAATATCAGTTGCACGTGGAACAGGAAACATTTCCACAATGTTCCAGAACCGTCTCTGCGGTGCTGGGAGCCCACCGCTAGGTGTGGAATGCCGCGGTAGGTTAACTTCTTTGACTCCGCCTCCCGCCTCCACCGTGCTGTTTAGTCCACTGCTACTCCAAGAACAAGCGTCCAGGAAGCCACATCTGTTAAACTACTGAGTTTCAAGTGGATTTGGGGGGAGGGGGGGGAATCGGAGGAAACTTCCCAGCATGCAGCAGGCTGCCGCACCGTGGCCGATCGCCCCGTGGCCTCGCGAGGATGCCGCCTTTGGCCACCCAGTCAGCGAAACTGGCCTGTCAGCAGGCATTCCTGAGCCGGGCGTTCCCACTGGCTTTTCTCTCTCCCTCGCTCTCTCCCTCCCTCTCTCCTTCCTTCACTCCCTCCCTCCCTACGTTTCCTCCTCTCTCCGTGAGAGGAGCAGATTCCAGCGAGAAGGTGCTGCCAAACCCGGCCGCATCATTCGGGTTTCACCTCTCAGCCTCAGCTAGAACTTTTCATCTTTTTATGCTTCTGGGGGAAAAAAAGAACCAATAAGAATGCAAAGCGCTTTCTTTGCGCCAGTGTACCTTTGCCTATTCACCTTTTACATGCAGAACAAGGGGCCAGACGTACCAAATATATCACTGGGGTTTCTTTCCATGAGTAAGTCACTAATGAGCCCAAGTTAGCAATTCGAGACTCAGTTTGTCCGCTGAATGATGTGCAAATGTGGTAATTAGCAGCTTAAGCAGATTATTAACATGCAGAGAGGAGGTGCCGGGGGGCGGGGGGGGGGGGAGTTCTGCACCCCCCCACGTGGTACATACCCGGTTCCAGCTTGATGACCTTAATGGCGGCCAGTTCGCCGGTGCTGACGTTCCGGGCCTGAAAGATGGAACAAAGAGTACAAAAATTCTTAGACCTGGAAGAGGGAGAGCTGCGGGAAATGGGGGGTGTTTCCTGTCGCTGTATAGCTGTAAGGTCTTCAGTGTCTTCATGGGGGGGGGGGAAGTGCTATACAACACTCAGCTGCTCTAACTAGTTTCTCCCAGAATCCTCACCAAAACAAACAAAAAGAAAAAAATTAAAATAAATAAAAACATAGCGCTTTGGCACTAACTGCCAATCCCACAAAGACCCCCCCCCCAATAAGAGCATCTGCAGGCCAACAAAAGTTAAATCATCATCACTATTAATTAATTCAATAAGGAATCAAAAGAGTCGTTAGGAGAGCACCTCCAGGAAGGAGATCAAAGCGCTATTTTTGGCAGAGTGCTCCCCGGCTACATCGGTGATTATGGGGGGGGGGGGCACCAGCCATGTCTCATACAGATCAGGAACTATGTGATACCCCCCCACCCCAATCACACAGGCCTGGTAATTAACTCCGCAGCCACGCGCTGTTTTCTAACAGCTAATGACTAACCTCATCGTCAGGAAGCTGGAAAGCAAAAATTCCCCCCCCCCCAAAACCCAACCCAACGCGGAGGGGGTCATGCTAACTTCACACAACAGCACGCAACCTGCATTCCTGCCTGCAGTGATGCGACTGAACATCTGAACACCCATTGAGAGGCCCCATCCCCCCCCCCCGGCCAAACGGGACTGCCCCCCACGAGCCGCTACAATATGCTTCAGGAAGAGAGCAATGGTATTAGGGCTCAAAAAAAAAACCCCTTACATGAGATCAAAGACCCAGCCGAACGGGTTTAACAACATGGCAATTTGACTGAACAAATAAACAGGAGTGGGCGGGGCTTCCCAGTCAATCTGACCAATGTGGACGGTCGTAACCTAATGTGGCAGTTCGTGTCGGTTTTGGAAAACATATCTAGCTAACAGCTGCACACTCAGACGGGGTAAAAAAAAAAAAAGAAAAATGTTTCCCTCAAAGCCCTTTGTTACTGAGACATGTCAACAGGAAACAAAGCCAGCCCCCCCCTACCCGAACATCCCCGAGCGGCCACAAGGGGAAAAGGCTACTGAAGGAGCTTTCTTATCACCAAGAAACATGCCCTTCGACCCCTCCGGGGGCCTGGCATGCCCCCAGTACCAGCTGGCTCAAATGGGGACATAAAGTAGAAAGTCGTAAGACAGTATCTGAATATCAAGAATTCTATACTGCAAAGCAATATTGCGTTTAAGAAAAGAAGTACTTAAATCATACATATTGCATAAGACCATCCTAATTAGATACCAGCCACAACTGGTGAACACTATACAAGAAGTACTGCTGCCATGAACGATACAGGGTGTCAGGGAAAAGGCAGAGGACTTGTGAAGTCGCGCTGATGCAAGGCTCACACAAACTTACCAGCGCGAGGAATCGATGGGCCGTCCTCAGAAACCACAGGCGAGTCATCGGAACAGGCGACTCTCTAACAACATGGCGAGACCAAAGATAACGGAACCACACTGGACCCCCGATCCTCACCTGGCCAACGGAGGGGCCGTAGGTATAGCGCCCCCCATCAAACAGCGAAAGACACCTAAAACCATTCACACACTCGACAGAACCAATAAGAAAATCAATGTTTATTTCTAAATATAAAGACTTAGGTTCCTTGTGTAAAAGAAAATAGGAGCTTCTCCAGACAGAAATCCAGAAGAATCAATGCAATATAAAAGACTGATTTCAATCAGTACACAATTCAGAATTATTTATCCAATTACCAACAACGATCTGCAGACTATCTTGGTACGGGCAGGACATAAGGTAACGGACACTAGCCTGTAGCAGAGTGTGTGCAAACATGCGGAATTCGCCGGTAACTTGCGCACCTACAACCAAACACACATCAGGCATTTTCATAACATTTCCACAATGTTGCGAGGCCATCGCCTCTGTGCTTGTCTCCCTCTCACACGGGGAAATGCATACAAGCTCAGAGACAGGGTCGGGAGGGATTCGACCCCACAGCTGCTAAATGTCAAACCTGAGAAATGCAGCCAAAGAGCAGTACTGTGATCAGCCTACTACAAACGGGATCTCTGTCTAGCTCTGTTTTTGGGACACTGTAGCTCACAGCAAAGATGGGGTTGGTTCAGGGGGTAAATGTGAGCCTCCTCTTCCTCTTCCTCGCTACTTCACTTTGACACATGCGGAAGTTACATGTCAGTCAATCACACAACAAAGGCTCCAAGTCCTCCACATACTGGCGCAAGATCTCACATTTCCAAACTGTCCACAGGGTTGAGGGATCTAATGCAATGGCGGAGGCTGAGCTCTGGCGTCTAGCATCACATGTTACAGTGCCGCAGTTTCATGCGTCTGTTTTCTAGCCTGTAAAAGTAGAAACCAGAAACTGCATCGCAGCAGGACGCGTTCTTCCTAGCAGGGAGCGTGTAACCAAGGAATAAATCCTGTACCGCAAGGCTTCAAAGATGCGGCAATGATACCAGAGCTGCAGCATGGAGCTCTAGGGCACATGCCACCCGCTGCACGGCTGCAGCTTGGTTACAAGCCGCATACCGCTGCACGGGTGCTTATCTAGGTTGATGACCTTTAGGCAATCATTTGCATGGTAGGTGTTGATAGTGTGGCGGAGGAAGCTAAAGGAAAATGTGTACAGAGCATTATGGGAAGGGATGGAAAAATGGCATGATTGACAGCCACTCCGGGAAGCCCTTATCTCGCCCGCGTGTGCCCTCCAAGCCTGCCCCCCAGAAGCAGAGTACCTCTACGAAAACAGCGCCGTGCCACGCTGTTTGGAAAACGCCCTGTGTGTTTATTTTTGGCCAAGCGTTCACAGTCGGGGACGGTTACAGAACAGCAGTGGCTCTGAGGTCCAAGTGAGCTGAGGCGCCCAGAGATTTAAGGACCTCAAGGAGTCCTGCAGATCTTCAGGAACATGATGTTGCTTCCAAAAATTTCACTATTGTGGGGGGACTGTAAGGTACTATCAGGACACACACACACACTATACAAGTGAAAATGCTATCCCTGTTATACAAGAGATATACTCATGTTTTTATACTCATGTTGAATATTTACCAGTCAAATTTCACTAGTCACCAGTAGGCCTCACATGCTGGTTAGCAGGAAACTTAACACACAGATTCATGCTTGAAGTCCCGCTAATGTCCACCCAATAATCCACACTTTTTGGGACCTTATATCTTACATCACTAACAGACCATAAACTAGGGCTGGGCGATATGTCCTAAAAATGATATCACAATATTTTCAGAGATTTTCAATATTTATCACGGTGTTCTAAAATTCATATGTAGACAACAGTAAAATATGACAGGTGGTTTTGACTTTTTTAATCAAGATGACCAAATTGTTTTACTAATAGTTATGGAGCGTATGACAGGTATAATGATAAATGAGTCCAACAACAGACTTGTACCTAGATGGAATTTGTTTTAAAATAGTGTATAACTATTAATTATGCAAGAAAACAAATGTTTAAACTATATGACAACACTCACAATATTCAAATGGATGATGATATGCATGTTCATAAACACGATATGATATTTTATTGATATATCGCCTAGCCTTACTGTAAGCACCATCAATCCCTCTCCCAGTAACCCCGTATTAATCAAATGCTGCAAACAGGCACCACAGTAAAGAACATGCCGGCAGGAGAGCCCTCTGTCATAAACACACCTTCTCATCATTCCTCACACCTCAGGGCGCACTCTCTTTACAGATACGGCTCTCTGGTCCCGACAGGCACAAAGCGGACGACTCAAAAGAGCCGTATTCACACCCGGGGCGATTCATAGAGTGCCATATGCAGGATGGTCCCCGGTCTACTGAATCATGGGAAGGCAGCTCTAACCCCCTGGCAGTGTTAACAACCACGACAGGAAGGACAGGGCTTGTGTGCCCCCCTTTCGTGTTCAGTTCTGAAGGACTTGCTATTGGCTCAGTGAGCTAACACCCCACGAGAGTGCAGTGCTGAACCCCACCAAAAGGGGGCGCCCTTTCTGAGAGAGGAGGATCAAGAACACGGTGCAATGTAAAACCAGCAAAAAGATGTCAGACAGAGATAATACTCTCGAAACCAAGTGTAGATGGAGGAGGGAAAGAGGGGAAGCCGAAAAAAGAAGAGAAAGGAAGTATGTGTGAAGAGACAGCTTCTCTGCAGACCTGACAGCAGCCGCCAGACAGCACGGGATAAACGGAAAACATCCGCAGTCAGCGGTCAGTCGCAGGTATCGGCGCCATCGAGAGGTGAGGGTGAGCAGCTCAGCGTATCGGCGAGTAAATCTCGATCGTGATCTCACTGGGGGGGGGGGTCGCGAGGAACAAGGACCCCGTATAGGTATCAAAGAGGCAAGTCAGGTCAGGTGGACTTTTGGTGATAAACGACCCCCCCCC
>JAODJU010000062.1:4343508-4362264 GCA_026776725.1 Gnathonemus echidnorhynchus | reverse complement strand
ATTTTAACTCTTGTTTGGTGTTGTTCTGGTTTTGGAGTTTGGGTGGTGCACAGGACGGGGTCTTGCTCCTTCAAATGGCCACATGAGCTGGTACAGTTCTCACACTGCACCCTCTTGCTGGTACTTCCTACATCCTTTCCCCAACAGCAGCTATTGTGATAAAAGGAGGAAGTCACTTGTCATCAGACCACTATTGAGTAACAAAAAAAAAAGTTCTGTCTCGAACAATGGCCGTAAAAGTCCACAGGTGCAGACTACAGCTTTTGTTGGGCTTCTAATCCTGATCAGCTGGTGTTCCCAGCACAAGGAATAGCGGGGGCTTCCTCTCTGTATCACGGCTGAGAAGCCCTCCAAGTGAGCACACGGCCAGCGGCACCTCTCCCACAACCACACTCGTATAGCCTATGCTTTATTTATGCCTCTACCTGCACACTTGTGATTATCTGTGGGTGTCGAATTTGGGGAGACAGAAGAAATAACTCAGATATTTTTGTGAAATCATATGCCTGCTCCACTCTTGAGATAAGAACAACGCCCCTGCAATGTGCAGATATTAAACCATTTGTCCGTTGCCAGGCAGAACGACCCTAGTCATAATGATCGCTGTTTAAAAAAAAAAAAACGTTTTAATTAACTATTGCAGAAAGTCTATTATTAAATTATATTAATTTAAACGCCGTTACGCTTTTCAGTCCCTCGTATTACATGTGCCCGGATCACGTCATACAGCGCAAATCGATTTTGTTGTTGTGCATTGCGCGAGATCGCACGTGTTTGTGCAATAAAGCGTAGCTAAAAAATTAAAATATCGCCGCACGAAACTACCGGCGTCCCCCCCCCCCCCAGTCACCGCGACACACCCAGAGATGTCGGTAGAGACATGACACTACAGACGTTCCCATCACACGATCTGTGCGTGGAGTGGCAATATTTATCTCCAAGGAACGGAGGAGACACAGGGCGATACGGCTGCAGGGGTGCAGAGAAGCCGGAGTAAATCAAAGAGAAACCCGTCTGACACCGATTAGGTCAGGGTCAACTCCGACACGACGCCTCTGTGACACCGTGAGCATCTACCGGAGAGCCGCGTCCGACCGTCCATCCATGCTCCGATCCGGGTAGGTCAGTCCTGGGCAAATGACACGGGCGATCGCATCATCCAAGTGCTTTTCAAGGAGCATTGCGACTCCTGTCTTCAGTAATGCATAGTTAGTAGGCGCTGAAGAAGGCGTCCTGGTGTCCTACCTGACCTGTCTGCGCGCAAATGCTGCCCTAATGACTGAAATATGGAGATACGGACTCTGGTAACGGCAATCAGCTTGTGCATGAGTTTTTTGTCATTAATACTGCTGGTTACCGCTATCTTCACCGACCACTGGTACGAGACAGACACCAGGAAGCACAGGGCGAACTGCGACCAGCATGGAGCGGATCCTAACGACCAGAAAAGCAGGCTGATGCCGATTTATCACCTGCCACTGATGGACAACGGCAACCCGCGGCGCAACCTGGCACTGATGAAGCCAATACACGTCGGCAGCAGGGAAGAGGAACTGCTGGAGAACTGGCGCTCCATCCTGGGGATGGGAATCCTGGAGACGGAGTGTGGGCGTCCGCTGTTTTCCACCTATTCTGGACTCTGGAGGAAATGTTACTACTTGGGCATCGATCAGGACATTGACAGCCTCATATCAAAAGGTAAGTCGGATTTTTTTCAGCTGTGAGAAAGCTCGAAATCTCAGCGAAGCATGATAACCATTAATATCTGTGTCCGTCTCTGAAAAATAACGTGGTCACTATGGCATTGATGCGGTAAAGTAAATTCTGGAAAATGTTATATAACGTGTTTGTTTTCACACATGGGACAATTATTATAACGACTAAATGCCACTGTAATATCCAAAGCTTAACAGAAAAGTATGCTTACTCGCTAACTTAAATATACCTCAGGAAGTTAGTTAAAACGAAAAAGAAAAAATCTCACACTACGTAGTTCTCTGGTCTACCTGGTTTTCTTGACATTCGTATACATAAGCAGTATGATTGCGCTTCTTTATGCTGTGAGATGTATGTTTTACAGCGCTTTTATTCCAATAGCCTACAAAACACGATCATCGTTTCAATCGGCAAATGTCTAAAAAGTCTAAAAAGTTTCGTCTTTTTAAGTTAAATGTGGCAAATATGACAGAGCATAGCATTTTTAAAATGAAAACGGTATCATTAGTAATAAGAGTTCGATTTCTTAAGTGTACTTGAGGATAAAGTGTAGAGCATAACAGGACTTATTGCAGAGAGATGTGCAAAATCTTAAGGATAGAAGATGACAAAATATCTGCTGAGAGAAACGCTTTCATACTGTCACACCATACTAGCACTGTGTCACTGTGCGTCTACGTGCCCGTCTCCACTCATTCTCCGCCGTAACAACATTAACGATTAATTAAATTACTGCCCCACACACGCATGACAATCATAGACAATTACTTTCACATTTGGTTTTAATGGTATAGAACAGGTGCACAAATGTAAAGATGAACGTGCGCTTGGATTTTTGCGATTCATCGAAATTTGTCATTAGTGCCATCTGGTGGGGAACCTTCACGATGCACGTGGCACGTTTATGCGGACCCATGAACGGCCCCGATATTAATGACAGAAGTTCAGCACCCTGTCATAAACACTTCCAAACTTGTATCCATCGGCATGCTTTCTTGTATTCCTTCATGCACCTAAATGTTATGAAACAGGACTGATTTCCGTGCAGGTATCGCTCAACGATGCACAACCGTCAAGTATCATTTTTCACAACCCATCCGACTCAGGAACGTCCCATTCAACCTGACGCGAACTATTCAGCAGGACGAATGGCATCTTTTACGTAAGTACGCAACAGAAAAATCACATTTCTTTGCCGAAAATGACTTTGATTCACGTAGAATAATCTTCCAACCGTGACAGAGCACACAAACACACGCACTACATGTAATTCATGCAGCAATTTAGATCCCGTTAGCTTAATTGCATGCGTTTGAGAAGAAACCCGTACGACCCAGGGAGAGGATGCAAACTACATAAACACAGCGCCGGTAGGATTCTAACCAATAACCCTGCAGGTGTGACAGCACCGCACCACGTACGGTAAACAATGTCATCAGCTCAAGTCTCTTTCAGAGCAATATTACTGGCTTGGCAGTGTTACAGAGAGATCATTTCCAAACCAGAGTGAAACATTTACATGTATTTATTTAGCGGAATCTTTTCCCCAAAGCGAGACAAAAACGTGGCTAGTGTACGCTGCTGAGGAGAATTCGTAAGTGCAGGTATAAGGGCAGCTAGTTCATGACAATAAGGGACCATTGGAACGCGCAACGTTGAATCGAGTTATGCAATACATAATAAAACAGAAAAAAAAGAACCAGATTGAAGCGCAAATCAAATAAAACGTGACGACTAGGTTTATGGGGTAATTATAATGATAAATAAAACCACCAAATTGCAGAAGGTGTAGGTAGTGAGGAGGAGCATCTCTGTTTTAATTCAAAGAGGCGTGGAATCCGAGGTGGATCGGTCATTATGTGTGCAAAATGTTCACACCCGTCATTTTTATCACACTATAAAAGTTGTCACAAAAAAAAAGATTTTTAAATACGGCATAATTACCGATCCATTGTTCGTGAGTGTTCTTCTTACGTTGCCTGTGTGTAACGGCTTCCACGCCAAGAAGGCGGGATTGTTTCGTTTCACTGTTTAAAACATAAAATGAAGCGTTTATTGCTGTGCTTGTTTGGCTCGCCTGAGACATATTTAGAAGCGTAACTGCGAGACTCAGGGGCCGTGAGCGCGGTCCTCTCTCTAAAAAGGGCAGCGTTAACCCCGGGAAATGTGCCTTTGAGTTACATTTAAAAATATTGTGACAGTAGACTCTGAGGAACCGCTGAATGTTGATTTTCCTTCCAGCTGAATGCCTAATTAAACAAGATTGATTTCTGTTTTTGGAACTATGGCTGTGTTAGTTAGAATGCGGAAGAGAAATATATTCTTTTTTGGCTCCTAATATAATAACATACTAGTTATAATCATTCTATAATGCAGGAAATAGCATACTTTTGAATCCTGGACCAATTAAGAAACTGGATCACTGATTTGTCCCATAGGTCCTGTACTGGATAAAAGGTTTGAAAATGGGTGGGTAACTGATTTCTCTTTTATTTTTACTTAAAGTTCACAAATTACCTAGATTTAAGATAACATGGTATGATTTTCAACTTCAACTGTACCTACAGTCCCCTACTTAACAGACGAGTGGCTTGTAATGGTTAGTAGTTTGATTGCACTTTTAATAAAAACATAATCAAATTCAATGCTAGTTAATTAAGAGCGTGACTGGCACATGCGGATTGACCCTGGGACCTGGAAGAGGACGTCTGCATTAGATCGATAAGTGGGTGGGCGATGGCTGCCCCTGTGCTCTCACCCCCACGCTCGCTGTCACCCTCCAGGCTCGATCTCACCTCGATACGTGTCTGTGTGTCTCATGGAAAGCAAGACAGCCTGGGTGACAAGAGAATCTCCCCAACGAGATATTAGGAAATGCAGGCAATGAGTGACAGTTTAGTTAGTGGGAGCTGGATGGTGGGGGGGGTCACTATGCTAAGAGTTAGCATATTGATTGTGATACTTAGCATAAACTCTGGGTGGAACAACGGCCCCAGGCTGCCTGCAGGCACTCTTGCTGGGCTAGAAGATCTTCCAGCCTCATATCCATGCAGAACATCAGCGGCTGCTAGCTTCACAGTGCCTAGTGAGAAGAAGGGGATGGTGAATAGGTGAGAAACTGGACTATCATCATATGCTCTAAAACCACAACCCAGCTTCATTATTGAATTTTATTTCACAGCGGAATTAAGATGGACTCTGGCCAGCCCACACGTTTGCTTAAAGTCACAGCTCCTCCGAAAGTCAATAGGTCATTAAGAATCACTATCCCTGCATTCACATTTATTATTAACTGCCATTTATGGTTTTGTGATAGTTTTAATCTAAATTATTTACAGAAATGTGGCCACCTTAGTGGAAGTTAAGGATTCTCACAAGAGCAGGACAATAAAAGGCCTTTTCGGGGTTCACAAGCTGCTTCATCCTTGATGATACCCAACATATCATTGGCCCGCAGGTGTGTTTACAGCAGAAAGCCTGTGATTAAAATGTTACTTTTGTGTTTCAAGTTGAATTGAACTCATTAAAGGGAAATGGTTTGCTGTTAGTGTGAAGCACTGAATTGTGGGATACCAGGGAACCCAGAAACACCAGAGGTGCGCTTACCTTGACATGCTATGGCTTCCCTTCAGACCTGCGGCGCATCACGGCAGGATTCCTGGGTATGGCGGCTGCTGTCTTGCTGTGTGGATGCATCGTTGCTTCTGTCAGCTTCTTCTGGGAGGAGAACCTGACTCAGCATGTGTCTGGTCTCCTTTTCCTCATGGCAGGTACGATGCTGATATTTCTCATTGGCTTAAACTTGGCTGTGAAGGACAAGAGTGCAGTGGCAGTAGCCACTGGGGATTATGAAGCGTCAGACGTCCCATCAATACTGTAAGAACTAGGGGTTTGAGAGAGTGTCATGCTTCATGGAATCAGGAGGCCCAGCCCTGGACCCAAAGCTTACGCTTCACTATTTGACCTTGTGTCCTTGCAGGTATCTTCTGCACCATCTCCCTGTGCACCTATGCAGCCAGCATCTCCTACGACCTGTCCCGGGTTCCACCCTTTATCTATGGGCTGCCAGCTGACGTAGACCATGGCTACAGCTGGTCCATTTTCTCCGCTTGGGTCAGCCTGGGCTTAACAGTGGCTTCTGGGTGCCTGTGCACTACCTACACTTTCGTCAGTCGCACCAAGGGATCGGAGTCTAAGTCCACCCCTGATTCATCCGTCTGAGCCAATCGCCTTGTGGCCCTTCCCGACTGGCTGATATCTTCCCTGAACATGTGATGCATTGACCAGAGGAGGGTGGGGGGCTGGGTGACAAGGTGTCAATCGTGTATTGTCAGGCTTTGTAATTTTAACTTCCAGTTTGAATGTAACACAACGTGCCAGCGTATACAGTACATTTATCCCTATGAGTCTGTGTGCGTATGTACACATGCGATTTGCTGAGAGCTTAATGAGGAAGATCTCTTAAAGACTTTGGCTCTTATTCCCTCAGTTTCTCTCAAAGGACGGCTGAGAGAAAACAGAAGCACAGTGAATACTTGAGTGTATGATGAAGAGTGACTATGGCCTTTGAGTTCTGTTTATGTGCCCAGACCCACTGTGGAGTCCTTCCCCTCCTCCAGTGAAATCATGGTTACATTTATTTAAGGAGTACCTTGTAACTCTTACCTTTGGTATACATTGCTGCTCAGTTTTCTGCTAGGCTGACCCTGTGTACCCCCAAATCTCTAATTCATCCACTGATCAGGTACAGAAGAACGAAGAGCAACGCCAACAATACAGACTCAATATCTGCAAAGATCTGTTTCCTACACAAATGTCACAAACGCATCCCTCTAAATGCACCAAGCTGAACCGCTTAGTTAACTCCCAGCTCTTTCCACCCACTACTTGGGAATCTCCTCCTCTTGACGCCCACCCCTTGGTACCAGTGAACTTGGTGGTGCATGGAAGAGGAACTTCCTAGGCCTCCCCCTGGCCTTAGCCTGGAGGGGGGCAGTGTTTCCTCCAGCAGTATTGTGAATTTTGACGTGCTTGTGTTCTGTTCCTGAAACTGTGTATATCAATAAAACGACACATGGCACAGTATCCATTCTTACATCACCTACCTGTGAAGGACCTCAGGCCTCAGCTCTGCTACATCTCCATCATCCTACCTCTGCTGCTGCTCTATGGATCAGGGCAAGTCATCTGCTTTTTCTTAGCTTCAAAAATCCCAAACACTGCATACCTCTTGTAATGTCCCCTGACAGAGGTTTACAGAAAGCTCTAGAACTTTCTGGCAGGAATCACTGTTCCATTCTATCAAAGCTGGGTTCTCCTCCAGTGTCCTGGCTCTTACAGCGGTACGGTAACAAGGTCAATAGTGGTTATGTTTGCATGCCAGATGCCACTGATGGGCTTGGACTCCTGTGCTGAACCTGGCCAGCTGTTAGGTGTTGACAGTTTAGTTAGTGGGGCCAACAGTGCCATCCCAACCCAACCTATGTTCCCTAATGCATTGACCAACCCTGGGGGCCGGGCTGGAGTCTATGAGCGGCACCTGCTAATGAGCAGTGACTGCAGGTTCACAGTGAGCAGGGTGCAAAATCCCACCCTTAGCTTAGCTTAACTTCCAGCTCTGGGACCAGACACTAAGTGGCTCTTCAGCATCTCACACCCAACGCTGACCCCCACCCAACAAGAAAACCATACAAACACAGTGGAAAACGAAAGAATAATTGTAAAAATAAGTTTATGGGGTGGCCGAACAAATGTCTCCTCTGCTTTTACTAAACATGTTGGGCTTGGGGGGGGTGTCAGGTCCTTGTATCACATTGCGGCATCTTCCTGTACTTGTGTATGAGTCCGTCAGTGGTGCCCAGGCCCACACGGTACGTTGCGGAGAGCTGCAGCGATAGGAGGGGGCGCGGGTCTCCTCCAGGCTGGTTTCCAAGGCCGTCGGCGGTGGGGGAGGGGCTCAGGATGCTGTCCAGAAGGATGGAGAGCTGAGGGCTGAGCAGCAGGACCAAGGTGCCTCCTGGACACAGAACTCTGCAAACCATCCCACACATACAGACTTCAGTCTCCGCCCAGCCTGAAACCTACTGAGTCAACGCTCAACAGAAATATTTCAGATGCATATCCTCCTCCGGTCTCTCTCTCCCCCACCCCACCTTGTCTCTAGGTTGCTTCTCTGGCTCGAGAGCGCATGAGGGCCAAACCTCGCTCTCACGATGAAGATCTCAGGCTTGCTGGATTAGATAATCATTCCTAATGATGCGCATAAAGATGCCTGCTCCCTGGCACATATTCGCTTGGCAGGCTGTCGGTCTCTGGAGCTGTTTATCCAGAAGAGTGCCAACTGGAGAAGTCGCGTTTCATGATGAATGATGTCACCGGGGAATGCCGGCGAGCGTGACGAGGCCGCCACCCCTGTCACGTGACCATAGCCCCGCACGCTAATCGTGGCGCCTGTTACCTCCCCATCTCCTTCACTGCAGCCGGCAGCAACGCCGCAGCCTCGACCCTGCTGCCAAATTTCCTCCCGAAAGGGACGTCGCAGACGACGGCCTCCACGCTGCAGGAGGGCAAGGGGATGGCTAGGAGGTGGAGAGCAGCGGGGATCACGCATCACCAGGAGGTTAGGAACCTCAGGAACGTCACAAAGACACAGGGAATAGAATGTCAACAAAGCACTACATGACTGTGTCTGCCTGAAAGTTCATTATGTAAATATTCCTCATAACAATACTAAGTGAAGTGAAGCTTTTTTTTCCATTTGCACAAGAATTCAGTGGAGAGGGAAGCCGGGGGGGGGTTAAGGGCCTTGCTCAAGGACTCGCAGGTGTGCCAAAGCCGGGCTCTAATCAGTGACTTCCTGACCACAAACACAGAGGCATGAACTCCTGGCCAACACGCTGCGTCAGATGCTAATTCTTCAGATGCTAATTGTCGTTGCGTTTCTGCCATAATTCTGACAATCATACCGGTGACGGAAGACTGCAGCAGTGCGATGGAGTTCGAAAGCTCTGCGAATCGTATATTTTCACTGGCTTTCTCCAGCTGTGATGGATCGATATCCGTTCCGAGGAAGAAGGAACCCTGAATGGAAAGTGGGGTTCACATTAACCTCCAACAGGGAGGGAATTCCTCAAACTCATTACACACGCAGCTGACCAAACATTTGGATAATGATCCTGAAATGTTTAAGCTCACCCAAATGCAGAGTTGGTTCAGGGGACTGTAGAGTATGTAGTGGCCATATTTAAATAAAACAATGTGCAATATACCATACATCTATGTCACATGACTTGAGAGACAACTTCAAGAAGGTAAAATCACATGACATCTGGATAAGGTGACGCCAACCCTACCATCCTCTGACGGGGGACACTTGTGTAAGGCAATCGTCATGGATACACTGCAGGAAGCAGTGACCAGACCAACAAAGCAGCAATTAGTGTGTAATGAGCTCTGGTGAACTTCAATGCAGGACAGAAATAACAACAACAAAAAAAAAACCAGAAAACATGAAAGGTGTCTGTGGTCCTGGTTCTGAAAGAACACGACTTCAAGGGGGGAAAAAAACTTCATGTCCTCTAGCATAAAAATGAAATATCAAGAAATAAGGGCCAGGAGAAGGGAGATTTCCTCATGGAAATCAGAGGAGACCTACAGGGTGTTGAAAAGCACCTCTTTCTATCTGCTGTGCTGGGGGCTTCCCGGTCCTGAGGCCTGGGCTGTGGGGATGATTCCACTTTGGTTTTGTCTCTTTCTTGCTCTTTTCCAACACGATCATTAGACCCAGGGAGAGAATTAACGTAACAAGTACCGGTCTCACCTGGTACTCTTTCCCGGCCTCCAACAGCACCGTGCCCACTCCGCACATCGGGTCCAGAACGAGGGAACCAGGCTGCCTCATCAAAAAAACAAACAAAACAAAACAAAAAGCCTGACAGTGTAACCTCAAAGGCGCCATATACCAGACTTACTGCTCACTGGTCTAGGCCTAAACCGGTAATAACCAAAGGGAGGTTTTTGTAGGTACCCCATTCAATGGTACCTGAATTTCACCAAAGCAGACAATCCCTGACCAGTTACCATGTGATTCAAACACCAGGACGAGGGATTATCATGATTCTCAAATGACATGCATGAAAACCTGCAAAACCGTCTGACCGTGAAGGATTAGCAACACCAACCCTGCCGTTAACAACGCCACATTAACTTGGTAGTTAGCAAACCTTCAAAAAATCCTGCAAAACTGATCTGACTTAACACAACAAGACAGCCGAGAATAATAATTCTCTCTGTCCTCTATGGCCCAAAGCCATGTAACAAACAAACGACAATGAGAGCTTCTACCTTAATGTCGGCGAGGGATGCCATCGCCCAAGCCACTGTGGACCTCAGTCCCGTCGTTCTGATGTAACTCCGCTGGGCTAGAGGGAGTCTGGAAGAAACAGGCAGGGGTTTGAAAGCGACGGCAGCGATTGGACAAACGGGGCTTGGAGGCCCTTAGTGGGCGGGACTACCACATGTCGTCAATCATCAAGTTCACCAATCGGCTACTCTGACAGACAGCACGGGGCAATCCCTGCCCCCCACAGGGATTCTGGAGTCTCTCATCACCTGTCACTCATTAAGAGGTGAGACAGCAAATCAGAGATCTGACTGACCTTAGAAGTGGCATCCCAATGACGCAGTGATCGTCGGTTAAGTGGACATTAACCTGTGTGTGAAGAGGCTCCGTCAATAGCGCACAGCTGGTGTATCCACACAGCTGCAATATTTACTTAATTTCATTTTATTTGTCTTATCAACAAGGACAATGGACAATTAGTAACAGTCCCAGAGTTACTCCCTGGGCAGGAAACACTAAGACAGGAAATTTATACCAATTAGTTTGCAACAAAAGTTAGAATTAAAGCGTCCAATACATAAACTCCATAAAATACAACAAAAAAGGCACTGTGTTTAAAGCAGCCCGTCTGCATTGCTTTCTTATTGTTAAATATGATTCAATCCATTTTATAGTTTTTCCAGAAAAATTAAGACGTGAAAGTTCGGACAGAAGGACATTATGATGCTAAATGCATTTCGTAAATCTAATGAACTGCTCTTACAAACCCCTTCTCTATCCTACTTGAACTTAATATGCTCAGTGAAATAGCAATTAGCTGTCTTTGTTGAGTGATGCTTTCTAAACCCAAATTGCACTGGATGGAGTGAGACACGTCCTGTATACTGCTTACGGAAGCCATCGTGCCCTCGTGGGCGGTGTGGTGGACGCCCCCCGGACAGACTGAACGTCCCTACCTCCAGTTTAGGCTCTCTCAGCTCTATTTTCCAGCGGAGCTGCCTGCTAATGGCCGTGCCAATTAACCGTCCCAGGTCCTGCAGATGACGTCAACGGAGGGGCGACGGACACCGAGATCGGCAGTATCAAAGAGAGACAGGCGGCTGTTAGGGGCGCATGACTCACAAAGGAAACAAGCACCCCAAGGTTCAGACTGAAACGGCGAATTAGCTGAAGAAATGTTGCAAAGCGTTGCTTCATTAGACACGGACCTGCGCGCTGAGTTTCCTGGCGACGGTGCCGTTGCAGCGACAGCACACTCTGAAAGTCACCGCTGGCTTCTGGGTGCTGGTGACCTCGCCTTCCTCTGACGCTGTGGCCTCCACCAGGTGGCGCTCCCCTTCTAAGACCCCCGGGGGAGGGGCCACAGGCAGAGGCCCCTCCCCCTCCAACCACTTCCTCTTTTGACCCCGCCTTATGGTGTTTTGATCAGCCTCCTCCTCTCCCAGAGCCTGTCTGAGGTTCTGCCACCACTGGAGGGCGCTGTTCCATCCCTGGTGCTCTCCGATGACCCTCTCCTGGATCACACGAGTGGCCTGGCCTGGCAGACGAAGACCAAAAGCAGGACACGCATGTTTTCAGTGATGAGTTCTTGGGGACCATATCTTCTGGTGTCCTTCAAAAAGTTCTTCCATCGTTCTTCAAAAGCAGACACGTCTTTTACTAATAGCACTGGGGTCCCATTTCCTCCCGTCTCCTCCTTTATATAACACCACAGGCTAAACCACTGGAGAGTAATCCTGCAGCTAATTATGTCAAACAGTGATGCAATGTCAGGAAAAGCAGACTGTTTTCAACAGCAATAATACCATTTAAGCTAAACCTAGTCACAGGGGAGGTTGCATTTAATCGAAACAATACGGTAATTACATCAACACCTTACAAACATCCAGAATAACCAGCAAACGAGTGGGAAAGTTAACAGTCCAACTAAGGAAGGGTTATCTTCTGGTATCAGTCTGGCTTTGCTTTAAGTGTCAACACGCAGTTAGTTTCTTAGGCGACTTGGTTTAGTCTAATGTTCCTACTTTTATTTTGGCCACAGTCGTTTTCAGAATGACCCCCAGACACGTGTTACCAGCTACTCTGCTATTGTATTTGTGCGGAATGTCAGGTGACCACCTGCGCTCCACGTGTCAGACAGGGGCGCCTCCCTCTTCAGCAGGAGGAACAGCCGCTCCGCCGACTTCAGGCCAACGACTTTCTGGATGTCGGCGCTGGTAGTGAAGAACACTTTCCCCGATACATAGTGAACCTGGAGCCACGGGAGCAGCAGGGCTCGTGTATGGAGAACAGCTGCGAATCGGTTCTTAACAGTAATATACTAAAAATTGTAGATGCAATCTTAAAATATGATACTAGCCACCACTGCAGTTTCTTAATATAATTCACCCTCCGCCAGAACAGCTGGGTGCACGTAGGTAGATCATACTCACATCGCTGGCTGATAATTTAAGATGCACCTCTTCTGCAAGAAACTGTTCCATACCTTTCCCCGCTGTGCAATAGTATCTCAGCGGCACAGACAGGCCACTGGGCTCTCTCATTGGGGGATACTCTGCCATCAAGGCTTCAACTCTTGTTTCCCGCAGGAGCAGGTTACGGCGCGCTGTGTGCATGCGGAAACGGAAAGGGTTTCTCCTTTTCATATGCAGCTGCCAGCAGAGGGCGCGCTTTCGCCGTGATTCCGCGATGTTTATGGATGGATGGTGCAGAGCATGGAGATATATAATCGCGCAAGTATAGGTATGAAAAGAAGACCGAATAGGAAAAATGTCGAAGCAGAATGTTTTCAACAAAGTGTCAGAAATATTATTCAAGTAAATGAATCGCTTCTTGTGACTAAAGGCGACTGTTTGCACAAACAAGAGTTGTCGAAAAGAAAAGCATTGCTGTCGCGTTTGAATGAAAAAGTATTAACAACAATATTTGCAACGTTATACAGGAGGTTGATAATCTAAACTTAAGGTTTATTTGTAAAATACCATAATAAACCAATAATGTGAGATTTTTAGATTTAGATTTTTAGTCTGCTCAAGGCAAGAAAAATTAAGTCACAGCGAGCGGTCCCTTCTGCCCCGCACATTGACTTTAAAAGGAGCGGTTACGTCAGGGGATGCGATCCGCGGCTGCGGGCAGTTTAGAGCACAACACCTGTTATAAATATTAAAATAAATTGCAAATGCTATATTGGGTATATTTTTGACGCATCACTTCTTACTAATCTGTATGTTTTTGCTGGATTTTCTCTTCACGCATTAGGGGATTCTGATATTAGTGTTTTTTTAATGAAAGAAAACAATATAAGGACTTAGATTAGGTACTATATGACACAGGTAAAACAGTACAGGCAAAAAACATACGCAAAGATAACGTGTGTTTGTGTGTGTTTTAATTGGCTCCTGCGATATAAACCAGAATTAGTATCTGCCTCATCGATGACAAATACTTCCCAGTCTGGCGGCCTAATTTCTGGTTTTAAAAAATAGTTGGCAGGAGATTATGAAGTCAAGACAGACTAGTCCATTCTCTGCATGGTGTACCGGACCTTAATATACTCAGTTCTATAGCATGCTGCTGAATACAGACCCTTTTGGGATACCTGTAATGAAATATTAAGGTCATTAATGGTAATTAAGGAACGATATCTTGAGGAGGCTTTCATATTTTATTGATACGGAAAACAAAGTGATTAGATTGAATTGTAATATTGTTCTGCGGACGATCTTTTCGTAATGATATGATGCAATATTTACTCAACAATACCGATAGCTCCGGGGGAAGATTTAACGTCTCCCTTGCGAGCTGGATTGAAGGCAAAATGAGACGTGCACTTAGCGATACCAGGAAAGCATAGATATTTTCGGTGTACCAGCGTAGTGCATGCATTCCCAGAAAAAATTAAATAAAACTCAGCTCACTGGTTCGGATATATAGGACATTATTGGTCAAAAAAAAAAACAACAAAAACTATACTTCTGTGTATTGGTATAACATTAATAGTATTTTGATATATTCCTAATATACTGTACTCTCAGTTTTGTAACTCATTTCAATCTACTTCAATCTAACTTTCGTTATTTTATAGTATTAAGTAGGTGTGATCACTTAGCAGGCAGCTATTTGCTTAGGGTTCATTTGAGAGAATCCACAGACAAGTTTCTGTTTAGAACATTGTCGCCACGACCGTTAGATGGCGCATTTTTCACTTGTGTCCAGTAGAGGGTGCTGACGCGCTACCGTTTCCACACTATCCCCCGGCCCGAGAAAGTGACTCTCAGGTGATTGGCTACGCAGAGCTGCATAGACGGAGCTTCGTCCGGGGAGGTGCTCTGTGCTCTGCGTCTCCTTTAATGCAGGCGCTTCACATCGAGGCACGCAGATGTCATAAGGGATGTCAGCTGTGGCACGTTCTCGAGATAGTTACTCTCCAGGGTCGCGTGTTCAGCTCCCATGGCGGGCCTGACGCTGACAGGCCTCTCTGCGTTTCTTGACTCCTTTCTCCGGCTGATAATATAACCCTTCACTCGCTTTATGAATCCTGCATGAGCATAATTACACCTTCCCCATTCCCAACCTCTCAAAAACCTGGCTGAGAAGACAAAGCTAATACCATTGGCCAGTATCAGCTCAAATGCAGCTGTACGACTGTATCATCTGGTGAACCTGGAGCCACAGGACGTACAGGGGTCAAGGCAGGGGGAAGGATGAAGGATGACCTTTCGCAGTTACAATAAATGCCCGTCTATTTTCGTAAGCAGGAATTAATGCGTCAGTATTGTTGCTATTCAAGCTAGAGATATGTATGCTAACGTCAGGCTAGTGAGTACTTCAGCTCACAGTCCCTGCTTTGCTCAGTCCCTCAATTACTAATGTTTCATTTCCCCATGCGGCATTTTGCGGAAAGGCAACCAAAAACAAAGGAAGGTCCCAAAGTAGGCTCCCATTTCATCGTCATGACGACAGCGGGTCGTGACCTACTGCACTTTTAGAATCGCTGCTACTAGGAAAGGAAAAAACTATGCGATTGCTTCTGAAAGTGCAAAAAAGAAAAGAAGCCTGATTTGAAATTGCTATTTTTTTCTTTTTAATCGTACAAAGTCAACAGCGAGCAGCACTGCCCTTTTCGGCCACTAATCCGCAAAGAGCAACACAACAAAATCTGCAACACAAATGCGAGTGCTAATGGCTCAGTGCCGACGCGCTCGCCTTCATGTTCGGCGCTTGTGCCGCATCGCCTCCTGGCTCGACGCCCACGTGCGGACCAGACCTCCGTGGAGAGCATGGCTCCTGTGGAGAGACACGAGTGGGAGGACTGACAGTGATGTCGGCATGCAGGAAAGGAGGATAGCTCTGTTCCACGGTGCTCAGCCTGTTTCCTTCCCAGACTGCTCCTGGGCTCACGCAGAACCCAAACACCAAGCACATCTCACCCATTTACATCTGTGATACCAGCTAGTACAAGCATCAAGTGTAATGGACGCGTTACATGGTTCTTATGGTCAGCCGTGGTGAGTGCCTACTGAGAGCAGTCCGAGGGGGGAAAATCCACAAGCAGCTAACAGGGTGTTGGGCAGCAACAAGATGCGAGATGCGAATGAAGGCTATTCCATGTGGTATAAACCAACAGAAGGGCTACTGTGGCTAAAATCACAGATCATTTTAATGATGCTCGCGGGAATAATGTGTCATGACACATATTGCGTTGAGCCCTGTTGTGCATGAGGCTGCGCAGCCGAAAGCCAGTCAAAGTAGCCACACTGACCTGTCTCAATCAAGGGTATAGCAAAGGTCCCAATGGTACATGTTCCTCAGAGTCCATTTCTGTACCTTAAAAGATATGTTTACATACAGCTAGGGTACAATTAGCAGACTCTTGAGGGTACAAACCCAGTGACAAGTAATTGTACCCTTAAGGGTACAACTTGGTACTGTTTTTCCAATGGTGTGTCCACTATCGAAAGCACCAACAATAGGCACACAAGCATTGTAGCTGCACCTTGGGTCAATGGAATAAAGCCACCTGGTCCGATGAAGCCTGTTTTCTGTTGCATCACATTGACGGCTGGGTATGTGTGGAACATCTGTAGGATGTGTCAGAACAAAGGGTGCTGACTTGTCCTCCTCCCACCTCTGCCAGCTGATCCCATCTGTCTTGCTGGTTGTGGGTGGGGCAGCCATGCTAGTTTTGGAGGCTCCTCCGGCTCATCTCACACTTTTCCTGGCTATGCAGACCCACACTGCTTGCAACGCAGTAACTCATGCACCCAGAGAGGTCCCGTCATTAGATCTACATGTTCTGCAGGCTTCTTAGTATCAAGTCAGCATATAGTAACACATTCCACATTCTCCAAGGGCTCAAAACCCTGCTTAAGTATGGAAGCCTTGAGGTCGAATCCCCCCCGTGGACAGGTAAATGGTACTGGCTCAGACTGCGATTTGACCACAGCTGTCCGAATTCTTCCCGACTGTAACGCTGGAAGTGAATGCGGGACAAAGCGGCCGCATCTGACCGGCATCTCCCCGACGCCGCGCTGAAATATTTATTCGCTGCTCACGACCAGCGCGACTCGCCACGACACCGCGGCGCCTTCTCTACTCGACCGCTTTCAGGAGGAGAGCGGGAGCGGTAGATTGGGGCTGACAGCTGTCCCATTATGTCTGACTGCTGGCCCGCTAATGACTCAAACGGCGCGGCTGCACGGCGCTGCTCCGTTTCCCACTTGACGGGCGTGTCAGGGAGCGCGCGTGCGTGTGTGGGTGCGCGTGCAGCCTGGGGTCTCTGACTGGCTCGCCTTCCCCATACTACAGCTACTGTTCCAGTTAATGCCTCGGATATTAGCTTTAGAATAACGAGATTTTATTTCTCCCTTCATCAGCTTCAGCTACAGATTATTACAATCCTGAGCACCTGAACAGAACATGATGCTTAATATTGTAGGTGGAACCTGTGACTTGAGGGCGGGGCACGGTCAAAAGGACAATCGTGATTGGCCAATATTTAAATACAACAATTGGCGTATTAATGACGAGAAATTTAATGTATATAGTCAATTAAGGTCGTTTATGTTCTGGATAATCAATTGTTAACACTGATGAATATATTTGCGTAATCATATTACAAATATTTGATTTATTGAAGGAATAAGTATAGAATTGGACTAATACATTAAACACGTTCAAAATGGAAGCCACAATTGTGAAACATTTTTGTGTCTCGTTAGATGGTTATAGACAGATCATTTCCACAAAACTCCATAGAAATGTTGGAGTTCAGGGGTACCAGAGCTAACCTGAGATAAAGCATTTTGTACTCATTCATTTTGCTTACCTAACAATTAGTCATTTACCATCCACTACCGGCAGGGTAATTAAGCAGCAATTTTCATGCAATTAAAAGACAATTTGATAAAGAGCCACATTAAAGCCCACTGGATCTTCTTTAACGAGACTTGAACAAATAAACACCAGCACTAAAACTTCACGCCGTACTGTAGCTGTTCTGTTTTGGTGCTGCTAGATCCCAAAACTAAATGCAGCGTGTTAAAATAGGTGACCAGCTCCTGATGGACCTTGGATGGGGCTCTGATCATTTCAGCCCCGATGGTTCAATAGCTTCCTGGGTGATGAACTTAAAGGATTCACAGACTGAGAGTTTTATTGCCACACGTACAGCTGTCAGAGACCTTTAAACATCCATTTGATCATCTCCTTTGTCCCGTAAAGGGTCAACGTCAGCCTGTACCCTCCCCTAGGATCACAGGCAGGGGACATTCATTAAAATGGTGCCCTGAAAGATAGTACTTGGATCTGAATATACATTTTTATGAAAATACTCATTACCGTTGGGCCAGTGGGACAGGGAAATATGTATCTTTATATTTACTCATGAAAATGCAGAGATAGAAGACAGGAAGTCTGCTCTGAGTACAGTCTGTTCAGGCACGACGACCATCTACCCTCTTGAGTATTTGATGCACCCTGTAATCTACGTCATTTAGATGTTTATACAATGTTCAAAGTCCAACGGTGAACAGGCTTTTCAATTTTTCCTATTCAATCTTGTTCCTACCAGATGAAATGCTCTTACTATGCTGATCTACAGTTCCATTGCATAGCTGCTGTCACCATTTTAAATCCTAATTAATTAAGTTAATTAAAGCACCAAAAAGCATATTTCTTAAGGACGTAGAGGCCCTGCCCTTTTACCCTTGAGCAAAGTAGGTCGTTGGAACGAGTCCAGTGAAATATGCAGTCAAATAAATGTGAGAGAGAGACGGTGGTTTGGATTATATAAACATGACGTGACGACTGTGTTTGTGGACTGCTAATGTCCACCCTCTCTCTAACGAGGAGGAAGGAGAAGGAAGATAGGGGAAAAGTCTGGGTGATGCTGCAGACTTGGCAGATGGAAGTCGTGATCTCTGGAAGTGAGAAGTAGAAGAAGATGAAGATGAAGAAAACGTTTCTGTCCCCAGGCACCCAAGCAGCCTCAATCTCGGGCCTGATTGGAGATGCTGCAGGCCAATCTGCTGGAGTGACACCTGGAGGAAGGCAGCCCCCCACCCCCACCCCACGCAGCGGTGGTGGAGACACATAAATAAAATAGGTGCCAGTTTATTGAAGTCCACGCTCATTTCAGAGTGCTGCAGAAACTGTAATGAGCTGTTAGAGGATATGTGGTGTTGGGGGGGGGGGGGGGG
>JAODJU010000062.1:4294226-4333801 GCA_026776725.1 Gnathonemus echidnorhynchus | reverse complement strand
CAGGCATCTTGTGCTGAAAAGGAAAACTGCGGGGATCGCTGGCTGTTCCAAAGTGTGTGAAAGACGGGGGAGAAATCTGGGAGGGAGGGAGGGGACTGTTGCAACATACTGTACTCGTAAGAAAAGTTCGAAATCAAGTTGTGATGAAACAGTGTTGTATCATGCTGTAATACGAATTCTCAGGACAGTCACATGACACGGCCTTCTGCTTCAGTTCATTGGTCCGCCAGTCCTGTGCTGCACCAATGTACCCTGGCCTTGGTCCGAAGCCTCATTCTTCACACATCACCGCATTTCTACCACCACTGCAAGAGTGAGATTGGGAGCCTTTTTAGTGGCGTATTTGGGATAAAATGCCGTGAAGTAAAGACGCGTCATTTTCTCCTTCTGCCAAAGCTTAGAAGTGCAAAGTCTTGTATCTGTGCCCTGAGTTTTTATGTTTGTATTTTTCTTGTTAAGTTATTTTTTGATATCGTCTTGCTAATAATGCTGGGGTAAGAAGTAGGAAATAGAAAAAACTTCCAATACGGAAAAACAGTCCGCTGAATATGAAGAAATTCTGCTTTTGTATTGCATAGGATGTTGCTTTGACCTGGGTGTGTAATGAGGAAATAGATAGTTGTTGACCTGAGAAGGGCTTGTTCCTCCCTCCACTGTAGCTTTAATGAAGGTTTAATGACGGCCACGTTTTTAAAACTGGGGCTAAGAGCTCAGGCTGATGTGGCCCAGGGGTGCTTTGATGTCCCTGTGGTAGCCCTGTGGTAGCCCTGTACGTCCCAAGCCACATGGCTGTTCAACAAGGAGACACTTTCCCGAAGACAATACAGATCAGCTAAATTTCAGAGGTAATATGTAGACTTTTAAATCACTTTAACTTTAAAAGACCTACTGTCAAGGGCGTAGGAGAGAATTTGATATTGGGGGGGCACAACTTAATGATATAAATGCAAAGGTCTGTATTTGGGGTGGGGACAAACTAAATATTTAATAAATAAATATTGTCATTTAATTTAATTTGAAATCCCCCAAAGAATAACTTTTCCAAAACAAACAGGATATATGCTCTGCAATAACACAAATGATATTTATTTCCTATTGCATATTTTCCCCGTATGTAGCTTAACGTTTAACGTTATTAGCTGCCTTTTAATTGTATGAACAGCAAAGCTTGATGATGTTTATGTCAAAGTTAGCTGCAAAAACCAAAAGGTCAGACCAACTCTGCTTAAATCTACTGAAATGGATCATTTTTTTCATTATATACATACAGGCCTGTAGGTGTTGAAAAAAATGTTGCTGTTAAATACCTTTGGCTTGCCTTGTTTAACAAGCCTGGCCCTCTGCAGAGATGTGTAGCACTCTAAAAAGACAGTCATCAGCCTTCTAGTGAAAACTGGAGGATTATATTATATTTTCAGCTTAAAGATTGTGTGTGCAAAAAAAAAAAAATGGAATGTGTCTTGTTAGTATATTGACAGTATATGGCTGAAAATGCAGTTGTTAATATTAGAATTTAGTTTGATGATAATGTATTTTTATGAAGTCCAGTGTTTTTTGGAAAAGATATTGTAATAACATTGTCGTTGGGAGCTTGTGGGCCCCCGGAATTCCAAAACCTTCTTGCTGCATCTGCTGGACCTCTTCTGTCCCGGTTTCGCTCCGGTTTTACGGAGTCCAACCTTCTGGACACTAAGCAAGGTCAGAGGCTAATGTTTGAAATACTTTGTTGCCTATTCACTGTTCTTTACAGATGGAAATCATTTTGAGTGTCTGATTGGTTGCCGCAGTCGTGTCACGTGACGCTTCTAAACATATATCAGGATGTTATTTCCACCCACCTTCTGTTTTATGAAAATCTCAGCTGTGGGATTTGGCTGATTAATAAGAGTTCAATTTGTCTTCGATCTGCTATTTTGAATCGAAAATAGACTCCCTGAGATGTCATTGTTTGTGTTTATCCATATTAAAATGCAGTTGCCTTTTCAGTCGATTTGTGATTTTCCAAAAGTGTTTTGCTCATGCTGCTAAATCTATGTATTAGAATCGTGTGATTCCATGTTTTCCTGCAGTTTTGTATGTTGTTTAATGACGTGTTCATGATGTATTGGAAAACGCAATGGGGATTTTCTATGGGCTCCCATTGTGTAGCATTCACAGATTCTGGTGGGGATACGGCTTCTGGCATTAGTGTCAGAATTGGTGGTAAATGTTACGCATTTCCTACCTTTCCTGCCTCTCACATCCTCCTGGGGGGATGAGGGGAGGTGGTCAGACTATCAAACTATGCCTGCGACTATCCTCTGGTGGCAAGCTAAAAAGCAGGAACGGGGAGACGAGGAAGCAGACCAAAGCAAGACATGAAGCGTGGGCTGGAGCTGAATGACCGCCTTTGTGGGACCCTGACAAAGACAGGCGGCCTGACTACAGCAGAACCCGGCTGCGTTTTTTTTCCCTGGGGCTGTTAGCGTCCGCTAATCCTGTTCTGAAAGGGACCCCCAAGCGCTACACCCGCCACTCAGATGGCGCGTAGTTACAGCTCTTTGCATCTCTCTGCTCCCCACTGCTTGCTCGTGGTCCTTAGCATACAGGATTGTCACCGTGTCAGTGTGCGAGTCTCAGACTGACGGGCTGTCACCGCTACTGTCATCTCCAGAGCACCTCTCCAGTCTGTGCCGTTTCATTCTCTGGAAGACATTGCTCTTTGCTTTTCTGTTTTGGAGACCTCCATGTTTGTTCACGTTTGACGTCTGTATAATTTGTACATAATAAATCTGCTTTTGTGTTTTTTATAAATATATTTGCTTTATCATACATGACGTAAATTGTTTCTTTGTCCAGCCAGCTAGTAGTAACATTCACATTCTGTTGTGGTAATGACATATTTCCCTGAATAACCTGAGTTCTTTCGGCTGACAGTTAAATGTCCGTTTCCATTGAAGGACTTACTAGTCAGAGCAGGAACATTTCTTAAAATTTGCATGTCCAAATGAAGTCCACATGATCCTTCGAAAGTTGTGTCTTTTCCTTGGATGCAAGGTAACAAGACAATTATTTTGCTGAAATGAGGTATACAAGGCCTTTCGAAGATGTACGGAGCTCTAATCCAAGTTTGAATGCATTGGTGACCCCCCTCCTAGCACTATTGAATTCATCATTGATGGCGCTTATGGTGTTTTTAATTAGCAGCACAACTGGGCCAACCTCCGTAAACACAGACAGCACTGCTTGTGGGTCGAGTTTCCACTCAGCCATGTTTACACTTCAGTGTTTCTGTTTACTGCAAATGCAAATTTTATTTATTCACAAATTATGGTCTTCATTATATGGAAATTGAGGATGAATCAGGATTTGTAATCATTCTAAATAATGATATGCAGGAAATTCAACAGTTCAGTAAAAAGGGTGTCAGAGCAGCAGTTCTGGAATAGAACAGAACAGAATGATATATTTCAGACAGGTTGCGGCAGGTTGACATTTTAAATGTTTTTAATCTTAGATGAGTGACTCCCATCTTGGGACTGTGGAACAACCACTAGAAGAGTCTGAACATTGCAGATAAACAAACAAGCCTGGTATGCAGCTTCTGCTCTAAATATACACAATAATCATTCACAGGCATAATTTCTTTATAATACAAAATAATAATAAAAACAGTAGCAAATGTTTTATGCTACAAAACACTTACTTTTATCCCAAAGACACAGATCAACTCCTCTCAGTAGCATGTGAGCCATAAATGCTAACATTGTGGTTGGAGAAGCAGGTGCTCAGAAACTGGAGCTGATGTCCAACCTCCCCAAGTTTGGGGGTTAATTCGCACCCATGATTGCCTGGGTTTTCCCCCACTGCCCAAAAGTGCATTCAGGTGGACTGACATCTTTAAACCATACCTCTTGCCAAAATTTATGCTTCAAAATACTGGAGTTTTATTCAGCTTAGGGGCAGATACATAAGTAAGTAAATAAAATAAAATAAATAAATATAAATAAGTAACCAGATTTATTTATATTCTTAATTCTATTTGTGTTATGAGAAAACATCAACATTTTCACAGATACACTGCAATCTAACACTGGTACAAAACACATTAATTTATAATGAATTCATAATGAAGTTTGAGGGCCGTGTAAATTATGGGAGTTTGGGGAGAAACAGCAAAACGGGAAGGTGCCAGAAGGTCCGCTGGAAACCGCCCATGGAGTGTGAGGATATAGACGTCCTGCATCAGGCTGCCATGCTGTCCCAGGTGTACAGCGCCTCCTGCTGCCTGACGTAGGCTTCACACTCACCTGTACCTCTACTGGATAATTGGTATGGAAGACGGATCAAAAGTCAAAATACTGATATAAGAGATTCTGGAACGTCTTCATTCAATACTGTGATAAGTTTGTATGGCTATATAAATTATTTATAATACCAAACTGTGCTTCCACGACTAGGCAGTTTAAATTAAAAATTGGAAGCAGTAAATTGCAAATAAATGAAAATAGAAATGAATGACCATATAAATATTTATCATCAAGTTTAATTTATATAAAAACTGGCCACATATTTGTTAGGTGTTGAACATGTTTTTTACAGCTGAATAAGTATCAGAGAGGAGGAGAATCAAATTGTTAAATGGAGGGAAGAGAAAAACATCATGCCTGCTCACAGCATAGAGAGAGAGAGAGAGAGAGAGAGAGAGAGAGAGAGAGGGAGAGAGAGAGAGAGTACATTATTAATCCCTTAGAGGGAAATTCTCTTATTACAGCAGCATTAATAACAACATATAACACCATGTAAAATGCATCACAAACATACATCATACCAGGCATGTTTTTTAAAGTAATAATTAGATAAAGTAAATAAATAAAGATAAAGATGAACAAAATTATCCTAATGATGTGCAAGTAGTTGTTAGTATTGTGCAAGCAGTGTTCAAGTAATGTTATCGTTAGTTGCTTTGCATGTAATGCGCAGGATGCATTAGTAATCTGCCTGACAATGAGGTGAACTGTTGTACAGTAGAATGGTGGCTGGTATATGTGATTTCCTGAAGCGGTCCACGTTACAGCCGGGTTGGATGCGTCTACTACTGAAGGGGCTCCCCCATTCAAGCAGCATATTGTGCAGGGAATGATTGTCGTTGTCCGTAATGGAGAACAGCTTATTGATTATTCTGCTCTCCACCACTTACTCAAAGGTGCCCAAGGTAGAGCCAAGAACGTAGTCGGCTTTTCTGATTAGCTTATTACGTCTCTCTGTCTTGATGTGATCACTTTGGTCTCTGACATTCGGGACATACTGACTTCCTGCACACGACTCCACAGATTTCCCAGTTCTCTACACCGTGCCTCCTGAGCATCACCGACACACACAAGCCTTGCAGTGCCTGACGAGTTCTGGCAAGATTCTGAACTGCATTGGACGTCAGAGGTGTGCAACGTGAAAAGGAACAGATTGTCAGATTATCCGTGATCCAACAGGTGGTGGCTGGTTTCCACCTGCGTTCTTTGCATGCTCTCAGTGGGACTGATTGGATGGTGTTGAATGCACTTGAGAAATCAAGGAACAAGATCCTTACAGAGCTCCTAACTCTGTCCAAGTGACTTTCTGCGGGAGGTAGACAACAGCATAGACCCCACCAATGTGAGGCTGGTAGGCAGAGGGTCCAGGTAAGGGCTCACCTGGGCTCTAATGCAGGTCAGCACTAACCTCAACAGAACCTTCATCATATGTCATGTGAGGGCAATGGGTCTGAAGTTACTGAGTGGAGAGGGAGAGATGCTGCAGAATCACACGCAGCCATCGGACACAGATCTGGAGGACCCTGGGGCTGGTGCCATCAGGGACTCCCACCTGGCCTTTGTGGAGTTTCTCCAGCTGTCTTCTCACCTTGCTAGTTGTGGCAGACGTGGGGCTGTGATGAGTCGGTGCTGGGGGGAGGTGACTGTGGGGGTGCTAAAGGGAGTGAGGTCCGGGCACTCCTGGTTAGGGGGGTGGCAGAGTGAGAGACTGAGCACAGTTATGACATGCAGAGACGGGTTCCTCTGGGTAATCAGACAGACACACATAAAGACAGATGTTAGCAAAATGTCAGAAGCCTTATTCACTAACACTTCACCCACATACTGACTGTCTGTCTAACCAGCTCTCATTTATGCCTGATGTATATGTATGTGTGTATACAGGCCAGCACTGATAGCTTTCCTTCAGCAAGGTGCATAAAGTCCAATTTTCCCATGTCTGGATGGGCGGTAGGCTGTGGAATCAGGCTCCTAACACACCATCTGTTAGGCAAGTAATGAGCCAATCGACCTATTTCTCAGTTTCTCCTGAAAACCCAGCGAATTCTACCACAGGCTTTGCTTGTGTTTCCCGGTGTCCCAAAAGAATCCAGCAGGAAGATTCTTCTATACCAACTTCCTATGTATAAAGAAACATTCTTTCATTCAACCAAAGCTCCATTTGAAACCTCACACGCAGCGTTCGCTTGCTAATTCCCATTCCATTTGTATAAAAACTGGAGAAATGTGAAGGACCCCTTTTTCTCGGGGGCGTATTGTGGTGGGTCAGCGCTTCGGGGAACGACACCGATGGCCGGAGTCCAGCGCTGCAGATTTCCACACGGCGCTGCCAAATGCAGACAATGGCAGTGCTGCCATAGTGTGCACCGAGACGGAATGCGAGTGGGAATACAAAGCAGTCAATTACCAGAACAGCCCCTCTGCGTCCCTCTCAAGATCACAGCCAAACTCATGCACTTCACTTAAGAGCCAGTGCCATGTCCACATCATATCGCCACATCACGTTTGTCCCTGATTAATTCATTTTTATAAAGAGCCCCCAGTCGATTGCATTTCGTTAAAGATGAAATTATGCAAGAGAATTCCCTGCTGTGGCTATAAAATAAACTATAATGCATTTAACTAATTATGGATAAGCTGGTGGGACGTTTTAATTAGCGAACCGCAGATGTGCTGAAGTTGTTGACGTTTGTTTGCGTTTCGTTTTGCGCATTCCGCGCTCCACTTCCTCTCCGTGCCGGCGATGCTGTGCTGTGAATCTGCACACAGCCTTAAGAGACCGCCAAGGCCGCTCTTTGTGGAGCCAAAAGCTACTGATTATCTCTTTAATGCGGATTAATGGTCTCAGATTATACATCGACGTTTAGTTCTCCCCCAGAGCTCATAGCTTGTTGATAAGAACGAACGGGCTGGATCAACGTTATCGTCGACGTTGTGGATTTGGTCAAAGTGACTCTCCAGTCTGCTGAGAGAGTACACATATATGTATATGTAATGTTTTATATTATGTATATTTATGATGTGTTTTCTCGCACTGGGAACAAGGAGCCCACTCGTTCGTCATGCTACGTTTTTCCAATAACCTAGCTGACAGAAGCTGTTATTCACACACTCCGCTTGGCATGGAAGTTCAAAGCTCCGAGATAAAGTAACTATTCATTAGCCACAGATGACAAAGGTCAACATCAAAGAGTGCCAACTCTGACTCTGCACTAGTCATGTCTTTCACGTCTGCCCGTGTCACTTGTCAGTTGACAGTCGCCCAAATGCCAGGCATCCTCTCCTGGCTCACGAAGGTCCGGAACTTGTCTGAAGAGTTTCAATGGAGATCTACAGCTTCTGACAGCTGAATAACGTGCATTATTTTCTCTGCCGGGAGGACCGAGTGACAGACAGCTGAACAAAGAAGGGAGCAGAGTTACATATGGCCAGATACTAATTTGTGTTGTTAGGGATGGCGGAAAAATGAACGGTTCACAAACAATGGCGGCACTTGTGCTCAGCTGGTGAATCAAGCAGGGACGTCCTGAACATGAGTTTTATGCTGGAGCCTTTTCAGCACAGGGTTACGGTCTCATTCATTATTCTACTACAAAGAAGCCATTCCAGCTAAACATGTCAGGCCTTATCAGGCGGAATGAACTGCGTTTGAAGACTACAAATACACATACATCGATTTACTGGTACATACTCTGATACATCCATCCATTTATTTCTTATACACAATTCTATCCAAGAAATCCATTAGAGATTTGGATAGTCATTGTTTTCCCTTATTATTTAATTTTTCAACAAAGACATTAGAAATAAGGACTCAGTTATCCTTTCTGGAATAGAACATGTAGAAAAATGGCCTTATGTCTGAATAATAAATTAGCTGATTAAGCAATTATAAGCAAACTATAGAAAAACTTGGGTTGGTGGAAGGAAACATGCAATTATGCAAATATTTAAAAATTATTAGATTTCTTTTGTTTACTGTTACTGTATCATTACTTTTTTATGCAGCATATAAGAATGCTGGAACTCTAAAAAAAACACCTGTGTTTGGGCAACAGGTTGTCTACAAGCTGGATAAGGGATCATTTTTAAATTGTGTCCACTCAAAGAAGAGCGATGCCAATATATATATATATATATTTACAGAATTGCTTCAGAGCCAGAATTGCAATAAAGATGAGCTACTGACCAACTGAACTATAATGCATTTTTTGGCAGACAAAAACCAATCCAATAAATAAAAAAAAAACATGAACAAGTTTTATTACTGACAGCTTGATTATGATGATGGCGTGTTTTTACATTTTCACCCATGGCAGGGAGACTTTCAACAGAGAAGCAAAGTAATCAGCTAATGGACACGTTACTTTTTAAAATACGTCCACCAGATGTGAAATTTGAATGTATTGTTGCCTCAGTAAAATGGACACATTGGAAAAGGCTACTGCACTGTAAACTTAGAGCATTGTGGGGTTCAACAGTGGCAGGCTGACGATAGCCAATCAGGAGCCTCTCATATGTCAAGATCCAAACTACTCTAACCCACATTCCAGGCCATCTTAAATGGTCAATAATAATCTGATTTATGGGTTTTTAAAGTCCCTTGCCCTCCCCTTTGTCCTGCTCGCTGCTCCAAATCCCTTACAGATGCCCCCCTCCCCTTGTCAAAGGCTGCCAACAGCCGGTCCCCACATTCACGGATGCCAGGATGGTGAGGAACAAGCAGTCAATAATCCCAGGCAGCTCCCGCCGTTGCCAATTTCCTCCACATAATGAGATATCCAGATTGTATCTTGTGTAACAGGAAGACCAGGCAGCTAAAAATGCTAAAGTAGCGTCGCTTCATCGCTGCCTGAGTCCGTCATTAATGTTAGGGCTTGACTGCTTTGCTAAACGCAGCCTCTTCAGATAATTCACCTCCTCATCTATTCCTCCATCCATCTTCAGACCACAATTCCTAGTAAAGGCTGTGGTTAATTAGCTTGTAAAACTGTTAATAAAAAATATTGCCAGCACAGAATATACGATGAGGAAACCAAGGTTATGTGGTGTTAAAACATAAAAAGATCAAAAGAATCCCTAAGATTTCCTTGATCTGGAGGCATGTATCAGTCGATATCCATAAACTCTACATATATAAATAAGCAGTGTAACATAATTTAACAAAAAAGCAGTATTGCTTTTTTATGGGAATGAAATATTACATACGGTAAACACAATCATAAAATAGCTTTTTAAGAAGGGGGGGAGCAAATTTACTGTAGCCATAAGTGACTTTTCCAGGAGGTAGTAAGCGAGTCCCCATTTCACTCTTGGCTTGGTTATTAGCCCCGGTTTTATCTCACACAATAACCAACCCCAAAACCATCTCCCCACCCTAACAGGACTCGCCGAGAGAGAAATAACCTAAAATCCAAAGAGAGGACATTGCTCAGTGCTTGGCAATGGGTGCCAAAATAAACAAGATTAATCCTAATCCTGGCCTGGTCTGCGCTCCGGTTGTGTTGTGTTTTCTCAGGAGCGGAAGCACCTCGGACAGATTTATAACAAAGCCTTTGCATACGGTGGCGGCTGCTGCCAGGAGGGACGCGGATCCTGAGCGACAGTTTGACACTGAGTGTGGAAAGATGGCTGAACCCCTTTGAGATACTGCAGGAGACGTGCCGACCATGACACTGAAAATAGTGACGCTGGGCAGTCCAAGAACGGAGACAGAGAAGTCACTATTCTGTCTAAATCTGTCCGTGAGAGCGACTGAATTTAAATGTGGGGACAAGGCATGCTGGGAGAATAGCAGAACTGGACACCTGTATCGGCTGGTGTCTTTTAAAGTGACCCATCTACAACTGACACCTCATTTCCAAATATACTTGTGGCCACAGCACAACACAGAGCCACAGGCAAAAGCTAGCGACTGGTGTGAGACTGATGGAATTTTCAACATCCTCTTTTTGTCCGGTTAAACTTTTCTGTTCTCTGCTAGCAGCTTCTTTCAGACAAACTCTGCCTGCTTTTTGGAACATGTACTTTTTTACTATGTTTTGGTGTAGTACCTGGGCACTGCCAGTATCTGTGCACAAGAGTCAAACTTGACGCCTCATTTGCATAATTCCCGCCAACTTTCAAGGGGTTCCCCAAGGACCCTAACTGGTCCATTTCACTTTTCCCATTCTATGACTTTCTGGTTTGCTGTTCATCTGCAGTGTCACCTTAAGTCCACCTGACCACAAACTCAATTGTTTTTCCACATTTAATATCTTCCTTCAAATTGAAATGTTATTCAGGAACCCTATATCCATAAGAGATTCAAATTGTCACATGTATATTCATTTATTAATTCTTCCCATCCACTTAAGAGTGCATGTTTCACAGTCACACACAGAATGGTGGCTGCCGGTCGTCCTTTTGAACAGCCCTGCGTGGAATTTTATGGCCCAGTGAACTGCTCCACCTTCACTCGCGAAAACCTTCTACTCATTAAAATAAGGGGCACGAGGAATTATGAAGGAAGAAGTCATTAGTTAAGTTCAGTGAAATGAATTAAGGTGTTTTTAGGAGTTGCTTAAATATCAGCATGCAAAAAGGAATATTTTCAAGGTCAGATAATTGGCATTAGAGCCTGTATCATTCACTTGAGGGAATCAGAAATGGGGGCCTTAGGTCAGTGAAATTAAAGGTACACTATCATATAAAAATTGTAAACACTGAAACCTTAAATTAGTTATTTCTCCCCAAGTGTATTCAACATTTAATATATACCAAGCTAACTGAAAAAATAAGATCATTTGAACTAATATGCATACGAATGTTCAGTGATGGTGAAGTGAAAAACACTCCAGAAGAGAATATTTACCAGCAGTTCTGGAAGGATACTGAACAGCGCACAGACGCAAATTGATGTTGCAGCTCATGAATTGTAATTTGTATCAGTTGCAAATCCAGAACGTGTCAACTGCTGGTGCAGTCTTGTGTATATTAAATTAGCCAACATCCCATTGGTTCTGCTGTTGGCTTCCACTGGGTTCAACCAATCAGTAATGAACTCTAGAGGAAAACCCCACCCACCACAGCATTTGGTCCAACAGAATTTGACATGATGATTTTAGGATATACAGACCATCGATTGACATCAAAGCCAAAGGCAACTGAGTGTCACGCTCACATAAATACCATCGTACTCAGCAATTGTTGAAACAGGATATCCCAAACTTTATTTTTCTGTGTCAAGAAGTGTACCATGTATAGCAATCACAGTTAGTGTACTTCCGTCCTTTTTGTGTGCAACACAAAAAATGAAATAGACAACAGAACAAAATAAATGATATTCAGATACCTGAAAACATAAAAAAGGGAAAACCGCCAGAAAGAGATCCCAAGCCAAACCCTGTCAAAGAAAAGCACAGCAACGAAAAACTGCAGCTCATAAAAACAATAAGAGACCAGAACGGTGACCAACAAGGCCGGAATGCCCCAGCTGTCCTTGCGGACAAGGCCGCTCCTGTCTGGGGCCAAAACACAGCACGGAGAGCAGGAAACACCCGCCTCGCTGTCACGGGGGAGGCCGAACGCCTCGATTCATTGCTAAAAAGGAGCTGTGGGTCACGTTTGACAAAATCTGAGGGGTGTCCGTGCGTTACAGGACTGATGGCACTGTGCCGTTGAAGTCTGACACCATTTTTGTTTGAAGAGGCTTTGCATTTGCAAGACCACAACAAAACAGCCACTTCCCCCCCTCAAGAATCCTATGTATTACATCTAGCAACACCACACTGATAGATAAATTGAAACACCAGCATCCCCAGTGAACAACTCTAAACACACTGTGAAGACCACAAGTGGCAGTGGGTGTCCTCTAGGTTTATACAGGTTGGGAGGAAAGGGGCGTGGCTGTAGGCTACCACCAACAACCACTCACTTGCAGGACTTCCTTTGCAGTTTGTTCGGCTCTGGCAGGATGCTTAATATTTCCAACAAATCCAGCCATATACAAAAAAAATTCCACCCACAAAAAATGTAAATATTAGAAATACACACTGCTCTGCGCAAAAGAAACACAAGATAACCAACCTTGCAAAACCCCTCCTTTAAAAGGCAATATTTGTCATTCTATACCAAGGGATTCAAAATAAATACTTTGAAATCTCTATTTGTAATGCTGTGTATAGTGTCAGACTGGCAATGCTGTACAGTATATACATATGAACTCTTCAGTGACAAAATATCCTTTGATTTACAGTCCTATTCAGCTGTAAAATAATTATACAATCACTCTTCTGGTACCATTTCTACAAATACCTCTGCCCTCTTGGTCATACATTCTTTAGATTTCTTTACCCTCACGTGCAAGAACAGCAGATACTGCCTTTTTAAAAATTCTAATGTGCAAAAAAAAAAAACAAAAAAAAAAAACGTCCTCCATCAAGTCAAATAAAAAGCGGTTTGCGGAAACAAAAATGAACAGAAATAAAAAATAAAAAACACCTACATCTGAATCTATACAACATTCAAACTCCCCTGACATTTAGGACTGGGATACTGTGTACTATATACAGACATGTTTTCATCCATGCACAGTGTTTACAAGAACCACATTAACATTCCCAAATATGGACATGGCGAGAAACAGGGGTGGGACGGATGGACGGACCCCGCATAAGTGGCACGCAGACACACCACCGAAAATTTGAGGCTGAGCAGAAGTTCTCCGATAGCTCGGATGCGACAGGACACAACATACGGCTGCAGAATGTGGTTTTTTTGTGTCTGCTTTTTCCACTACAAGGGCAGAGATCGAGTCAAGGTCAAGTTCTTCTCCCTCCCACATTGTCTTCATATTTTTTTTTTAATTCCCATTTGTCTTTCATTGAAACATCACCCCCCCCGGTGGCACAGTTCTCAGCAAACTCATTATGCCACCATTTTCTGATTTCTGCCAGCAGTTACAAGTGCAATCTTTTCCATTATACTGCAACAAAAAAACAAAATCAGCTCGTATATAAATGAACTGTCACAAACTTGTATTAAAAGGGATTAGTGTGATACAATCTGATTTCAATGCTTAGTCGTTTTTTTTTCCTTTGTATCCAAACCAGACCAGTGTTTCCCAATCCGGTCCTTGGGGACCCACAATCGGTCCACATTTTTGCTCCCTCCCAACTCCTTACTGGACTGGATTAGCAAACACCGTACTAGACTACTACAAACCCCCCAGAGTCCAAAATCACCCTAAAAACTGTTACAAGAGCTGCAAATTCTTGAAAAGTGAGACGAGTATGAGGTGCAGGGCCCCCTGCTCAGTGAAATTTGTGGTTCCTTACAAACTATGCTTTAAAAAATCTCTACACGGGTGAAACAGCTTTGAGGCTTTCGAAAGCGCTGCCGGGAATCTCTCTCAGATGCCGTGAGACACGATGCTCAGAGAAGCTACCATTCCCCTCAGAGAGATCCCCATTCTCTATTGGCCATTTTCTATACGAATGTTTCCCTTTGGCAACCCGTGGATAAGGTTGCAGTCAGGTGAAAGGATCACAGACAATTTCACGCTGCTATATATATATATATAAATATATATATATACTATGTAAGGGCCTGAAAACTCCAGTTGCAAAGACAAAAAAAAAAAAAATTAAAAATCAAAATAAAATCTTGCAACGGTTCGGAATCCAAAGTCAGACCACTTACATACAGCCATTGTAAGCTATAGATTTCACACCACTGTCAAAGAAAGTATTGATTATAAAACAAAATTAGTAAGAAATCTGGGTTTTTATGCCTTAACATCTAAAAAAAGAGCTTAACTAATGTATAAATATACAGTTACCATCTGCACTGTGTGGATTCCCCATCCATTGCTAGTCCTATAGCTGTAATATTGAACTATGCTTTACTTTGAGACAAGAACTTTTTATGTATCACTGGCAGTTTAAAAAGACCACATGGCAATCTTTTTGTACAACATATATCAGTACTCAGATGTACTCCATGACTTAAATCTTCTAGACAGTCACCTTTCTTGAGAGAATAACGGGAATCAGTATAAACTTTTTTTTTTTCATTTTAATATTAATCTTATCGCTTTACATAAAAAACCATAATGCCATTTCATATATAACTGGAAAGGAGTGCGATTAACAACAGTTAACAACAGTCGCCATGGTAAGTTTAGTAACAGCAGCGCCCCTCATGGCTTGTGTAGGTATTGCACCGTGCCATTCGGTCTGCATGGCTTTCTAGTGCGATGGGGCTAGATGGCAGTGGACAGTCACCAGGTAGATGTGCTGATATGGGTGGAAGCTGCAGTCGCACCGCGTTTGGCTAAAACATAAGTCACATCAATGTGGACAAGGTCAGCAATCAGTGTTATAGGTGTTGGACAAAGAGACACAAAATGACTTTGACCAAATTATCCTGTGGCTACATCGGAGGAGAATTTTCTACGATGCTGCTCCTAAAAAATGCTTTAGACAAGTATTTTTTTTCCCTCCGGTCAATTATTTCCTACTTCACATCCTCAGCCGTTCAGCAAATGTGTGCGTGTGTCTGTGCGTGACGGGGGGGGGGGGGGCTGGGGTTGGTTTAACCGATTCAGGTTTACCATCTGACACTCAATCCTGTTATGAGTAACGGCTGCAGATATTTCACGGTATTTCACTCAAATATCACTGAAGTAACCACATAATTAAAATTAATGTTTTTTTGTTACTTAATAAATAAATAAATAAAGCTTCAAGTCTATAACCAGCAAGGTGTAGAAGGTCCCACAGACACAAATGACCTTTATAGTGAATCTCCAACTGCTGGTTTAAGGGCTATTAGCAGCAAATGTTATCCTTGGGGGGGGGGGGGTTGATGCTAATCAGGACTTTGCCTGTGCTGTTCAGCACAACTGCAGTTTGTTTCATATCCATGCATTTTTAAATTATTTTTAAACTTGGGCAATAAATTACTCTTTTTTTTTTCTTTACCCCCTCATATGTTTTGAAAAATGTGTAAATATGTTAATGTTTCCATGGAACCGCTATGAAAAAGACATGCTATACATTAATCATTTATCTAAACGTGTGGTTATACATGAACCAGTACTGACACCTTTCAAGCAACATTTTGAGATCATTCTTCATGTATTACATAATGGCTGTTCTTCTTTGTATTTAAAGGATACTTTTCCCTTCCCTCTTTCAGTTGTTTTCAGGGGCATCTCTTTGAAAAGGTGTTTTCCGGGCTGCTCCCTTTATTGTCCTAAACGGATAGTTCATCCCTTTGCTGGGACAGAAGCTGAGGGGTGGGTGGGGGGGGGTTGGAGCTCTGAGAAGATCGAAAAATTTCTGAAAATTTTTTTTTGCTGTTGCTTTTTTGTTGATTTGTTTGATTGGATTGAATCTCTCGCTCCTGCTGGTCTGTCTAGAAGCCCTTGACGTGGCAGTACGCCTCCAGGGATGAGAAGAGAATGTACAGGAGCCAGAGGCTGACGAAGAGGAGGGTGGTGAGCACTTTGGGAGTCCGCGGGCCGCCCAGCTCGCCGCCGATCTCGGGCCGCCGGCGGTACATGAGCACGCCGACGCAGATGAACGCGAAGATGGTGAAAAGGGTGACGGAGAAGGCCAGGCTGCCCGGATCCACCATGAAGCTCCGGCCGTGGCTGCCGTGGTAGATGGCGGCGATGGACCAGGCCACACCGATGCCCAGGAACACGTTGACCGCGTTGCTGCCGGTGACGTTGCCGATGGAGGCGTCAGCATATTGGTCTTGGATGGCGGCCACTTTGCTGGCGAAGGTGTCTGGGGGGGGGGGGGGACAGATGAGAGGACATGCAGGTAACATGACAGACATCGACTAATGACATCTCTGGTGACAGCGGCACGTGGATCCGGTCACTCGTCACTGTCATCACTGAGGTTCTGTGAGTGTCATTAGTGGCTCAGTAGAACCAGATATTGACCCGGACTTTTTAAAGATGCCATTATAACCATCTTGAGGTTTTCATTAATATGGGCTAGTGGGGGAAAAAATGCTTATTAAAATGATTGATTTTACAGGCAAAAGAGAAGAGTGTCAAGAAAAAGGTTTTAAGCGAGCGTGCATGTGGACACCAGAGCGTGCCACGGTGATGGCGTGTCACTTTAATTCCGGGCACATGCCTTTCTAGGCGACTGCAGTGTCTCTGTTGGGGGGGGTGGGGGGTTACCAGGAGAGAGACCTGGACGAGCCAGTGGAATGTGGTGGTGCGGAGGACTAGGGGGGCGCGGGGGTGAAACACACAACAGACGGTTTTGTGTGGGTCTTTGTGGTGCAGCCAAGCCCTGATGGGAAAGAGGGGTCCGTGACTGTAATTCCTGACAGGGGCCCCGCTACGCGCCCCCCTGCTGGCCAGAGCTGAGAACGAACCACCGAAATGCTGAGTCAGACTGCCACCTGGGTATGCCACTTCAGCCAAGGTCAGATAAGCAGGCACTTTTATAACAGGGATGTTTAAAACAGCATGGCCCTTCTTGGGACTTAAACGGGATGCCCTCACTGTAGGGGCCCATAACGAAAGTACCTGTTGCCCCCCCTGAGGTCACCTAAGAGGCAGGAAACAGGAGGTCTGTAAAATGGCCGAGCTGCCAAGCTCTGCTGTCTGCTCAATATGTAAATATGTACCGTGTACAAATACTGCTGCCTGCCTGTTCAAGCACAATAAAAATAAAACCGTCATTAGCCTGTTCAGAGACTGGGCATTGATTGGGGATTACAGTGTAGATGCAATTTTATGGAGGAAATTAGCTAGAAGGAATTCTTGGACATTTCAGATGCAGCACCGAGGACTTGTGAGACCCGGGGTCTGGGAGACAGCGGGCAGTCGCTTCTAATTTGGTCACATGAGGAAGGAGCTTAAATTTCCCAGCGCTGTGCTGCCTGGCGCTGTGCCAAGGTGGAGCGACACCAGGAAGGGCTGTCGCTTGCCGATGTGTCCTGTGCAGGGCTGCTTTAACAGCTGCACGTCTGCGGAGATCGAGTTTCAGGCGAGTTCTGGCGCATCCAGTCCAAGCAGCGGCCAGAATGATTGAGAAAAAAAAAATACAATACAATAAACCCCGCACCTTACAGCAGGACCTTATGGGACGCCAGCACCCCCTGCTGGGCAACCAAGTGCCAGCAGTATCACTTCTTCTTCTGAAGTCAGTCAGTGCAAGCTAACAACCCCCCCTTCTTGCTTGTGAAGTCCTGCTATCCTGAGACAGCACTTCAAACCAAAGCCAAATTGTGGTCCCTCTGAGAGAACCAATAACACATACATGCACAATGACAGAGACACACGTTCCGTTTTATGGTAGAAGCCACAATCCTGTACTGCCAGCAACTCCCCTCGCCTGCTGCCAAACTTTCCCTTTAAATTCAGTCCACACTGCTCCCTTAACCACAGCTCAACTTCCCCTTTCAATTCAGTCCACACTGCTCCTCTCGCCTGCTGCCAAACTTCCCCTTTAAATTCAGTCCACCCTGTTCCCCTTGCCTGCTGCCAAACTTCCCCTTTAAATTCAGTCCACCCTGCTTCATGTAACGGCCCGCTGTCCACCCCCCGGGCAAGCGGGGCGTGCTGGTGTCCTCCCAGCGTACCCCGATTGGTGCTGGCCTGTTACTTGAGGATCTTACTGAAATTCCCATGGTGCCCTTTGGCCAGTCACAGAAGACGACTCCTTCTGTCTCTGTTCCAGGTTTTCCTCTCCGCAGTCCATCACTAAAACCGGAAGAGGCGAGAGAGAGCATCCCTCCTCACGTGCTGTTGGGCATGGCTGCACCACACCCCCTCTGTCCTGTGCTGCTGCTCAGGCTCCAGCATTCACAGCTATTCAGCTCCTCCAGCTGAGTCTTCAGAGGTTCTCACAACCGCTGAGGTTTGCGCTGAGCTACTGGGGCCGGCTGAGGACCCTTGCAGGAATTTCAGAAGCAAATGCATCTAGACATACTCTAAAGCAGGAATGGAGCTCCACCTGCAGCTGTTCTATTATGACGGTGCTGGCCTGCTTCGGTGATCCAAAGGCTGCTTCTGTCATGTCTGCCTAAGCTGAGGAACGCCGAGGGTTTGTCAGGAGCGCTAAACAGCACTTTGTTCCCCCACCTCCTGTTCCTGCTGACCCTCTGATTGATCCTGGCCTGGGCCTTTCCCTGTAATTCACCTCTGTCTGTCCTCTCCCCCCACCTGCGGTCTCACCCCCTTAAGGGGCTGAGTGCCAGAACATAATTAGCACCTTCTCCTGGGCCAGTGGGATGTGTGTCGGTTAGGGATCCCAACTTGTGACCCAAAGATTGCATGTTTACATTATAGAAGAAATTCTACTATTGCAATTATGTTTTTCAAAATGAGTAGTTCTGGTCTGCAGCTTTAGTGAAATATCCAGCTAATTTATTATTATTATGATTATTAAAGCAGATATTTGTTACTATGGCTATATGGTATGCCAGACTTGAAGGAGACAGGGGAATGGATGGATTCTTCTGTCTCTTCCATTGTGGTTTTGGACCTTGGAGCTTCTAATTAGTTCCTTCTTTGCTTTTGAAACAGAGAAGGTGGAAATAAGACTTCTAATAACCATATTTATTATAAAAAGCTCACTTTTGTTCTGGGCTTCCAATGGCCTGCCAACACAAAGTAAACTGAGATTCAAAGCATAATTTTAGGTGAGACACTGTACCAACTGGTCTAACTGGGATAGCTGGGGGAGGCAGCTGTTCTGCACCCAGAAGCTAACAGGCAGAGGTCTGGTTCAGTCCTGCTATTTCATTGCATTTATTTTCCATTTATTTTCACTTTTACACGTGTTATGGCTAGACAAGAGTACCCACTCTTAATTTAATTACAACATTATCGTGCCCCAACAAGCTAACTGACCTGTTAATTAAGTTTTTCGTGTGCAATCTGGAAAAAAAAGCAGCGTGTTTATAGAAAGCTTTTTTTAAACTTGCTCCTTAAAACTGAGAACCCTTGCGATCGTTATAAAATTGCCAGGATGGCCTTCTTCAGGCCCTCCTGGCACACGGCACAGAATTACACCCGGATAATTATTTTGTTTTTTTGGGGGGGGGGCTGCAGGAGTAACAGCCGACGGTCGCTTCGCTAACCATAACAAATGATGCTAAATCAGAGGCTTGGCGAATGGCTGGACTCATATTCACCCCTGAGCAGTCACCCCCGAACAGGAGGTGCAGGCACTCAAACAGAATCCGCCGCCCACACAGACCAAATTCATTTTCCACAGCTGCGTGATGAAGGCTGTCGCATCTATGTACCGAGCAATTGATCACATTCATGGAACTGCGTTGGGGAACAAGGCATCGCTAATGGATTCACGCCCAAATTATACATGGATTGAGTAGGTGTAGGGTGACATGCTATGGCGGCACTGCAGTGGATAAAAGCACACGAAATCCAGATTTGGCTCTATGTACAACTTCTCTGCTCTGGGTCTTAAATTGAGCTGCCATCAGTTTTTAAGCAAACATTGCGTGTTGCAACAGAAAGATGTTGGGTGCCATAGGACAGGAGTGGCTCTCGAAGTACATTAAATAATGCTAAAAAATATCTGGAAAGAACTACTGATGCTCCTTGACTTACGATGGGGTTATGTTCCAGTGAACCCAACCTAAACTGAAAATATCCTAAGTCTAATTTGAATGTGGTGTGATATGTCAGTAGACACGATGGGCTTGGGAAAATCTGGTTAGAGAAAAAAACAAGTAGGATATGTTGCTAAACACTGTATGAGATATTTACAGCCGAGATTGCTACAGAGACTGGAAGCGTGGCTGGGTGGATGCTACCATCACCCGGCATCGGTAGACAGTATCGTCTGACATATCACTACCCCAGGAACAGATCAAAATCCAAAGTTTGATGGCTACTAAATGTGCACCACTATCGCACCATCATAAAGTTGAAATATTGTTAGTTCACAAAGGATCTGTAGAAAGGAAATGAGTTAATGGGCTTATCAGAACTGTCTCTGAGACAGAGAGCAATACTATGATTACACAGTGGGATTATGGGACATCTAAAAGAGATGGTTTGACACTCTATGAATAGTGTGATTATGACAGGCCTATGGGACATGGAACTTTAACCCATAATGGATTTTTTGAAGTTTTGTTAAAAATGGAAATTATTGACAACAGTATGGCTGGTGTGATGTCATGGGAGGGAGTTTGGCTGGTGTGATGTCATGGGAGGGAGTTTGGCTGGTGTGATGTCATGGGAGGGAGTTTGGCTGGTGTGATGTCATGGGCAGGAGTTTGGGAGTCTTACCAGGTACAGAGGTGCCAAGAGCAACAAACACCACAGCGGTGACAGAGTCCTTCAGCCCGATGGTGCAGCCAAAGTGGGAGGCCAGGTCTCCGATGACGGCGGTGAGCACACCGATCATGATGATGGAGACCACAAAGCATGCCCAGCCATTCCAGTACTCTGTGGGTGGCACGAAGGCAAACAGAACCTTCCAGAACACTGTCAGGAAGTGCATGACGTAGTCAAAGCAGGAGGGCAGCTTTTCTTCGCCGCAGTCTTCGTCGTCGTCGTCCTCCCCTGCAAGGCGGAGATGAGAGGAGACCATCACTGGGGTCTGTAATAACACCTTGTACTAATACACACCAACGCTCTCACCAGCTTTCAGTGGTTATTTGCTGACCCCCAACCCCCTGTAACATTGAATTTCCTTCCCTGTGAGGCAGATAAAAGCACAACCTAGAAATTAATGCCTGTTCCTATCGCACATTTTTTGAAGCCTTTTCTCTCCTGAATGTCATGACAGTTCCATAAGAGACAGCAGTGTTACTTCTGAAAAGGTTGCACACCCTCGAAATTCCATTACCGTCTCCCTGTATCTTCTTCACTCTCTTTTGAGGGCAACGTGACTCTCGAGAGGCACACACTAAGCACACAGAAGCATCGGAGAGCCAGAAACAGAAGATACAAACCAAAAAGGTCCTGCGGATTTACCAAAGTGGCCATTTCTGTGCAAACAATGGCCACATCCTTCTTGTACTGTTGTCTCCTTCCAATTCACTAATTGTCAGCTGCATAAGGCTGAGTTTGTGATCGAGTGCGACAAACAAAGAATGAACAAACATGACTGGTTCCTTTGTTTTTTATTTTTGGGTGATGCTGCTTTCTGAAACTCTGACCATCTCCAGGTGAGGCACAAAGCGTGCATGGGTCAGAAAGAAAGGGAAGCACACGGCTGTAAGGCAGGAGGGCGGGGGGATGACGGGTGATAAGGACATTTCCCTTCACGTTTGGATTGCCAGTGATCATATAGGTTCTGCTTCTTCTCTTATCCTGAGCCTGATGCCCATAACCTGTCGTTTTGTCTCTCTTTGAGGAAAACCAAAAATGTAACTTTTGTTTACGTTTTCTTGCACAATTTTGTTAAAAGCATCTCTACTCTGATCCCTGCTCTTTCCTCCATCCCATGTCACAGGCTTGTGTCAACTGCTCAGATCCCGTCTTACAGTTGATGGCCAAATGCACTTAGCCGATCTCGATGTGCTTGATGAAAGATCAGCACTGACGGCATACTGAACTAATTCAGTGAAATTCTTTGATAGTGGTTCCTTTATGATACTGGTACTATGGACTTCATTCAGCTAGTAGCAACATCAAGCTGTTGCATGCAACAAGCGGAGGTGGGTAGTTCAGGTCCAGTGAGTAAAAGTCCAGACCAGGATTTTGTTTCAACCAACCAGCTGAGTACTCTGTGACTGTGACTTTTTATACTCAACTGGTTGGTTGAAACAAAATTCTGGACTGGACTTTTACCCTCATCAAAGTTAACATGCGACATCAGCCTAGGTGTGAAAATGAAGTCAAACTGTATTCAGGTAACAATAAATGCAGTACCGTCAGGAAGGCATAAATATTGGGTGGGAAGCTAGTGGAGCACAGAAGGCATAATAATTTTATGGTAGCATGCTTTTCCAAAAGTGATTACTGCCTCCTACTGGTGAGGAGGTCACAGATACAGTGATATATGGATTCCAGTGGCTTTGTGTGTAAGAGTTCAAGGACAGTGGTGATGATAAAGAACCTGAAGTCCATTAACAGGATCTTGGCATACATGCCAGAAGAGTCCAGATATCGAAGGATGCAGTGAAGACCCATGTCTACCAAACTGTTAGCAGTCTATGTTAAGACAAGAGACGATCCCTGACAGGTTGGATCGTGGACAGAGAGTAAAGGATTAAAATGCAATTGGTCTGCAGTCACTGAGACAGGATATTTTGTGCTTGAAACCCGAACAATGGTGGTTGATTGGAAGCAGGCGAGGGTAGCACATTGGTCCAGAGATTAATTCAATATATCTGTGGAAAATGGGGCTGATGAGTGTTGTATTGTTTTTTCCGTACGGACCTACCAAAAAGGAATGAAACTGAACAAGGGGGAATGAGACAGAAGCAGGCTGCAATCATGAAGCACAGATTTGGCTGCAAGATGGGGACACAGCAAAGGAATAAAAGCAGCGTTGGGTTATTCTCCAGTTGTTGGAATCGATTGGCCCACTGCTCCTGTGTGAGGGGGATCATACATCCCGGAAGGACGAGAGAAGGAAATTCCCCGGGAGAGTAAAATGGTTTTCAAGGTATGTCTGACAGCTGGAGGTTAACGGGACATTCTTTCGATAGAAGTGAGATATCCAAAAAAACCTTCTTGCTTTCTTCTCCGGTTCAGGGTCATGGTCCGTCCAGAACAGCTGCTTGGTGGGTGGCTCCACTGATGAATCAGGGACAGGGGTGTCCGGCCAGTTTGCAGTGGAATAAAATGGTGAAGAACCCTTTGTATGCCCTGCAGAGTGAAGGAAGCTCCCTGGCATGCAGACTTTTCCTGACAGATGCTGATTTCATTCCAAAACAGGTTAGTTATCCATCAGGACTTCTGGCTTATCTACAGTGAAAATCTTCCAACACTTCCAAGTCAACAGAACCACAAAAAATGCATCAGTGATGACAACACCGTGGCAGACTCCACTGTCACCATCTCCAAACAACTAAAGACTGCATAGCTAAAGAATCTGCTAAAACAATGTCTAGAGTTTTTAAAGATAATCAAAGGGCTTACGGAAACTACTTCACACATTATTATGACAGAATATGAAGAAATTATGTTTAATTAGCTCTCAGATATTGGGGCTGACCAGAAGCCAAATAGGGGTTGCTGCTTGTCCTGCCTCCTCCAATCATCTAGCACCATCAAACACCGGAAGTGACCTCATGTATATCCCAGGTGTCCATACACTAGTGGATACAGCTAGTAGAAATTTAGTTCCACCCGCAAGCAGCACTGATACATCCAGAACTAACCTCACAGTGATTTATCACAATAGGGTTATGATGACTAGAAAGAGGAACACAAGGAAAAGTTCATTGACGGCATCATTTGGACAATGAGTGAACACACCAGGTGTTTCATTTACAAAAGCAGTCACAAATAGTGACCAAACCTGGACAGCTCAATCAGCCTTGCTTAGGGGCATAAAAATACAAACAGCTAGAATGTTTGGCAACCAGTCAGCTATAAGCTCACCAACCAATCAGCTATGACAAAGCTCACATGTCTGGAAAGTCTCTCCTCCATAGCTGGGGCTCAGGCCTGCGCGGAGGTTGCAAGGAAGTCGTTGCACTGAAATGGCACCACCGCGCCGAGAAACCCAGGTACCGGAGCTAGATACCAGAGCAGCGGTGAGATAGCTTAGTCAATTACCCTGCTTAATGCGAACAATATTACAATCATCTTACCCCCCCCAGCCAGAGCCTGCTGAGCCCAAAGACAATGCTAGTACATTCCGGAATAAATGTAGGCCTGCCTTAAGGTCTGCCTCAGGGCCCACGAAGGCGCAGACTCTGAGAGGAAGACAGGCGAATAAGGGAAACCTGTATCATTCTATCCCTTCATTCTCATCAAATGAGTACTGAGACAGTGGCTTGTGTAGCGGTGCTTTGTGTGTGGGGGGGCAGCAATTAAAAAATGTATCCGACAGCCAAGCAGAGCGACTGAGCTTCCCCCGAGGCGAGCAGGAGGCCGTCCCTGCCCTTCTTCCTGTCCTTTCATTTCCTCATGCTACCTCGTGCCGGAGACCTGCTCTGGTCCTCAGAGATCCGCTACAGAGAACCTCCTACAGAAAAGGCGATAATGAAGCCGATTGATTCAGCTTTACCACTTGTTTATTGCCCAAGATTATTTGATGGCCCTCTACGCAAATCTGCTGTGGTTGGGAAAAAAAAACAATTAAACATCGGGTGGAAAGTACTGGGTATTTCTCATGGTGTCTGTCTAGTCGGCCGGCTATGGAAGTTAGTCAACGATGGGTCACGGACGGATTAATAATCCGTGGTAGTGACCCCTGGATCTCCCACCTGGAGGCGCTGTTTGGTAGGCCTCCTAGACGGTAGGCCTCCAGTTTCCAAAAACTCTTCCTCAATTTAAAAAGATGATGCCTGAAAGGGAGAGTGTCACAAAAACAGAGAGAAAAAAACAAATCCATAACTTTACGGTTTTTCCAAACATATTTCATATGCCCACTAGAGAATATAAATTCCTCCTTTGTAGGTGAGGCTGAATATAAAAAGGATGGGTTATACTAACTCTAGATGGTTCTTACCAGCCAGAATCCGGCCCCCACACCCTCTCTGTAATTACAGCTGCCCACTGCCTTTATTCCTATCACAATTATACACCTGCATCTCCATTAGGGTCAGACGCGCATGCAGAATGCAATACTAATGAAGGGACGGGACTCGCAACCAGACGGGTCACGTACCAGCGCTTCTGCATCGCTGCTAAGAGTACTACTGTAGCTGCGTAAACATTTTTTTTTTTTTTTTTTTAATAATAATAAAAAAAGTAAGTCACCTTGACTATGGGACTGATTGAAAAATAAGTAAATAAATTCAGCCTCAAGCCATTAGCCTCAAGGGCTGCAGCGAGCAACTGTAAAATTTTGTGGCTGTCACTGACAATGCAGAGGATTGCAACAAATTTACTGGGCAACACAGGCTGCACTTCTGGGGTGTGACAGTTCATCAGGCCTGCGGAAAATTAAACTGAATTACGACTAAATGACTAACAGGCCGTTAAAAGCCGTGACAGGAGAGAGAGGAGAGACCACAATTCTGAATAGCAGGTAGTTCCGGCTCTTTAAATTTCACAGCTGTGTGGGTGTGAGTGGAATTCTGGGGGACGGAGTCCCTGCAGGGCAGTGGCCATTTCCCCTGCACTTGCAATGTTCTGCCAGAATATTCCATTTAAGTCTCCCCACCTCTTCTCCAGATAAAGACAACAGCAAAAGACCTTGACCTCAATCGAATATCCTAAAATTAAATGATTGTTAAAACAGAGACAAGTTACCCTAAAAACACAATATCTTATAGTAAAGTATTGAAATCTGGGACAAGATTGAAACACATGAAGGAATCAGGTCAAAATCCTCATTATTATCATCTTTCCAGTATCATCTTTATAGTACAGCCCCCCCCCAGAGGAAATTATAATTCCAGTTGCAGGGTGACACCATTGTTACTGTGATATTTTATAGTAATACTATCTGACAAGAGGCACGCTATAGCTCATTATTTCATCCAAGGAGCTCAGAAAGGCAGCCCGCTGATTCCCACACACCGTTTATCTCTCCACGGAGTGAAAAAGCGGGCGGGCTGCCAGCTGAAGGACCGGCAGACCGGGGCTGCGGCCGCTGCATGTGTTTCCGAGAGTGAAGCGCATTGTGACTGTCCGCTGTCTGAAATGGCAGAGGGAGGCTTTGAGGACCTCCGGCACAGATAGAAGGAGGTTATTTTTAAATGAGTTTGGGCGCCAGGGGATCGAGGCCTTTGCAGCGGAGAGACAGAAGCCTCTGTACGCTTTGTACTGTATATACACACATTTTTTGACAGGTAGAATGAATAGGTTGCTACCTATCCCAGGAAACACAGGGCGTGAGGCGGGGGGACGGGACACTGCCGTCTGTCACGGGGCAGACAGTCAACAAGGGCACTGTATCATAGCAACAATCCACCAGAACAACCCAAAGGAACACACACACACACATACAGCCAGGGCATGACCTGACGAAACAAATGACCCAATCCAAGAATTACCTTCATGCTACATTTTACCTCAGATCTCAGTTCTCTGAACGTTCTGAGTTTCGTCATAAACGTGTCTATTGTTTACTCACATTTTATACCCTGAATAACCCAATTCCTTTCTCTGAAGGCAGCAAAAGCCTTCAAAGTCCTTTTTTGTGTGTATAACAATAGCTGGTATATGAACCACTAACAACATACATAGGAGGAGACTATTCAGCCACACCGTGTCTCCTAATTTAAACACAGCCCTTTGGTCCATACATAAGACAACTTTCAGGGCCGGTCACATGGTCATAATATGTGCAATGTTGTCTCGGGGCAAAGGTCAATCCTACAGCAAAATGCCAGTTGTCAGACTATGGTAAGCAGGCAGGAAGTAAAACAAACACATCAGTGTTATTTTGTCAGACAATATTATCATAATGAATTAATTATAGGAAGGCTTATGTGTTTTTTCATAATAAAAATAAGCCTGAACACGGCTTCTCAGCAGTTTAATTGTGTTTAATCAGAGGAAAGCTGTCATCGCCACGCCAGTGACAGTCCAGGCGTGCAGTCGTTTGAAATGCAAACAAGCGTCACACCGTGATTTCGGGGGCTTACAGACATGCTCGGCATTCCAGAAAGCTGTACATTTTCAAAATGAGTTGGTCACACTTCTTAAACCCTGACACAAACAGACCGGCTGTAAGTGACTCACAATGTAAATTAGTCAAGGGCAACTGAAGGTCGTTTCTTTATAAATTTAAGCTGTGTCTGAAATCGCACAGAATGCCACAAGAAACTGACTTACACACTCAGATGGGCTCGGCAGAGGAAAAAATAACAAAAGGAAAGAAAAACAAAGAATGGACAAGCAGAGAAACAAAAAAAAACATTTTAAAAAAGAAAAAGAAAATTCTACTTGCTGGCTTATGTGTTCACAGGTGTACAAAGACAACATTCCCATATTAGAGTGAGAAATGAAGAACAAATTAAAAAATGAAATGGTAATAACATGAATTATATTCAGTTGTTTGATTGAACCTTTTAATATAATGAAACTAATGTTCTTCTGTGTTGTTGGCCCGGATGGCTGATGGTGACTATCTCTGATGCATACGTTACCATGACGCCCACACTCAGGAGTCAGCAGGTGACTTCACAGCTGATGCCTGCGTGTGCGAGAACCGGCACGTCTCTGAGGAATCCTACCGGCGCCCGAACAGAACTCGGGAGAGTGAAGCGGTGGAAGAGGGTGACACCTGGGTAATCGCTCTCATCTCCCGTTCACCCGTCGACCGCAATAAACCGAACAGCGAGGAGCGGGCGACATGGGGAACACGCCAGGCCGAGTCAGAACACAGCCGACGGCGCGTAAACAGTCCCCTGCCATTCCTGGGAGATAGGGGCATCTCCTTTAAATAGATTTAAAAAATTCAAAGTCACGACAGGGCACCCGGTGAGATAACACCACAACATGGAGAAAAAGAGGGGCTTCCTCACACGCCCGTCAGTCAGTGTGTGCCCAGGGGGCTACCCGGAATGCCAGGTAGCCCCCAATTACTCCAGCTCCCCTCTTCTGTCCCGGACCTGAAGCTGTAAGTGAGCGACCTACTCATCCAGCACAGTGAGAATCGCTCCCACCCCCTCTGGGTAAAACTCCAGGTTCCCACTGGGTCTGCCCACTGCAAGGCCACCTCACAGTGATTGGGAACACTGGGCACAGTGGTACGCCATTAATGGGGGGAGTTGAATTGGACCTGCTCCCCACCATCAGTACATGAGCAGAATTCCATACATGCTGATATAAATCTTATTCATTCTCATCATTTTCACAGCGCATTAGCGGGAAGGGGGGCAGGGGGGGTGGGTATGTGGCAGCTGACAAGAATCGTAACCTAAAAAAAACGAACTGTGAAAAATGTTGGTGTGCTGTCCCTGTCCTAGACTCCCTGTGTTATCGCTGCAGTCAGCAGGATCTGAAAAGCAAAAATAAGATTGAGGCCTGGAGGCCTCATGAACATTCCCGGCACCCTTCTTCACGGATCACTGTGTACCCCGAGCAGCACTGCACCGTTAGGGGCGGGGGGGCTCATCTCTCTCTGGGGGGGAGGGCAGTCACCTGGGGGATCCCTGAACATCAGAAAACGTGAATTAAAATGTGAATTACTTCAGTCACGAATCAGCGGGACTGAAATCACTACGCTCTTGTGGAGCACGTTAGCTGTATATTACGAACATCATGTGAAGCAGCTGTTGTGTGCTAAGGGTATATTTATGTTGGCCCTTTCATTGTAGGAGCACATGAACATAATGAATTATATCTAAATACCCGCAACTTTCCCAGAATCCTCTAGTCTCTGTGTGACCTAAACATTTCACTGGGCTAAATTAGTGTATGGAACAATGTATCAAGCCTTTGAAGTATTAAAAGGTTTGCACAGACAGACACCCCCTAACACGCACATGCAGAAACACACTCACACCTATCCATGTATACTTGAATAAACACTCTCTAATATAACCTCTTCCTTTATCCAGTTTTAATTTAAACCCTGGAGATTGATAAGGGGGGGTGCCTTTTTTCCATGCCGCTTTCCAGGCAACTCTTGTAGATTCTGCAAAGAAATAAGCTTCCCCCCCCTCGCCAAAACCTGACACCATCAGAGGAAACCTCAAACAGGCCATATTTCTCTTATGCTGGCCAGCCCCCACCTGCCCACAAACAGACCTGTGTAAAGCTTCTGGTGGCCAATCCTGCGCCGTCCTGCCAACCCTGACCACAGAGTGCAGTGCAGGAGGAGTCAGAGCAGCAAGGCTGGCTGGGCTCCTGCTGTCCGTGTTAATTGGAGAGAGAGCAGCAGGCTTCTCGGGTGAGTCTGCAGCCCTGAGCCGTTAGCTGTCTCTCCCACAATTCTCACATCTCCAGGCCGCCTTGCCAAAGGAAGATCAAGGACAGCGTCCAGCTCTGGGCTAAGAAAAAAGCGCCTATGAAGACTGCAATTTCCGAAGGCGACAACGTCTCATGCAGAGTCTGAAATTTAACCAAAGACACGAGGCAAAGCCTCCTTCATACTAGGCATGTTCAGGTGGACAAAACCAACCCTGCTTTGCTTGCAGATAAAAAATTAATGAAATTTGATTGGCTGTCACTTCTGTGTCAGGAGAAAGTAACATGATAGTGTTTTTTATTAAGCTGTGTTTCATCAGGTAGTTAGAAGCTTCAAATTCCACATTGTGGGATTATTGTGGACTGTCAATGAATACTTCATCTGCTACTCAATGGTCAGTTCAACGGGATCTCTTATCATTGGGTAGCTGAGTGGGATCTCATTGGGTTAAATGAGGCAGTGACTGACAGCGCACTATAAACCCTACCCATTGCATGTCAACAGCTTCATTTCTCTCATCAGTAGACTCTGCTGTTCCCCAATTAAGATCATTTTGTAGTATATCATCACCTTTCCTCAATAAACTGTCCAGCAAGGTTTTTTCTGGGAACTGATTATCTGCATAATCAAGACTCAATGGCAAACGATAAGGCAGACACACGCTGCATGCTGATTGGACATCCACGGAAAAAAGCAGGTTATCTGTCGCTGTTTGCAGTTAGAGAAAGTGTTGAAGACCACACGGGACTGCATCTCTCAATATGATATAGGGACAGTGAAGTTTATCAGGTGTAACTCTCTGAGTCACCTAACTGCACTTTGAAAAAGCCATATTTAGAGAAGATCGTGGACAAGCATGTGAGTCATCGGCCCCTATAAGAGGCAAACAAACGCAAATTAACTTCACTGCCCACTAAGCTAGGGTAGGAACGGTCAGCAGATCCAGTGCGTCTGATTCATCCCAGCGTTTTCTAGGGCGCTAATGTGCTTAATGAACACCGTTCATTATTTTCGAAACTCTCTCCTTTTTAAGTACACCTGTCACCTCCCCCCCCCCCACTCACACACGCTGCAGCTTTTCATATATTCCCTATGCTTCAAAAAACAATTATTTTACCATCTGGAGAGAAAAAAAAATATATAAGGAAAGCAGAGATACTGGGATGGAGGAGAAGCCAGAGTCAATTATTCATGACTCAGTGTGAATTTTAAGCAGCCGCACATCCAGGAGCCGGCAATGTGGCTGTAAGAAATGGCAGCATTTTCACAGGCCGATGGTGACAAGGGGGCACTCCTGAAATGTACTTCTGTCCGCTGGTCACTTTTTACAGTCACATGTCTGTAAGACCACTTCAGAAACTGGGCTTTGCCAGAAAATATTACAGGTCCTGGTCCACCAAACACCCTGGTGGAAAAAAAAACATTGGGGGCTACCTAAAGGCCGAAGGGAATCACTCATAACTCGTATTTGCCCATGTTGGAATTAAACGTTGGGAGAACCATCATCACAGTTAATGGCTCTTCCTTTCTCCATTGACCCAATAAGAACACCCATCATCTGAGTTAGAACGTCCAACTGGTTATGGTCCTGCTGCTTTATTGGCTGGCTGGGGGGAGCCGGGAGGTCAGGAAGGGTTCAGCCTCGCCATCGGGAGGGGGGCACGTTATTCGGCTTTGTTGATGCAAACTGGAGGTGGGGAGCGGAGCTGGAGGCATTTCGCTAGAAATAATCAAAAATATTTCATGGCACATTGAGCCAGAAGTACTTCATTTTTCCCTGATGACTGAAATACTCCCAAATTTAAAGATTGTCAAGGTGATAGTGGGCATCCCTTCCCTGTGTGACTTGGAACACGCTCTCATATCCTGTCCCTCTTTGTTAACACCGCTGGCTCAGCTCAAGTGGAACCAAAGGCCCCCTCGTGCAATGACATGTCGAAATGTGTCTTTGGAGCCTTTGAGGGAAATGAATGAAGTTGAGGTTAGGGCGCATGCCACCCTAGAGTGCCCATCACACACAGAACCCACACAGAGTGTGTCACACGGAAACCCAGTGACTCCCTTATCTGCCTGTGGATTGCAGAATGAGGGTGTAAGCTTTCTCTCCACTTCGGTAAAGAAAAGCAATTTAGGGCACAGACATGGCAGGTTGGAAACAAACTTATGAACAAGGCTTTTACTAAGGCCCCGTTAGGCGCGCTAGAAAAACGCAAAATACAGGACAAAAATGTATCAGCTATCAACACTCACTAATTCCTCGGGCCATTAGAGGTCGTGTAGGTCACAGGGCATGACACATTGTAGGTCACAAACTTACTGTAGTTCTAATGCAGACCTCCAAACAAAAGGATGTTTTGCACCTGGGAATTCACAATCCATGCGGTACCACTAGAGGGCGCTTAATACAATAGAGTGGTATCACAAGTGCAGTTCCAGCAAATGCTACAAGAAGGTGTATCAGATTGACCTCAACGCTGTCCACTGGCCTCAGGACAGAATACTCACCGGCACTGACAGTGATGGCCTCGATGAACTGGTCCCTCCAGCTGTTTGTCCCCACTAGCAAGGCCAGGTTTGTCTTTTTGATCAGCTTATCCACAGTGTTCTGCAAGAGAACATCACCATTTTACTGGACGGAGCTCCTTTACCCAGAACTCTTCAAGCAGTTTCTGATGCATTTATACATCAGGAACATAGTTTGCTGGCATTAAAGTGAGTCATCTGGGTGAAATCGCAAGGCAGATGCGAAAACATGCTGATTTTCCCAACCCCGGACCTCCTCCTGGGTGCAGGCCCAGCTGAACTCTTCGTTAATTAGGCCTGATGGAGTTGTTGATTGGACAAATCCCATGAACTTTTATTTTCATAGATTTTCATTACATTTTCATTTCATCACGCTAAATCAAATGCATTAGCCGAGGTCTTACATTCATTATCCAACCGTAGTAAGAAAAAAGAAACACATAAATGACATGAATAAAACTGTGTTCATGATTACATTTCAATTACTCAGTGATTATTATCTGTGGGCCTTAAATGAATAATCAGAAGAATGATTCATGTAAATAAATCAGTAAATATGTTTTGTTAAAGCTTCCAAAATGACAGGAACATACTGCATCACAAATAAGTATCACAGTATGTTTGCAGCAAGATCTTAAGTAATGCTTTCGGTCACATGATGGATCTGCGCGATGCACTTAATTAATAGCTCAGTCAAGCCTAATTTGTCAAAAGCTCTGCATAAAAATGTAAGCACATACACACCAAGATATCAGCGCCATGTTTGGGAATGGCTGACAGGAGCCAGGCTTACAGTAAATAGCAGCACATAATTCATCGTAATACAAACAACACTGTCAGAAATACAAGCCCACTGTCAGAAATACAAGCCCACTCCTTCAAAGTTTGGGGAGGATTCAGAAATTAACCCTTGAAAGTTGTGATTAAAACATGACAACAATAGACAGTCGAGCACATAATCAGTGCCTGAATGATGTCAAAGCCAGGAAAGGTTGTGGGGGGAAGATGGACAATACTGTACAATGAATGCCAATTGTACATTCTGGATGCACTGCATATAGCGAATTTTCAGCACACTGGTCTGGTCAACTCAAGCAGAAAACTGAGTAACACCCAGTCCATATTCTGACATTAGGATGGGACCATTGATTTCTTTCATGTATCTTTCGGAAGCTGATCTTCAGACATTATATATAGAGGATTTAGGAAATTACAGATAAGCTCAAAAAAAATCTCACAATTTTTTGAGAGTGTGTAAATTTGAGAACCTCTACCAACAGCCATGCTTCAGAAAGTCTGGGTAAAGTTGGTCGCTACCCTCCGCTATGGTCAAGCCTTATTAACTTTCGAAGAAAGCTGGAGGGACCTGAAGAGAGTTTTAAGAGCATGGACTCCAGTGAGCTACCTTAAACTCATAGGACTCCTCGATGATCACTTCCAGTTTCGGGTGGTCACCCAGCATGGGCCGGCCCATCTCGGCAATGCGGCGCTCCTCCTCGTCCTTCCCGGTGAGGGGCTCTTCCTCACCGATCGGCTCCTCTTCCTCTGCAACAGGACACAGAACCGCTCGGAATGTTAGCAGGGCCCTGAGGTGACTGAGGTCATCACCACGTGCCACTTATTGGGCAAGACAAGCAGGTGCTTCCAGAAGAAGCTGGTGCAAATGTCAAACAAACCAAAAGAGTCAGTGAAAGATCTCGAGTACAGGTTGCTAATTCCCACAAAACCCATAGAGGCTACTCTGGCTGTAGTGTAGAATGCTGTGCTCTTTTGATGTGAAATGCTACAAAGCCTTTTCATATGTCGTTCAGACGCATAACAAAAAGCTGGGATGATTGGATTCTTAAGTGGTAGTGGGCAGACGGCAAGCAGCTGAGCCAAACCAAATTGCGGAACCTACGATAAATACCAGGTAGAGCATCCATGGAGACGGCTGGTGTGTAGGAGGGAGTGGAGTCATTGTTGGGATATACTGAGTCACACGCGCCGCGGAAAGTTCTGCAGCTATAAAGGGTGGAAACAGCAGGTCTCGTGGTCGCTGGAACCAAGCCTCTGAAGCAGGTGAGAAACGGGAGGGCAGCAGATACCATGCCAAGGCCTTCTAAACATCTAACCCCAGGAATACAGACCCACATAGGTTCGGTGGCCTTTGATCTGATCAAAAGCTGACGGGACAGGGAGGTCTCGATTCAGGACCATGGTACCGGTTCACTTTTCCGGAGCAAAATGGACTTGGTGTGAATCCCAGCAGGTCGTCCACTGGATAAACCCACTCAAAATCCCTTTAAAGGGAAGCTTGTTCTGCCGACCCTCTTGGCTTCTGGCAGACACCAGATCCTAATAAACATACGCCAGGCCTCAGAGCCACAGAAACCACAGTGTTTATTACCAGAAACACTGGATTTCGCTGAGCCAACCGCCTCCATTGTTGCCGATGGTTCCAAAGCTTATTTTTCCTGTCTTCATACAGATGAAACTATCGCAAGATACCAGTCGAGCCTAAGTCTGCTTGAACTGGAAGCTTTGGAAGACTGTTTTCGTGACTGTCAAATATAATTATTGAGACCCTTCAGAGAGCAGTAGTCCAACCAAAAAAAAAAAACAGGAAGAAGCGGGAAATACAATTAGTCGGACAGAGAAGCCGACGCTATGAGGAGACCGCAGATTGGAAATGAAACTGGATAGAACTTTTATTCAAGGTGGCTGGGGGTCTTAGAGCAGCCACATCTCAAGAAGCAGACATCTGTAGCTCTCATACAGTAAATGAGGGAGGAGAGATGATGTGGCCGTGACGCCCTTCTATATGACATCACTCTTCAGCGACATGGCGGGCACGCTGGCCCAGCGCTATGTGACATCACTCTTCAGCGACATGGCGGGCACGCTGGCTCAGCGCTATGTGACATCGCTCTTCAGCGACATGGTGGGCACGCTGGCCCAGCACTATGTGACATCACTCTTCAGCGACATGGCGGGCACGCTGGCCCAGCGCTATGTGACATCACTCTCCATCCACTGCTAGAGTTTGGCAAGAAACGTGAAGACCAGGATAGACCTGCGGAAGCCGGCTAGGAAAATATACATATATAAAAATGCAGATCTCAGAATATAAAAATGAAGAAATAAACATTTTGCAAAATAACACGGTAAATGTGGGCGGGTGGAGTTCCAAACGGAGGTCCTTTGTCCACGCAAGCTCCGGATTCTGAGGCATTTCCAGTCCATTTTTCTTTTACTTGTCCAGCTTGGCAACAGGGAGCCTGCTCCAGTCAGCGGAGTGCAGAATTTCAGACGGCCATTTCCTGAGGCAGTCCAGTAGGTCTGCTGACCAGACCCAGTTCCAGCAGATCAATCAAAAGACAGAGGGTCTCCCTCTTTATTTGAGGCACTGTGATTCCCACTCACTGGTATGGCGCCGCCCCTCCAACCAAGCTCTCACTCCCCTCATGACCTGCCTCGCTCTCTGGATGGTAAGGGGGGAAGGAGCAGCTTATTTATCAAACAAGGTTGGGAGGACTTTTAGGACCTACTAGGAGAAAAGGGGACGGCGTTGGTGGCTTGGCTACTGCCACAGGGCACATTATCCCCAAAATGACATGCGTGACAATGACATTATGTCAGACCTTCCGAAAACACTGCGTACACCCCGACTAGTTCAATTCTAACATGTCACAGCGTGGACATGATCCACTGGGCGTATTTCACTTTATCGTTCACTCATTCATCCGTCTGTTTCCTCTTCGCTGGATATTTTATTGGAGTGTTTCAAGTTCTCGGTCAAGGGCATTAACAGCGGCACTGCTCTTGGGACTCGACCCAGGTCAGGAGCCCATGTCCTACTTGCTGCCCTTGCTAACTTGCTCTGCGATAGCAGTTCAACAGTCACTGGAGCGCGAGGAAAGAAAAAAATGGAAAAATGCCGTTAAAAAAGCGCCGGATCGTACAGGACATCGTGCCTAAGCCTTCTGCGAACATCGGAATGACAGCCAGACGGGATGATGATGAAAGGGGGGTTTCTCTTTGAGGGTTGTCTGTATGTCGGGGAATGGCGTGCGGTGATGGAGATTCTGAGGTGCGTCCTGTACAGAGGGGCTGCAGCTGAGCTGGTTTAGTGACTGAACTTCAGCTCGAAGACTCCCGAGTGGTCAGTGAGACACTCACAGCCTGTAGGGCTGAGCCGTGTGACCCATCTCAGTAATACGGCATGTGGCTCAGCGGAGTAGGACGCTGTGCTTGTAATTGGGAGGTCAGTGGCTCAACTCCAAGGGTCGACGGTGTGATGTCACTGTTGGGCCCTTGAGCGAGGCCCTTAATCCCCAGTTACCTCAGGCACTGCCTGATCCTGCTTTCTCGATGAAAATGTCTGTCGCTTTCGATTAAAGCATCTGCTAAATAAATGTAAATGTGTTCATTCCTGTGCTTTTGTGGTCCACTCAAGGTTAATTCAAAGTCGCTTATAATGACATTACGCGCTGCCAGTCATGTGCTTCTTTAAAGGCACGGTGGTACCACATTAAAGATACTGTCACTAAACCAATTTTGGTAGTAGTTGGAATAACATTAAACACTAGAGCACTGGGAAATTAGGAAAAAAAGTACATCTCTTAGCCCAGCACTTTTATAAACGTGACACAATAATAGCTACAGTTTAAACCAATCGTTCTTTTAAAAACGTTTCAATCCCACTGAATTTCCTGTCAAGTTCTCCTCTATGTAAACATCTGCCATGAAATTGGAAGGGTCCAGCGCAGATATACCAGGAGAACACAGAGCCATGCAGTAATGGATTAACTTTCCATCCATCTCTTCTACTTAGTAGAGAAGGACATCAGTGAATCATCCATATATTCATTTTCCATAACCGCTTAACCAACGTGATGCTGTGGCAAGCCTACAGCCCGCTCCAGGAAGCTCACCACAACCTTGGGCAGGATGGCTGTACTGTGTTGGACGCCTACGATGGAGGGTTTGCTACTTGCTGAGAGACCCACCAGGGAAACAAGTGTGTGTGTGTGTCTGTGAAAAACGAATCCCTGTTTTGCTAAAATAACATCAAAGTGACTCCTCAGCATGGGCAAACTGAAGCAGCAGAAGACGACCATTCAAGGCCCGATTAAAAACCGACGCGCCAAACTCCCCCAATCAAAAACCGATGCAAATGAGAATCCCGGTGATGCCGTTGGTGATGTCGTGTGTCCATGACACTGCAATCGATAGTCAATGCCCAGCTCTGATGGGAGAATATCAAGAGGGGTCAACAAGCACATTTTATCGGGGACAATGTGATTCTTGGTGTCTAGACGCTTGCTCATCTGGGCACAGGGGTTCGAATGGAGATGTCTGTCGTGGGGCTGCATACCAACACAAGATTTTCTGAGTAGAAGAATTGACTATTTATGGGAAAGGTTGAACCAAAAATGGTGATTATCAATAATTCTGTTTTCAACGGTACAATGTATACATCTTACATTATATTGCTTTTTTAAAGGATCACAGTAACAAATCCACACATAAAAGACATTTAGATTACAATAAAAGAATATATGTGGGAGATTAAAATAACTGTATAATCTTGCAGGAAAACAAGAGCAATCTGCATTCGCATGCACCAAAAACGTCATCTTTTAAAAAAGACATTGCAAGCATTTCAACTGTTGGGGTAAATCGAAAGCAAACGTTGAAGAGCAAGAAGCTTATAGTCATCATGCAGAAACACGCCTGTTGGGGCAACAGCTGAAACACGGACAGAGACCAGGGCAGGAAAGGGACCAAGGAAAAGCAAGGAGGGAAAAGAAACAGAAAGCAACGTTAGCAGGTGAGGAAAACGATAACCAAACAGGGAAGGAAACACTTGCAAGAAGGAAGGGGTTGGAAGGGGCTGGAGTGGGCACTTTCCACATATTTTAGCCCTGTCTTCCCATTGCACGTACACATGACGTCCTGCACTTCCTGTCATGTGACTAAAGGTCAGTGGGCCCTCATTGGCTGTGTCTGAGACCACATTCAAAGATAAATACATACCACTAGCTGCACATATTTATTGCCAGATGATAAGAATAAAGCTGACGGTAATTTTTTTTATTAAAGCTGAGAAATTCCAAGGTAGATGTGTGAATTCTTTCATGTAATAATCAATATTGCACACAGCAAAATAAAATATGACATGGCATCTAATATGTTTTATATGTGCCTATGTCACTTTTCATGTTTAAACATGATATGTTTGTTTATGGCTTGTATCCATAAAACAGTTTGGCTATTTATTTGAGGAGTTTATTGTCTTGCTGCTATAAATGGATATTTAAAGCTATGACGAAGGCAAGAAGAGATTTATCAGGAAAGCGATTTATTTTACAGCTGAATAAATATGTTACCAATGAGGCGAGCGGCTTCCCAACTGACACAGGTTGTGCAATGATGAACAAACATCACGTGTGATTTTGTTTTTGTTTCGGATTAGTTTACATTTAGGTAATTAGTCAAAACGCTTCTTGTGGGGGGGGGGGCAACTTTAAAGATTACATCTGTTTACAGTTTTCCCAACCCCTACTAAACCACCTTAAAGTCATTTTTTTCTGATGTCTGGAGATCATTGTCTGAAAGCAGAGTTCAAAAGAGAAAAGCTTGGATTTGTTGTTTGACTCAGTCAGTCATCACTGATTCTTTGTGATCCCTGTCCCCCTCCGGAGGCCTGTGGGTGTTTACTGGGGTACAAACCAGCCGACTGGGACGCTCCAGCTCAGGGTGACCGAGGTGTGTAAATACAGTCAGAAACAAAGTCAGACTAGGCCTGAAACTGAATCCAGTATTCTGTGGTGGTTTAACCTAAATTAAACTGCTTTGCCCACAATTGTCCTCTTTTAAAGATAATGCAATAAGGTAAATAATTAGTCCAGCGAATGTGCGATAATTACTGTCAAGCGGGCAAGCTTTGTTTCCCCAACATCCGGCTCGCAGAGGGCTGCTAAGTGAACCGTGATGCTAAATGATTGTTTTCTTGCTGTTTGCAGGCAGATTAATTACGGATGTCGTTGAAAGGCGGCCATTTTGGGGGTGAAAAAAATTATGACAAAAAAATTCATAAATAACATAAATAAAGCCTCAGAACTGGAGGCTGAAGGTGGGCTAAATATTAATCTTTCTAGGCAAAGGATCTTCGTAAGATCCTGAGGTCCATCAGTCTGGGCCATGCTGGGAATAGCCGATGTTGTCTGGTGCAACAAAGTGAGTTTGTGTTTCTTAGCGCTGGCCATTGATTTCTCACTTCCGCTGTGTCCTGACGAATGAACCCCGGAGACGCCCACTACTGTCGCCTGAAACTTGAGACTCAAAATATCTGACAATCCATTGTGAGGCTACATTGGTTGTGTAAACAGCTCCCGCTAATTACAACCGAGGCAGCGTGCAATGCTCAGCGGCAACTCCTCATGATGTTTGTCACCAGGCAATGGCGAGTGTGGAGAGGAACCGGTGTTTTTAATCTGCTGCTGCAGACGTGTCCTTCTGAGGGCTTCACAAGAGCACGAGATCCTAGAGGCTGAGACAGCCGGAAACTCTCTGCACTGTTAGGGCACATGCCCATCCAAATGGATGGCCCTCCGCCTCATTAACGAGGACGTGCTATCTTAACGAGTGCTGCCGTCCAACGGAAGTGGCGGGTTCCTCGACTACCATCAGTGGCCTAATCCAGCGGAGTCAGAAATGCAGCGAGGCAAGGAAGGCAGAGCGAGTGTGGGAATCAAAAAGGAGGAGACGGGGGGGGGGGGGGGGGAGGGGGGGGGGG
>JAODJU010000062.1:4276363-4287356 GCA_026776725.1 Gnathonemus echidnorhynchus | reverse complement strand
CCCCCCCCCCCCCCCGCCCCAGCCCCCATCCCTTATCAGGGACTCCTTCTGACATAGGTCCCGTTTCTCATCCTCTGCCGTCCATCAATCTGGAATGGTCTGCCATCATCCCCCTGCCCCTCACTGTCAGAAAGCGCCTTTATCGCTCGCGTACATTCCATCCCGCCGCACCCCAGGGTGGAGGGGGAGTGGTGGGGGAGGGGATGGGGGCAGTGAAAAAGGGAAATAATAAATCATGAGGTGAACAAATCGAGAAGAAATCCGTTCTGTGCCACGCGCTTAACAAAGCAGCCTTAAAGAGAATCGTTTCATTGGTTGCTGCTCCTGGTCCAGACTAGTGGCTGATAATTTATCAAGGTGGCGGCAGCGAATCAATCTTAATCAGACGACGCACCGACTGTCGCCGTGGCGCCCATAATATTGCTTCCTCATCCAGTCCGTGCCCGGGAATGGTACCTGGAAGGTTCTCCAATAAGAGGGCCGGATTCTGCGTATTCCTGGGATCTGGAGACCCTGCTTCCTTGACATCATCCAGACGGCGACCAGACGACCCATTTTATGTCCACTGCCTTTACACTGTGGGGTGTTTTTAACTTAACTGGCAGTTCAGGGGAAGGACCTTGCTCAAGGGTACAATTGCCGAGTCCCCCCCCAGGGACATGGATAGTTAATTTCTGGTCGTGGGCTCAGCTCCTTAATCACTGGGTTACTCTGCCTGCTGGCCCTGTTTCCTGACCTGCTTCCAAATCAGAAGCCTTGAGAGGCATGGAGCTCCGCCGTGGCGACTCCGCTGCGTTTGTCCGCGTCGCCCCTAAGCCAGTCGGATTGAGCCTATGCTGTACTGTACCGCATGTACAGTATGCCTGAGGCCTAGGTGCCTGAGGGCTGATCTAAGACAGATCAAGTTTGCGCAGGTACCTCACCCTGTACCACCTGGAGCAGACACAACTAAAGAACCAAAGCAGATACAGATGCAGTTAAATCAGTGTTTCTCAACCCAGTCCTTGGAGAACCCCAGACAGTCCACATTTTTGCTCCCTTCCAGCTCCCAGCACACTTGAATCAATCAGGAATGCCGAATACTGGGTACAGGTATGTTGGGAGCTGGGAGGAAGCAGAAATGTGGACTCTCTGGGGGTCCCTGAGGACTGGATGGGAAATTCTTCATCAGCACGTAGTTATGATTATCTATTTTTACCTGTGAAGGTTCGGCTGTTTTGTTTACGCACGCCTTTCCCTTCCAGAAAACTGCCTCAGTGTTAAGGCTGCTCCAAATGGCGGATTTTCCGACACAAGTCGGAGATTTCAGCTCGCCCATTTTGAAAAAGTTTAGCAGTAATAGCTGAGCGCTTCCCTGACTGTATTGGGCTCATGGGCTCTCTTAATTAGCTAATTACGTAAGCGCTCGCTGCTTTGCCTCCAACGGTGGCTGAATACGATAAATAAACAATGGGAATAAATAAACTGCACCTAAGCTGGGAGTTGTTTTGGACAGAGTTGGCTAAACAAATAAATGCAAATGTGCGCGTAAACAAGCAGCCTGATCCAGCTATCGTGAGCTATACGCTTCGTCAAGACGGGGCTCGAGCGAGAGGAGATGCTGATGGCTTGGCTCCTCGTGAAACAAAGCAGCCTGTATTATTCCGAGGAAGCCCCAGCCTTTTCCTCAGTAAGCGATGAATAATTGCAGGAAACCTGGCTGTATGGTGGGACAAGGCTTCTCATGCGCCTTAGTCGGGGGTTAAACTTCTCGGAATAACAAGACTGCAAACGCCGCCCACTTAACTTTTGCTGCTTCTTCAGGATGATCCCTGGTCAGACGCCCGACCACCCTCTCTGAGTAATTAGGAGAAGAACAAAACAACAGTTCCCCATGTTTACCGACAGCACAGCTCGGAAGAGATACCCAGAAGCCCCGGGACTATTGGCCTCTCGACCTCATTTCCTCTCTCTGCATCTATTTCTGCACCTGGATACTTGCTGACTAGCGGTTCTGCTAATGCATGAATCCCAAGTGGGGCATCCCCATGCCGTGTCCCTCTAAAACATTTCCACAATTCCCCTGGTAACAAGGGGCCAATGGGAGCGAGCCGTGATGAGCAGGACTGCTGTGAGGTGTCGATACATCCTCAGTTAACCCAACGGGAGCCAATGAAACAAATAAGCGTTAAAACCATGTGGTGGCGTTCTGGAAGCCTCTTTTTCCCACTAGCCAGCTGTGGCACTCGAAACGGCCCAGAAGGTGGCGCCTCTGTGGCAATATGACAGAGGTATAAGAACAGCTCAGACTTAATGTGCAGTAATTATAGCTTACCTATAGTTCTCATTTATCCTTCACAGAAATCACATCCCCCCTCCACGCTCCCCCTATCCAATCCATAACCCACCCGTCTGTCACTCTGCAGCTGAGCCACACTTTTGTAAGTGACCTTGTGTGTGACCTTTCACTGATGGCCATGAGGAATTATGGGAGAAATCTGAGTAAATGCTGCCCGTGCCCAGGCGATGCACATCCAGCATTATGAGATCGTCGGTCTTAGATAAATCCGCCCATGCACACAAAATACATGCCCGCGTGCCCACAGAGTGCCCAATCAGAGAACAGCTTTGTCATGGATATTAACCCAAAAATGATGACCTTCCTAGGAGCCCTTTGAGGACCCCTGGCCCAATCAGAGTGGGATAGCCCTTAGCGTCGTCTTTGGGGGTTTCATGTGTAAAGGAGGTCATGGCAAAGCATTTCAGAGGGACCCTGTCTTACTGTATGAGTCTCTGAACAAAAAGCCAAAATGGAGGCTTGACTTGATCTGCGTGAGAGGTAAACAAACAGCAGCCTGCCAGGGATTCCCAGCAGCTTCAGCGGAGAGAGCTGAACCGCTCAGTGTGAGGTAGAGAGGGCTCCACCGGCATCTGGGTCGAGAGCAGGAGACGATTCTCACACCACACAGAGAATAAAGGTGACGGCTTCAGCCGTGGAGTAATCTTGCCATATTCCCTCTCTTTTTCCTTTTTGAAAAGGACATTATCTTTCTCTTTTTTTCCCGTCCTTTCACCTCCCCACTGCCATGCACTAAATAAGTATTAAAGGTGATGGATTTTGAAGGAACGTTCTGGAAACTGATGCTCCTCAGCTTTGCAAGGAGGTTTTCCTTTGAGTGTTTACCTTCCAGAGCTTTCTGGAATGGGAAGCCTTACCCAGCGGTTCCATTAACCAGAGTTTTCATTCAGGTTTCCTGTTCTGAAGGATGAAAGGGTGACTGTTTTATCAGAAGACAAATAAACTGCAATTTAGTGGGACTTATCCCGGAACCGCGGCCAATTCTAATTTCTCGACCAAACAGGAGTTCTCCGTTCCAGGCAGACCTCGGCCGGCCTGTAATGTGTGTGGGAATTGTGAGCTTCTTAAAAACTGATTCTTGTTCAGTTTCAACTGTCAGGGCAGCTGCCAAAACATTATAATCTTTCAGGCACCTGAGTAGAAATCAGATTAAAGATCATCTGAACTGAAGTCACTCCTGATCTTAGGGCTGGAGGGGCGTGCCGTAGCTGCCCTCCTCACGTTTATTTACACCTCTACAGGCGTCCATCTTGCCATCCTGAGGTACGATAAAGAAGCCTGCAAAGAGAAGGAGGGGGGCAGCTTGGTCTCGTTTAGTCTGTACAGGGGGACCATAAAGTATATAGACAGCCTATCTGGATTCTGTCAGTAAGGCACTATGAAGCTGCTACAGCAACAAAGAACATTGGAACTCTCAGTACTGCAATGCTCCCATGCCTATTGCTGATTATATGTGTAAATGTGCAATGTCGTTTATTGTAAGGTTAGGTTTTTTAACCCTCATGTGAAGCAAATGGCAAATTTACACATCCAGGACCAGTCAAAAGTTTGGACACATCTACCCATGAAAAGGTTTATTTGTACTGTTCTCTACATTTTAGAATGATTAAAGACATCACACGTATTAAAATAAAACAAAAATAATTTGTTGGTGGGACAGGATGTGCAGATTGGGATTCAGAAGGTGGCTGGTTCGAGTCCCTGGGTTGGCAGAATGACCCCACCATTGGGCACCTGAGTAAGGCCCTTAACCCCTATTGCCCCATGGACTGGCTGACCCTGCCGTCTCCTCTATGGCAGTTCCATGAGGTGGCCTGCTGGGGTGCTTTTCCAGCTGTCCTGAAGGAGGTCCCACATATGCTGAGGACTCACTGGCCGTTTTTCCTTCACTCTCTCATCAAACTCCTCCAAAGCCATTTGCACTGTGCTTAGGTCAGGTGGCCAGGTCATGTGATGCGACACAATCACTCTCCTTTGTAGGTGGCTTGGGGTGTCCAAATGTTTGACTGGTACTGTATGCAGACTATAAAGATTATTATTATGATTCTAAACTGGCTAGAGTGACCAAAGCTGGGAACTAGACGTGTGGAGGGGGCAAGAGCTGGTGAGACTGGTAGGGGCCCCAAGGGGACGAGCTGGATCTGGAGAGCCGGGAGGGACTCGGCACGCTGCCGGCCTGCGGCGCGGACACCTGCGGCGAAAACGGGAACAAATCGATGCCGGTGTTCCTACAAGGCCGCGGGCATCGATCTCGCTCCCTGGCGACCGAGTTAGATACCCATTCGGAGAGGAGTCACGCAGTGGAGACAATACTTTTCTGTGCGGGCGAGGGCAGCTGCGGAATGTGCCGGAACAGCAGGTGGACTGATTGGCTTGGTTTGTGCAGAAACCCTGAGTGAAAGGCAGGAACTGTGAACAGGGAACAGAAGCCAGCGGGTCACGCGCACCATGCTGTAACCCTGTTTCTCTAAAGCTTTGACTTCCTTAAAGCAGATTTTGATGCTGATGTGCCTGTGAGTGCTTAGCACAGAGAATTGTGGGTAGGATTCAAGCCTGATGATTTTCTTGTAATTTTGCAGCAGCAATGCCTCGAATCTACTGATTCTTGGGACCGATGATGCAGATCTGATCTCAGTGGGAGCTTATGGTGTCACCTGTGTCCCTAAAACTCTGAACCATGAATCACCCCCCCCCCCTTCCAGGGCTCTTATGTAGGGGGAACCAGACAGAGGGCTACAGAGATGGGTAGCATGTATAAACCCTAAATGCAATTCTGACTCATGTCACATGACCAGCGGAGCAGCACCAACAATCCCACACGGGCAGTACCGCATTGCATGCATCTGCAGTGCATAGGTATTACAAAGCTGGGCTATATCTGGCAGTGGGTATGATAAGTGAGGCAGTTATTACCAGTCGAACCTGTGCAATGGACAGGATAGGGGGCAATTAAGGCGGCAGAGGCAGCCAGCTGGTCCCTGCGGCACTGCGGCCATCTGCCCGACTCCACCAGCGAGCCGCGCTGCCGTCCGATTGACAAATCAGCTTGTTCTTTGGGCCCAAAATCAAACTCGTAAGACTGGCTCCCCCCATGATTATTCATCCCCCCCCCCCCCACAAAGTGCACAAGACCAGGGGTCATAATCTCCCCAGGGAGGCATCTAGTGGCTGACTGTACAAGGCCCCCGACTCCTATCGGTGCACTGAAATGCTAAAATACAACAGCATGCTCAGCTGGTCGATGTGCAGTGGCAAACCGGGCCAAGTTGGACTGGACTGCGTACATCTGTGAAGGTCAGTTGGCCAATGAACAAGGTTTGGGCCAAAAGTTCTGGTTTTGTCTGTAACTAAGGTAACTGGATACATTCAACACAGTAAAAATGCAAAAGGAATCCTAGTAACATTTAATTCCATGGCTATAAATTATAATTAAAGACAAAAAATTACACATTGTGTCTCTTGTGAAATTACATATAACATTATGTTAGATACCTTCGAGTGATGTTTAAAAATACTCAGGATGTAAGCATTAATCAGGTTTAAGATGCTGATTTAACTAGAGTTAAATTTCTGTCTAAAAGAACTGACTTTATAAAGATTCTGAAATGTCAAATATAATAATGTCAAATCTGTTAGAGCGTTATCAAACTGGGGGGGAGGGGGGCAAAGGAGGAGGTGGTTTCCATGGTGATCCTGTTGCTACAATATTCCCCTTTGAAATAATGAGCTTTCAGCTAGAGATGTCAAATCGGTGGCTGCTGATGTTCAGGATAAGGATGGTCAGAGGGGTTGCACTTATGTTCAGCTGGCCCACAAATGAGCATAATTGCTTTTGGTATCACCTGTCGTTCCTCCAGGTCAAAGGAGAGAGACCTATGGTGGATAATGACTTTTATAAGATTTGTTTCAGGGAAACATCCTACAGACCACCCATACCTTTGACTAGACTCATATGAAAGACTGTGCCATGTGACAGAAAAACAGCACCCCCTACTGAGCATTGCCATTACACCACATGACTGAAAAACAGCACCCCCTACTGCACGTTGCCATTACACCACATGACTAAAAAAACAGCACCCCCTACTGAGCATTGCCATTATGCCATAACAGAAAAACAATGCCCCCTACTGCATAATGCCATTACACCACTTCTCCAGGGGTTTTGGTCCAACATGGTTTTGGTCCAAAATGTTCAATGTTGAGCTAAGCAGCGAAAAAAGAACACAATTCCTACAGGTTTCGAAACAAGGGGCACAAGGGAGAGTCGTTAAAATCATTAAAAGTGATTCCTGTCACAGCAGAATAACGAGCCATTAAGGGCCAGGGGCAGCTTGTCCGATAAATCACCGATTAGGCCCCGGCTTTGAGGCGACAGGGGGCTTTGGTGTCCCGCCGTACAGACATTAATCATGCAGAAATGACAAGTGGACAGAGTCTGAGCTGGGGAGACCGGGAAAAACGCGGAAGGCAAAAGTCAGGACAGGAATTAATCCAGTGCTTAACCGAGTCATTTTATACCCTCCAAATAAAGGCCACAACAATATCCATAAATAACTACATTAAACCAGAATTAAAATAGTCAGTGTCAGGTCAACCAGCATCTCCAAATCCTGGTCCTGGAACAATCTGTATATACTGGTGCCTTATAACCAGTTATCCAGGGATGGGTTTGGAGCCTATCCCAGTATAAAGCACAAGGCAGGACAGACCCTGGGTGGGATGCCAACTCCTCACATGGCACATACACATACTTCATCACAGGCGCACCCTACGGGCAAATTTAGGGATTTTTAGGCGTTTTGTCTGTAGAATGAGTAATACACTCCATAATGCAATTATGACCAATTATTTAAGTAGAGCACTGGAAAAGGGTGTCCCAAGCAACCAGAATATTGTGTCATTATGTTAATCACGCCAACAAAAACCACTAAAAGTAAAGCAGTCGGTGACTCGTGTTTGTCGTGGGGGAGGGAGCTGGTGGCTGGGTGGTTGGAAGCTCGACGATGCGAGGCAGCAAGACGGGCAGCCCAGGGCATTTTGTGGCACAGGCTTGGAAGGCTGCTCACGGAGCACAGGGCCAGCCTGGAAAGACCCCCCCCCCCCCAACTGGCAAGGAGAAACGGACGCTCCCTAATTGGAGTGAGGAGAAAAAAAAAAGTGGGATGATCAATATGATATGTTTCTGTTTCTAAAGGAAACCGACAGAGCAGGGAAGGTATTTAGTGCATGGCAGTGAGGAGGTGGAAGGATGGAAAAAAAGAGAAAGATAATGTCCTTTTCAAAAGGAAAAAGAGAGGGAATGTGGCAAGGGGTCAAAAGAGAGGGAACGACCGAGAGGAAGAGTGGGAGGAGTGGTGGGATGGGATGGGCCAGGCTGCAGGTGCTGCCTGCGAAAGCAGGAATCGCCGCTCAGTCCATAAGGTGACCCGCTCTGCCGGACGACATTAACAAGCCCAAAGGCTGATGGGGCAGCTTCTCATTCCTGACATCCCATAATGACCACGCTGGCGCTCGGCGACAGGCCGGTGCTGTTTGCATGTCATACTGCAGCCCAGCGGTGCTCTGCCCTGTCATTTCAGGGTAAGAGAGAGTGTTCCTCCTCTGATCTCTGTCATCCTACATTTTGCCTTTGAACAGAAGCACCACAATGGCTTCTGCCTGCGACACCCCCCCCTTCTCCTGGGGGAGACCCCGGCAAGACACGCAGGGTCTGCGAACGTGCCACTGCACTGCCATTCATGTGTCAATGCAAAAATCGCACTGCGCCTTATAAACACACCGCTTGCCTATTTTGACAGCCTTCCGCCCCCCGATCCCCCACTGCATTTTGACATACATGGCATGTGTCCCGATGCTAACTGAGTTCCTGCATCACCAGAGAAGATGTTTGGCAGTAAGACCTCCTTGGTAGACGAGTGTAACCTTCAGTCGCTACTTTTTGGCTCGTGTCTTCCATCCGTCCATCTTCCAACTGCTGGTCTTTCTCAGTATGTGTACTTGACCGTACTGGTTTAACATCATTTTCCATTGCTGAACACCAGTTCCAATACTAAGAACACAAGTACACCAGGACTGTAAAAATCCCTGGATGTTGGTCTTGCTCCGCCCCAAAAATCAAGGATGCATCGGCTGCATCCTCACTAAATGAGACCAATCCTATGATTAGTTGCAGCCCAAGTTCATTCTTGAGAGGCAAATTAGCAAAGTCGGTTATACCAAGAGCAGAAGTACGATCTTTGAGTTGGTTTTGAGAAACACCCCTTACCTTGGTCAGGGTCATGGTGGGGAGGGGCCATCCCAGGGGGCAGAGGGAAGGGAAGCCAGTCCACTCACACACGCGTATATTAGGGGCTTTAGTTAGCTGCAGGCCTGACTATGGGAGGAAAGGTGTGGGAAACCCAGACGTCACAAGAAGAACATTCAAACTCCACACACACAGGTGGGATTGGAACCAACAACCCTGGAGGTGTGAGACAACCTATTGTGCAAAAAAACAGCTGGCAAAAGCAAAACCAAATCTAAATGTCTCCACCGGCACAATACACGACATACAAATAACTAGCAACAGGAAATCAGTATCACTAAAGGGCAAGGTTCCTACATAATAATCATTTTAGCCCTAAAATCTCCAAGAGAACACAGATGTAGTAAATTGAAGAAACGCAGACTTGAATGTTCTTCCTGCTAAGGACACATTTTTCCACTGAAGTGCAATACCAGCGGTTATACCCCAGCCGCATAACAATTCATATTTTCATACCTTTCCAGCTGGCCCTCTGTTTGATTGGGTCCATGCTGTGATTTAGTGCCTACTCAGTCAGGGTGTTTGACAGCAGAGCTACCCATCAGCCAGTGCAGGTAAAGTGGCAGGACTGTCCATCACATCCAATGCAGCATCTGTAGCCATAACCATAATTTTCCTTGACTCGATTATAATCTCATATTGGTCTTGTTCCTTGCTTTTAATTAGCGTTACGACAAACAGCATTAATCAAAACTCTGAGAGGGAGATGTGTCGAGCATCTGTGGTATGGTGGCTGAGTCGGATGACAAAACAGATTAATTCCCATCCCGTAATGATGGCCCCCACCCTCCCAGATGACGGGAATACGATACGCAAAGCCAGTTCAAGGGGTCAGTGCCAAAACGCAAAGTATGAATCGGCTTTGCGTTCTCTCTTTGCAGTGTCTGGGAAAGCCTGGGCTCCATTAAATGACTTTGTGCGCCACAGGACACAAAAATATAAAAATGCCCTATTGCTGCTAATCGGCACCTGGACACGGGCCTGCAGCATTATAAAACGATGATTTATAGACTCGGATCGTCACGCCTTAAAGCGGCTTGTTTCCTCATCAGGCTGCCCCCTCCTGACATGGAAAAATCTGAAATCACAGTAAAAAAACAAAAAAACAAGCACTGGAACAATCAGCTCCATCGCTTTGATATACTGTCCGTTTACAGAGGACAGCCAAAGTCACACATCAGGCCAAGATAACAGGCCCAACTGCAAAGCGCAGAGGTCCAGGGGCTGCGCAGGGGCATCTTAGGTCCCTGGCCACCATTTCTCAACAGGTCTGGGCCTTGGGTCAGCCAGCCGGGACCAGCTTGCCGGATTCCACTGCATCTATGTCATGGCCACGTCTTTCCAAAGACGATGTCACCGCTTCCCGGCTGGGGTCGAGGCATTAGTTTAACCTAGTGGGCGCTGCTCATGACTCAGCTAACCATGCAAAAATTCTTTGCTTTCTTGCAGCGGGGTGCTTACAGCGATGCTCTGCGGCTAAGAATGGAATGAACCCAAATGACCCGCGTGTGACAAATTCAGCAACAGAACCGCAGTGCCGCTCAGCTGAAGCCCGTGGCAGCGTCCGCTTCATGTCTGCGGACCAGAGCTTCAAATAATGAAACAGAGACTCCAGAAAAAACAGAATTCCTTCAGTCCCAAAACTGCCTCTTCTTTCAGCATCTCCGTCCTCCCCAATACGTCTTGACTGATATTCCGATAGTTAAAATGGTCCCAGAGGGCTCAGGGACAAACGTGTCTTACTCCTTCCTGCGTCGAGACGTTTAACAGCTCAGCTGACTCAGAAAACAGGAACACGGAGCTACGGCCGCAGGCGAAATCCCCACAGCTCTGCATTCGGAATTAAAATTAAGCCAGCGCTAAGCTCATGATTTCAGCACTCGAATCCCTCTCTGGCGACGCACAAGGTGGGCAGAACCGCGAGCAGGAGTGAATGGCAGTGACTTCCTGGTGACGAGCAAGATCTACCGAAGTGAGATTACTCAAGTCCCGTTTTCATTTTACCTTTACAGCTTGGCTCGCTTATGGTGATTTCTGTAGACGAATCAGATGTGGTCTTGTCACCTACACCTGGCAAATAAAAATGGGCACCTTTCTTGGCAGCCTCCTGTCCTGATTGGGGGTCACAGCATCCAGGATATAAACAAATGATGCTTCACAGTGCAGCGGGTATGGCACTCGAAGCCAAGGGTGCGTTATCACCATCCAACGTTGGCAGGTGAGGTGTAGGGGGGTGGCATGACCTCTGAGTGTGTCTGTGATCTGCTGGTGGGTGATATTCACTTGTGTGGCATCCCGAGGAGGGGGGGTGGGGGGGGGGCGCACTGCCACACGTCTGTCCAGAAGCT
>JAODJU010000062.1:4265425-4276263 GCA_026776725.1 Gnathonemus echidnorhynchus | reverse complement strand
GACCTAGGGGTAGTGGGTGGGGCGGGGGCACCGATGCTTGGCGAGCTGCCCTCGTGTGGCAAACAGCTAAATACGCTGGCTGTAGCCCATTCCTGCTGGACCTCATAAACGCTCCGCTTTGACGGATGACATCGCTAAATATAGGGTTCCCGGCAAGACAGGATGCTTGATCTTCCTGTCCCGGCCCCTCCATCGCAGAGCCGCGTCGTCACCCAGCTGGTCGCCGGGCGGAGTTTAATCGGCCGCTGGGAGACTGGAACGTGGACCACCGCTGGCGGTCTGCCTCTCTGCCGCAGACACACCGGCTCCATATAAGGGCACCCATTTCCACACACGACCTCACGACCTCTGGTCCTCCCCAAGAAGAAGGCGTGGGATGCACCCCCTAAAACCAGTGGAGCCAGAGAACATGCCCAGGCCAAATGACTCAGCTTAGAAGTGGGGGAAGAGGTGACCATTCTCCCGCACAGCAGGGAAAATAGCAGCGGCCCCCAAGGGACTGTGACGGGCACATTGTCGATTAAAATTTAATTCTGGCTGAAAGGAAACGGTCGATAGAGGGTGAAGGGATGGAGAAAGAACAAAGGACCATTAAAAACTCAATCAAAGACTCGCCAGTTGGCAGAAATGGCAGCAAGTTCATCGATCCGCCGTGATAGACGATAATCAAGAATATTTTGCTGTCACAAATGCACGCACCATACACACTGACACACAAACACAGAGGTGTAGGAACTAGGGGGGGACATATACTTTAATTTTAATTATTAAGTCGTGTCCCCACCAATACCAAAATCTCTCCTATGCCATTGTGCACATATGCATTATATTCTCATTGCTATGACCTCTCCCAACAGCAGGGGGTGCCAGTCCCTACTTGGACCCTGTAGCAGAGGGGGCCTCCACCTATGACCTTGTATTGATCCCAGGAGGTCACATGGTTGCTTGGGAGCTGCGGTTACTTTCGGCTTTGTATATAACCAGCACGCCATAGTCTTGGATTGTATTTCCTATTTGTCATGACCACAGCTGACCAATGGTTAGCATTTGAGTGATCTGAACTTTGTGAGTAAAGCCCTGTCCCTTCCTATTCCCTTGGCACCACTGGCAGGTTTACCAACTCGTCCGATTCCGCAGCTGGGACCTGCCCCAATCGATCCTCACTTAACCTCCGCTGGAGCGATGTCCGGTGGCTGTTTTCAATTAGAGGCTCAACCGACGCTGAAAGATGCTCACTACAGGCAGCACACTGGACACCTAGGGGCCTCCACAGCACACACACAGTGAAGGTGAAGACCTCCTTCACCACCAATAAAAACACTGGGATAATACCCAGAGACTTCATTTCCGTAGCATGCACATTAACAATGGTGACCCACCTTCTTAATTACACTAACTCCTTCTGCACTCGTTAATCACCATGGCTCTGTCGCCTATGATGTAATATGACTGCTCACTGCTCCTAGGTGCTGCTTGTTTTCCATTTTATGGGTCCACCCCCCACCCCCAAAAAATCTCCTTGCCAACAGCGATCAAAGAGCTCCAAAGGTGGGAGATGAGGGGATATTTAATAGTTGGAAATTTACTGCCACAGATAATTTCCAAGGCTTTTGTTTCTGCTGCAGAAGCTTACGGCCACTTTGCTGTGATTTAACTTAAATAAACAGCAGTGAAATTTCCAGGACTGGGGGGGGGGGTTCCAGCCAAAACAGCCAGTGTGCCTGGACCGAGCTATCCACACAAATCCTGTCCCAGGACAAAAAAGCCTCTTAAACAGTGTCCCGAACAGGGCTGACCCCGCAGGAATCAGTCCACTCAGCACAGTGTTAAACGTGTCGGAGCAGGGCTTCTGTTCTGCTCATTCGTTTCAGGGACAAAAAAACATATACAGTGACTTTTATCACCCTATTTCCATCTGCTTATGAATAGACAAGGTGCGTGTTGCAATTAATTAATTAACTAATTAATGCAAATGAGTGAGGGTCATCTCTGGCTCATCATGTTAGGATGCAGTGCATGTGATCAGGAGGTCGTTGGTTCAGATCCCATGAATAATCTGCGGGCTAAATAAAAATAAAACAAAAGTTATGATAAATAAATGTAAATAATTCACTGATAGCCAGCAGGAAAAATCTGTACCTGGCCAGTGAATTATGCCCCCCCCCAAAGGCTAGCCTCCCCTCCTGCCACATCACTGCCTCTGAGCCGTTGCCCGATCACAAATCTCACAGTCGCTCTATTTTCGATTCTGTTATTTCCATTTTTCTCATTTTATATCCTAACCCCCCACCCCTCTTTGGAAGGGAAGCAGGGCCACGTAAAAAATAAATTTAAACGAGCAGTGAAAGGAAACATTTTCCGTCGTTAATGTTCATTAAGGGAGGGGATGCGTGAAGATTATTTGGCTACTCCCCAGTGAAGGAGCCCAGACCTCAGCATCGCCTCCGGCAAACGGCAGGTCACGCGGCGAGCTCGAGACGCTCCCTGTCCACCGGTCCTCAGAGGACACCCCCTCCGAGTGGCACCGCGCAGTGGCCCATATCCTAGAACGTGGCTCTGCTGGGCGGCGGGCCGAAGGCGGTGATTGGCCCGTACCGCGAGGCCGAGCAACAGCGGGGAGTCGCTGGCCGGCAGACAGACACTGTGGCTGACGCTTAGTGTCGATAAACGCCCCCGAATGGATTCCGAAGTGCCGGCGTGGCATTCAAGCCGTCTGAGGTCAAAGGAAAAGGGCTTCACCGGCTCCCCCAAGAAGCATTGTGGGACACTTAGGAAAGGCAGGTCATGCCTCGTGCTGCTTGTCATCCCCCCCCCCCCCCGGATTTCGCCTGGATCTGTGCGCCTGCTGCGTCTGACTCACGTGCTACAGCCAGCAGTTCAATCAAGGCTAACGTCAGCTTCCCACTATCTGCGGAGGACACACTTCCTGTCACATTCTGCAACAAACCCGCTCGCAGGCTAACTCGCGTGCTGCACGTCAACCACCGGTGCCGCTATCCTGACTTCATACGCCTATACCAGAAAACTGAGGTCACTTTATGCTATTTGTCTGATGTATTCAAAGTCAGAGGTTTCACAGACGGCACAAGTGTGAGAGATTGTCTTTTTTAACCAGTACGTGCAGAGAATATCTACCTAGCGGACATACATTGATGTATAGCTTTGGTTTGGAAGTTAGCCATGCAGGGAGTGTACAGCGTAGAGGAATTCCGAGCACGTAGAACAGGAGGCAGCTGACACATATGAAAAACAAGGAAGGATGAAAACGCTTATGTTCGTTCCTGCATCACAAAGGGATACAGACCATTATAAGAGGCCAGGACACAAAAGGAGAATCATTTCGAGAACAGTAAAATAAAACAGCTCTCACAAAGCAGAGCTCGATTAGGAACTGTTTTTGCAAATTTGGGGATGTGAGGTGGGTGTTAATCTGCACGAGACACTCAGTGAGCGTCAATCAGGGGGACAAAGAAACAGAATGAACAGACAGAAATGGGCAAATACAAACTGAGAGGGGTCACCTGACAATTAACCTTAAACATCAATGGCCATCAAATCACCCCCACCTCACCCAGCGGGAAAACAGGACCTGAGCATGAAGAAGATTCTGGAATAATGGCTGTCGGAATCCACCCCGATAACAAAACAGCAACAATGCGTCGGTGAACTTGGAAAGGATGAAGGAAATCAGTTGAAAGCACTGACGGTTATGTAGCTAATTAAGCCTTTGGTCATATCTCGAGAAACAAATGTGGCTGTTATGTCAAAATACTGCACAGTAAGCAGAAGCAACCAGTTAATATGCATGGCATGCCCTCAGCGGAGGAAGAGGACGGAATATTCTAGAAATGAAGACATCTTAGTCCCCAATGGCAGGCTGTCCAGCACTCTAGAGTCACTGTGGGGGGCAGAGGTGCAGTGTGTGTGGGGGGGTGGTCAGCGTAAACAGATGTGAGAGGTACGTCTCAGCATGAAGCGGGCGGGATGGAGCAGGACACGCGATCGGGAGCAGAGAGGGAGGACGTCAGGGCCGGCCTGAAGGTACAGCCATTCCCAACTTCGAGATGCTTTAAGCCTCGACAGCAAAATTGGATCTGATATGAGTCGCACACTGTAGCCGCCTGAGGGGGGTGACTGAGGAACGGTGGGATTTGGGGAGGGATGCTCATGTGCTTTTCTGTAAAGTGACTGGGGGGGCGCTTTGAAAACCAAAGAAGCAGTTGCCGTACCGACCAGCTGGGCTGGATGGTCAGACAGGAGGGCTGAGGGTTGGGCTGATTCCTCAGGCAAGATACTTAAACTTCTGCTAAATATCCACCTGTAGAAGTGGGCGGGGTCTCAAAGGCTCATTTACCGTAAAAAGACTCTGGGTATGAAAAGATGCTGAGAAAATTACAGAATTATGAAACACCTGACCAGAGTCTCTGTAGAGTTTCAGAATGCTGCAGAGATGTAGATCCATGGAGTGTCTCCGTAAAACAAACTAGACCTGACTACTCATAATTAAAACATGCTAATAATAAATGAACTCCAATCCCGCCAAAGCCAGCATCTCTTGGCCAACAGTAAGGAAAGGAGAACTCAGGCCGGGCCAGATGATTTCTGGAAATCCAACGGCCCGCTACTGGAACGCACCATTAGTCAGGGTTTCCAGAGGGGCTGAAGAGAGATTAAATATCTCAGGCCCTGGAAACCACACAACAAGGAGCCTGTGTGCTGGCTCTTATCTCACTTTTCATTTCAGTTTATTTACCAAACCCAGATCCCTATCTGTACATTTCAAAAGTCTTCTGAGAGCGAGACTCTTCACGAGCAAGAGGAATTCAACGGTGAAGGGGAAAAACACACACACACACGCCGAATATTAATAAACTGGAAAAGGAGAAAGAAACGAATTTGCTGCTGCTTGAAGCCCCCAGTCCTAACCTGCTAGCAGAAGGATATCAGGACGACAGGCTCTTTGCAGTGGGTACATCGTCACCATAGAAACAGTACACACAGGCCAAAACAACACGGCACGGAACAGAGCACGAATCGAGCGCACTGGCTGGTCTCTGCGTTACATGGAGAACCACTTAAGAGCACTCTTTTTTTTCCCCAGCCTATTCCAAAGGTTTCAGTACAGGCCTGAAAGGAGGGCTAATCCCAAGCTCTGCCGAGAGGCTTAATGTAGACAATGTGAAAGGCCTGGTGGGACAGCCCAGCCAGCCCCGCACCAAAGGCCCCTCAACGTGAAAATCCTACATTTGGCCACACCCGGCTTCTGGGGTTTTAACAAGAAAAATACACACTTCTCACAACCTGCATCCCGGCATCTGTCAGCCGTATCTCACTCTCTTATATTTTGAAAACCACAGCTCTATCGCTGAGGATATTGATTAAAATGCATCACGACAGGCCTGCACTTCAAAACTAAAGCGTAAATCAGTCGCCTCCTCCAGTAATCAGCAAAAAACCGAAAGGAATTATCACACACGCGTATTTCCTAACAGTCTATGATGAAGATGCTCTGCGGACTAATCTGTCCCGATTAAAGGTGCCGTCTCAGAGGGAGGTGCGACGCTGACGTCAGTCCTCTCGCTTTCCGCATCTGCATCCTGCTTTCCGCGTCTTCTGTGGCTGGATTTTTATGTGCTGCCGTCTTTCAGCACTTGGCGTCTGAAGGTAAATCCGCGGGCGCGACTCCGCGTGCGGCACTGCGTGAAACGCAGCGCGTAAACATTTGCCAAGTGACACAAAGGCGCCCGAAAGGGAAAAGATTACTTCCCCATACATAAAGCGTGCCAGAGCAAGCATCCCAGATGGAGCACACAGCTCATCTCAATACACGCCGCACTGCCTATTATTTGCATGAAATTGCCTTTTTGAAAGATTGAGATGTGTTGGGAAGTCCATTCACCTCCTTTACTTTGATCCCTCCATCAGTTACACCCAGGGCATAATAACGGGCAAGAAATCGCCGGATCTCCTTCGACTGCGGTTCGGCTTCACGGCGCTACGCACCAGCAACGCCCCATCGGGAGCGTGTTCAAGTAGGGGACCACCCATCTCTGAGACAGCCCCCCCCATGTAAAAAGGCTTAACAGAATTTAACAAAATGAAAAAAAAAAATGGCAAAAAAAAAACAAACGCAAAATCTAGGTGTATTAGCATTGCAATCAGCTTTTAAGCAGGACAACGTCTGTGAATATCAGTATTCCCCAGGGACGATTTTAGATCTTTTTTAAGGTGGGGGGCTTAAGAGAGGCCGTAATTCTTATAGATGGATCAACCTTATCATTAGCCAATGATATAGTTCGAATTAGTGAGTGACAGGGGATGGGGCACTCTGAGGGCCAATCAGCTTTCAGCTGGGACCAGTGTCCCTCTGGTCCCACCCATATCTACCCCCCTGTTGCTCCCTCACAACGTGACCCTGAATGTGGACAGGGACACGTTGGTATCATTCAGCTTGCTGGTGCAGCCCCCGATGCTCCCGTCTGTTCAGAAAATGCACATTTAGTGTCTCCCCACCACATCTCAGCTGGAATCCTTAGATTCGGTGAAATGCTTCAAAGACAGTACAGAAGATCTTCCACACAAGAAATCAGAACTTCATATCAAGACCCATGCGGTGCAACACATATGCCTGGGGGGGCCACTCCTCTGTCTCTAAGAGCCCCTCCCCTCTCAGACCCCGCCTCTTCTTTTTTTTTTTTTTTTTAACGGACCGGCCAGGTCGCTAACAGGCTGTGACATGTGTACGGTGACCCTGGCTCTGGTGATGCTTCACCTGTCATGAGTGTTCTCTTGAGATTTTGGGGGGGCGGGGAGGGTCATTATTTGCACACGGAATTAGATGTGAGTGCTGTGACCGCCTAGAAATATCCTAACAAACTGAAGAGGCCAGACGCTTGACTGGGCTTTCATTATAATTGCTTAATGACGCTGGATTCTAATTAGGCTGCAGGCTCAAAACATCACCATCAAGAAGAACACTTGACATTAATTTTTATTTGTATTATTTGTATATATTGGTATAAACCAAATTAAATTTTGAATCCCTTCCATCCACATGACGTAAAACCCTGTGGGTAATTAATGAAGTATGCTAGCCATTAAAAAAAAACTGGATTTCATTTAGAAAATTCAACAAAAGTATTCTGTTAGATTGCATAAATAAACAGACGAGGGAATCGGAGCTGTTTTGCTAGGGTATGCTTAGCACACTCCAAACACAGTTACAGGAGGGGCAGAGTTTCCATACAGATAATTGGGCTGTCGACCTAACGTGTCTGAAACATGAGAGCCTGGATGGGGGCTCCTCATTGTGACGAGCCTATACACGATCCATCGCCTGCTGCTTTCCTGCTGCTGGGAAATGCTGTGCACCGAACCTCCAGGTCACCAGGGGGCGCCCTCACTGTGACAAGGTGTCACATCCACACCGGGATGAATTCCTGGCAATGAGTCTCACACGCTATGCCTTTTGACCTTTCTCTTAGCCATGTTTATGCTCTGCCAGTCCCTCAGGCTTCCCCAGCCCTTAGACCTCAGGCAAGCCGACCCTTTATACCCTTTTGCTACATGAATCGACAGGAGGCACCGGAGAAGCGATCAACTGACATAGGATGGGTGTATTCTGAACAGCATGAGCCTTGCTGTAAGTGGAAGCTAGCAATGCCTGTGAATGGGAGGGTGTGGCTTATGAGAAGGCGAGTCACATGATCACGGTTTGTTAAAATGATTAGTTCTGCCCCATGGGCCACATTCATGTGTATTGTATAGATGGTCCAGATGCCCGCTAAATTTAACTTCTTCCCTTCCTGCATCTGCAGCCCTCCTGTTTTCTGCTGATACGCTCTGTGCCGTATCAATCCCTTCCCCGAGCCCCGACTGAGTTACTCCTGACCTGGAACGCCCAGTTACCCATTCCTTCCCCGTCCATTTCCATGCCTCTCACCAGCTAGCTTGGGAGAAAAATCACAGTGTTACTCATTTGGTAATTCACAGCTCAACATGCAGTCAAAATAATGATGAACGTCAAGCATAGCGAATGGGCCTTTCTGAGCTCCAGCAAATTGGCGGCCCGTGCCTCCCTTCCCCGGGCGGCTGCGTGTCCGCCTCGCCGGTGAGGCGGATGGAGGCAAGGAGGAACAAGAGTGCTCGGCGTAAAATAACGAGCTGTTTCACAACGACCTGCTAACAAGATGGGGGGGGGGGCGGTCGTCACAGGGACCTGCAGGCTGCGTGACCATGCATAAGGGAACTTTTGATCAAACGATGCTTCCATCGAACGAGGCGAAACAAAGAGAGCGGGAAGAAAGGGCGAGGCTGGCGCTAATGAAGGAGCAGGAAGCTAACGGCAGGCTAATCAGAATAACTAACACTGGCTATGACCTTTCGGGCGATTTTAGCGCACAGGCTAACATTTCATCAGTGTGACTACACGCCTAACAGCAAGACATGACAGTGCACATCATATACTAAAGACCACAATACCAAAACAGGACATAAATTTGCTCTTCCCCTTTAAGCAGCTGGCTTTTAAAAGCTTCCATCGTATACATAATGCATACATAATAACTGAGCCGATTAACTCAAATCTTTGCCAAGTTTAAAGCTTTGTTGAGACAGTTATACTATCTCACGACGGCTGGGCTGAAAAGGAACAATTAATCATTGTTTCCAAAGACATCCATCACGCTCCTTAATGATGACTACACAATATATCTTAATAGCACGACGTAAAGCAGGTTCAATGTAAGGGGTAGGATTTGTGAGGAAAAGTGGTTCTGTTCTTTGGGGAACAATGTGGATGACCGTGATAAAGTGTTTCCGGTTGGGTACAAAAATGTCCAGTTCTTTCTGTTTTTGGCTGCCTGACATTTCTGTTTGGGGTAATTGCGGTTTCTTTGGTGCCTTCTGCCAAACATGCAGGACCTTCTATTGTGTGCGCAGAAGCTACATGTGACACTGGGACAAACCATTAGAGGTGGCGGCCGTCTGCGGCGCCGACGGCCTGTCGAGCTGCTGCAGCTCAAGCGAGACCCGGGTCGCCCCTCCCACAGGTACACCACTAGTGGGTCTCCAGACAGGCCCTATTGCTGCAAAATCCATTGGTTCCCTAACCCAAGCAGAAAAAAGCACAAGGAGAACTATTAAAACCTCCCCTAAGTGTGTGAAAAATGGATCGGGCTGATGTCATGTGGCACCACGCCACTCCCTCCAGCTACACACGGGCCACGATCCACTAGGGGGCGTATCCACGCCCTGTCATTGCCATCAACGTTACTAGCCACCTTTCAGCTCCTCAAACGCTCTGGAGCTCCGAGGCTGCAATTAGCGACGCTGAGAATGACTAGTGACAAAGCACATCAAATTGGGCAGTCAACACGTTTAATTGGACAAACTAATTGAACGAATCTGCAGATGAACTGAATGAAGAATTTTCCTCTGATTAACAGCGCACGCACGTGCTGGTCCATTATGTTGCCTGGCGTCATGGAAACCGTGACCTCACGTTACCTCACGTCTGTGCTGGGGACCAACAACGGTCAGCGTACGTCAGGAATGCCTGGTCTGCCATTTTCTTATGAGAGGGATTCAGTCCCCTGAGGGAACGTCTATTTAATATGAGCGAGCGCAAGAGGATGAGTGAACGGACTCGGTAAGATTTACTAACCACCTGAATTAAACTAGGCAGGTGCGAGGCCGTTTTCCTCTTAGTCGACAAAAGACTTTAACTAGAAACGCAGACATATCTAGCATTAACTGATCTTTCTAGTAAATTCTGGACATTCTGGGAGACAAAGTGTGAGCGCGGAGGATGTCTGCTGCTGAGAGCAGGAAGCCGCTTTCTCCTGATGGACCGGGGGGGCGGGACTACACAGTGTGGTTTTAACACCCCTCCCAGCAAGACTGACAGTGCGGCACGCTGCATCTGCCGCTAACTCCTTTTAATTTAATCAAAAGGCACTTTCAGTCGGTGCGTCTTCCTTCCTTCAATAACACACACACACACACACACACACACACACCTACTGAGGCTGCATTATCACCAGTATCGACACGTATGCTGCAGTCATTCCGGCAGAGTAGATCCTTACATTGGAGATACTGTTTCAGCATGAACAGTTGCGTGTAGGAGGACCAGATGGGCTGGCTGAGTCTGTGTAGTCTGGAGAGTGTGGATGGAATATTATTACTTGACAGTGAAGCCCCCCACCCCACCCCACCCCCCACTGACACATGCAGGTTCCATGTTTATCACTCGGTGTGAAAATGTAGATTACGTGAGAGGACTTAAGCAGACACGATGTGTGATTATCCAGTTTAACACAGCCGGCGACCTCATCGTATTTAATTCTTACCCGACCCCAACACCTATTTAATAATAACACACACGCATATCGATAATGGAACAGTTTGCCGAAAGCGCCTGCCTGTGCCCTTCCCGATCCGGGCAGGGCTCCATTCTCGGTCCCCGAAGTGCTGGTTGGCGCGTCACAGAAAAGCACCCGCACCTGCAAAAGAATCTGACAGGAATGCTGGCCACGATAGCGGGATGTGCCGCAGGGCTGCTAACCATTTACAAAGAGCTAACGAGAAATGCTAAGAATAGCGGCTCACAGGCTCCGGGTTTAGTGGCACAGGTGCGGGAGCTGCCCAGTCTGCCTCTGATGCAAACCGAGGCACGCGTGTCACCTAAAGGGGAGGAGGCTCACCGTGCAGCCCAGTCTGCCTCTGATGCAAACCGAGGCACGCGTGTCACCTAAAGGGGAGGAGGCTCACCGTGCAGCCCAGCCTGCCTCTGATGCAAACCGAGGCACGCGTGTCACCTAAAGGGGAGGAGGCTC
>JAODJU010000062.1:4218962-4243177 GCA_026776725.1 Gnathonemus echidnorhynchus | reverse complement strand
GCGGGTGGCGGCTGCGGTCTTCAGGCAGAGCCTTAAATGGTGATTGGATTGCGTTCGTTTCAGGGCAATATATTCAATGTTATCTAAAATGCTCATCAGATTGCAGAACCCAGAAAGGGGTGACCCGTGTCGAGCAAATTCAGCAGGGCGCACTTGCAGGAAAAATGTTGTAGGGGGAGGGAAGGAGGGTGGGAAAACACAGTGCCTGCAGAGATTAGGAGAAGTGGACTGAAAGAATCGGTCATGGGGGGGTAAAGAGGGATCGTCAGAGACTGAGGGGGGAGATGGGATGATGGGGAAAGGAGAAAGAAGAGAAGGGCAGAAGGTGATGAAATGATATTCTGAGAGCGTGTAGATAAGTATGTGTTAGTATGTAACTGTATGTGTGCACCTGAAGCCATGCTTGTTTGCTTATCCTGTGGGACATGTCTCCTGTCTGTCCTCTTCTTCACAACTTCATTTGCTTTTTTAAAAAATAAAACTTGGCAGCTCTTGCTACTGGTGCCATGGGTTTGGAGATCATTAGGTTACACTAAAAATTAATATAATATGTGTGTATGTGAGTGATCATGATGGCCAAAGTGCCCTTTTGGTTCCATGCGCTTATTCTGAGCTTCTGACATCTTGACAGCTGTCCTTTAAAAACAAACTTAAAAAAAGACTTTAAAGGCAGCCTCCAAGGGCATCCTGGGTAAGGGCGGGCGAGCTGGCTGGAGCTGGCTGGGGCTGGCTGGGGACGCTGGGAGGCGACACCCCCTCATCCCAGCGGGGATCTCCTGTGAAAACAGGCCCGCCATCCATGCTTGCTACCCAGGCAACTAGGAGCTTTGGAAACTCTCCACTGCAACGTGATAGACGGCACACAGCATTTCTGGATTAAAAACGAAATACTACCCCTCAAACGCACATACACAAACGCATGTTTGTATTCATATCTTTGTGGGGAGCGTCCATTCATTTCTATGGGCACAACCCTAATCCCAACAATGACAACCTTAACCCTACTCAGCCCAAACCTTAACCATAAATAACCAAACAAAATACAAGACATTTGGATTTTTTAGTTTTTTGATTGCAGTCACAGATTTTTGAGTTTGCAGAGACCAAAAAAAAAAAACAGTCCTCACAACAACAAAATAGCAGATTTTTATCACACTGTGGAGATATCTGGTTCCCACGACGTAATATATACATGACCCACGCACACACACACACACACACAAACAGAAATACCAGCCACTTCTTCCTTATGTCTAATTATGTCACCTTACTTCAGAAAAACAGGTTGAAGAACCAACCAGATCCCCGTCCTCGCCTGCCACGGACGCCCATCTTGCCCAATTTGCCTTCTGCGGACGCCCGCCCCACCCCGCCCCACCCTGCCCCGCTACGCCTGCCTGCCGCGGACGCCCCCTCCGTCACGCTGGAAGAGACTAGCTGGAAGCTGCTGTTCTGCAGCGCAGATAGACACTGATTTGTTGCCCAGCTTTATAAAACAGTACACTGAGAGGATGTCACAGTCAGACACCTGCGAACAGGGGAAAAGTGGGATAGTCCCAACTGCCCTGATGTCCACAAAACTGTATCTTCCGATCTGCAGAGGAGCAGCAGCTTGACAAGAGCGGAGGAACATAGAGAAGAAGTGGAAGCGGTGACAGGCCCCATATGTACGGCGGGCCTGAATGCTGGGGCGGACAGCCTGCCCAGGGCAGCGGAAAAAAGACAGGAACCAAAAGCAGATCAAATAAAAATGAATAAATTACCCGGGTCTTACTGGGGAACAGGGTTTGCGTGGATGAAGAATTTGAATCGGAATAAAAATGGACTTATTCAGATGCATGTCATAACTTAGAAGGGATTAAAATGAGTGACTTGGTTCTGGTAATCTTGGCCTGCTATCCAGAGAATGCCTCATAAGGCATCAGTCACACACTGATTAGTGCAATGAAATTAGCCTTTCTCAAGAAAAACATGCCGGGTGGTAGGAATGTATAGTCTTAAGATGATTGGCAGACTGAGCTTCTCAATTCATACATCAATCTTTTTTTTTGTGTGAACCAGGACCTGACCATGTGACCTGAATGGAGAGCATTGCTGCTCAGTGCGGCAGTGCTCACCTGTCCAACACCTATCTATCCTGTTAGCCTTTCAACTTCATCTGCCACCCATATCAAATGCTCTTATTCTGCTAGGCTTTCCGCACAGTGCTCTGACTGCCCCGCACCTACTGTGGGCCCTGGCCACTTTCCTCCTAGGGCAATCAGAGGAGGCCTGGATGAAGGTTTAGATGGGAAACGCACCGAAGGACATCCAATAACGAACTGTCAGCCGGTGATTTGTTTCTAACCAAGATGCTGCTAGAGGGTCTACTCCCTCCAGATAAAAAAAAAGAGGAGAAATAAATATGACTGTGTTTCGCTTTGAACTAAGCTGCACATCATCCACAGGTAAGACAGGGAGAGGACCGAGGAACTGCAAACTCTGCACATTAGCTAAAATTATGTATTTAAGATGGGCTAAATCAAGGATTAGTTCTAGGTGAGTAGAGCATTCTATTCCCTACGAACTTTGGAAGGCAGGAGGCCATAGGTCTGAAGAATAAGAAGTGGAATAGCATTTGGCTGTCCCTGTGGTTCCTTGTTAAACATCAGTTCAGTCCCTTCAATAAGGGACCACCGTCGTCGCTGACATTTCTTATGCAGTGTAATCATGTCTGGTGCACCGCTGATGCAGCACTCGCCAACAGAATCGTACCGAACTGGCCTCAACACTTTCAAAGCACTGTGGTTCTGGGTGCGGCAAGGTCGATAGGCCCAGAGTCTCACGGATCCACCTTTAGACACAAAAGCCAACCATCGGACCGAGCGATCATTTTGTGACTACAAGACTGGATCTTGAGGGTGAGAAGGCCCTTTCAAAACCACCATGGTTCTTTAGTCATGAGTAATAGCTATTATAGATCTACAACCATGGAAGGTCACTACTGACTTATACAGCCGAATCTTCTCATCTTTATTAACTATTCTGCCTCAAAGGGAAGACATCTTAAATAATGTTTTATTGGCACCATCTACAGAGCATGCCTGTGCTTTGGTACCTGGCCTCCTGGCCAGCACATCCGAGCTGCTGCCATCCTCCACGCACCTCCACGTTTGGTTTGTGAAGACCTCCGTGTCATGACGGCGGACGGCGCCACCCCCAGGAATTAGCGCCACGCCTACCCGACTATTTAAACTCCGCACGGAGATCGCTCCATGCGAGGTATTGTTGATTATGACACTTCCGAGCAATTCTAACCCCAGTCTCCGTTACAGCTCCGCTCCGCCCGACTCTCCCTACTCCCTCTGCCTGCGCCTCCTTCTCCTTCCCACCTCCCTCCTGACCAGCCCTGATCTTCCCTCGTGGTTCCTCCTCGTGTGTGTCGTCCACGTCATCGGACTGATCTCCCGGTTCCCCGACTCCGCTGCGCCCGGCTTCACAGCTTCTCCTTTGGATCATCCCCCGGCTTTAGTAAACGGTTTCGGACGGATCTCTGGCTTTGACCCTGCTTGTCTTCTGGACCTGATTCTGTCTCACCCCAATAAAGAGTTTCGGAACTCACCCGAGTGTTCTGTCGTGACACTCTGCTCTCATTTCATACCAGCCTCATGGCTCAACCTCAGCCTCAACACCGGGCCTGCCAAATGGGCAGAAGCACCAGATCCACGTTTGGCACTGCAGCCGCACATCTGTATAAATCTCTTCCTTGGGAGGATATTGTTCAGATGGCAAACATCTGGACAGTGTCTCACGAAGTGCTGCCTCCCTGGAGTAATCACGACAGTCTGCCCAACGGGTAAACGGGCACTTTGTAAACAGGACACTGCGGCAGCAGCGAGGCAACCGAAGGGTTACCACAGGAACAGCAACGGCTGCGACAAAGCAGTGTGCAGACAGTGGCAGACACGTCCTGGCCATCTCTTTCATGCTAGATTTAGCCAGAAGCAACAGGCCAGCTACAGCACAGCAGGAAAGGAATGCTGGCTACTTTGGGGACGTACACTATAGCCGGATCATTATAGGTCTGCATACCTGGGATGGCTGGGGGGTCTGAGACCTGCATATGGAGATGGGGAGGGCCAGAGAAGGAGGCAGACTTCTGGTGGGCTATCGAGTCAGTCCTGGTGAATAAATGATGCAAACCTTGGAGATGCCATGGTAACACTGTTGAAGGACCACCACGGCACCCCAGTTCTCCAGGGAATCATTATTAAGGGTCCAAAGCACGTAGTGCTATGGAACCTTATTGTTTTTGTTAGGATTATTATTATTTTTATCATTATTTTTATCATTATTATTATTATTATTCACCTGTAATTATTTTCTTAATTTAATTTTCAGGCACTACATACATGTAACTGCAGTCACATTCAGGGTAAGAAAATTCTGCAATTTGAGTGCAACAGAAATACCAGCGTGGACAAATCTGCAGGAGTCCGCAGCGATAATAAGGCTGAAAGCTGGTGAAAGCTTTCCCGCTTTCCCTGCCCTGCATTCTGCTCAGGCCTGCTGGCTTTAGTGGCTGCACTTTCATTTTAGAGTAGCTCAGAGGAATGATGAGGCTCCATGTAAATGTCAGTGCGGTACAGGAACAAAAGGACCCTTATAATGACAGCAATCATCTCAGGACCGCCTGGCTGCATAATGCCACAGCTGCAGCTCGACTGGTAACAGCCAGAAATGACCCACCCCTCAGGGCAGCATACTCCTTATACACTGATGTAACCACCCACCAACAACCAATCAGATCTGCCCAGGGCATGTCACGTGATTATACGAACTGTGTGATGCGCTTTCTCCTTGGTTCACTAAAAGTGTCAGGCCAGTGGGAGCTGCATCACAAGCTCAGGCTCGGTAGGGCATGTCCTCATTAACACCCAGTGGCTCTCTGGGTCTTCCATAGAGTGTAAGGGAGGGGTGCTGTGGGAATCTCCCATTTTGTAAGCCACGCCCATGACTCCCATTAAGATCAAACCCAGTCCCACCGAGACCAGCATATCTTAGTCCAACCTGACCACTGTTAAAACAGGTCTGAGGGAAAAAAGCAAACAACAGTACTGAGCGACTTCAGCTACTACTGTGTCCTAATCAGCTTGTGCAACATGCTAAGTTGCTTGTCTGGATCTCGCCGTGCTTTAAGACAGGCTGGAAAGCATTGCCTCCCCTGCCATCTGCGCACGCTAACAAACCTGCACCGTAGCTGAGATTCCCTGCAAGAAGCTCACATCTGGCCATATTTGAACTGGCAGGAGACCGAAACATGGCAAAGACAGGATGGTTGCAGTGTCTGCTGCCACCTTGACATTCAGCCAGGGCTTGTGGGAGGTTTACTTACAGAAAAATGATTGGTTCAGAGAGATAACCAATCAGATTGTAGAGGAGGTGCATCCAAGCAGCTAGAAGAGGAGGAACCAAGAGATCAAATTGATTGGTCCCGCCTCCTCTAGTTGCTTGGACCCACCTCCTCTACAATCTGATTGGTTATTTCTCTGAACCAATCATTTCTCCTGCCCTCAGAACATTTTTCTGTAAGTAAAACTCCCATGAGCTCAGCCAGGAGTAGCAAGAACAGTGCAGACTGACAGAAACTCCCCAGACTGCATGCCATAAAAATCACTTCTTTTATGACGGCCATGTAAGGCAGTCTGAGTAGGAATGCAGACCACATGACACCAGGTAGATAAAGAGAGATATAGAGGCTCAAAAATGAGTGACAGTGATGCTTGGAGATACTCAGTATGTGAAATGAGAGACTGAGAGAGATGGGACATGTTTCCGCCAGTAAGTCTGGCGTTGCCAGGGAGGGGGGTTCCCATAAGATTAGTAGGGTTGGTGGTGTTTCCTCAAGGAAAAGCCTTGGGGTGCAGATCCGCTGAAACCGGCTTGACTAAAGCCAAGCAGAATATGGCCCCTGTTCCCCTCCGTCACACTCCCAGCTCCGTGTGCCTTCAGACATGGGTCACCGAGCAGCATCACTCTGGATCGGTACCAGTGCTGCATTTTCACACACCTCAAGTCGTCTGGCTTCCCGGAGAACCTAGACAACTAAAGGTTAGAGCAGAAGAAGCTTACAGCTACTGTGGATTTGTCTAAAGATGGCAAGACAGTAAAGCGTCTTATCAACACCTGATCATCACTAGATTTGATTCTACTCGAATCTCTCCAATTATGACCAACTTGTTCTAATTAGCATAACTTATATGCTTAGCAAAACAAATCAGTCCTCCAAAGGCTCTCCCAATAATTGTCACTGTTTTCCTGGGAAGCCTGACAACTATGAGTGCCACTAGGTAGTAATTTGTCCCTTATTTTGTTTTAGCTCCTTGACTGTTATTTCCCAGGAAAGTATCCCCAGGACAGCTTCCTGTTGCTTGGGTCAAAGAAGTGTTTCTGCTCTTGTGGATCCAGGCAATGTCTCCCAGTCTACAAAACGTTATCGCTGTAGCTCCTTCAGACTACCGAACCCAGCACTCCTGGCGGCAGCCCGCTAAAAATAAGGAAATAAACCAGGACGCAGAAAATGGGTTTTTGTTGCGCAGCCGGATAAAGCGGGACGCCCCCCGGAGGGATTCGCGGTATCGCCCCTGTTAATGTGGGACCGTTGCCCTCATTTACACACCTCCTGTTCTTCAGAGCCGTGAAGTATCTGTGATGTAAGGTGAGCCGCTCCATTTCCCGGCTTTCTCTCATTTTTTACACTCAGAGCTTTAAAGTGACACACCCATCTTTCAGGAAGTCCCTTTGGTTCAAGAGCCGTACGAGAACTCTGGGTCTGCACAGTACTTACGCTTTCTCGTGCCCTCCGACCCTCTACCAGCACCAACGGGGATCTATGGCATGTTGATTCACCTGTATCGGCATAGCAGTTGACCTCGAGGTGGGATGTTTTTACAATTTTTACCCCGGACATGTTCAGCTGGGCTACTTGATAAATGAGACATAGGCAACTCATGTTGGAGGACTGTGAAAAGTCCTTCAGAGTAAACAGCATAGCTGTGGTTTTGAGCTGGGGAAAGAGCTGCCAATAAGGTTTTATCACCGTCATAGCTGAAAGCACTTGTTCAAGATTTTTTTTTCTAGCAACATGGCAGGACAACTCCAAGTGTCCACCACTGGGCTGGCTCTCCTGCACACAGGGCTTTCCTGGAGCACTGCAAACTTTCCCCACAGCACTGCATTGGCAAGGACAACTGAGTAACGGTCAACAGAGCCTGAACGATGGCTTAAGCATGGACTGGTATCCCCTGCCTGGTCTGGGTCTTCGGAGCGAGTCATTGGCATCTCTCAGCCAATGAGCCAACCTGGCGTGGACCTAGAGTCACCAAGACCCTGCTCCAAAATGGGCGTAAACACCGGAAAGAAGCATCTAGACGGATGGTTGCACCAGAGACGGCCATTAGGAGTGAAAGACAACCAGGGAGGCAGATAAGTTTGGAAAGAACTAAGAATGTGGCAGCATTTTCCCTGCGGACAGAATCGGCACAGCACTGAGCTGTAACAGCTGACAGTCAGGCTTTGTAACCTTCTCGCAGGAAAGAGCTGTGGCTTGGGCCACAGAGCCGGATAACTTAACTTCATGTAAGCATTCTGTCACAACACATGAAAAATCAAACCCAAGAGCAAGTCTTGAGAGGCAGGCCTGACTGATACTGGCACGCTAGCGTAACCAGAACACAGTGATGCTGATCTGACCTGACCCGTAACTGATGCACTGTGGAACAAAATACTTCATGAAATAAAATTTTATAACCAAATCTGCAACAGTTTTGTTTTCCAAGGTACTGAACAACAATAATGTACCCTCTATGGTGCAAAAATGTTCCTTGGAGTCCATTTCTGTACTTTAACAAGTGTATTTACTTACAGCTAAGGGTACAATTGGCTGACCCTTGAGGGTACAAACCCAGTGACAAGTAATTGTACCGTCAAAGATACAAATTAGTAGCCAACATTTTTTTCTGACAGTGTATGAGAGCGTGTCATCTGAGGGCTTCTTAAAGCCATGAACCAAGGGGACATCACATTGAGATTATGTCAACAAGCTGACCTTTCAAAAGAACATTGAAGAACACTGAACCTCATTATTCCCAAAAGACAGGACACACATACTGTCCACTCACAAAAGTTATGACCTTTTCTAATGACCAATTCCGCCAGCAGATCAGGGGCAAAGAGGGAACCACCATGAACTGTTATAGTCAGCTTAGCTTTGAGTTTCCTTCCTTCACCTTAGACCCACTCCAAAGATTATCTGGTGGGAAAAAGAAACAAAACAAACGCCTTTCCTTTGCCCCAAGATAACGTGCAGGTCCCCCTGGGGGAGTTTGCACACGGCACAGAGAAGGAGCCCGTCACGGTTCAGCCGGGTCAATACGACGATTTTAATGGTTGTCTGGAACGAAACTGTCCTCTTCGCTTGAGACCATCATATTTCACAGCCCCCTAAGAACCTTCCGTTGACACTAGAGGAAGGATCTTAAGTGGTGGAATGAATGAATAATGAAATTACAGCACCGTCCATTAACATTTTGCAGACATTTCATTAGTGAGGTGGACACACATCCCTGTGATCTTACAGAGAAAGTATCTAAAAGGAGGTCTGCCTTCTGGCATCTGGACAGGCCCCATGCTTACTGTTTAATCCATTTAGTCAGGAGAAGAAGCTGTCATAAGTCTGGCGAGAGTTTGCATGCTTACAACACTACAGTGCATCTCCAGCTAAACACAAGGCTTGCTTGTTTCATCGCAGCATGAAAAAACACCCATGGTTCCTCCACAACAGCAGACAGCGATCAGAAAGTAACCCAGCTGCCTGTGGACTGGAGGTCCATCATGGCTAAGGTAAGCTGACACTGGACAGCAGGGAAAATCAAGAAAATGCACGGGAACACAAAGACCTGTTTACACAGCAAAAATAAAACACAAAAAATGACAAAATCCTTGCAAGCAAGTGCAGGCCATGTCTGGTAGAGTGGTCCTCCACCCCAGCCTGCCATCTTTCCCCCAACACTTCACTCCCACCACCCAGGTGACTCTACTCAAAACCCTAACAGGCAATTAGGTCTATCGAAGCCAGCTGGATTCCATTAACTCTGTGGTTACAGGCTGGTGACCAACGTCCACCGAAGCCCAGTTTCATGACCCTGCTGTGTTCCTGGCCGGCTCACAGTTAATTAAATAAACAAGAGCTTTGCCAAGTGGTGGCGCTCTTCCTGTCCAACTAATACAGCTAATGGTGAAAAGGCCGAGCTTCCAGAAAATGTTCCTAGGTGCAGCGCCACTGCAAATTGCATTCAGTAACTCGGCTCTGCAAATGTCACCTCTCCTGCAGTGAAATCGTCCTCTGAGATGCTTGGAGTTCCCCAACTGCACTGGCTCCAAATTCAATGCCAGGGTCCTGGTCACACGGGGAGGTTTTTTTAGATCCTGAACACACACCGAACCGCAGGCCCTGTACTTTACCAGACAACCACTGTAGGCCAGTGACAACATGGAAAGTCCTGTGGTCTCACTCCACAGAGCAGACCACAGACGGTGCAGAGGCTGCAGCGTTTCTCAGAAATCATCGGAGGGGCCTTGTTAAGTGCAGCACATAAGAGGAAATGACATTAAAAACAAGCATCTTAACATCCTTAAGAAGTCCCGATGGACTGTGACATGCCGTCATATTCCTCCACTTAGGAGAGACGTAGCCGAGTTCCCAGAAGCCTTCTTAATGCTACGTCATTCGTAAGTTCTGTGTTAAAAGATGGAACTTACGAGCGACGTATCGTTAAGAAGGCTTCGAGAAACTCACCCCAGATCATTTCCTGGGTGTTTTCTGACCACCTACCCCTACCAAATCACACATCTTCCACCCTTTCCAATTTTAACAGACTCGTATCTGACCTCATGTAGCCTTGTTATATTAAACGGCATGCAAGTTGCTGCACTGTAAACACAGAACTGAGTTCTGAATCTGCAAACATGTGGACTGACAGTGCTGTCTGGATGCAGGATGACAGTGTTGTTGAGGGAGATGTTAGTGGGATTCGCAACGTGCTCTTTGTTTGGGCTGCCAAATTAACTCAGAGGATCTTCACTACACTTGGGCGCCTGTTCCTGTCAATTCACACAGGCCTTATTAAGAGCGCAAGCCTGTATCCTAGTCTAATACATCCCTCCTCCAAAATCTACCGCCACTATTAAGCCATTAGGTTCCTGGTCTCTATAATACGCCACTTACGGCGACCCTTTTGTGCTGCCACAAGGCTATTAATGCTACAGGTCCCCAAGGAGCCGCCGGGATATATAAGGAAGGATGGAATATGTTTCCATTACGAGGCTCTGAGGTGCGGATTGAAGCGGGTCGTTTGTTAATCCTTGCTGGGTGAGGGACACCAAAATCACCAGCGGTGCAGCCCACATTTAAAACGGGCCTCCGAGCGAGAAGATCTGGAGCTTTCCGGCAGTTGGTGGCAGCCGTGTAACAGCTCAGCGATGTTTTACCGTACGTGGGGAGGTTCTGCAGACTGTAACTGATGCTGCTGGACGTTTACAGCCTCTTAGGGTCTGTCCCCGCTACACAATATCTGAAGCAACTTTTTCTCCTGTGGAAGAAGATGGTGACAGTAACCCCTGTCCATTTTGTCCTGAAGCTAATGCTAAAATCAACCTTAACTGATGCTCCACTACGATAACACTACATCGGGAGAATTGCGTTTATGTATGTCCTTGTATGGGCATTCAACTTTGTTTGCCATTATCTACACCAGCGTTTGTCAATCCAGTCCTCAGGGACCCCCAGACAGTCCACATTTTTTTTCCTTCCCAGCCCCCAACACACCAGTACCAGATATTCCGTGTTCTTGATTGGCTGGGAACTGGGAGGAAGAATGCGATTAACGTACAGAAAAACGCCATTGTTGGTAAGGAACGAGTCATAGGGCGGAACGGATGGCATGCCAAAGAAATAAAAACACAAACTGCAAACGGAATCATTATTCTGTCCTGGGCTTTAAACATTCATTTCACGGGACCCCTTGTTTAAAAGCTACTGAGAAGCCACAGGGTGGCCCTTAAAACAGTGAGGGCAGCATACGCTTTCACGTCGCGCGCGGTAACCATGGCAAGCCCCCGATGGAATTCCTCACCCTACAGGGTCTGGGCGACGCGGTCGCAAACGGCACACTCTCTGATCCGATTTGAGGGAACAGCAAAGCGCGGAGAAAATCTCTGCTGTGGGGCTTATCAAAGCAAACAGTGCCGGCTGCCCTGTAAAAACACAGGACACGTATTGATTGCCTATTTCTAAGGGAAACCCTCATGACATGAACGAGGAGCTGTGTTTGCTTTATTTCACATCATCTGACATTCAAGGTCCTGGAAAGCGGGCGAGAAAGGCCCTTTTTAGGGGAGGGGAACCAGCACACCAGCTGATGTCCTTAGTTGGCGTGTGGCCACATTTAAAAGTACAAATGCAAGAGCAGTGAATATGAGGACAAATTAGCACTTTATTTCCACCTTGGTGTGAGGACAAGGAAAAAACATCCATCCATCCATCCATCCATCACATAAAGAGTAGTCCAGTAGTCAGTGCACAACAAAATGTTTTTCCCCCCATATGTAATGGGTTCCTATTTCTTTGGACAATACATATCCCTCGATCCATGGAGAATGGGAAAAACACTTGATTGGCTGTGCAGATGGGAGACCAGACCCACGTCCACTCCTGGCCCCACGTTCCAGGATACAGATCATGCTGAATCATAGCTGAATAAACAAACAAGCAAATGAACAAATGAATATCTCTCCCCTGGCTACCCTGGTGGAGTACGGCTGTGCGCCAAAACTCGCATTTCATTAAAAAGACCCAACCCGATACTCACAGAGACCCGAGTCACTCATTCCAGCTGGTGTCATGTTTCAATTTCTGCCTCAGCGTAACAGACGGTGGACGTGAGCATTCGAACCCGCCACTGTAGCGTCATGGGGCCTTGCGCGCACAGCACCGTCAGCGCCCAGGAATACTGTGAGGAAACTGCGCTTCCAGAACACAACAGTTAGCGATGGCAAAAGCGCGGTCCCTCTGGACGCATGACGGAGGGGGAACCTGGCTAAGTGCTTGGCGTAAGGGCCCTTTTTAAGCCAGTAGCTTCATTACCAAACCCCTGATTAAAGACTGTCCCAAAATGTTCTCCTGTAATATTTTGCATTTCAGAGTCATGACATTAAAACATAAACCTTTACACATATTACACACTAGTTATGCATAAATATGAATATGCATTAGAAGCAAAAACTGGTGAGGATGAAAACAGTGGACAGAAACCTTTGAATACAGCCTGGAACAATGTCTCTCTTTCTCACACACACACACACACACACACACACAGATACGCCAATCTGAACAAGCTGATTAAAATTCTTTTGATTAACCAAACGGAATAAAACCGAACATTTAAGCAAAAAAAATGGGCAACAACAGAACGGTTAAAGCTTTCCCTTTTTTCTGACAACCCCCCCCCAAAGACACACACACACAGACGCACACACCCAATGGCCAACGCTGTCTGGAACATCTGCCGTGGCTGCAGTTGGTGGAGCGAAGCCTCCATCTTCCTGGACCGTCTCGCTGCAGCCCACGCTGTTGCGAGGCTTGAGCCTCAAACTCCGAGCTGCGGGCCGGTGCCCCCCCCCTCACAGCATGCGTTTCGTTGATATGCTTATGGGGTCGTCATGGCTGCACTTGATCTACATCGGTTCAACCCCAGGACACCAGAATAAATAAATAAAGAGACACCCCCCCCACCTCGAATGATGAAACACAACCTTAACCCATCCTCCAACATCTCTGTCAGGAATCAGAGCGCAAACAGAGACCTTCGGGGGCTCGGTCTGAAGTCACCCCTCCCCTCCGCACAGCGAGGACGGATGCGAAGTGGCAGTGGCCTGCAGCCTGGGGGGTTGCGAGGACCTTCTGAAGCCCAGAGCAGGACAGGCAACGTCCTTAGAGTCCAGGTCCTCAAACGGAAGTGATGCATCAATCAAACTGTGCTACTGAATATAAACACCACTGTTTACTCCCAGCAGAGATAGCGAACGGCTAGCGGTGTGTGGAGCTGTAAAAACTGTACTTTATAAAACTATACTTTATATACTTATATATAAAATTGATTGTAACTGCCCATGCAGGTCTCTGAAACAGGGCAGATTAACACACTGTAAGTATGATGAGTTCTGCAGAAGTGCAAGGAAAACCAGCAATTAGCTTAATCTTACTCCACTTACTTTCGTCTGTGAGCCGCACTATCTCTGTACATTTACACCCTCAATCCCAGCCCCTACCCCAGCGTTAACCAGCACTCCTTAATGCTTCCCTTTAGCCTACAGGCATATCTGCAAATTAACATCCAAAATAAGTCAAATAACCTAACAAAAAATGTCCTAATTTTAAAATAGCCATTAAAATAGATTTACATAAAAAGCTACTAAGATTATTTAAAATTGTGACCTACTAGAGATTTCCAATATAACACATTTACAGTGAGTGCGTGTAAGTCTACTGATTATGGCCTTATTGGTGGTGCTAAAGTGGCTTGTATCTCTATTTATGCTAATATTTCTGCGTGATCTGAAACGCTTCTTAATACAGAGGCCAGTTTGGAAATTGAACAGGGAGCCCATTAAGCTCCCTCACACTACGCAGTGTGTGAAGGACATAGACTGGACTTTATAAGGCCAGGCATTCGGGGAACGGGAAGAGGCACCCCCCACAGGCCACCAGGGGCGGAGGCTCGCTCTAACAGCCAGGCACAAGGGGGGGAGGGGAGACCATGTCGACCTGGAATCAAAGACCGGACGCCTCGAGGAGAGTCAGTGTCAACCGTGGAGAGCGACCGAGAGAGAGGAAGGTTCTCCCTGGAGAACATGAACAGGCTCCTTCACAATGCCGCTGAATACTTTCTCCAGGCCCTGAAAGTCTATCACTGGGTTCTGCTGGTAGCATCAGCCCTGTATTCTGTTATACCCCTCTTGGGAAGCGAATCCATTGGTGGAATGAGATGGGCGTTCACAACTCTTCCCCTGCCGAATCCCCGAGGTGAAGGCGATTTAACCGCATCGGTCTGGATCCCATAGCCAAGGACTGCCTAGGTAGGATTGAAAAGCTGGGTCCATCCATTCCGACTCCGCGTTTAAACTCCCGGGATCCCTCACCAACCCTGCTCGTCCCTTCCCAGAACCACGACCTGTTGATGAGCGGGTCCCCTCAACTTCTCTGCTTGCGGGCCGCCTGTCTTTCAAAGCCTTACATAACTCATCGATAAATCATTCTCTCTGTGCCAAGAAGGTAATGTGGTTTGTTATGTAAACGCTCTATGTTTTTGAACCGCCGAGCAACAAGAAGCGAAATGTTCAAAAATAAACGGGGCTGCTTTTGTGGTTCCCCTAAGTAACGCAACCTAAGACCTTCGCCGTGAATCAGAGCCTTTCAAGGAAGGTTTCCTGTGAGCTTCAGCCCGGCGGAGGTTCAGTTCGCGGAGCCCAGAAACTTGGACTAGCTTTGACTCACACAGGCTTCCGGCCCAACGCAGACATCCCAAATCCCGGGTGTGCTCGGCTTCTTGGGCTAAGCTGTCCCGGTCCCTTAAAGCGGAGCACCGATGGAAGGCCGGCATAGTCCCACTGGGAGACAGAAAAGCTGGACACCGTAGTGCAGTGGTTGGTTGTCATGGGAGGAAAGGGCAAATATCTCCTGTTTACTCAGGCCTTTTTGGGACACCTACTCACACCTGCTGCTGCATTTATAACCAAAAATATTCGGAAGAAAGGACGATGTCAAACTGCTAAAAACAGAAATAAAAAGAAGGGAAACACTGCCTTTGTTCTTACCTAACACTCCATCTGCAGCAAATCGTTTTTGTTTTAATAAAACGCAGCGGGAAGGCAGACCCCTCATTCAAGGCCGAACATGTTGGTGTGCTTTTAATGTGGATTAAAACGGGGTGTTTGTAATATTTCACCACACGAAGACATCAGTGAGGATGCAGCACACTGAACTGCATATCTAGCCTTCACGCAGCCAAATATGTCCCCCAAAATGTCAAGAAAAGTCTCCCTGAATGACGCCACTTAGCTTAACATTCTGAAGCTCGTGTCAAGCGATTCCCCTGCCCAAGTCCCTTGCTGGCCGTGTAGGCAGTGATGGGCATCAGATGTGGGATACTGACAGCCTCCTCGATGGTCATTCTCACATCCCGCGACCAGCCAATCCACGTCATACAGAGCACCGGCGCTAAGGAGCAGATGCTGTCTGCTACTCTTCATCTCGGATGTGTTGTTGAAGCGTCATACTGGGTGTGATCCTTTGCTTTGTTAACTTAATTGAAATTGGCGCTTTGCAAATAGAAATATCACCCCCTAATAAACAGCCCTTCGGCCATTATGGATCGTCTGTCATGCCACACGGCCTCCGTGTTTTAGTTTACATTCACCAATGGAGAGCTGAGGCATGTCACCAGGCTTGTGCTCCAGAATCCGAATGGATCACCAGCAGTTGGCCCTGCATTTATGGATGGACAATTGGTCACCGTGGAGACACCGTGGACACAAAGGGGACTCAGCTGGTGCCTTCAGATAGCTCACACTGAGGACCAGGGTTCCGGAAAGATCCACTCAGTCTCTGCTTGGAGGTGAACAAGGCAGCTCTTTCTTCTGAGGCTACTGAAGGGTGTTTTTTTTGGAAGTCTTCCGGAATATTTTTCTCATCCTAAACCTTCTGAAGAGTGTTTCTGATAATATGCAACGGTCAGCATTTACTACAGCTCAAAAGTACACATCCTGGCCTGCTTTTAAATCTAAATATGATAATAATAATAATTGAAAAAGGATAAAAACACCATCACATCAGAAGAAAACCACGCACAGCTGGGTACAGCTGTTTTGTTTATTCTTCCCAAATTCCATGCTTATACAGTACCGAGCTGAGTCTGGGGCACAAAAAGGAGAACACTCTGGATGGGACAGCCTACAAACTGACACTGCCATTATCAGTATCTGACAGGTACTGAGGTGATAGATCGGGTTGGGGAGAATTCTCCGGGAGTGAGACCTCAACGAATTGTTTATGCAGGTTATGCTGTATGTCAGGTCATTTAAACACATGCCCTGGAGTGAAGGGAACATATGCAGATGTCATGTTTTAATTTCCCAATCACCCCCCCCCCCTCCCCAGACACATAATGGAACAGTGGAAATACCCAGTTTTGGTGGGTGCAGGTGTATTCCAGGAAGGGGATGCACAACTGAATGCTGGACAATAGCACTGAAACAGAAGTGCACCGTGAATTAAGCACCCAGCTCGTCTGCAATGCCCTAGGCACACAGCCGTTACACCTCGCTGCCCTGACTCGGACACCTGCTGTGGGTCCAGGACTCAGAAGTCGCTGAAACTGATGTCCAGCCACAATCAAACTCTGTATAAATACAGCAGGGTCAGTCCATCACAGGAGTTCTTTCCTTATTTAAACAGGCACACACCTGCATACAATCTGCCCTCAGTAAAATAAACGGTCGTCCAATAATGCTGTTCGAAGTCTCCATTTCCCAAGCCCTCTTCAATTTGGACCAAGTCCCTCGCAAATGCCTCCTGGGGGAATCCCTAGAAAGACAGCTGCCCTCAAATTAATGCCAATCAAGGGGCGGAATCCGCCTTTACAGTGTAAAAAAAGAAATAGATTCCTCCATCCCCTATTGGAGGAAAATGTAACATTCCATCTCACTTTGACAAAGTTAACTTGATGAAAAATTAGGGTGCAAGTAGCCGTAGGCATTGTGATTTATGACATCCATATTCTAATTCTACTCCATTCTCATAAAACCTCTGCACTTTTTTTCCCTTCCTTCTAAGGGCCTGTTCTCATTTTCAGCCAATGCTTTCCAGTCAAGGGTTTTAAAACGCACTTTCCATTGGATAGTGAGGAAAGAAAGTTTTTTTAATCTCTCTGCTTCTAGAGACATCATTAAGCATCGGCAGTCACTTTCCAGGCTACGATAAACAAGACCTTTTGCTTGGGAATCATTAATTATGACAAATATCCCAGAAAGCTACTTTTGGTCCACAGAACTGCAAGATGAGTAATGTCTGTTTGAGGAGGCCTTGTGGATGGAGAGGTTAGGTGGCTGGAAAGCTGTCGTCGGGTGACAGGATGTAATTCTTCCTGATCGTCTTGAGAGAGAAAGACCAAAGTTACCGAGCAAGCTGGCCCCCAAGCATTCAAGACCTGGCTAAATCATGGACAGGCGCAGTGGTGTTTTGGCAGAGCTGGTACATCTCCATCACTCTCCGGGTGGGAGAAAAGCCTCCCACTGCATAGACCCGATGCTCCCCAGCTCAATGCATCACTGCAACCCCCCCCCCCCCCCCCGGCGCTTAATGGCTATTAAAACCTGCTGTCCTGCTCTCCTTTCTTCATTTCTGACAGCACATCCGTAGGACCGTGCCAGTTAGTCCACACCTGAGACGGGGTCGAACCTAGCAGCCGCAGCCCCCATTGCCGCAGAAGCAGGATGCTGCCAGAGGAGTGTGTGACAGGACACTCACCGTGACTTATTCACAAATCCATTCAGGGACTGCAGAACCTCACACGGCGGTCTCCTCAACACCACATCCTGGGCTGGCTTTGTGGCAGCCCCCAAACAACTGATTGCGCACAATACTATACGGACTTATTTGGTGTAATAATCACCTCAAGAAAGTCGTCAGGTGGATGGAAATGCTGCTCATGCCTTAACTCACCCGGGGTGGGGGGGGGTCGCGTTCTAGCTAAAATCAAAATTTACGACACTGTGGACTGAGAGACTAAATCAAACACCCGAGAGTAGGCTGAAAAGATTCAAATGCATACACACAAACTTTGTGATACCTCAAACAGAACTTTCACTTTTCTCATGCCATGATCAGAATCACGCCTCACACAAAGATTAACTTCCCTTATTGGTTTACTCCACTTTACATCCCAACTCCATCAGCATTTTGGGCTTTTTCGTCACACACACAAGCATTGCTGCCCAACAGAGGAGGCTACAGTGTGAAACGAGGCAAGTCACACTTCCACAAAGATGCAATGGACACCTCTATGGTAAAAGCAAAGCCCAAAGGATAGTGGCAATGAATCAGGAGAGGAAGGAGAGAGGAAAGTCGAGAGGAGAAAGATGAAGCTGATGACAGCTCGTCGTGGCTCACAAGTCCACTGCAATGTGGCTATACTGTGTCAGAAGCATTCATAAAATAAACAAATGCAAACAGGGGACATCCAAGATGATAACTGACGGCACACTGAATGGTCGGACACTGATTAGCTAGGGAGAAGGACTGTTTTTTGCATGTTTGTGCCATTTCTAATGTCTGTATTACTCCAATTTACAGGACAAAAACAGAAGTTGCCATAAACCCAGTGTGCAGTCAGTGTGGGATAAACACGAAATGACTGGAAAACGATACAGAGAAACAGTGGTCAAGGGCAGAATCGAAAAAGCAGAACTTACAATATTTCGTCATTCTGGAACTCCAGAACTCCATGGCAATCTTCAAAGTCCTCCCCTCCCCCTTTTGCTGTACCTTCGATGGTCTTGTATGGGACAACAACCACGCCCCTTGCCCCTGAGGTGCGAAGGACCTTCACTTCCATAATGCCAACGCTTTCGCTCACATGTGTCACTGGATCGTCAAAGGTGAAGATGCCGGCGTGGTCGTCATCAAAGATGGTCACGGTGGCAGTGGAAGGCATCCCCAAGCAGGCCACGGTCTCCACGTGATTGGCTTCCTGGTTCTCCTCCTCGTTGCCCTCCAACACCACCTTCACGTTGCTCAGGTGGATCAAGAAGTTTTCGTCCTCCTCAAAAATGTCGTCATCAATGATGCCCACCCGGATCTCCTTCTGTGTCTCTCCAGGCTTGAAGACCACGACACCCTCTGTGAATTCATAATCGGACCCAGCGTTTGCGGTGCCATCCTCAGTCCTGAAGTCCACCGAAATCGTCTTGCCTAAGTCGCCACCGCGCCTCAGGACATTCACAGCCACGGTACCACAGTTCTCTAAGCACTGGTACGAGCCCGGATCGAAGAAGATTTTGGAGACTGGGTCATTGTCCGCCACTTCAGCGCGCACCTCGTGCATGCTGACAGCCTTCCTGGCCTGGTCGGCAGCGTGCTTCTTCAGAATGTTTCCCGCCCCGGTCATGAGCCTGGTAGCCTGACAGCGATAGAAGGCTCTGCTTTTCTGTTGTTGGCTCAGGACCTGGTAGTTAGCCAGCTCAATCAGTTGCTCTACTTCCTTATCAGGGTGCTTCTGCTTCAGCTCCTTGAGAATTTTAGCCATATCTCTCCTGGTTTCCTCCTCATCCAGGTCTTTGTCATCCAAGTCCAGGCCCAGGGTTCCATCCAGAAAGTCCACGGCGTGAGAGTTCAGCATCTTGCCGTCCATCTCGATGTCGACCTTTGACGGAAGTGGCCGGTCACCTTCGGTCTCTATGATCATCCCACGTTGCTTCCCAGCTCTGTAGCGTTTGTACACATACTTGTAGAACAGAAGGCGGCGGTCTGCAATCCAGGCAAACACAACACACAGGGGGAAAAAAAACAGAGTCAGCAGCCCCTCCCACACCTGAACCACGCCTGGAGAGATGACGGCCAAAATCAAGTAAAGCCAGATGTAGGCAAAGATGCTCCAGGAGGCTGTCATGAAGAAGACCCTGAGATGCTTGACCTTCCGGTGTTCTCCTTCGGGGACGACATAGACGCAGAGGCCAATGATGACAAACATGTTGAAAGCAGCGCTGCCTACAATGGTGCTGGGGCCAAGGTCTCCGGCGTTGAAGTTGTGTCCACACACTTCAATGACAGACAACAGGATTTCGGGGGCTGAGGAACCAAGAGCCATCAGAGTGAGATTGGACACGGTCTCATTCCATATCCGCACGGTGGTTGTTGTCGTCTCGCCATTGGGCTTCTTGATGGTTATCTCCTTTTCCTGTGATGTGATGACCTCGATGGATGCCATGAAGCGGTCGGCGATGATTGAAACTCCCAGGAACATGTAGACCATGGCCACAAAATAGACCGTGGCCCTCGCCACTTTGTCCCCAAAAGATGGATTCTGGGGCTCCCACACCGGTAGCAGCACGCCAGGTGCACACTCATAGGTTCCAGTGCAGCTGGAGGAGCTGTTCATAGTCGGATGCATTTCCGGATCCGGGATCTGTTCTGGGTTCTCTGAAGCAGCGTGTGGAAGTTTTAAGAACAAGACTGCCAGTACAATGGCAAGCTTAAAACCAAAGGACAGAAAGAATGACATCTGTGACCGTTCCATGATGCCAACAAGAATTCTACTGTCCAGCTATTCCCACGCCTGTGAAAAAAGAAAGGAATGGGTCACTGTGAGACGGTTATCTAGAATATGATATTTAAAAGCTTCATTTTAGCTTAAATGAGAGCCAGTACTAAATTACCTCTAGCCAGCTTAAAGCATGGAGATAAGAAGCGAACTGAATAAAAACATGTATTTCTGGGACACTTTGGATAAAACAACCAAAACAAACGCAGCTCTGTAATGTATGTGCATTAAACTTAGAAGCAGCGCTGTTCATTTCTAACGACCTGCGGTGATCCTACGGCGACCTGAAAGTATTCCCGCTAGAGCAGAGATGCTAGAATACATTCACTCTGGCATTACAGCAAATACAAAGGGCGATCGCAAGACGACAAATTGCTATGAGGGGCCAAAACTCCGCGAGGTTCCAGGGGTACCAGACAGACACAATGCAGGAATACAGGCAGCTGGTACTACAGCGCAAACCATGCGCATTCAGCCCTGGTGAAGTGCTTGCAGAGATACGATGTATTTCCACAATAACGCTAAATTGTGCTTTATGTATACAGCAATCATCTGTATGCAGTGTTATGGATTTTTAAGCACAGCTCTTATTGCCAATAGTCTACCTTTCATATTCACGGCACTAAAAATATTATGAATTGATATATCGGCATAGCCTGGAATTCTGACTGTTCGGATAACCCCCTTCCATCTAAATGCAAGTCAAACACCCGCTATCATCTAGGGGTTATGTTTTAACAAAGTACTGTTAAATCGAATAGCATACTTTGCAAAGTGACAATTGCGCATCAATCGTAAAGTGAAGCCAGTTTTCAAAGGCACGCAGATCGTCCGAAACAACAGTGCGTAATCTCCTACACATTAACTTAATTTCTTCTCAAACGACTTTGGGTGTGAAAATATGAAGTGTTTAGATGAAAAAATACATCGTAACTTATCCTGGCCCAAAACTGCGTTAGAATAACTATCGTTTAGCTGCGCGTGAATAAATGAAAATGTTAATATAGGCACGCAGAGATACCGTTATAACTGCCCCGTTAACAAGGAGATGGGGCTCCACTGCCTATCATTCAATAGAAAACAGCAGATAATTACGGAATCTGACACTGGCTTTACAGTTATATTCAAAACAACTGTCCGGAGCTACAACACTCATAGATCACCACACATATATCCAAATGCACTTAATAAACATAAAATTAAGCCATATAATCACAATTCTGCTACAAACTGTCTACAAACAATCCCTATTATAGTACGTTAACACAACTTATTCTACGCGCCATTCAGCTCGATTTAATGTTTATGAATTACTAATCACTCCATGGGAAAAAAAAAATCAATGCAGCACCGTACCTTCCCTCCGAAATCACACACGGCAGAGGATGGTGTCAGTAGTGGATGCAGCCGTTGCACTGGTAGCGGTGGCAGTAGCGGCAGGCGTAAGTGGCACCACCGCTTGCATTCGTTTTGGTTTTTATACGAAAGCAGGAAGAGCTGCGGAAGCCTCCGAGATTCCCATGCACACGCGCTTTTTTTTTAAACCGGTATGGTCGAAATAATCAGATAAGTGATGTTATCAGCGGATCTGCAGTTCCGAATACAAAAGGGTGCACTGGTAACTCTTCCTCATTCTTTATTTTCCGAGCGGCCAGAGGGAGCGGGCTGCCGAGCTGGTCGGAGGCAGAGGAGAGACTGAGGCGCCCGGGCTCTGCGGCGCTGCCCGTGAAGCGGAGTTGTGACCAACTCGCTCTCTCCTTCCCTCTCTCCCCCCACCCCCCACCCAGCTGTCGACTGCTCGAATATTTTCCGATTTCCGCCGGTTTCGTAGCCTCACTGAGAACGGGGAGAAGGACCACGCTTGCTGAGTATCACGGCCATTTGCTGGCCTTCTTATTGGTGTCCAGACCCTCCCACATTACCGTTCCGCATTCTTCTCTTTAACTATGGTTTCCAACGCTTCATTGTGCTAAGATGTTGCATATTGAACATTGCACGTAAAGCATTTACACACTCGCATATGTAGCCCCACGTGTGTGAATTTTGCTAGGATAAGAATTAAGATGCATCAATTGCTGGGAAAGTTTTAAAAAATTGTCTCTTGAAGCAACTTCTTACATGCAGGTGTGTGCGCGCGCCCATTTACCACGATGATGTTTAAATGAAACTGTGTTGACACCAAGATCGTGCGGGGCGTTGTGCTTTTGTCTCAGGTTAAAAAGTGAATACGTTTCTGTGTCAAGTGATCGTTTTCCTAAATGACACGAATGCAGGCTTCCGATTGCGCCCAGCCAGTTTTAATATTAGCAGTCTACACCTGATACGTAGTGTTTTTATGAATGGTGACGCACTGATTATTCTGAATGTGGAAAAACAGATGCATTGACTTGGTAACGCACAATACTTGTAGTTTAGACAAGCTTCAACAATCGATTTTTTGCTTTAACCATGTGATTTGATGTTGTATCTCGTAATGCAGATGGTTTAGGATAAATACTGGGCATATATAGTCTTTCGTATTCTTAGTACAGAATCGGTTTCGTTTTATATTTCTAAAAGTGCACGATCGAGCACAGAAGGCTGCAATCCTATTGCACGTAGAAACTGCATTAAACTGCACAGGAGCAACGAACTCATTAGACTTATTCCAAATATTTATATAATTCACATGGTTTCAACTTAAGTTTTACAAATACACTTTGATAACGGACACACAGGAGGACGCAGTCCGTACAAATATTGCGATGCTAAGGACATTGATACGAGTAAATCCTGACGACCTTAATCTTAATTTATTTTCTTTTAACATGCACAGTATGATTAACATCGACCGCGAAATATACAATTTGTCGATTTAAAGAACATCCGTTAAAAGATTTAGTAAATATGCTTGTAAACCTTACACCATATTACTACGTCCACTTAATTGATTGTGTTAATATTGCCTGCACAACACTACATAGAGTAGTTTCCTATATGCCGCCTAGAAACAGCTTTATGATTTCAATTTAACTATTTGTCGTGGTTGTATGATTTAACTGCGTCTGACTAAAGTATCTAATCTAAGCACCCGTGTTTAGTTGCATAATCTAACGTTCGAATTAGCAAACTCAAAGCTTAGATATATCATGCAGTATAAGATCTACTATATTCCTGTCACTTAAATTACGATCGATGACCCACATATAAAATAATGCGAAGTCTCTGCGAAGCAATAAGGAATCGTCACAATAATTCATATAAATGCTATGCGACAGGTACTGCTGAAAACACAGATCACTCTCAAACACAAACTTAACTAACATATTTGCCTTCAGCGTGACCACAGCCTACTTTCTTCGGTGACTAAATCAGCCCTGACAACAAAACAAAACAACGCAAGAACCTGGCCAGCTAAATCAGGTTATATATCAGGAAGATCAACAGCACAGCAAGTGGAGTGAGGAGGTGCAGGTTATCGTGGCTTTGTATTACACTGCATCATGAGAAGTCTCAAATGGAAAACTCAGAAAAAAAAAGTTACAGTGTGCTGTGCATCATGTGGGCATTGAGCTTTCAGCTACATTGTGGGGGAAAAATGTAAGCATATCTGACAAAAACAGATGAAGTGATAAAAAATTACTCACTTTTATAAACATTAGGTTCACAAAGATCTTTCCCTGCCTTGACCTGATCAACCTTGCTTTGGCCAAGCAGTGTAAGAAATGTGACTTTTGCATGCAGTAACCCTCCCACTTATTCTCTTGAGTTTTTCTTTTGAGTCTGATACTCCAATCTTCTAGACTGGCCTGGGCACAATGGGTT
>JAODJU010000062.1:4205057-4218862 GCA_026776725.1 Gnathonemus echidnorhynchus | reverse complement strand
ACCCCCCCCCCCCCCCCCCCCCCCCCACTAAAGTGCAACATCCCAGGTGGCATAATGGTATAATATCCACAGTACATCGTATGAATGGCTAGCAGATTGAGTTGTACAGATCAAGTACTGCTATTTGTCTCACAGCAACTACATTTTCTCTGTTTTACAGCTATGAAATGGGAATTTGATCAATAGCCCTACTACAGGCAAGCAACGGCAGTTCAGTTTATAAAAATGATAAGAAGGAGCTTTTTGAAGTCTTTCACCCAAGATACAAAGTCATTTACTTGCTCCATGTTTCCTGTAATACATTAATGATGAAACTCCATGAGACTGAGGATCCCAGCTGGAACGCCAATGGACACCTGGGCCAGAATTTAGCCGGTTCTTTTGCGTTTTGTTTTTGCTCCAATGCAAAATTCTCATGGTAGCTGGTTAAATTACGGTATTCAGGACTGACGGCCCGACTTCTGCAAACTGGAAACGCATCACTGTACTACAAGTAATTCGTTTGGATTAGTCGGTCTGGTCCAGTATTGTTTTGGTCCAGAAAGCAGGAGGACACCACTTTGTAACCGGGAAACAGGAGGATCAAAACCCTCAGATCTCCTGCTGCAGTCATCTCAAGAAAAGTATTGAACCTGACTTTCCCCAGGAAAACATACAGCTGAATATTTCACAAAACAAATGTAAGTTGCCTTGAGAAAAAAAAGAACATCAGGCAGTTAAATAAATTGCTTTGGATGTTCACCCTGCTGCTGAGCACCTATGCTGTGTCTGAGAAAGGCTGTCTGTCGTCTCTCCTAGGTGTGCCAGAATGTGCCCATTCAGCGTGGAACTGGCCATGGAATGAGTTTCCAATGGAAACGATGACTCTGGATTTTTCTCACCAGCCATGGTGAGAAACCGTTGTCACGCAACTTGCTCTGAGGAAAGTGACCTTCTGCAGCCCTGTGCAGAACAACACGGAAGTGCTGGTGTTATCTCATTAATGTTCAGCATTCATAACCCAAAACTCAAAAATAAAGTCACATTTACTTCCTCCTTTCAACAATTTATAAAATGCAGTCCATGAGCACAAAACAAACGACATATTTTCAGTTATCTGACACAATAAACACATTGCCACCTATCCCAGAATTACGTATAACCTACATTCCATCTGCTGTCCCTAGACTTGTGATACAATTACAAATAGCCTGCAAACTTTTCAATACCTGTATTCTTTTTGCACAGGAAAATGAGAGACAGGGGAGGATGTGGATGTCCTGGGGAGGAGCAAGTGAAGAGCAAATTGAGCAACCTGTAACAAATCATGAATAAAACGGAATAAACTTTTGTTTGTACCTCAACGACCAAAGTCAAATCTGTCGTAGCCTTTCCCAGGTTCCAGCCTATATTCTCAAGTCCTTGACAGTTTTCTGTGCCAAATCTGAAATGTTTTGTCCTAACCCTCCTTGCCATTCCGTAAATCCCTCTCCCAAAAGACGCTCCCATCCTTTCTTCCCAAATCGCATGCATCACGTGGATCTGCATGCGGGCGGCAGTCAAACGGCCCTCTGTGCAGAAATTTATAAACGACGCTTACTTTATAAAGCCTGCTATCAAGCCGGAGATATATGGGGTCGTTTTGTGTGCTGGTATGCATTTTTAAAAACGATTTTAATTTGCATTACATAGCCTGTTATTTATTAGGCATTTTATCCTGAGGCACTTTTAAGCGTGAAGGACTTGTAAAACAGCCACGGCACGCAGGGTTAGCGACAAAGAGCAGGTACTGGACAAATTTACTTAGGGCCTCCATGCCTGCTACTTGGTTATGCAACCATATAAAGGCAGCAAGCAAGGGGCATGCTCACCAATCCGGTGATGTCACTGTGGAGGGATTGTGTGTCACTCATTTCCAAACAGCAGGATCAGCAGGCCAGCGAGTCACATTTTGTACACCCCCACGGGCATTTGGTAAAGTGTTCCTACACACTAGCACCCTAGAGATGGTCCTCAAGGTCATGACCTTATTTACAACGCCGCCATTTTAGATCAGGGCATTAATAGTACTGTGCAGTAGAACATTAAAGGTAACAGTCTCCCAAACGTCAGTCATCAAGCTGAACCTAACATTCTGAAACGGGCTGAAACATCACAGACTATTAAGCAGCTCGCCTTGTGTGGAGAGCACCTCAAACAGTCAGTAATAAGGACTGACAGGCAGTCCCAGTGGCAATGATGACTCATTAACAAATATGTGGATGGTTCCCCTGCCTTGATCCCCCTGCTTTCCAGCCAGACGGCTGAACTTCACAAGGCATGCATATTTATGGACAGTCTTTTGGTAAACACGGTGACCTTCAGGTTGGTCAAGGTGCTGGTACAACAGAGGATAAATAATAAACATTATCTCACTATCAGTGATGCTGTGACCAAGGACCTCGGTGTGAGATAGCAGATAGGCAAAAATGCCACAAAATAATGAGAATATAAATTAGGCCGAGCTCTATTCGCCGGTAACAGCTGCACGTTAAATGATTTACAGATGCGTGAAATCCACGTTGTGGTTATGATTCACCTGTGACGCTTCAAGCTTAGGGGCTGAAACACGCCCTTGCTGAACAGAAGGAGCCACACATCACCGCTGACCGCTTTGCGGCCTGATACCATCTGACGGAGTCATAGACCACAGAGCAACATGAGACATCTGCTGGTTTCATTGCACACCGTGTCAGAGGGTTTGAAGTTCACAGTGGTTTGAGCAGAGGAGCTGGTTTCACAACCTTCTGAAGAAGGTCTGCATTTTTTTCTATCCTGAGTTATCATCGTTACTGGGTGCCCTCGAGCTGATGGCAACTTCTGCTGACCATATAGACAGCATTCCTCCAGAGAAGTGTTTCCCAATCCTCAGGGTTCCGGGGACCTACAGCCAGTCCACATTTTTGCTCTTTCTGAGCTCCAAAGACGTGGACTGTCTGTGGGTCCCTGAGGACCGGATTGGGAAACAGTGCTGTAGAACATTCTGTCTTCTTTCCAGGTCCATAGGCTTCCTTGCATCATTCCTTGCATCAAAGTCATTTTGTACCTCTTCTTCCTTTAGTTTTTCCTAGTTTTATGGTCCAGTTTGCTGGGTTTTATCATAATGTGGCTGAAATAAGACAATTTCACTCTAGTCATTTGTGCATCAGGTGAAAGTTTGGACTTGGTTTTACGGAGAATCCACATACCTGTCCTCCTTGCGGTCTGTGGTTTTCTTAAAATTCACTACCAGCGCCAAAGAACAAAGGTGTCAATAGTCATCCTACTTGTCCAGTTGTCACATCAATAGAGAATCTCAGGAAATACCATCTTCTGAAGAAGTCTTATCTTTATTCTAGAAATACATCTGTATTTTCAAAGATTTTTATCTAGCACCTTTCGCTGAAGCTGAAAAGTGCCAGTGACTGTTAGATTCTTTGTTGCCAATTGTTCCACGGAGGCAAGATCTATCTATAACCTCTATGTCTTCAGCATGAAAACTAAAGTTAGCTATGGCTCCTGTAGTCATAACTATTGTTTTCTTCACATTTGGCCATAGTGTCATCTTTTCTCTCTGTTCTCTAACTTTAACTGTGCTTTAACTGTCATCACTCTTGTTCGGGCTCAAATCTGTGTTGAATGATATTTAGCATAATATTACTGGAGTGCGATATGAGGGAATTTGTGCGATTATTATAGGGAGCGAGAGTCAGAGGGACATATGCTGAACCTTCATTAGTAGGGCTGTGATTGTCAGCCTCACACTGGTTAGTCACACCACGGCAGACTGGACCTGCACTCGTCCCTCACTCATCCTCTTTAGATGTAGGTAGAACCGTCACGATCACACCAGTAAATTCGATTACTCAATTTGATTCCTTGGCAATATGATGGAAGAAGATGCCGCACAGTGGATGAGGGTCCAAATAAAGAGGAAAGCATCAGTTGTGTGGAAGCACTTCATATTAAAAGTGAAAGGAAATGCAGTCCGTCTGTCAGCATTACGAAGCAGAACTTAAATATCACCACGGCAAGAGCGCAATGCAAATGAATCTTAAAAGAAGACGTTGTGGTTTGACGGACTCACCCAGTGATTCGAGGTTAGCCAAAGATATGGGCCATTTAGCCGCTCACCGTGCCCTAGCCTGTCTTTGTCATCAATTTGACCAAAATCATTTTGCTTAATTTACTTCCACGATTCATGTATGTTAAAATAATCACTCCGCCATCGCAACATCTTACATAATATGGTACATAAAACCATATAATATTAATTATTATTTCTGAAAATATTGTTTGTTTTGATTAGGACTGAATGATATTGGAAAAAGTGTGTATTTGTGATATTTGAAGTTTTTGCGATACTTAGGAGTTGAAAATTAACTATATAGTCAAAAAGAACTTATTAACTACTGAAGGAGACTCAGATAAGCTGGTGGTTTTGCCATGAGTTACATCAACGGGCACAAAACCGTGCTGACAAGCCATCTGCTTTTGCTCAAAATCGTCTGTATGGAAATATTTCCGTACAGTGGAAGACTTTCTGTGGCCAGTTCTTGTTCGATTTTCTCCATTTCTCTTATTTTTAATTTCTCACAAATGCGCCACATGGTCTATGAGTGAGTCCAACAGCAAAACCTAGGATTATGATGCTCTCGTAGAGTGTATGCAGAGCTCATGCAAAAGCACCGACGGTAGACTTTAGACATTTTTTTAACATGCTACATAATGTTGAAATGGAACCGTCATTAAAATTGCAAAGCTTGCAAAATTTTGGGACTGACTGAAAATGTTTTAGTGCAACTGGTGATGGTCTCAACCCAACAGACTATTGTGGTCCAATGTGACAATTGCATGTGCGTGAAATGCCAAGGCGATATTGACGTGACGCATTGTGGACGCCGCGGGCTGTATGGTGAGGCGGTATGGCAGTGTGGCGGCACTCCGCAGTTTTGTGTGTGTGTGGAGTTTGCACGTTCACCCCCGTGTGGGCGTGGCTTTTTAGGGGATCCTCTGGTCTCCTTCCACTGTACAAAAACATGCAACATGCAAATCGAAGTGCCTAAAGTGACCCTATGTGTGACTAAGTGTGCACCTTGCGATGGCTGGTGAGTTCCTGCCTCATGTCAATTGCAATGTGTGTATATATTATATTGTATAATAATACTATATATATATGCAATGACTCGATGAATGATGGGATTAATCGGCTGATAACTCAATTAATGATATAATTGATGGTGGCAGCCCTAAATGCTGGCTGGTCTGAGCACCACCAGGCAGTATCTGCTGTCCAGGCCACATCACATATCCACCCACGCTCAAATGCCGAAGCACCAGAATATTCTGTAACTTGTGAGCCTTTGTGAACCAAAAAAAGGCAGCATTACATACACATCACAACCATTGGGGCGTTCAAATGGATTTTGGGGGGTCAAGGGTTTATTTATTTATTTTTTTTATTTTAATTGGGGGGTCAAGGGTTTGAGAAACTTTACATATTATCCTGGTGGTGGGGGGCAGGTGACACATTGGGGTTTTAACAGCTATATTGCCCGAGTGTCTGGCTGAACCGTTCACATGAACTGTACACACAACGTCTTCACTGCTCTAGATTACAAGATCGTCATATTTTAAGGCTAAATAAGGATGTATCTGGTCAATGGCTCTCCAAAGGAAACACTTGTGCTTCCATTATAATCATGCAGTGATTACAATTAGAATATAATTTATTAAAGAAACTGCAAAGGTTAAATAGGAAGCACTCAAAAGTATCAATAACCAAAGTTTCCTTTATTGAATCTGGTTTAAATTGTTTAGAAATATAATATCAATGACATGGAGTTGTTTACATTTATCAGTGATCTTAATCACTGTCTTCAATAGCTTAAATTGTTTATAGAAATCCATCAGTAAGTAGAGCAAAGGTATGGGGCTGTTTCCATGGCAACTGATCACCATTCCCCACACCCACTGGCTCTTCAATTAATGGAACCCAGCTGATCCTGATTGGGCTAATTGGCTTGTTAGGAGCTTAAATAAGGTCAGCTGGGGTGTTATGGGGGACTGGAGGAATGGAGGAATATAGGAATGGAGGAATATAGGAATGGAAGAATATAGGAATGGAAGAATATAGGAATGGAAGAATATAGGAATGGAAGAAGCTGCTGCTGCTTTATGGGCTGCTTGTGGGTTTTGGTCTGTGCCCTTCAGGTAATGGCGCTGCTGTCACCTTTCTTTTTAACTTTGTGACTAAATGAATTTCTTAAACAATTAAGTTCTGTCTAGCATCTCTGTGAAACTCTTTGGCAGACCTCTGTCCTCCAATCTACTGTAACACCGCAATCCTTTGTATAGACTTATGGGAGTTTAATTACACAGAAATGTTCTGAGGACAGAATGAAAAATGATTAGTTCAGAGAGATAACCAATCAGATGGTAAAGGAAGTAGGTCCGAAGAACCAGAGGAGGCAGGACCAATACATCTGATTGGTCTGAACTAGCCATTTTCCATTATGGCCTCAGAATATTTTTGTGTAAGTAAAATTCCCACGAGCTTTGTACAAGTGACTGTTTATGAAGCAATAGATTAAGTACCAAGTACAATAGCATAACGTCTGCAAGGGCATCACCTGCAAAAGTTTTTCTGTCCCCAGCAACCTCACATGGAACTTATAGGAGTTTAGTGAGTTTCCTACGGTTTATACGTTTCTGGGCGACATTCAGGCTAACATTGAGAGGGTTTTAATTTGAGAGCTTAGGGGGTGATGTATTCATCCATCCATCAATCTTCTAACAATTTATCCAGGAAAAGGTCATGGGGAACCAATCACAGGAAGGACAGTGTGCAAGGTCTCTCCATTGCAGGGTGCAACCACTCAACAATGGGCAATTCAGAGATTCCAGCTGGCCTTCAGTCTGTGTTACAACCTACTTGGTTGCTTTAGCAAAGGATGTTTAAAAAACTGCTCGGACTGCCCTCGAGAAACATTTAAATGAAATCTCCAGTCAGACAGTGTGCTTCAATTTTACGTACATAGTGTTCTGTTGCTGGAGGAAGTTGATGCCTTTCAATTACCCCCGTGCATCCTGAGAAATGGGTCAAGCTGTGAGGTGGGCGGATCGATGAGATCTTCGAAAGCGCACTTCACCTGAAGTTTACGACCTGCTCCATCACCACGGTCGGCCTGCCTGTTCTGGAGAGATCTCTCGGGGAGGATAATTCATGGAACTGTGCAAAATGAGACCTAAAACTGTGTCCTCGTGGAGGGGGGGGGGGGTCTACATTACTATAGGCTGTGCTTCACTTGGACAACCTCCTTCTCTGGGGCATAAACCTATATATACAGTCTGGTACCTGCATCTGCTGACAGCAGCACAAACGGCTGGAGTTGCAGATACTTTTTTTTGGATTTTTCAAGGCCGTTATCGTGCATTTAATATTCCTTAATATTAATATGGCAGAAGAATACTGGGGCTTTTATGCAGGGGCTGGTCATCATCGGGGGGGGCTGTGGCTTCATTATCTGATGGGGGAGGCTGCCGAGGACCTTTGAAGGTCGTCATGCAAGAGAGGGACCAGGTTCCCCGCCTGTGTCACATGTCCGGGAGCGTGAGCATGTATGGCTCACGTCATGTGACCGAAGACACACTTCCGAGCTGTGAGGCCTCCCAGTGTCATATTGCAGCACTATAAAGTGCACGTGTACACACACACACACACACACCTACCTTTGTGTGGTCTCCATCTTACCAGCTTACCTAATAGTGCTGTCCAGCTTGGCGAGGCACCATTCTGAAGATGGAAAGAGAAAGCCAAATAAAAGCCGATAACTCATGAGAAAGGGAGCCCAGCCTGTCACTTTACCAGCACATTTCGCAGCATTACTGCGGTCGCCGCATGCAGTAACGACCTCCAGCATCAGCCACTGACATTACTGCGGCGTGTTCTCACCTCCCCGAAGGACACCAGGCCTGGCTCCGTCATTCCCGAATCCTGCTCGGCGTTCCCGTAATTTATCACCCACACGGCCCACCCCAAAACCCCTCCCTTTGACTCCGTGCTGGCTGTCAGGATCCAGCCTGGTTACGGAGACCGGCGTTGAGGCCGAGGGGAATCGCGGCGCCCGTGTTCCCCGCTCCGCCATGGCGGCCCGGCCCATGAAGCCGAGACCAGACCCACGGATTTATCGAGTCGACATTCTGCTTCGTATTCTCACAGGCCACGCTCACATTGTCATAACAGCCGCATTGATGTGCTCTGGCCGCGCTCATTATGCAGTGTTTAGATGGACCGCTTAAGCAAACACAGGCCGATCGCTCCGCCGGCCGTCTGCAGCCTGAGCAAACAGACACGATTAAACCTCAGAGTTGCTGTTAGACTATCTTCTGGAGGATAATGTGAGTTAAAGAGCGAGATCTAGCGGGAAGAACTTTGACCTGAAATCACGCTGCACATTTGTGTCCAAAGTTCTCACTAATATCAACAACGGCAGGGGGTCCCTTCATTTAAAAATGTACAGTTTTTTAATCTTTTGTTTTAGTGTTGCAAGTGCCAAAATCTAAACTCCTCCGATTAATTATGTTTAATGCGTGTCAGTGAACTACATCAGAGTCAGTATGACATCACCTGGTCTTCCAGTGGAAACATTCCTGTTCTCTTCTGACTAATCGCCCATTTCGAAGCCGATAGCTTGCTCTCAAATATGCTGTCTAAGGAGGTAATAAATGCCCCCCCCCCTACACCGTGGGGCACAATCCATCTTATTTATATGGAAAATGGGGGCCCCTGTGCCTCCAGACACATCCGGAGTGTGGCATGCATGGATCCTGGCATCAGGCACCAGGCTGAGCACGGATGTGTGTCGCAGGGGTGCCTGCTGCTTCCTGTCTCCTCTCTGCGGGTCTGGCGGGGGTCAGCCAGCAGCTTCCCAAAGTCACACAAGGACAGCCTGCCTCCTCTTCACTCCTGACATGGTTATTCACGTATGTTTTACTCAAGGGATTCAGCTTAAAAGCCTCCAACAACAGGGCCACTCGTGGGATTTTAAATGGACCTTTATCTGTGCAGCTATCATGCTATCTTCCTGAATTGCGAGCCTCTGTCTTCTTTCCTCACTGTATCAATCTGTTCCTATTAGGCGTTCCTCTCGGTTGGCTGGGTGGTAGCTGGGGGGGGCTACTCTGTGTGGGTTTCCTGTTGCCCACAGAGACCAGCTGGCTGGCTGTCTCTGGCAGATGTAAAAGCCGCGGTCCCGTCCCAGGAGTGGTGCATGAAGCCGCGATTCACCACTGTCTTACCCGTTCCTGAGGCTGTTTTCAAGGTCCTATATCTGCAAGAGCCCTGGGCTCCCCGACCGGGCTGTGAACCTCCTGGCCGTCTGTCACTGGCGAGTCGTCCCGCGGTTGTGGTGACACACATAACCGGCCTGATGGGGGTGGTTCAGTAAGTACTGTAAGTTACCCCACGTGCCCGGACCACTTCTCTGCAGGGCTGAGTTTCGCTAAGCCCCTCTCCAATTGAGACACACACCTGGTCAGCATTTGGTCTCTCTCTCTCTCTCTTTCTATTCCCTCTCTTCCATTTCCCTGAGGGAGCATCATACGAGCATAAATGGTCCAATGCACTGGATGGAATTCATTAAAAAAGTGCCATTTTTGAGTTCTCTGCATCCCCACCCTACGTTAAAGGTCAGCCGGAATCCGCCCAGACAGTTAAATTATTGAAGATGTTTCCTTTTCATTGGTTCCCCTGCAGATATACTTATAGTCTCTGTTCATAAACCTCACACCCTAGTGCTCCAGTCGGGCTCCAGCTGGTGAACCTGAAAAATTTGACTTTTTAATGATACGTTTAGAGAAAAAAAAGAGGACACGGCCTAAGGTTATTGTTAGCGTTTTAGTATATCAGAGTGATTAGCATACCTTGAAGAATAATCACTTTGGGCAATGAAATACAGCCCCATATGGTAATTGAAAACTTTACAGGGAAATTCCAGTGGTCAGAGAGTAGGTCGAGATCCCATAACCTTTGGGTAGCCAGTGATCCAGCTACTTAGCTGTTGAGGGGAACTGCATTTTCAAATCATTCAGAATGGTCTTTCTAGTCACTCCGGAATCTAAATGTAAAATTCAGCAGCCAGAACAGAGGTCAGGGTCACTTACGCCCCCAGTTGAGGTTGCCACCGCCATTCTGAGCCTGGAGACGAGTTGTAGAAGAGCGAAGAAATCCCAGAATCAGCAAATTCTGCTGACCCGCACAGCTGGGACCGGGAACATGGAGGGTGTCGGGCAGGCTGTCTTTGCAAGTCGTTACAGCAGGGGAGGCCTCCAGCACCCAGGGGGCCTCGTGGCACTGAGGAGGGTAATGCTGCAGAGTCACAAGGTTAAAGCATGAACACCAAACACGGAAGAAACTTTTCTTTACCTCAGTGAATTCACGGGTCATGTTTTTGTGTTACCCTGGTGTGTGCAGCGATGGATAAAACGTTCAGAAATAAGTTGATTCCTATTCATGTCATACCTATATTTTTAGCAGAGCAATTCATTCCTCTTCTCTACCTCAGCATAAAGTTACTCAATGGGATCCTGCTCTCCTGCACGTTTTTCTCTCAATTCATTACAATTCCCGTAGACCTCTGAATGAAAAACATGGCGGCCGGAGATCACATGACCACCATTCAAATCAGACGCAGTCATCGAGGGGGTGGACAGTGAAGGAGCCGCATTTCTGCAAAGTGTCAACACAACATGTTTCGATGGCGTATCTGAAAGAAAGAACTGATGCATCTGTCAGGCAAGCGGGAGCGAGGATTTGCATGAGAAGGTGAATGGCAGCAGGACTTAGAGTGGGAGCGGATACTTCCTGTCATACACAGCGGGCCGAAATAGGGGGAGGAAAGCCGTTTCAAAGAGGATAAACCCCTTAAATGCTATTTTGTTACACTAGGCTATTTTATTACATTGGTTGTCTTTCAAATGTTGCAACTCCTTAATGCTTAAAATGATACTGGAAAGTGCTTTAATAAATGGGGAGGTCTCTGATTTATAGACCCTGTCAATGGGAAGTGGAGGAAGACTCAGATACCATCAAAATATTGCAAACAGCTCTGCGGAGTTGGGCAGGTCTCCAAACAAGAGTCCACCTGTCTTCACAGGATACTGGAGCGCTGCCGTCCAGCACTGGGGCCGTTCCCGTTGCATCCAGAGCTACGGATGATGAGGGCGGAGGGTTTCACATGCCGCGGGGGGCTGATATGTACACAGAGGGCAATGATCAAGGAAATGTGCCGTGAATGGTACCTCTGCCAAAGGCTTGGGATTATGATGCCAAAGTTGGAGGGCCACCAATCAGAGAAAATTGGCCCCGTTAGCATGACAAAACAAGCCTGGCCCGTTGATGCCATTAAGGTCATGAGATGCACTGAACATTCTGCCAACGGCACCTTCGCCATGTCAATGTGGCATCTCCCACACGCAGCTGCTGCCCTGACCCATGAACCGGTGGCCATAGGTCAGCTGCAACACCTGTTTTTGGCTATTTGTCAAAACTTCAGGATCCATGATTTGGACAGCTGGCCAGCACGTGTCTGTGGAGCGACACCCACGACCGCCCATGGCTGATCCCGGCATCGGCGCTCCCTTAAACTCACTCCCTCCATCACTCAAGGTCCTCGGAGGTGTCTGATTCACCTGCTTCCACAACAGCTTTTAACTCGTATGCCTAAATGCTTGTGATGTAACAGCTGACAGAAGAGGCTTGGGGGAAAGTAAATGGCCTGACTACGGTTGAAAGAACCAGCGTCTTGAGCCTCGAGGAACGCACCACCGGCGATGAGTCGTGTGGATGATGTAGGAAGAACAGGTAGACTCAGACACCAGTGGCTGTGTCCAGATTCGGGGGCTGCATCCTTCTGAGGCTGCATTCGAAGACCAAATGCATCAGAGCAGCATGATAAGGCTGTCCCTCTTCAAAGGCTCCTTCAAATGCGGTCTAGAAATATGTCCATTTTTTGCAGATTTGCAAAGTATCCACCCAGTGGATCCTTTGCAGCCCGATATATGCCAGCATTCATTGTGCAGAGGTAAAGTGAGTGTGTCCCAGCTAGACAACAGGAGGGGTGCTTCGTCACTCAAGGGGAAGCGCGGGAACAGCTGGTGAAGGCCAGACCGTCCCAATTGACAGCACTTTCTGTTCAACCTATACCGGCTACGCCTTCCTAGACTTTGTCCTCTGAAGGATGCAGCCCCTGAATTTGCACACAGCTGTCATGTTTCCTGACTGATTTGGCTCAAAGTCGCCAAGGGCCGGCACCTCGGATGAAGACGTACCTTTCACCGCTATCCAAATGCAAAGCCATGCTGCTCAGCAGGAGACACTCAAATATGTGGAAGTAAACCTGAAAGACATGAAAATAGGGGTTGAATTTCAGTCCGCGGTGGGAGATGGCATGAGAAGCCAATGGGCCACAGGGATATCTGTGTACAATGAGTGAAAGTGAACCTGCAGGGAGCATAGCACCCCTGCTGGTGAATTTGGTGTGTTACAATCCAAACTCAGTGTCACTGTTTCAATAAAGAGCGGCATGATTAGGGTGCACAGTAGGTTTCCCTGCAGTGGGGTATGTTTCTGCGTGTCCGACCTGTGGAAGTCAAATTTAAGCCACACCCCCCCCCATATTAATGGCCCATGACCTCACTTCCTTTTCCAGCACTTTGACATTTTTCATTTTTCCAATCTTTCTGGAACCTTCTGGGAATAGACCTCTTTTATAATGGACCAACAAAAAAAACAGGTTTCCTGGGATCCCCAAAGGAGCGCCCCCTTTGGATCGGCCTGGTCCAGCAGGTGCTTATTAATATCGACGTCTTCATGCTGCCCGTGTATCACTGTGGCTCCTTCCCAGTGAAAACAGACATTACTCTTTCCGGCAGTTTCTTTATTGCTCTGGGTCCATCCCTGTGATCTAGACTGGAACCAAAAATTTGCTTCCGGTACTATAGATCACAGAGATATTATAAGGAGCACAATATGATGTTTTGAAACCGAGCTGTCATAAAAATGAGAAAGGCTGCTGTTTTTAAATGCTTTAAGTGGGCAGATGCTGCGATATGAAAACCTTTCATCTCCAGGAACATCCCAGACCAGCAGACGGCAGGGTTGGGGGCATAACTTAGGCTCGGTGCCCCCCATCCGCACAATGGCATGTTTTCCTAAAGGGTTTGGCTAATTTGGCTGGGAGGTAAAAAAGGCCCAGGTGGGTTGTGGGTAGACTCCCAGGATGCATTTGGAAAAGGAGGTTTGAGGTGGGCGACACTGGGATGGGGGGGGGGGGGGCAGTGGGCCCTAATTACAGCAGTGGCTCTGTGAGGCGAGCGAAAGACTTGTGCTGTGGTGAAGTAAGGCTTCCTTACTGTAGGGGTCGGTGAGTAATCCTGTGTAGGACAAGCTGCGACTTCCTGTTAGCTCCGGATCTTCTGTGCTCTGCTGCTGGATACATTCTCCCACGGACCAGCTAGGGAGGTATCCTTACTCTCTACAAACTGTCCTCTTGTTTCCAGTCAAGTCCTTCTCCTTGGCACGACCCTTAAAGGGGCAGTTCACCCCAAACCTGAAAAACAGGAAAGATATGTTTTAGAGGGGCTTTAATGCTCTCTATCCATCAAGGTGATGCTTCCATGTCCCATTCTCGCCAGTGTGGGGAAGCAATATAAAAGGCCAACAGGATGTTAGGGTATATCTCCAGGTGTGTGGAGTTTAAGTCAAGGGAGGTGATGCTAAGATTATACAATTCCTTGGTGAGACCTCA
>JAODJU010000062.1:4182013-4195837 GCA_026776725.1 Gnathonemus echidnorhynchus | reverse complement strand
TTTCTGTATTAATTTCATCCTTGTATTTGTGTTTATGCCTGAAAGTTTTAAACATTCAATGTTTTATTTAATTTGTAGGGGCAGAGACAAGGAGAGATAGTGAGGGAGAAAGAGAGGCAGAGAAGGAAATGAGAGAGAGGGAGACAGATGGAGGGGAAGAGAAGGAGAGTAATAAAGGGAGAGAACGTGTGAGAGAGAGAGAGAATCGAGAGAGAGAGACAGGTACAGCAAAGATGGAGAGGGAAAAGGGAGAGAGAGGGAGAGAGAAGGAGATAGACAAGGAAAGAAAGAAGGAGAGAGAAAGCAGAGACACAAAGGGAGAGAGAGAGGGACTGACAGAGAGAGAGGGAAAAGGGAGAAAGAAAGACAAAGAGGGAGAAAGAAGGAGAGAGAAAAACAGAGAGACACAAAGGGAGAGAACAAGAGAGACTGAAGGAAGAGAGAGGGACTGAGAGGGAGAGAAGGAAAAGGGAGACAGAAAGAGATTAAGAGACAGCAAAAATGGGAGAGGGATAGAGATGGAGAGAGAAGGAAAGAGGGAAAAGAGAGAGAGTGAGAAAATGAGACACGTTCAGCTGTGATTATGGTCTCAGATGACATGACGAGTGGCGAAGCGGCCCTCAAACTTCACCCCCAAATTTCAGCCTGGCTAGGGCACTGCTACCTAAGAGGATGTCACCCTGGGCAAATGGCCAGCCCCCCCTTGGCAGGATCCGCATGGGATATGCCACAATGCTGGACGGACAGACTCGGCCAGATCCGAAGAGCCATGACATTCGTTTGACTCCGTAGGGGGGCTCTCTGTAGGAGGGGCAAGTCTGTTTTCAGTCAAAATACTACTGCCTTCCTTGAGGCTATTCTGCAAGCCTCTTTGCCCTCTGTCTAAAACCTGAGACATAATATGCATTATGCTCACTTACATGTAAGCTTAGATGATCTCGCTACATTGATTCATAACAGACCCTCATTACTGCATAAGCAGTTAAAGACACAAGAATGGTCAAGATTTGGGCAGGAATATTCTGCTGGAATGAGGCATTGTGGTTCATATTTTGGTTACTCCTGTGTTGCTGCTTTTACTCATTTTAACATCAAAGTAGCTCTTACTGTCCAAAGGAGCAAATATCACTCCCAGAATCGGATTCTTATTTTGGTAATGCTTTACCTGAGAGGGCACACATACTTACACTAGTGGCCAAAATTGTGGAAACGCTTCCAGTTTTTAGAGATTGCAGAAATTTATTCAACTGTTGCTCCAGTTACTTATTTAATCGTCCAACGTATCTGCTGTTCCAATTCCTTCTCACATGTAGGCTACTTCAGTATGTAACCAAGACTTTGTTTATGGTTAATTAATACAAGAAATAGTTTAAAACTATAATGTTTGTAACCTCTTACGTAAAGTGTTACCCTTATTTCTTGAGGATTTCAACATCATACACACACATACAACATTACTAATATATCTGGCGATCACCATTACATTTTACCTTAAACAACTGCTGCTCTGATGGTTTTCTGTACTGTATATGAGATCCCTACACTCAGCCTCTACCTGATGGTTCTGCCATCCCATGCTTCAGTTACTTCATTATATATTCACAGCCAGCTTGCTGTTTTGTATTTTGAAGATGCGTATCTCAATAGTTCATGATACCCAGAACGGCAGCTTTGAGGTTACACCAAAAAGCAGCCTGACACCCCCATGCTGGATCTGTTCTTCCATATAAGGCAGGTTGCGGCTGATCGGTGGGAAGCTGGGAGGTGTACAGGGGGAGGGAAAAGCATGTGCGAAAGATAGAGCGATTGATTAAATTCCCCACCTCTTACCCAGGGGCATTTATCAGAGAGGGCCCATTCACTCCAGCCCATCAATTTGTGGTTACTAATCAAAACGGAGGCCGAAGGCCGAGCGGGGGATGAGTGCTGAATCAGAAAGTATGGTGCTGGCTCCCCCCCCTCCCCCAAATGCTCACTGGGGACCTCTCCCATCCAGCAAGAATCCCAGTAATTCAATAAAACCCTTCTCTCTGGGCCGCACAATGGGTAAAATCATCAGAAAGCACGGGGTTGGAATTTTATCTTTTATCCGCGATGGGATTAATATGTTGTCCCGGGATATAACTGGGCTCCTGGGGGGAGCACAGCCTACAGGTTCATTCCCGCTTTGTTTACCTTGCATCCCTGACCCAGAACCAATTAAATGCTCCTTCATTACCAGACACATCCTCAGAGCTCGGGGGGGTTACACCGGGTCAAGGTGAAGGGGGGGGTTTGTCAGCCCTGACCTTAAGGTGAAGGTGTGTGTGTGGGGGGGGTTTGTCAGCCCTGACCTTAAGGTGAAGCAGTTTCTCATCCATGATGCCCATAACCTGGGTGGGCTGCTATTAAGGGGCCTTGGCGTAATGCCATTAAACAATGTGTCCCTCCCCAGGAAGGAAGGACCAAAGACTTCACAATGAACAGATAGAGAGCTAGTGATGGTGTCGTGTATCAAAACGGAGAGCCCATTTAAAAGTATTTGCAAAGACACAAAATGCCCTTGAATACCGGAAATGAAAGCGCGACAGATCCTCATAAAATGAAAGTCGGTGAGTCACACTCATAATGAATCGTTATTGAGAAATGCGTACATTAAGGCTCTGGGCTCTCGAGTAAGAAGCTGCTGTTATTGCGTGGGATCAGAGACATCACCAATTTAGCCTCAGGATATGGTACTCAGCTAGCACCCCTTGGGTTCCAATCCATAACCCCCCCAAGAGAAAAGGAGCTGATCTCACTGCCCACTTTCTGTATCAACCCCAGAACATTCAAAACAGACCCCTCAAAAAATTAAACACAATAATTATTTTCATCCATCACAGAAAAATGTATATAATCGTCAGCAAGCTCGGAAACCAGGCTGCCTGGTCTGTGGTGAGCAGGATCACTCTCCAGAAAGGAGGTAGTTGAGCTCTGCGTCCCGCCAGAAGGGCTGAAGTGGACCTTGGAGAATCGCTCTCCATTGTCATGTCCATCATACCCTAAGGATGAAGTTCAGCTGATTTAGAGCCTTCCGTGTGACTACAGACTCACTACCACTGAATATGCATACAATGCAGACAGTAGCACTTTACTAAACCTAAACAGAAACTGTTCCTTAAGAAAAACTGCAGCACTGTAACACTGATTACCCATTTGTTTCATCAGATAAGCAAAGACAGTATTGGATTATTACAGTGTAAAACCATAATATTGATTTAATTCTCTAAATAATCTTTCTATTACTATTATTATTTGTATTGTACATTATAATTAGCGTGACATTTCTTATCATATATGGGCCAATAAGTTGATTACGCTCTTGGGAAAATAGCATATACAGTAAGACTATTTTGCATATTTTGACGCAGAGGAGGTTGAAGGGAGGTTAGCATTCACCACACACCACGCTAGAAGTAATTTGTACTTTGGATTTAAAGGAGGTGGTGTGTCTGAGTAGGAATGGGCTGTTACCACCACACCTGAAAATTCACAGGCTGGCGATAAATCAAACATATTGCTCTCACTTTGCACTGACATCTACATCCTTCTCCCCTTTTATCTTCCAAACGTCGGAGAAGAACCGTATTCAGATGAAGTGTATTGAAAGCTAAACAGGGCTGTCAGCCCGAATAGCTAGGATGACAGGCGTCTGAGGTAACTCTGGGGACGTGCGTGTGCTGTCTGTCCTTTTTTAAAATTTTACTTTCAGTCCATTTATTTAGAAAAGATCAGCTGTGTTTCATAATAGACAGCACGTGTCAGTTCCACTCCAGGTGCAGCAAAGAATTCTGGGTACCCCCAGTCCTCTGCTCGGACCTACCTCCTGAAAAGTCAAATCCCACCTCCTCTTCTCCTTGGGATGGGCTTTATGCCTGAGCTTCACGCTCGATTCGTCCCCCAGAAGTATCCCCTGTGGCCTTCTGGAGATTTAGTCTCATCTGACACTCCTGAGAGACCAGAAGAAGTAATAAGCCAACGAAAAGCTTGTTGCAAAATCCTTCTCCTCACAACAATGCCCTGTTGATGGTGACTTGGAACATCGGGGGAATCAGTTCTGTAATGGATCTGTGTGGGCTGGCAGTGTCTGCATGCAGGTGGATGTACAAACAGGTCTTCCTTATACTCCAAGGGACACTGACCCAGGCTCTTATGTCTCACAGGCTGAGTAACAGCTTCTTTAAACTGTTGACAGCTTTGTGACCATATCGCCAATCCCATTATCCCCAATAAAGTCTCCCATTTCTCCTCTGTGTCCCAGTGGTCTTCAGTTCAAGTAAATTAAAGGAGCACCCCCACCATCACCACCAAAACCAACCCTCCCCTTCGCCCGTGGCAACAACAAATCTTCTGGCCTCCTACCTTCATGCATCACAAGAATAATGCATGAAAAACACACAGGCAGCAATTTGGAAGCCGCAGGAACAGATGTGGCCAGGCTACTAGAGGATGGTCAGATCAGGGGAGGCTGCAGGTGTCTCCAGGGCAACGCCTCCTCAGCACCTCACATGAGAAATGGCTTCCGATGTTAATTTGCGAGCCTTGTGCAGTTATAGAGAAATCTGTCTCATATTCTCTGGCTGACACACATGGATAGCACGTAGTTATATTTTCCATAGACTGTTAAGAATCCCCAAATACTCCCTAAAACAGTAAAATTAAGTTGATGACAAACGCAGACACGTACAGACATACGCGCATATCCCTAACATAGCACCAGTATTGTTTACGCAGTTCCCAAATTGCTCACACAACCTCTCCTATCTTAACTCCTAAGTTTGTTGTTGTTGTTTGCTGTTCATACTTACATAAACTGCATAATACCCCATTTATCAGAATGACATTCTGCTTAACGGAACAAAACAAATTCACTATGTGCTGAATGAGAAGCAGGGAGAAATACGACTTTAATTTACATTTCTGTCACCGTGACTCAACGCACCTCACATGCCCCCTCAAAAGGGAAGAAGTCTCAGACAGTTTCTCAGCACTAAGGACTAGTGAGGTTTAACGTTGAGAGCAGGACATGTCTATATGAAGAGTCCCACAATAGGGCGGGGGGGGGGGTTTCACACAAAGGCAGGTTCACAGGAGGCTGCAGGCGGCCTGACTTCATCTGACACAAGCAGAGCCGGCTTTACTCATAACGGCCGCGAGCAGAAGCACGGCTGGGACTTCAGGGCTGGGAGGAGGCTGGTTCTGCTTCAATGGAGAGCAGCTAAGGTCCAGCGCTCTCCAGGTGCCCCCTCGGGACGGCACACACCCCCCCCCGGCTGCTCACACGGGCCAGGACGCTGATGGGGGAGCCGCCAGGAGCAGCTGCGTGACGCAGGTGTATGGAGCAGGGCTTAGCCTCACAAACGCTGCCTGCCAGAGCAGTTGGCATCGCTCTGGCTGTCCTGGACAGAACACCATAGTGACAAATTATATAGGTGCTACTAACAGAGGCCTGAGGACTGACAGATCTGGGACAGGTAGGGCACTGTGGGGAATGTACTGAATATAGTATATACATAAGGAGCATCACACGGCTCGTCCCTGAGATGTGCCAGCAGGTCTTTCCAAGAGAAAATGAAATCTTGCTCGAGTGGAAAATGACATTTCCCGCTGCCTGGGGTGTGTATGTTTTGGGGGGGCGTAACATGCTACCAATGTTCCCCCTCTACGCCAGAGGAGTTCTGGGCTCTTCTTGGAGTCACTAGCCACTTTAGACTCCTTGTATTTCTCAATTATTTCCACAATTGATTTTGGTATAACTGACATTTTATAAATCAATTTCAATGCCGCGCATCAAAGACAGCTGCGCTAATTTTTCATTTACATGCTGCAATTAATTTGATTAGACTGAGCCCTTCGACGTTTTTTTCAAACAAACAGCAGCTACCAAGGAAAGACGCTTTTCCCATGTTAAATAACATGCCAGGCTCTGCTTCCTGGATCTGCTTCTAACACACCTGTTACATTCACTAAACAGTTCTTTTCACTCTCCTCAAGTCCTTTTCTCATCCTTGTCTACCTCACTTCTACCAAAATAAAATATGACGCCCTAAAGGTTTAATTTCCCTCCCATCTGTCCAGGAATAATAATATTACTGCCACCTCTACATCGGCAAGTGCGTTTAGCCAGTGAGTCGGGTGCCTGAGGAGTCAAAGGCAGCTCAAAGCCATCCAGGCCGCGAGCCCTGACTGTACAAGATGCCGCCCATGTTTTCGACCCGGGCCTTTGATGCGGAGAAAACCAATCCTTCGATCCCTCCTAACATGCCCTAAGAAATGCGCAGTGAGGTGAGCTACATTTTAAAGATGAAGAATCGCATGTGCATTGTGCTTACGCAGCGACTCCACTTTGGAGGTGCAGAAGTAGGACAGAGCATTCTGGGTAAAACTTGCGGCGTGTCGTAAATGGCAGTGACTCACCTGGAGGCTGCTGGTGCATCGGGCTACATGGTGACCAAGCACAGTGGGCTTTCTCACCATCTAGTCTTCGAAAGGCCATAGGCTGTGCATTTGACATTACTACCTGTCCTGGGTCCAGAGTCAGTGCAAATTTATCAAGGTGTGACTTACAAGAGAATCTGAAAGTACTGCTATTAGGTCTTTGCTCAAGATGTCTTTGTAAAAGGTCGAGTTAGAAGCATGTAAGACCCTCCCTAAAGTCAGATGCCTGTCAGACCTCACTATGTCTACCCTGGCATGCCTCTCACTCTCATTACTTACTCCAGCTCAGGTTTACATTCAGAGGCTATCTCTGCCACCCAGGGGGTGAGGTTAGAGTGCTCAAGCCCCCCAGAGGCCACAGGTGGTACTGCTCTGTGGCTGGAATGTGCAAGTTCTGTTAATTTTCCATGGCGGCCTGAGTAATAAATACAATATGTACAAGTGGATAACATACACATTTAGGGGGGGGGGCATGTTTATGTAAAGCAGAAACTCATCGTTATGTCTTCACATGGAGTTGTGCTTCTCATATGCACTGGACTCATGATTTAAATTCCACACCAGCTGATTTATGATTCTTCACGCGCATGAGTGCTTCCTGAGCGGAGGAGTCCCCGCTGAATCGGAACCTTACCTTTATTTTTGAGGCTGGTACTTTCTTTTCTACTGCTATGCCCCATTTGTAACAGAGCTGGTATCTATAAAAATGGCAATATTAGTACTTAAGTGAAAAGTCTTGTGGCGTTGCAGCGAGAGAAGCGTGTGGAGCACAGCATCGTGGGTAGGTTATTCAATCCATGATAAATATTAAATGGGGGAATTTTCTGTAAAAACAAAAAATCCCAAAATGTCAGTAATTGGCCAGAAAAAATGGACAAAGAATTAATGGTGCGCAGAAGCCCATCATTCAATGTGATTTAAAAGATCGTTCAGCGGTTTCCACAGTAAGTAACCGCAGCAGTGTGGCATGCAGATATCTCTCTACAGCGCGCTGGCCCTTTAAGGGTGGCTCGCCGGTCAGGACCCTTCTCTGGTACCGCGGTGAGTCTGCCCATAAGCCACGGCCTGCCCGATCATGGGGAGAGCGACCCCTCCATTAGCCAGATGCACACTGCAGCTTGGGGAGGTGAGGTGGGACTGAGGCGAGAGAAGGGCTGTAAATTAGCCCTGAAGTGCGGAAATGCAGCAGCTGCAGGAAAAGAGAAAAACCATTTAAAGCACATTCTGCTTGAATGGACTGTATATGATGTGTGCTGCCTGGAGTCTTAATGAACAGTTTTTACATAATGCGCAACAATCTATAAATGGGAATGCATTCAAAAAGGCCCCATTTTTCTACGAACTTATACAAATGTATACAGATATTATTATTACTTCTTTAGTTTTTAAAATATTTTTTGCCAAATGACACAGGGTATCTGAGGACTGCTGCTGTTTGTAGTTTTTCTAGGTGGTGAAATATTTCTCCGTAACGCTTTAGGGGATGATGGATTGGCTAAAACATGGATTAGATTTATTAGCACTACAGTTAATTAGCCACAAATTGAACCTGTTAATCCGGTGGGGACTGGGGGGGAATTTGGCAGGGTGAAGACCAACAAACACATGGACCACTGGGGACCCAGACTGAGAGCCCAAGGTCAAAAGGAAGGCCCAGTACCAAGCAGCCACAAATTCCCCGTGAAATGACACGTCTCTGCACCGCCCACAAGGTCAAAGGTCAGTTGCGCTGTCTGATAGATTGATGCCAACAGGCATAGCAATTTATCCATGAAGCCCCATAAGACGCTGCACCACACATGCAGCAGGGCGTGTCATCACAAGGCCACGCATCTGTAGGCCGATCCCTAAACTTTCCTTCCCAGCAGAACCAGGCCTGTTGATTTGTATCATCAGCAGTATTGTTTTGGACATGATTACATATTCCTCAGTACTCCTGCCATATTTACTCTGCAGTTACAGCTCCTTCCTGCTGGCCAGATGAACACGGTGTAATTAATGAAATAGTTTCCTTTGAGGAGAGTGGAAGGCTTCCAGGCAGACTCTGGGTGCTGGGGGTGGGATCTGTCGATGCAGCAAAAACCATGTTTCCAGTGTCAACAGGCATAGAAATCCCCCCCTCCACTGCTTATTCAGAGACCCAAGAGCCAGGTCCCTCATGCTGGTCAGCAAGCGGGGGCACAGAAGAGTCATGGGATCCTGGGACACTGCGCGTACACACACACACATACACACACACACACACACACGTTTGTATTCATATCTTTGTGGGGACTCTCTTTTCATTCCTATGGGAAAAACCCTAATGCCAATAATGACAACCTTAACCCTACCCAGCCCTAACCTTAACCATACAACCCAACCTTAACCAAACAAAATACAAGACTTTTGTCACTTTTATTTTTTGATGGCAGTCACAGATTTTTATAAAATTGAGTTTCCTCTTGTGGGGACCGAAAAAGTGGTCCCACGTCATCAAAATAATTTTATCTCATTGTGGGGGCATTTGGTCCCCACAATGTAATGTATGCATAACCCCCCCCCCACACACACACACAGATAAATTAATATGCTTGCATAACACAATATGTTGTTTCTGCTAATATTTGTGAGGTCTTCCCATTATCACCCATATTAATGTATTTAACAATCTCTAAGCACAAACTCAGAAGAAATTCAGAAGAAATAAATCTTTTGTTATTTTAAAAAGGTAAATCCTAGGCTATTTGCCCACAATATAGCAAAACGTGAATCAGCCTGATTTCCTTAGCTAGCCAGGTCCTGCCTGACCCCCTCGTTCACCCACAATCCCACATGAGAAAGACCCCAAAAATGCTCCCGGCTGCGATCGGAGCGTGTTGTGATTGATTCGACGCACCCTAACATCCTAACGCCTTCCTCATTGCCTCGGCAGATATTGTAACAAAGGCTCCCCATTTCCTCTAAATAAATGTACTTATTTATCTTGCCATGGGGAGGAAGATGAAGACTCTTATTGCTGGAGGCATATTACTGAGCTGTAAAAATGCTGGGAGGCCTGAGAGAGGTTATAGATCAGGGGAACTGATAGCTATTAGCTATATGGCTAATAAACCAAAAGCAGAGAAATGACCCACTGCTCCATTAGGACTTCCCGTGGCCACCAGAGAAGGTCCAGTCAGCATAACAGCCCCATGGCTGCCTGGACATGCACTGGATCCTTGCTGCTGTTTCAGGCCACACTGGCAGGGTTACCAACTCTCATGCATCTGGTGTGACACTCACACTTTCAGACTCTCGTGCAAGAAATCTTACAGCAAATCTATATTATTCTACTGAAACCTAAAATTAGCTGCATCAAAAACTTTGAGGCAGTTTGCAAACCCTACAAACTATTTACAAGGTAATAAAACCATCACATACATGTAAATTTATGTGCATGCGTGTGCAGACTTGTCTCAAATTCTCGAAAATCTCACTCTGGCCAGCTGACAAAAGTTGGCAACCCTGCACTAGGTGGATTAAATCCCCCCGCCCAACTTCTCCTGCTCTCTGCAGGCCAGGTTCCTGAGTAGCTCTCAGGGGGGTGGAGAACAATGGGTGGGTGGTCTGTTTATCACCTGCAAGATGTCAGAGTCTCCAACTTCTTTCTTCCTTCCACCACCAAGCCCAGCTACGGTTCATGCAGCATTCGTCTCAGGCCCTCTGATCCAGGCCTGAGGTCCTGCTGACCATCCCCACAATTCCCTTGATGCTCGGATCTGGCACCCTGCCTCCTTGGATGATGTACCCATGAAGGATTGCCTTGGTGCTGTTATGGGGTGGCCTTTCCGGCTAAGAGCTTATTAACCAGCCATGCAGTGCAGCTTCCTCCACTCAAGTCCCTCTCCCTGACATAAAACCCATGGGACCGTCAGACCTTAGTGAGCCCCCTCCAGCAGATCAAACCTGTGGGACTGGAAGACCTCAGTCAGACATCTCCAGGAAAGTAACGTGCCTCGTTGTTTAAAGGAATTATACTTTGCCTGAATACTTAGAGCTAACTCTGAATTCCATGAGCGTCTTTTGTAACAGAAAAGCTGTTTAGAAAGAAATGATTTTGAATCTATTCATACTGGCCAGGGGTCTAAAATGCAACACTTTATGAGCATTTTTATGCATAGTTTTCTATTTATATAAATGGGCCGTGAAAGGAAAACAATTACGTCTGTTTTTCTTAAGATAAAGTTAAGTTAATCCAGCCACATAGTGTTTCATGGTTCAGAGATCATCTGATGACTGTCTCCACCCTGTCAAAGATGATATGACATAATCCCAAGTGCCAGAGTCAGCTGGTGTCCAGCCAGCTCTCCGAATAGCTTAATGATTTGGCTGAATTGTTCAGGAGGGGGAACAAAGCTGTCTCACTCTCCTAAGCCTAATCCTAAACCTAATCCTAAAACTAACCCTAAACCTAACCCTAAGCGTAACCCTAGCTTTTCATGTGTCTGCCTATCTGGCAAGCAGTTCACCTGGTTCTGGTCCAAGCTTCTGCCTCATCGTGATTGGAATCTGCAGCCACCACACCCCCCAACTAAGCTTCTGCTCTTGTGACTGACCAGCACCCCTGAGGATGCTTTACACCTCCCTGCATGCCCGTCTCCCATCTGTCTTTGCCTGCTACACTTAAGCACTGTCACCAAAACCCCAAGGCCTCATCGGGCCAGTCAGGGTCACTTTATTCCCAGCATTAGGATGTCTGCCTGTCACGTGGCTGACGGACTGGAAATCAGGATCTGGGCAGAATCTGTTCGGAACTGACAGTTGCAGACCAAACTTTAGCCTTTATCTGCTGAACGCAACTCCACAGTTTTTGATAGGTAATTCACAGACAGTCTGGCCTGAGTCTGAGTGGAGTCACTCATTTAATGCACATTACTGTGGACGCAGCCTGCAAACTTACCAGTAAGTATATCTCACCAGCCGGGATACATTCTATTACAAGCTATTATTCTTACCTGCCTACCTCATCATGGCCCATCATTGGTTACAGGGAGTTTTCCTTTTTAAATCAATGTAATGTGCAATACACTGTAGGATATTGCCATGCTGTGGGAAAGTGTACCTACAGGCACCATGCAACACTGCACAGATTTACTGCCATTTATTGCATCTGTGAGCTTTAATATAGGTGTCCGTGATCTATGTTTCTGTTTAATGCAATTGCTGCTGTATTAAATTGATGCAAACAGACTTAACATTTGCCAAATACATAAATATATTAATGAAGGAAAAAAAAATTAAATACAAATTAAATCCTTCTGTACATAACGTAAGTAGCTCGAATGTAGCTTTTCTGCTCTGTGTGCATGCGTGAGTTTGCATGGGTTTCCCTGGGTACTCAGTCTGTAGCCCATAGAGTATGACTGTGTGATTGTGTGCGAGTATGTATGAGTATGTTTGAATGTGTGAGTATGTGCCCCGTGATGAACTGGCATTCTGCTCCCCCCCCATGTCCTGTGCTGCCTGGGAAAGGCAGGAGTGGATTAGCTGTTCCTGGGTCCCCCTGTCCCCCAGTGCAGTAACTGTGTGGTTATTATATTAGTTATTATACTCTTATCCTTCGTGGCAGCCCCACCTGAGACACAGCTCCGCTAAACAGGGCATGGCTCATGTGTCAGGGGGGTGCACATGCAGTTGATAAATCCCCCCCCCACCACCACCACAAATGTGTGGTTTGAGGGGGGGTGAACACTGCAGCTGGGAATATGCTCCAGGCCCCTAATTATAATTTTAATGGAACGATCATAGATGAAACATTACTGCTAAATAACATTATTGACTGATATTAATTTATTACTGATGTGTGCCAAAGTCCTGAGAAATCAGCTGGCGTAACCTAAAAACCTTCACAGAATGACAGACTGTCATTCCTGTATTTACAGCTTCTGCACCATGATAAAACCACACTGCTGGTGGGAAGCCAAACAGCATAAGAGTCCATTCATACTGTAGCCAGCCAGCCTTCAGGAAGACACAGATGATGCAATACTCGCCGGTCCAATCAGAACATTCCCCTTTATTCCCTAGTATTTATGGACGCACATTTTTCCTGCAGAACAGAGGTCAGCAATGGAGGCTGTAGGAGTTACAGCTGTGGGTAGGTAACGTTATATATAGATATTCGTTTGGGGGGGTGGAGCGGGCAGGAGCGAAAACAAGAATTTATGGGGCTCTTTGTCTCAGCAGAGAAGAAGAGAAGCAGCTCAGGAAGGATTTCGTGCCTCCTGGTGAAGTATCCTGGTGAAGTATCCTGGTGAAGGCCGTGTGCTTTGGTCTCCAGGCTCTGCACCCGGGAAGAGAAACAACTCTGACCCGACCTAGAATGGGAAAACTGGCTGCCAATCTGATCATGATAAGCGTTTGGAATATGGATGGATGGATGAATAGCTACAAATTTTATTATAGTTTTCATTATTATTTAATTTATAATTTCTTATCATGCTGAGAAAGCTGTCAGCTTCTCATCATGAACTGCATGTCTCTGCAGCCAAATGCAGCTCTCCCATTTAAAAATGCATCACTGCAGGTCATGATGCTCAGTTTTTATCATTTCCTAATCTTCATAAAAATATGATGAACCTATGCGGAGCTTCAGGACAGATTGAGGTTTTCACTGGTGCCTCCCTGACGTTTTGGGCACTGCACCTGCAGCTGTACAATGCGACAGATGCCAGTGATGTTACCGAGGGGTTTTTATGCGTGGTGCTGTTTTTGTCTTCTGCACTATGGAAAGTTCCCAGGAAAAAAATAAAAAAGAAACCGCTGATTGTTTGGATTTAATTCCGCCTTTTCGGTAAATGATGGGCGTGCTGACACACTATTTCACAGAAATGTAGGACAAGATCTCTGGCAGAAAAGAAAGATGTACAAATGCGACTGGTACAGTATAACAGCCCTGCCTGACTGTGGAACTGCTCCTGCTTGAGCACATTCAGACGCTCTCATTAGTGTAAATAATAAACTTGCACGGTATATTAAAGTAATGTTTTTGAAGTTTTTTTTTATTTAATCAGCTTGATAAAAAGTATTAAAAAGTGCTGAGGGCCAGAGAAGTTTGTTGTATTATCCTGCCTCATAAGCCATGAGCTTAAGTGCGGGAGATGACAGTCCAGTGAGTGATCGGGCCATTCAGAGCAGGCAGACTGCCCCTCCTTAATGGGCCCCGTACTGGCAGGCCCTGACAGAACCGGCTCTGACCCGGAACAGGACCGGGGCTGGACTCCTCCATGGGCTGCACTTTAAACGTGGCATTTTTTCCCTCCCTCCTTCTTCTTCTTCTTCCTCTTTCGGCTTTTCCCTTCAGGGGTCGCCACAGCGAATCATCTGTCTCCACCTAGTCCTATC
>JAODJU010000062.1:4141150-4155593 GCA_026776725.1 Gnathonemus echidnorhynchus | reverse complement strand
TTAATACTCAAGTACAATTTTAATGCGGTACTTTTTTACTTTTACTCAAGTGTGATTCTGGCTGAATACTTTTACTTCTAATTGAGTAAAATTTTCACTCATTACTTATACTTTCACTTGAGTAACATTTTTGAGTACTTTTTACACCTCTGGTCTTGCTCCAGGTTGAGGTGAGGTGGAAACGGTAATAAAAAGGTTTTTTTTTTTTTTTCAAAACTGAGCTGTGGAGTACATTAATCTTTTTGAAGTTTACCTTCAAAAGCCTGAACTAGGTGAAATACACAAAGTAACGGCAGAGAGTGCGAGTGGGCCGGCGTGTACGGCGTGCTGTGGGGGGCGGGGCACATTTCACTTTTACTCCCTGGATGCGTAATCAGCAGACGGTGTTCGAAGCAGCGTAAATACTGTGATCGATAACGACACCATCGGCTGCCACACAGCTGGATGCATGGCATTTCAGAGGGGCTCCTGGGATAATTACTCAGCACACTCAACTGCATGCTGCAAACATGTCATTTCCCAGCATTCACTAAGGCATAGTGTGATCCAGACTATAGGTGCCCATTGACAACTGATGGGTCCTGCTGCATAGCTGACATTTCCATCGGTGCAGTGGACTGACCTTCCGTCCCCCTGTTGCTCAAATATAAAAGTGCACATACAGGAACCAAAATGGCGGTAACCTTCTCAAAATTTCCATGAACAATGGGGTTGGTTGGGTGAAGCCAAAAATATAGAGGCTGGGGCCACATATCTTGCTGTTTATTTGAACCTCCCAGCACAATTTTGGTAAAGACATCAAATTCGGCCTCATGAAACTGTCCTATTGGCAGTAGGTGGGGACATATTTACATCATACGTGAGGGGAGTGGCTTTAGTGATGTCACTGCTGTGATAGGTTAGTATATACATATACAGACGCTCCTCTACTTACGAACTTTCAGACATACGAATGAAGAGGACTGTAAGTCCAAATTGTGTTCATTGGGCTCCCGTTTCCTGTCCACATCAATTTTTTTTCTGCTCGCCAATTCCTATCTTTAGTACGACTTCTGGCCGCTACTCCCGCCACGCAGCAGCGTAGCATGCGTACTCCCAGCATCCTAGTTCTTTGTACTTGCGTATACCCTTAAAATGATGTTGAATAAGGACTTACGAACATTTCAAGTTACAAACAGCCTTTTGGAATGCATCTCATTCGTAAGTAGAGGAGCGTCTGTGTATAAACACACACACACACATAAATATATATATATATATATACACATATTAAACACACATATACATATATATATACACACACACACACACATATATATATATATATATATATATACGTTTGATACAATAATTCCGTTGTGCAACATTATAGTAGTGTTAAGTTTGCATGCACCTTTATGTTTAAAAGACCCACCAATACCTGTTTTGATTTAGGTGCCAGCAGCCAGCAGTCCCAGTCTCTGCTTCCTCAGCATCGTCCCTTCATTCATTTTCATGCATTTTTATGCCTCCTTCCTTGCCCATGGCCCGGCATGACCTGGGCTACAAGGCACTGGACAATGACAATGTAAATTCTCACAGCACCAAAAGTCCTTGTTTATTTAGAGACAATTACTGCTTGACTCCATGGCCCCAAAAAAAGGTAATAAAGCCATCGACCGTGTACCAGTGAATTCATTCCCCACATTTAATCTTCTTATTTCTAGCAACAGTTGGTGAGTAATTGTGCAGCAGTAATTGTTATTATACATGTATTTAAGTGACATTATTAAAGCATTGGCACATTTTATGTATTATTAATGGTAAATCCTGCAAACTGTAATGAAGGCGCAGCGACTGAAAATCAATGAGCCTTTATTACTAAAGCAAATAGCCCTGAAAGGTCTGAAAGTGAACCTTAGGGCTGTTTCCAGGTTAAGTCTCTCTGCTGGATGAGTGTGTCACTGTATCCCCCATCCAGTATCCAATCAAATTAATTTTCCCAGCCACATTCATCACTGTGACCCGTGCTCAAATGCAGCAGGGTAGGTTTATCCAAAAGCTGCATAAAACAGGGCATCAGCCAGACCTAATCCAGAACCCTTTTCCTTTCTAATTGTGAGCCAAGTTAACCCAGCTAATTTTTTTATATGCTTTGAATAATTAACTCACTTTAATTATTGAGCATGCATGATAAGTCCTCAATGTCAGTTAATGAATAATGGAATAACAATGATTCAGGGACACATTTCTCTGTAAAACTTTTCTTTCCCCACTGTCTATATGTCTATACACAGGCAAGTAATTAAAAAAAAAGAATGATGTTGTTGACCTCCATAGCGCAGCAGAGTAGGGGGTCAGGGACGGGGCTGGACTTTAAGATGTTTCCCCTCCCAGTACGACCCACGCACCTTTTACCAGCGTGGAGTCATACGCCTTAGGCACATTCTGAAGATCCTTGATCGCAGGATTACTATAAGGATCTCGCTGGATCTGTTCCCTTCAGTCGGACGGTTTTCATGATGAACATACACCAAGTGGACGCTTGATTCACGCACATTTAAACAGCGATATTGTTTGTTTGTCTGCATCCTGATCATTTGTATGTTTTCGTAGCTTGGTCAAGGCCACGGCAATAAGGCCCCTCCTGAGTTCTGATGACCAGGTATCTGTTCATGAGTTAGGGACCCTAATCACGTAGCTGTGTGCCTGGCTATTTTCAACTAGGATACCCTAAATTCTTTCTGGTGCACACTAATCATGGCAATCACATCGTGAACTTTTATGCCAGTATATCGATGGGAATCAGTGAATCTCACCATCCCTACAAAAAGGCATCAACATGTCCATAAACATGTCTGTGTTGTAACTCTGGGACACAGGTTTTAACTTTATATTCTCTATGGCATCTATCTACTCTACATGTCCACTGTATTCAGGTCTATCCAGTCTGGGGTTAGCCTGACTTATGATGGGTGCCTGAATTCCTCCTGCATCTCTAACCTCGCACAGTCCTGCTCCCCGATGTCCCCTTCCCCTGGAACTTTCTCACCTGCTCTATTCAAAGCCTGCCTGGCTGCTGTTCCATGTAAAAACAAAGTGCTGACCACCGCAAGAATGTTTGCTAAAGTATGTTATCTCAGCTTGTTTTTTGGGGCAAAAAAGTCAGATCATTGCTTGTTCTCTTGTGGGTGATTATATCCTCCCATTATATACTGCTAAACAACTGCTGAAGAAGAGGATTGTTATGCTATATGCCAGTCCAACCCATACAACCTTCTACGTATCAGCATAGCCTGATAATACAGGGTACAGTCCAAGAGTTTCAGAATGCAAGTTTCAATGGCCAGTATTCAAAACAAACCAAACAAACAAACAAAAACAAACAAAACAAGCAAACAAAACATGTTAAAAATACAAATGAATATTTGCATCAAACAGATCACAGAACCTACATATTTAAGAAAGAAACTCCAAAATGTTTGGTAATTCTGACAGCATAACAATTTACAACGTGCATATGATTACTTTCACCCAACAATTAGCTGCTGCTAATTAACTGCAAATGCACCATAGGATTTAGGTAATCCAAACCCTGCCAAAAACCACAACATTATAAATTCCATATCCAATTTTGCAATTAGTATTTCATCTGACAGAGTTCCTTAAATTAAAGTGACTCCTGAACACCCAATCCAGCGTGTTCAGAAGAATTTCCCCATAATTCAACAGAAAACAAAAACAAAAGCAACTCTTACAACTTCCATTACATCTATATAGCGACATAATAATTACGGTCTGCTATAATGTAAAATGCCTGCATTTATGTTTCAAATTCAAATTCAAATTAAATTTAGCTGCAACAGTTCTCAAAGCGCTACTGTGCTCTTCAGAAGAAAGAAAATCTTACTCTCCAGGCCAGCAGGAGGCATATAACTTCATTTGGGAAGTCTGAAAAAAAAATAACACATTTTACAGCCAATGGAAAGACAAACTGGCAGAGAAAAACCAGCAACGCGCCCTGAAATTAACGTTGTTACACCTGCTTTATGCATGGGACTCTGATACCCACAAGCAGCGGAGGTTTCCGATTGAAAGCGATAATTGCAGTAGCGCTGTTTGTCTTGTATTTCCAGGGTGATGGCAGCGCGCTAATTTATTGCGATGTACTCTGCAACTCAGCGAGCTGCTCCATATTCAGTCATCACACATGCAATGGTGGTGGTGGTGGGGGGGGGGTAAGATGATATACAATGGCATATTCAAAAGGTCCCAGAAACATATTATCTAGATGAATCCTGTGAAATTTAATGGGAAAACCTTGTAATAATAAATTATGCAGCCTTGGCGACGCATTGATAAAAATCTGCTTAGTGTGCCGCTTTCACGTACACTTAAGTACAACTTTTCAGAATCCCAGGACAGAAAGGCTATAAGCAATTATTCCACGTTAGCTTATCTGCACGCTATCTGCGAGACAATGAGGTCATGCGGGCCACCTTTGGATTGCATTTTCTAGGAATCTGAGCCATGAAGATCATCCAGCGGGTCTCCTGCAAGCGAGTGGTCAATAGTCAGACGGTGTAAAAAATGTGCAGCATCGGCAGATTAGAGAAGCCTGTCATTAGGACTGCTGCACACACACACACACATCCACCACCAATCACATTCAATGGGGCGCCACTAAATCAGTCTCCCGTCTGGAGGTGTTCTAGCTTACTGACACCATTAATCACTGTGGCAGTCTCTCGCCTGTCCTGTATTGACCCCCCCCCCCACCCCCCCAACAGCATATCTGTGCACTTTATTGCTGCTGCCATTTCATTTGCTGTGTGTCACAAGTTCACAGATTTCACACCATCTTCTAGTATCAAGGTCCAGAAATCCAACAAATCCATACTCACTTAACTGACAGGAAACCACACCTCGTTTACTTAAGAGCCCAGCCCACGTCATGCATCCATCCAATTTTACTCGCCTCTTATTCAACAAGGGTCACGGTGTCGAACCCCAGAGGGCGGGGCACACCCCAAATGGGGGCTCCCAGGATCACGCTTCAGTGTCTGGTCTCTCCACCCACCACCATCTTAATAAGCACCCAATTTATTTTCAGGTCAGTTTTTGTTTGGTTTTACTATAGATGAAGCAGGAAAACATTCTGTGCCAGGTAGTGACAGTAATAGGTAAAACTAAGGACTGTCACTGTATTATTCAGCCTGCAGGTAGGAGACAATGTGACACGGTTTCAAGAACTAAAAAGAGATTCAGCACTGTACTGATGCCTGATTTACACACTTTAGAGGGTCGATTTGAGCTTCTGTGTAACAGTATAGCCTTCAGCACTAATACAGCCACTGGCCAAGGTGATGTTCTGTTCTTCATAAAATGACCAGCAGATTCACAGGTCAGGTTCAGCACAGCAGTATTTAGCAATGCTCCTAAAACTTGGGCACACAGTAATCAAAATTACAAGGAGAAATCTGTTTCCAGATTTGAACAAAAAACAAGAAGTAAAATTAACCCTCAGAGGTTTATTGAAACAGCTTCTCATGCAATAAGATTCTTATGACTTGTTATCATACATTTCTGGTGTAGGGGGCAGCATGTTGACATCGTACCTCTGATGGACGTGAAGCCATGCCTGATTGATGATGCTAGACACAAGCTCATGCATTCAGCTAAAGGTCACAATGCGATTTGGATTTGGAGTCTGTAAGAATCTGTATGGAATCACATACACACGCTTTGGGAAATGCCAGGTGTAAAGACAGCATACTGATATCGATTGTTTTTTCCTAATGCTGTTGTCAGGTTGATACTGTCCTGTGATGAACTGTTGTCATAATTTTATTATCCTAAAAGAATTTGTACGTTTCAAACTCGACACCCATCACACAGCTCAAATTAGTCCAGTCATGTATAAAATTGCACGCATATTTCTAATTTCAGTTGCAACTGCTGAAACACAATGCATATTTATACCCTACTAAATATTCATAACACATTTGTAATATGGAAAGCATGAGTTCATGCTGTTCAAGGTGTCCCCTGCCCTGTGCTTCCTGGGACAGACTCCAAGCTCCCCCCAAACCTACACTGGATAAGCAGCTATGGAAGAAGGATGAATAGAAAGTAGGAAAAGTGTAGTGAGCATACTGTATATCTTGTGTATCGTTTTAATCTAAAAGCTACAGCTGGAAGCATACGCACATTTTTGTCTGTTTCCTCTAAATCTGTTTCCTTTAAATGTCCTCTAAACAACTACTTGAAAGCACTTTCTAGTTACAGCAACAGCAGGCAAAGGACTTTCAGTTTACGGTCAGCAGAAATGTGAATTTAAAGGTCCCACAAACACCGATGAGTTTTTTTTCCATTATTTTTTTTTTTACCCCTTAGACGACAACTCTTACGCTTCATTGGTTGTGTTAAAAAATGCATCACGGTCTCAGCAATAAGCACCCAGAATGGATAATAAATGATTAGTAAATATTTAAGCTTAGATTTTAAACAAAAATGACAGTCCTGCAGAGATCTAAACTCATTACCACACGTATTGTAATGGCCCAAATCTCTGTGTGAGGCACCGTAGTGTTCCCTACCAGCTCACTAAATCAAGGGTCACACTCCCTGTTACTCAGACACTGGCTGTTACTCAGACACTGGCTGAAAAAATAAGGTGCAGACACCAGAGTCTCAGATAGTAAAAGCCCAGCAAAGTAAGTCTGTTATCAAACAAGGCAGGTAGTGAGATGCAGGAAAGTCACTAGACAAGACAAGCATGTGGAACCACAGGGTGCAGCAAAACAGGACTTTGTTGGTCAAACTTTAAAACAAACAGAACTTAAAGAAATTTCAAGAAATGCAATTTCCATATATAGTTATAAGGTACTGTTCACCTATTCTCCAATCCGTACTGAGGATTCTGACATATTGCTCATTTCGCATACTACATTTTGCCTACTACACAGCAAATAAGTATTCAATTACATATACACCTTGACACTCAGTTCACATATCTCACCTCTATGAGCCCACAACCAATTAGTTAATTAGTCCAATCAGGGCCAGCAGAGGGCTTTAAGCAAAGCCTCTGTAAAGCACTAAGCTGGTAATGAGCCCTGATCATCCAAAACCAGCCCAATATTGTTCCTCCTTCTATTGGCTCGTAGAAATATTTAAAATGCTTTTAAGTTTAAAAAAGAAAAGGCTTTAAGCCTAAATACAGCAGCACTGTACTTCAGCAGCCATAAGAAAATGCTGAATCCTGCAGCAGAGTGGGGGAGCATGAAGTTTTGGGGGAGTGGCAAATCCGAGGAGGCTGACAGATGTATCAGTGTGTGTCCACCACAACTGGCGCATGTTGCTGCAGATTAGCTAAGGCAGTATATGCCCTGGCAAAGCTGCCCTCTTGTGGCTGGGGTTGGTCAAAACTCCTCAGGATGCCTAAACCAGGCAGAACAGGCACATATCTTATACATTTTTCTTTTTGTCAGATCAGTAAATATTGTTGGATTACCAGCTTGGGGACAATATAGCAAAGTTTAGGGTACATTCCAGGAGTTCAAAACAATCACCCCCTGCCCCTTGATCCAAAATGACACTGCTTGCATGTCAAACTATCCCTGTACCCTGTATCCCTGTAACACAACCAAACCACAATAATCAAAACGCGTTTATGAGTCATCATTTAAATATTACAATTGATATGCATCTGTGTGTGTGTATATATATATATATACACACACACACACACACACGCATATATATATATATATATATATATATAGAGAGAGAGAGAGAGAGACACACACACACACACACACACATGTTCAGGAAACTGTAAATGATAAGTATTTCACTGTCCTGAATTAAACATTGCTTTCCAAAAGTTCATTAGTCAGCAATATGCATGAATGGATGCTCATTTACAGACTATTTCTCATGAGTTGCTTAACTGTCTCGTTTGATGTTTTAGCCGTTTTTGATGGTTGTTATAAGTTTATATTGAAACAAAGTAATGTTATACTAGTACTGGAGTGGTTGTTTTTTTTTGCAAAACTGTGGGGAAGAACATTGTACAGTTACACATAGATTTTAATTAGGTACGGTGACTGGGCATTTCACCATTAACCAGCAACAGCACTTAAAATCCCATTTTCAGATATTTATATCAGAGCAACAGAGAGCAAGGGAGAGATTGATCTGAAGCACAGGATCTGCATCATTACACAGGCCCCACATGGGCCCCTACACAGGCCCCGAAGCACTTTGGGGCATGTAGATTTAATACAAACAAAGCCAAGTGCGTAAACACCTTTTAGGTGCATGTCTATGAGTTATACTGATAGGCAATCAGACCCCTATGGAGAACTCGTAATCACGATGTCAGCATATGTGACTCACGTGAGCCTCCCCTCCTTGAACGTAATTGCATTATTCGACACCTGTGATTAATAAAAATATTTTGTTACTGAGCCTCTCTTACTGAAACAGGACTCATTAACATGCTTGCTGTCGTATTTGCCGACAGCCTCTGTCATCATATAGAGCGTCGGGAAGTATCCTGGGGGCTGCACAGCGGTACCCCCTGGCAAGATATCACATCACTTCAAAGACCCACGATAGGACTGGTTTTTAGTTTACATACTACCGTGCCTGATTTTTGTTTTGATGATTTTAGTCTTTTCATTTTTTGACTGCGGGTGTGGCCACTCATAACAGGGACTCATTTTCCAATAAACTCTACAAAAGTGTAAAGGTAGGAATAGCATGATATGATACAAGTAAGCACAGTAGGAACAGACCGGAGAACCAGAATATTTTACATCTAAGACAACAAGAATTTAAATATAATGAATGGTACCAAGTGAGTTCTCTTTTCTTCAGTATGTAAAATTTATGGCATGTTAATTTTCAATGGCAGCAATTGTATCATTTTTTAAGACATACATGATCAGGGCTGTGGGTTCAGTTCCTCCACTGGTTTCCACCTACAGGTCAAAAACTCTTGTTATGAAATTGCATACTACTGCATTATGTACTGAATTTCGTTAAAAGCCTACTACTCGACCATTAATACAGTATGTACAGTAAGTATGCATGAGAACAGTATTCTTGCACTCAGACATACTGCAGTCAACCCTCCAGCATACTCCCTGATCCAGATGTTTACCAATGATGTAGCTTGACTGATGCTAAAGTTTAAAAAAAAAATCAATGAAAAAAATACATACTTGAGTCTACTTGTGTAACTTGGATATTGTTTTCTGCTTAAAATTATGCAGAGACGGCATTTCCTCTGCCATCTTGATAAAAATTTCTGAGCAAGCGATGTTCTTCATCTCTGGTTGCAGCTTGTGGCCCTGTGGGATAGCATAGAGTCCATTGGTTCCGCACTTCGGAATTTCGCAAAATGTAATACTACTGTTTCATTAATACTGAGGATTTGGACATACTGCTCACTTCACATAGCGTATTTCGCCTACTAAATAGCTCTTAGGTAAATTGGCAGCCCCTACTATATCAATGTGTGCAGTCTGGACAGAATGACAAGGGGTGTTATGTCAAATGTGATCAGGACTATCTAATCTATCTATCTATCTATCTGTCTGTCTAGAGTTGGAACTCTGTTACTTATCTTTTTGAATACTTGTGGTTCGGTGGATAAGTCTATGTCTGCCCTGAGGAGAGGTGTAGCTAGAAATCCTAGCTTCTTGGGGTTCCCCACAGCTGAATGCATTATTGAGTGTAAGTATCTTCAGGGATCCCTATAAAGGACTGAGCCCCTGAATCTGACAAATCTGGGCACGAGATAAATCTATTATGTATCGTACTCTGTGCCCTGTTCCTGCGATAGGCTTCAACTTCAAGCTTCAACTGTAATCCTATATTGGTAAAGCAGTTATGAAAAGTGTTTGGATAAAATATAATTTATCAAATTAAATAACTCGAATATCCCTGTTATTTTACATTTTTAACGAGAATATACCTATATCTCCCCTATGTATTACATTTATTTAATTGTAATCCATGTAGTAATTTACTTTATAATTAATTATGAATATTGCGCCTGAACTACGCAGTTACCAACTTTGGTCAGATGGCTGCAGTGACATTTTCAATTCGAGACACGTCTGCACACACATGCACACGCATTTACATGTATGTAACAGTTTCATTACCTTGCAGATAATCTGTGGGGTTTACAAACTACCCCAACACTTCTGATGTACCTTAGGTTTATGGTGGAATAATATAGGTTTGCCGTAAGATTTCTTGCCTGAACGTGAGAGTCTGAAAGCCTGAGTGTCACGCCAGATGCGTGAGAGCTGGCGACCCCAACCACGTTGCACATATGTACATGTTTCACTGCGTTAAAATGACACATTCTTTTGTGTACCAGAGCGATTCTCACGTGCCGCTTAATAACGGTCTTTTTAGGAAAAGGACCCGGGAAACCGACAATTAAGCCATTTTACATTTAAACATAAATACTTTGAAGTATGCTTAAGTAAGTAAAATAAACTTGTATTAGACAAAATGAATGTATATATGCACAAAACCTTCCGTACGATAAAATATATTTTGACACATTTGTAATACGGTTGAATTTTCATCAGGCAATGAAGATTGCGCCTCTATTTAGTTTCTTTGGGGCTTTCTGAAATTTCAAAGATGGCGGCGGTCCGGTGGCTGTCGTGTGTCCTCCGGATAACTGTAAGAGGTGAATAAGATGCTCCTTTTAAACATTTTTTGTGGTGTAACCTTGACAGGATCGGCGGATAGTGTGTTTTCGATCTGTGTATTTTGTCAGTTTGATATATAGCCTGTAAATGTGGATATCGTTTTAACTTAGGAGAGAGGTCATTGGCAAGAATCTGAAGCATGGATCACTGCTTTGGGAATTTGTCAGTACTTCAGCAATACGCTAGTTGGTTTGTGCGTCTGCGTGACGCGTACTGGCTCCAAATAATCGCTGTGTTTCACAAATAAAAATTGCAGCGTAGTAGCAATATAGCTTGGGTTTAAATCAGCATTGATCACATCAAATGTCATTGAAACTGCATATCATTTATATCGATTCAGTTCTTATTGAGTGTGGCTGTGTGTGAAAATGAATTAGTGTTGTATCGGCGTATCTGGGCATACCGGTCTTTGTAACTTCTGAATGGGTTTAAGTGTGATTCGGAATGGATCAGTAACACAGTCCCGTTCAACACGCAAACTGCTGTAACTCTTCGTCATTGATGTTTCCTCCCATCGTGTTGTGGTTGGTTGAAATATAAATTCGTTAAAACCCATTTATGGAATTCCATTTATTTGATGGTCTGTTTTTTTTGTCGATGGGTACTTTACTATTGCTTTTCAGTTACTCTGCTTTTATCCGTTTAATAGCTGATAGAAGAAATGTAGCCTAATATGCAGATAAAGGTCAGTTCAGCAAAATAAATAAATGTATAAATTAATGACTTGCGGTAACGGACGATATTTTACGACCATATGCATAATCAATTGTCAGTTTTAAACTTAATTTTAAATGTACAAAATGACAACATATAGTGACGTACAAATGCCAGATGTTAGGTATCACTTTGTGAATTATATGTAATAGTTGAATGCTGATTGTATTGTAGGCTCTTATGTAAGCTGCCTTGCATAAGTATTCAGAGACCAATTAATATATTCAGTGTCTATAGTGAGAGAAGATGCTAATTAACAAGATCCAGGACGTTTAGAGAAATCTCGATGCACGATGTTATAAGAAATTCAGTACTGAAAATGAACCAGTACAAAGCTGCTTGTGCATTTTGGTCTAAATGGACAACCGTATTTTCAGTCTAGTGTTGCTGATTGCTTAGTTACACCATGACAGTAATATCTTTAGGTGACCTGTAGTGATTTTAACCACACCTGACTATAACATGATATGCCTGTTTTATGTCCAGTCTGTAACAAAATACTGCAGCTTCCACAACCTTTGGCTTTTAGTTTTATGAATGTTTCCAGACTCGCTATCCAGTGCCTCATCTAAGACTTATGTAACATTGGGGTGTGTGGTAGCTGAGCCACTCGCTGCCCCGTAACAACATCGCCCAACATGGGGCTCAAACCCACAACCCAGGGATTAAGAGTTTCATGCGCTGTATGACTTGTTTCTGTCATATAATTACATACGGATGTATTATGTTAAATAAATGTTAGTTGTGAGCTTCTGTTTTATCACACTTAAACGCCTTTCCCTTGTCATTTTTTTTCAGGCCACCCCCCGGTACAGGTGCTGGGGGGCGTGCGGCACCTGACTCACATGACCCGGCTTGCCTCCACGGCCTGGGCTCCTGCTCCGACATCCACGGCGCTCTCCCTGCTGCAGATCCGAAGCAGCAGCTTCTTCAACAAGTGTGAGTCCCATGACCTGGATGTGAGCGTGCAGCTCTGGCTGCCCGGTGCACGCTGTAGTAGCTGTGGGTGAAGCGGTTGCCAGGACGATAAATATGAAGGAAACAGGAATATATAAGGCAAACCCCAGTCGAGGGTGTCACCTGTGGCAGGAGCGGGAAATGATGGAGGGGTCCACGTTTCCCGCTGGTCTCTCTGCTCAAACAATACCATCGATCACAGGCATTGCCACGGTGACAGACAATAAGATGTATTTTTTTTTTTTTTTTACTGGTTTTCACACTGAGAACAGAACCAGCTTGTTGTTCCATCCATCAACTCGGCTGCCAATTCCAGTGCTGCTCTGCATTGTTTTTATATATATATATATACCAAATGCATCAGCTTATGTTTAAGCCACGCTTAGTCTTCTCCGTCGTGAGCAAGAAAAGATTGTCTGTAATTACAGTCCTCTCTTTTATTACATTACATTATAATATGGGGTTTCTGGCATGTTAAACCCCAGTTATTTTGAGGAAATTCAGCAAAGATCAGGAAGTTTTTGCACTGATTTTTAATATATCACATTTTACCTAAGTCCAGGGACGAGAGCCGTAATCGCTTCAGAGCAGATGGTTCCCTTTTGGAACACTTTGCTTATTCGTACAAGTGAAAACACAAAAAGCCATCTGGAAATAGCTCTCCTAAGCTAGGAAATGAGACAAAACGATTAATCTGCTTTGGGATAATTTACTTAATCATAGCCGTTCTGCCTGGAAAGGTGCATTATGGATCGCAATTTAGAACCTAAAACTGTTTGTGCAAATCACTAAGACCGTGATAATTAAAAGCTTTCAGCTGAGTAAAAAGCTGTTTCTAAGATGGTTCAAGGAGAGGTGGACATGGGGGGTTTGTTTTCGTCTTGAGATGAATCAAGTAACTGGCAGAGCATTCCCAGTCCTGTGTCAGTCCAGTGGTCTGGTTTAATATGTTAAACATATCGATTCTGGCATCTGGCCCACTGGATTCCCCAAAGAAATGGGTCTCTTGCACAGGTGCCAAACTGTCTGGACAGCGATTGGTGGGTTTACATTTCCCTTGTATTGCCTTTTTAATCTCTTCAAGTCTCTGGGCAGGTCAGTCCTGTTGAAGTCACTGTATCAGTGTTCACAATGACTGTGGATTGGAGTTTCTCCTCCTCCCCCGATAGTATATTTTGCTTTAGGTTTTTTTTTTTTTTTTTTTTGCATGGTGGTAGAGACATTTGTAATGACTTTCCATTCTTCCTGAGAGGCAGGGATTCTTCCTGTTTTCAGGCAGGGATCGTAATGTATGATAAACATGCAGTGGTTTTCTTGGCATTAAAATGAATGGCTGGTGTTGGGGCTGCTTTTGATTTTCTGCTAGATTAACCACCACCACCCCACCCCATAACGGAAGCTGCATTATAAAATAGCAGATTTGCAGCCAACAATGTTTGAGCAAGTAATTTAAAAAATAACAGATAAAATAAAATGGGTCATTCGGTGCTGGTGCTAAGTTCAGAGTGAAGCTTTTCAGTTGTTAGCTTCCAGTTTGTTTAATATGACTGTCACACACACAAAAAAAAACATTCAATCTGCTCTGATTTTGGACATAACTTGTTTTGCTTTTCCGCCTTAAGGAAGCCGATCCAGCTCTGTCTTGTACTTTGACGTTTTCCTCATATTTTCTGAGTCAAGAAACGTGGGGCTTTATTGAAACACCAACCATATTCAGGATACCGCATACGGTGAAGTGAAATAACAGTCCCCAGTGTAGATAGGACAAGTGCCGAGGGGGTGGGGGGGCACGTTAACAACAACAACATTGACACACAATGTAAAAGTAAACAATGGCCAATGATGGAAGCAGCAGAGCACATAAGCGGTATGCAGGAATAAACAATAATAAATAAATATCTGAGATAACGATAAAGAATGACTGTTGCTAATTGCAAATGGCAATAAAGTGCTGGGGTGTGATAGAATTAGTGCATACCTGTCAAGTATCCCGTTTTGGCCGGGAAAGTCCCGTAATTTACCCTTCTTTCCCGCCGTCCTCCCGTATT
>JAODJU010000062.1:4101579-4112878 GCA_026776725.1 Gnathonemus echidnorhynchus | reverse complement strand
TGTCTTGACCAGGACCACACCCCTAAATGCATTGAAGCAACTGCCATGTGATTGGTTGATTAGATAATTGCATTAATAAGAAATTGAACAGGTGTTCCTAATAATCCTTTACAGGTGAGTGTATATATGCTAATATGTGTTACAGCGAGCAAATGTTTTTTTTCTTCAATGATTTTTCTTTAAGCGGTTCAGCATAACTGTTAAACTTATTGTTGCTGGTCCTGTCTTATTATCCATATTTAAAATAATGAACGTATTGAATCAATATTCAGTAGCGATATCTTTGCGACATTGTGCCAGTGAGCAAACGACCTCATAGAGATGCTTTGCCGATGGATTTTAAAGCATCGCGGAGACATGCTATGCCCATGCATGTGTGCTGTCTGGCTCGTTATGTCATTTTAGTGTTCCTGCTGTGACAGTACGAGACAATACGACTGTGTCACTGTACCTAATACACCCATTCAATGTACCACCATAAGGTCGGATGATGTTAGATCAAAAACAGGAAAATAGCCGAATAGGCTGCATTTCCCTATTAACATCTTTACACAAGACACAATAACGCGTAAGAAGCCCATTAAAATTTCAGTACTTTTAATTGTTATTTAATTTGAAAAGGTAATCAGTTGCATTATGCCTACTTGTTACCGCCAAAAGTAGTGAAATTCTATACCAACACTGGTCACTATCAATGTAATGTAAAAAAAAAAAAGCGTTATACTTTTTTTAGTTTGTACTGTAATTTTCTAGGGCTTTTCACTTCTTTCCCTTAAACAGATAGATATAGCACTTACTTATAGACAGAGATGGAAAGTTCAGGTTCAAAGAGTACAAATCCAGACATTCACAGAGTACTCAACTGGTTGGGTGAAACAAAATCTTGGATTGAATTTGTACTTTTTGAACCTACACTTTCCACCTCTGCTACAGGTAATTTAGTGTTATTAAATTTATAAAAAAGCTTGTCATATACGAGGTCAAGCCTGTTATAGATTGTCTACCAGGGAAAATTCTGTTACTTGAACAATTATTTTAACAATAGCAAGCTGCTGCCTTACTTGTTCAATAATGTATTTATGTATCTGACCAGCAATCATTTTTTTCCCTGTTGGTGAACATAATCGTAATGTATTTTCAACCTATTATAACATGACTGAATATGCAATTAATCACAATGAAGAAAGGCTGCTTTTCTGTTAAAGACACTTCCAAAAATGTAATTAATCTGGGGTTATGAATGCTGTTGTACTATTGTAGATGTGTGAGGGTCACCATAAAACCTGCTGAATAAAATCTCAATAAACGGCCCACGTCAGTGCACCATGTGACCTGCAGGGGCAGAAATGCAGATGTAGGGGTTGGCACTGGTCCACCCAGATTTGTCCCCTTGAGGGACTAGAACCAGTAACTAGGTGCATTCCAGAACCCGGACAGATCACCATCCATCCCATTCCAAGTCTACAATGACGGATTCCCTTACCGGATCGGATTTCCAGCGCCACGCTGAAACCCAATCCCTGGAAAATGGTACGGTCCAATGCGCGTCATATTGTGGAGATGAAAGCTGACGGCTCAGCTGCATATAGTCTTATTATTTCATCAGGATTACTGCTGAGTAAATGCAGCAAAAATAATACTCTATTGTCTGAAGTACTAGGGATTGCAAATCCCTTTAAATCGATCAAATGGTTTACAAAACAGCACGGATTTTCAGGTCCTCTGAGGATCACTTCATAATAACTTTTCTGCTGAACTGCAGTGCTGGTCAAACCCATTAGGCAACAGAGGCTGGGGCACCTGGGGCAGCTTTGCCTAGAGCAGTGATTCCCAATCCGGTCCTCAGGGACCCATACTCGGTCCGTGTTTTTGCTCCCCCTGGGGTCCCTGCCAGGCAGTTCACATTCTTGCTCCCAAAAACGTGGACTGTCTGTGGGTCCCCGAGGACCAGATTGGGAAACACTGGTCTTGGGTGTGACATGAGCTTCAACCGGTGCTACTGAACAGAGCTAGGTGTTCGAATCCTGCCCCTGGCTCTGTGCATATGGCCTTTTCCTGCTCTCCCCACTCCCTCTAGTCTGGTGTATTCCCAAAATCCAAAAGCATAAAGTCTGCGGACATCTGTGTCCCCAGATTGCCCATAGCATGTGAGGTGTGTGTGTGTGTGTGTGTTTGTCCTGCGCAGCACTGACATCCCATCCAGGGTGTTTCCTGCCTTTGCTGCCTAGGACTGGCTCCTGCTGTAACTCTGAACTTGATGGATGAATGGACATAAGGCATCTGCTTCTAAACCTCCACATTCCACATGCATTCTAACTGTACCCGTCTCTCTGGCTACTCTTAGACGAGGTGATGCAGGCACCCAGCTATGTGAGCTTGATAACGTGCTGATAACGTTTTACTGCTGTGCAGGTAACAGTCCTCAGATGGAATCTGTAGCACAGCCCCTGTGGATGTTGACCTGAAAGTATGTCAACAGTGACATTTCATCTCGGCCGACTGGGTAAACGCACCTGCTGGTGAATGCGGACCTGGACACACGGCCAACTCAACTGTAAAAAAGAAATGTGTTTCTAAGGTCCTGTAAGGGTGCTGTGACATGCTTACATTGTGGGAGCTGTGTGTAGCAGTCTAGCAGGCATAGAAATCTCTGTAAATCATGGGAAAATTAGCCTAGGCAAAGGTATTCAGTGACTGTAAGGTATGTTTTGATCTGATTTATGCTGAAGCAAATAAGTAGGGCTATAAACATTTTAGTTCTTAGTTCGCAATTCTTTTTGCCAGATGATGAAGAAATGTTCTCAGGTAGCACTGTAGGCGTAGTCTAGCCAGAGTGCAATGCGGCGGGTGTGGGGCGTTGTCCGAGAGGCCGAGCACTTTGTTGAGTGTTCCTGTCTGTACAACTGCCTTCAGAGATTCAAGGCCAACTCCCAAAACAGAAGCAGCCATTTCCCATAGTGTGTGAAGCCTGCTAGCTTTACCTGTAGTAATGCCGTCACACCAGCAAACTACAGCATAGAGGAAAACACCAGCTACAGCACACATGGATAATTTCTGTGCTGGTTATTAATCCACCTAAGCAACAGACATTTCGAGGCATTAGATTCGATGATATTGCCTCTGTGTGCAGTGCGATGTCAAAAATCTGCCTCTTCGTTAGTGATGAAGCTGGATAGCAAGATGTTTGATTTCTGAGATATCTGTATGGCTCGTTCCAACAACAAAAAAAAAAGAGAAAAATGAAAAACACTTCTTATGAGGGCAATACGGATGTCAGCAGGTGAAATGCAACAAAAAACCTTTGCATATGACGAAAACTGAGGAAGAGAAATTTTGTCTGAAATGCTTTTCTCAGCTGCTCAAGTAAAGCCAAACATCATCACTTCATTTTCATACTAGTTAAGATCTTACATCATGGATATAGTTATTTAATCCCAACCTATTATTTGCATATATGCTCCAAAATAAAGTCACATGAAAAACATATAGCCACCTATGCAACGAGAGTTACATTATGTCTTAAATACCTCAGTTTCTGCCGTGTCATGTCTCTAACACGCCTGTTTGGTGGGACTTCCGGACCTTGAAGCAAGTGATGTCTGCGGATTCATTGGCGTATCATTCAAACTTAGTTTTTTCTGAGGCATTTTCCCAAGGAAATTTATAAAGCTGGAAAACTGAAAAATTATGGTTAAAAATAAACTCCTGTAACCCTGGTTTACATACATAGGCTGTACAACAGCGTGTCCAACCGTTTTTACACCGATAACTACTTTTACAAAGAAAATACTGTGGCAAGCTACCAAATTGCAACAATATATTTTGCCAGTTGAGGGGGAGAGGGTCCACCTCACAGTATATATTGCAGAATGGGGTGGGGGGGTACCCCCTAAAATACTTTGCTGCATTAATAATCTCGAGCGCCGTTGCTGTACATCTTTGCAGTTTAACTGAACAAAGGAGGAGGTTTGGGAGCCAGCTGACCTTATACCTGAGATTTTCCCACTTCGTATATGACAAGCTTTGTGTCTTTTCCTTAGATTTTTCTTGTTTATTTGTATTAGCATAGCTTTAGATGCTATTTCATCCATTTTTGATGCTTTTCTTATTTTCCACGTCTCTGCTGGGTACTTTGGGGCAACTCTTTTGGGAGGTTGCATGGCACTTTGTTAAAAACACACGGTATTGAATCTAAAGAGCATGACTTGATGATGCAAGTCATGAGCATGACTCTGCCCAGCAACATCTGCCCAGCTGTGCTGAAAGCTGAGGCCCTGCACACGGACACTTCTGCAGCAGCCACCGCGATTCTTGGGCTCCGTAATGGACTCTGCGAGCCAATTAACAAGCACATGTTTGGGGGGAATGCTTGAGCAAATGCAGGCATGTGACATTACGATCTTCCGTGTATCCAAGGGTAGATTAATTTCTCTGGGGGCCCCAGGCTGACACAGCCTTTTGAGCTATTTTTTGAAATGAAAAACGATGAAATGTCGGTAATCAGCACAAGTGGGGGGCTGTATTTATCAGCCAAATTTAATAAGTTTCTCCAAGGTGGGGCGGAGCCCCCGATACTGGCTAATGCATCCTCCATTCATTTTTCATATCACTCTTCCAGTGAAGGGTAACAAAGTGCCTGGAGCCCATCCAAGAAAGCAAAGAACACAAGGCAGGGATGTAAAGGAATGATTATATAAAATTTCAATTCTTATTAGTGTCTGCACTGTGTTTCTCCCTCATCAAGTCACCCTGCCATTTGGCACGACATGGCTGTGCTGCTTCTGGACATGGCGAGCTAAACGTGAAAAACTGCAGACATGAGCCCAAGATCTACATTGTGAGGCTGCAAGGCCAGGCCCACACGCCGCTGCCTGACGGGGAGCGAAATATGTCTTTTCAATGAGAAGCGTATCTAAAGCGATGGATAAAGAACCACAATCGCGAGACTGTACTTCAACCCCCACAGCGAGCCCAGCTGTTGTACCATGAACAAACCAAATAACCTTTGACATAGCAGCACCTGCTTGGCAAACAAAAGGCGAAAAAGTGCAGGGACACCTTCAGAGTAAATACCGACGGTAATGGGGGGGAGATATGGTGAGCTGTCCACCCCCAATCCCCTCCTCTCAGCCTACCAGGTTAAATCCCAAAATCCGTGTTTCAGAAGGACACCTTTGGGAACCAAAATGTTTCTGGGAAACAGAACACCTGTAGAAAGTCTGGAGTAGCGCTGGAGTTAGATGCACCATCTCAGATGTTAGATTCTACCACTAGTAAAGTCTTGGCGGTTGACAGTGGATTCCTTGGTTCAGTGCAATGAATCTCATTAACGAGATGAGCAGGGTATTGATGTCACTGAGAAATGTAAGCTACCTCAGGATGTCAACAGGTGAACTACCACTGCGCGTTTCGGTGAAGATCGGCACGTTCGTCCGGCATCTAATTTTATTGGTCGGTTCTGACGTAAGGCTTGACACAGGACTTCTGCATAACATTTGGTCCCTATTGTTCACGCATGATTTGCACGACTGCCGGTGGACATTGAGGGCTGTGGAAAATTAAAAGAGAAAATGCAAGGTGCTATCATTGGCTTCAATCTCGGTCAGCATTGCAAGGAGTGCAATAGTGCACTTTGAAGGGGCGTGTCTGCACTGCTGGGCTCGAGGCCTGGCTTCTCATAAAAACCAGCAGCCTGCGCCTGTAAAATGTTCACTGGAGCATTCAGCCTCTTCTCTGACTTGCTTACTCGCATTTACTGCACTTCTAGGTCTACTGCATTTGGTACAATTACCCCCAAAGGTGGTCCAAATTCCCCTTCCTCAAGTATCAATCACAGAATACTTTCATAGACAAGGGACACTTATTTTCTTCAGAATTATGCAACCTGGTTCAGACTTTGAGAGACAAGGTATAAGCAATCTGAGTAAAAATATCACAAGTTTTTCACTTTTAAAACAACTGCATACAATCTGTGCAAAGAGCTTTATTAAAAACAATACAAAATAATGCAAATGTAAAACCTTCAAGCACTTATCCCTGCCAAGAGTTGGCTTGAGTGATAGCCACACCCCTTCTGGCGGAGGCCAGGAAGTCGTAGGTGACCTGGGTGACGTCGAAGGCCTCCTGGGCGGCATCGGCGGCGAGGAGGGCAGCGAGTCCTGCGTCTCCCTGAGCGGCGTCCCGCTCTGTGCCGCCGAACATGACGCCCCAGCGCGTGCCCTCCCGTTCTTCGTCGGCCCACTGGGGCGCTGGCAGCCGGGCGGAATGCAGGAGGGGGAAGATCCTGTCCAGGTAAACCCGCACAAACAGGCCCTTCAGCAGCTCCGGGTCCCTCTGTCCGTGGGCAAGATGTGGGGGCGGGAGAGGAATAAGGAGACTGGTGTGACCATTTATATCCCAGCCAAAGGTCTGCTTTCGGCAAGGCTCCAAAACTTGTGTCATACCTTCTCTGATCTCCTGAGGGCGCCCTCTTTTTCAGCCCAAGTGCCCTGCAGCCATGTGTATAAACAGAAACACCTTACAGATCCATTCATTAGCAATTCCTGTCTCAATTATGCACATGGGACACTCATGGCATCTAACTGCAAAATTAATATTGTGACAAGAATGACACAAGCTGAGCCCAGCAACTGCAGATCTCTGACCATCTCGCCTCATGCTCACTTGCACGACCATAACTTCAGTACCGCCTGCATGTGTTGCTATGAATTATTTGTAATGTATTTAATAAACACCTGTCTTGAACAACTGAAAACCGGCTTGTATTGTTCTGACTCAATCTTTTGTTAAGCCCTTTCGGAAAGTCTTTAGTAATAAGCTGAAACTGAATATTTGTTATAAAAAATTTAACTTAAAGCTATTTTAAGATGAGGGATATAAAGGAGGATTAAATGCTTGTCCCCAGGGCCAAAAACTCACCCTTAAAGCATCCAGAATATCCGTGTGATCCAGAATGTGGGGGAATGTCGCTAAGACTGGACTGCAGATAAGATCTGTGGGAGTAAAAATCCCTTTACAGAACGTGCATGTGTGCATTTTTGTGTCTGTAGCATCTGTGTGCCGAAATCTACGCTCAGCATCCGAAATTCTGTCATTGAACTGACCCAGAACTGGGCACTAAAACCCAAGATGCTTTTGAACTACCATTTACTCCTGAATGCCATCCATTTTTGGGATATCATGTAGTATAGAGACATTATGGGAATCCGTCATGCAGAGTCATGCAGAAGGAAGGTAGCGAATGAAAATGCCTCAGACGTGCATTTACCTGCATTCTGCATGGTCAGGCGGTCCCTGAGAAGCGTGTCGGCAAGGACCTGCCTGTAGAGGGCGAGCAGGGGCACAGAACTCGAGCTGCCAATCAGGGTGTCAGGCAGGAGGCTGAGGCAGAAACAGGAAGACCGACATCACTGCAGGGCTTCCTCAGAAAGCTTGAATACTCTAAAGCGATGACGGCAGGAGGCAAGCGGATGCGCTGGCAGTGGGTGACAAGGACTTGCTAAAGGAATGTTTGCTGGGGCTGCATGTAGTGGAGATGAACGTACTTCAGGGAAGCCCTGGTGCTGGTGCTGGGAGAGCGGAGCTTCACGATGAGTTTGGGTTGTTTCCGGGAGATCAGCATCTGGTGCAACATGCTTCCCATAGCTGTACCAGGAAGACGGGGGTTATTTTTGGCCTGTTTTTTTTTTCACAATAGATGTATAGATGCCATGAGTCCATGAGTCATCATTGGAACCACAGCCCACACTGAAAAAATGTTGAATTCTTTAGGGCAGTGTTTCCCAATCCAATCCTTGGGGCGCTGGCAGCTGGGCGGAATGTACTTGCTGTTCTCAGAGCAGCCTCGGGGACCGGGGATTGGGAGGGAGCAAAAATGTGGACTGTCTGGTAGGGAGCTCGGTGGGAGCAAAAACATGAACCGACTGGGGGTCCCCAAGGACCAGATTGGGAAACACTGCTTTAGGGGAGCATCTTTGGCACGAGAGCAGCTTCCTCTCCATGTGTTTCTCCTTTACGCTGCATTCATATGGAATAAATGTTGTGTTTTTCAGCACCGGCCACATTCCTTCCCATTATGAGTGTCATTTTTTGCTACACCCCTCTCTTACACCTTAAGTGCCGCGCCCTGGTGGATGGGCGTAAGTATACAATGTTTGTAGAAGGATTATATGTTCATCATTTAATTTTCTCTTTTTCAGACTGCTAAACGATCTCTTTAAGAGACAATTTGACTACTGAACGTCTCTTCAGGTTATGTGAATGCAATGCCCCATTTTACTGAGAGACCCCTGCCCCCCCCCCCCCTCCCCCACAGCCATACCATGCAACCCAGCATCATCAACTTATTAGCCAATCACATCCAACCTCTCCTGTTAATTGAAGGGTCAACATCAACATCTTTTTCATAGGGAGTCCCTCCATGGATGGTGAGCTCATATGTCCTGCAAAGGCAGGTTAAAAAACACGTTAACATGATACAGGAAGTAAATATGCCTGAAGGACACAGGTCTTACCAAATGTACAAATAGATTCGATCAAAATCGTACACTCAACGACCACTTCATGAGATATACCTAGCAAGTACCCATTTCAAGGGTAGTTCAGAAAAGCCATTCTATTAATCCTGGTACTGAGATGTCATTTTCCCCTTCTGGCCTTCCTGTTAGCTTTGATGAGACTGACCACTCTCATTAACGAGGTATTTTTGGAGTAGCAGGCTATCTGCGTTAACGAGAAAGTCTAATTCATAAAATGGCCACTGAGTGTATTAGGCACGGTTTTCTGTTTCTTTTATTGTGTTGTAAAACATGTAGCAAATCAAAGGCAAGGCCAGAAAATTAATAGTAATGAATGAGACGATCAATCACTGTTCGGATTATGTTAAAAAAACAACAAAAAAAAACAATATAAAGTATGGTTAAGATGACAGGAATCCTGTAAGGGAGGGGCCTCAGGGCGTACCTGTGTGGGATGGGCACGCCGCTCACATCGAATAGCCCAAGGAAGGCCCAGCCGCAGCTGAGGTCGCCCCTCTCGCCCGTGGACTGGAACCCAGAAGCGGAGAGATCACAACTATCAGCTAAAGCTCACACAGCACTGCAAAGCTCCCTGACTTATCTATCAGGCTTTTTATTTGCCATATATTCAATAACAGTGAATATAATCACAATAATAATAATAATAATAATGTGTTATGGTATCCTGCTGGCCTCTCAGCGCTTGAAAGCACAGAAAAAGCAGAGCTGCTCATGTTAGAGAGAAGCCAGCTGAGAGACTGAGGCTGGACCAGGTCCATGCAGGGGACTCACGTTCCGAATGTAGGTCACGCCCAGTTCAAACAGAATCCCCACTTCAGAGGACTGGCAGTCGCTCCTTATGAAACAGTCTCCATCCAACAGACTGGGCAGGATACCAGTTGTCTGTGTAATTCACACGCACGCACACACACACACACACACACACAGGTGTAACCAAACAAAATAAAAGGCTTTTGGTGTTTTTTTAGTTTTAGATCTTTGTGGGGACCTGAAAAAAGCTCTCCATAATGTCAAATTAACAGGTTTTTATCACATTGTGGGGGATATTTGGTCCCCACAATGTAGTATAAATGTAATCCACACACACACACAAACATTGCAGGGCTTGTGCTAACCAAATTCAATCTTTTTAAAACCAGCAGAAGAGAAATACATAGAAAGAACATCGTACCCTTGGAGAAAAGGTCCAGGTTTTTTGGTTCTTTTGACCAGCATTTGCTCTGACTGTGTGGATATTACTCAGGACCTACAGAAAGAAAGTATAAAGGTGATCATTTCACTGTTTCCTCATTTAACTTCATCTGATGTAACGTATGGAGCTCACAGCAGGAAAGGGCATCAAAGTCTCTTTCTTACACTCAGCAAAAAGAGGATACCAGGATCACACTGATACACTTAAAATTTGACTGCAGTCCTTCACAAGTGTGCACATGATAGCTGAGGGATGCTGTCAGGTAAGTCAAGTCAAGTCAAGACAAGTAGGCTTATGTTCATTTCAGCCAAATACACAGCACACAGTGACACGAAACATTGTTCCTCCAGGACCAATGTGCAACATAAGACTACACAAGTGCAGGCAGGGCAGCATTATACAGGAGTATACATACTCCTTACACTATGCAAGGAGAGCAAAGAAAGAGAGAGACTGCAAGATAAACACAAGACACAATGTTACAGAAGAAGTCAACAAACAGTGCAGTGGACAAAAGCAGTAACAGAATCATTTTGAATGAATACAGTATTGTGACAGTTACTGTACTCTAGCAACAGAAGTGTGCAAAAAATGCAAGACCGAGGTAGAGAATAAATAAATAATTAATGGAACAAGTTCTGTTCAGGAGTGTGTATGTGGGTACAGTTTATGATTCAGTTCTGATTCAAAAGTCTGATGGCCTGAGGGAAGAAACTGTTTCCCATGCTGGCAATGTAGGCCCGTATGCTACGGAACCTTTTGCCAGATGGAAGGAGGGAGAAAAGGGTGCGGGAGGGGTGTGTGGGGTCGCCCACAGTGCTGGTGGCTTTGTGGAAGCCGCGTGGCGTGTAAATGTCTGCTGTCCTTGCTATCCTCTGTAGGGGCTTGCGATCCAAAGCAGTGCAGATCCCATACCAAGCCATGATGCAGCTACACAGTATACTCTCTATGGTCCCTTTGTAGAGTATGGTGAGTATTGGGGGGGGTGCGCTCTCCTCAGTCTCAGCAGGAAATAGAGACTCTGCTAGGCTTTCTTGGTGATGGAGCAAACTTGATGATGTACTTTGAGCTGTGCATTACTGCAGTTATGGGTTAATGGCGTGAATAGCAGAGGACTGAGCACACAGCCCTGGGGAATTTCTTTGGCACGGGGATGATGGTGCTGGATTAGAAGCACGTTGGAACAACAGTGGTGCTCAGAGAGATATTGAAGATGTCTGTTAGGACATCTGCCAGCTGGTTTGCACCTCCCCTGAGCACATGACCAGGAATGTCGTCTGGTTCGGTGGCCTTCCGTGGGTTGACTCTGAGCAGAATTTTCCTCACACCAGCCGTGGCCAGGCAGAGCACCTGGTCGTTGGGGGGGGGGGGGGGGGTGTTCTTCCTCTCCTGTGTTATTATGAGCTTGTGAGTGGGGTACCGCAGGGTTCAATTTTAGGACCAATATTGTTCCTAATTTACATTAATGATATTGACACCAATACATACAGTAAACGACACCAAGGTGGGTGGTGTAGCAGATACTGATCTAGCAGCAGAGAGGCTACAATGGGATCTGGATTTAATTAGC
>JAODJU010000062.1:4073430-4101479 GCA_026776725.1 Gnathonemus echidnorhynchus | reverse complement strand
TTAAATCAGAGCTAGATAAGATTTTAACAACTCTGAGCTATTAGTTAAGTTCTCCCCAAACGAGCTTGATGGGCCGATTGGCCCCCTCTCGTTTGTAAATTTCTTATGTTCTTATGTTCAAACTGCCCGTAGAAGTGTTTCAGCGCATCTGGAAGGGAGGCCCCACTGTCACAGTGATGGTGATGGCCCGGATCCCCTGCCACTTGGGTCTTGCGTCCCCAGTGTGTTGGAAGTGGCCGTGGACTCTCTGAGCATGTGCACGCTTTGCCCCTCTGATGCCCCGGGACTGGTTGGCCCTTGCAGTTCTCAGGGCAGCCTTGTCATCGGACCTGAAGATAGTGTCTCGGGTTCTCAGCAGCGCGTGCACCTCTGCAGTCATCCGTGGTTTCTGGTTGGGGCGTGTGATGGAAACAGTAACATCATCGATGCCCTTGCTGATGTAGCCAGTCACCAACACCGTGTAGAGCGCTGTAGGTTGCAGCTTCCCTAAACATGTCCCAGTCAGTGTGCTCAAAACAGTCCTGAAGCGCAGAGCTGGCTCCTGGGGGGGCAGGTTTTCATCTGCTTCATGATACGCACCAGCGATGTTTGTGTAAACACAGTCCAGAATGTTCATCACCAGTCATCACATACTGATGAAATTCAGGGAGAACTGACTTGAGATCTGCGTGGTTGAAATCGGCAACAATAAACATTGCATCTGGGTGGGCGTTTTGGAGCTCGCTGATGGCTCCGTAAAGTTCGGCCAGCACACTGTCTGCATTAGCATTGGTTGGCGTTATACCGCGACTATGAGCATGGTGGTGAATTTGCATGGCAAATAAATGGCCCGCATCTAACAATCACAAACTCCAGCAGCGGTGAACAGTAATTAGAGACCAGCACAGCTTTCCTACACCATTCAGTGTTGATGCAGACACACAAGCCCCCTCCTTGGGTCTACAGGACAGAGCTGCGTTTCTATCTGAACAAAACATTAGCAAGCCAGTTATCTGTATTCCGTTGTCCGGGACGCCATCGCTGAACCATGTCTCTGTAGAAACAAAAACAAGGCAGTCTCCGAACTTAAGCTAGGTAGTCCGCAGGAGTCGGATGTAGTCCTGCTTATTGTCCAGTGTACTAGCTTCTATCGGGGTAGGAACAAGTCATTCTTTGGCGGGTCCAAGTAATTTACCCTCAAGTCCAAGTCGAGTCCAAGTCTTTCCATCAGTTTTGCCAAGTCGAGACACAAGTCATCAAATTTGTGACCTGAGTACGAGTCCAGTCACGAGTTCTTTAAGATGATTGTGGCACCATGGATCTGATTGCTCTTTTTTAGTCACTAAGCGAGTCAAGGTTGATGTGCCCTGCAGTCTGTTCTCAGGAAACACACAGCAGCTAAAGGTAAGGGGTGCTTGATGTACCTGAGCCATGAAGACCTCTTGTGCATACAGGTGTTCAGAAAAACATAGAAATTCACCCTGAATAATTTTAAGTTATATCATTCCTGTGTCTGACTTTTTTCTCTTTAAAACCCAGGGCACAAGTAGGGGATGAACACGGGAAAAACACACAAACTCTTCAAGCCGGGATTGTATTCACACCCATAGCCATGGAACCTGACCTGGAGTCAACAATACTTCTGGCTGGCTGACCAGGAACAGGAGTGCAGTGCATGTATTTACTTAAGAGAAAAACAAAAACGTCCTTATTCCGGTGCAGCAAACCATGCAAAGCACAACAGAGGTCCCATCAGAAACAAAGAAGCACAGGAGTCATCTTTTAGAAAGCCCTTTTGCTTGTGTGGATGTTTGTCTCTGCCCCCTAGTGACTGGCGAGAGAATGACAAGAACAATTGAAGAATGAGGCATTCTGAAAATGAAGATTTACGATAAAATTTCAACACGTACACAATGTGCCCATGAATGCCCTAATGAATAATCTGATCTTCTCTAAGTGCTTGTGGCTGTCCATCGATGAGCTCACCGACCTTGATGCCATCGAATACGCAGAGGCGCACGTGTCTGCTGAGGACCTGTACCCCAACCCCAGGGCTTGGGATCATTCTGCAGCTCCACAAGGTCAACATCAGGGAGATCCTGCAGATCCTGGACCGGACCTGTGTGGAGCAATAACATCAGCAGGCTGTCTATTTATAATGGCTGCAAACACTCCATGTCTATCAGAAGGGGGTTTAGGAGTCCAATGGAATCAGTAGAGCAAAGGAAGGCCAAACATCATGATAATGATCTTTAACCACCTCAACCTTTATCCTCCAACTGGTGAAAAAATGCAAACTTGCAAGCTGCATTACTTGTTTTGTCAGGTGAGCTTTCAAAGGAACCGTAACCAGTTTAGAAAAGATTATAGCAACTATCTTTCCTCTTTTTGTTTTCTGTGTTTCCAAGTAACTTGATCATGGCTTGAACTGAATTACAAAATAAGCAAAAATAGCTGTAAAGCTTGACAGGTACGTACACTTCCTGTGTCTGGGTTCCAGAAAAGATCTTTGAAGACAAGCTGAGACTGACTCAGTTCTGGCTGGATGAAGCAGCTGCTCCTGTAGGTACTTCCTGAAACCACAAGCAGTGTTCATGTTTTTAGGACACGCGAAGGCATCAGTGGTCCCGTGAAATGCAAACGATTTTCACTTCGTGAATGAGCATAGCATAGCAAGTGATGGACCATGAACCACATGCTAATATATGAAGATTTGATTACATGATTATTGTTCCTTTATTTGGCAGATGCATGTGTTCAATGACACAGTGAGGATTAGAGAGCAGTGTCAGTGTCCCTGATACAACAGAGGTTAAGGGCCTTGCCCAATGGCCACATAGGGTACTGCACCGACAACCTTCCGATCAGGGGCAAAGACTCCTAACCCGCAGAGCCACAGTCCACCTTGTCTGATGTTTTTGCATAATTTTAATGAATATGGGTTACGAATGCGTTCTATTCGTCACTCGTCAACAATGCAAAAACTTGCGATGCCTGGGAAAAATCTGAGGAACGCCACAGCCAAGATGAAATCTGAACGTCCGTCTGGGGGGGTGCACTGCCTAAAGACGCCGCTCTTCCACAACACTGATAAATGCGAAGAGTGACGTGAGCACACCCCCCGGGCAGCGACTTGCAGGTCCGGGTGAAGCGTGTGAGCATGCCAGTGGAGGGCGAAAGCAGCTCGCGCGGTGACCGTCTGCACGTGCCACCGTCACCAACATGGGGGCAGATCCGTTAAAAAACTGTCGGCTGCAGTGCAGACTGACGGCCTCAGCTGGGGCCTGAAATTCTAACCATGTCTTTGGAAGTTCAAACTCAGAAGGCCAGTTCAAGAAAACCTCCTGGGTCAGTGAAGGAGTTTCATTAAAATAAATACCCGAATAAAGTCTATAAAAAGTGAATTTTCTTGTTTGCATCAATCACGAAACAAGCAACCTGACACAATGGTCATGTCTCATGGGTCAAGTAGTTTCAATATCAAGTTTCAGGTTTTATTGTGATGGGTTCCAGGGAACCCATGAATTTCTCGTGCCACAGTTGCAGGGGATGGAACACGTGCATGCCGTGAAAACAGGACAAACAACAGTACAATGTGCGACAAAACAGGAGGGCAGTAAAAAAGTGTTTCTCAAACCAGTCCTCTGGGTTCCCCAGATAGTCCAAGATTTTGCTCCCTGGGAGAAAGCAAAAATGTGGACCATCTAGTGGTCCCTCAGGACTGGTTCGAGAACACTGTAATAAAAGACAAGACAGAGCAATACAGGAACTGGAAAAATAAATGAAAGAAAAAGGCAAATAGGACGGGATATGGTTGGTCTGCATGGAGTCACTGAGCCAAACCTCAGCTTATCTCCATGGTGCGAAACTGATCTCTCACCTTCAGCAAGCAGCTTGGACAGGGTGGACGGCCGGAACCCCGCGGGGATGGCACCCATGGCCGCCAGCACGTCAGTGGCGCTGATCTGTCGTTAACGGAAACATGTGAAAAATGTATCCTGGCGGCAGCTTCCACCCGCTGTCTGTCACAGTGACTCTGGGGCACTGGAGGTCCCACTGAACAGCTTTTAATATGAAACAGCACCTAACTGTCATAAGCAATCTTGTACTATTATTTACACAATACTTACATCGAAAACCATGCCCCTCATTTGTTTTATCTTTCTGCATTCTGAAAAATCTTTTGTTCTCATCATGCAATGTCTGTTAGAATGGCCAGTTGTTAAGTACAGTAGACTTTGGTTACTATATGCAGGGAGCAGCACCTCTAGACTAAACTCTGTCTGGGCTGGGCGCCCCCCCATCTTACCTACCTCTGTGATTGCTTTTCTTACAGAATCCCAATTAGACTGACAGCTTCTGCAAAAAAAAAAAAAAAGAGATAAATTCCGCTAACCTTTAGAGTACTGATTTCCATGTTTTAACTAATAACAATTCTCTCGAGGTTGGAGTGCTTCAGCTGAGCTCAAGTGCTTCATTTTGTATGCGACTCCATCTAGTGTTGGGACAGGAGATGCGCACCTCTGGTTTGTTGCAGACTCTTCATCCATCACCTCATCACTCTCTTCTGCCGTATCAGAGTCTTCTTCATCCTCTTCTTCCTCCTCCCCCTGATGCACCTGAGAGGATGCTATTCTTACTCCAAATCTACATATTGACTGAAAATCATTTGTTTCTGTGTATATAAATAAGCACCTTACTGGTCATTTCCACAAATACCCAATTATAGTTCTTTCTGTCACAATTTAACAGGTGTAAGCCATTCATATAAAAATCTACAATTACATTTTCCTGCATATGACCTAAAAATTACAGAAAGCTATAAAGTTGGTTAAAGTGAAGAGGAGGTTCACCTTTAAGAAGGTTTTAGGGACGAGACCCTTTTTGCCTTCTGCATTCCTAGCGAGCCACCAGCCGTCTGGGTTCCTGCTTAGAATGCGCAGGATCTCACCTTTCTGTTAAAAATGAAAAGACACATTTTTCCACACAACTTACACGGCTGTCCGTGCTTCATATCCAGAACGTTTCATTCAGGCTTTACCTGAACTCTCAAGTCACCATCTTGCTCGCCTTTAAATGCACTGAGAACAATAAAACAGGCTGTGTCTTTTTCAGGTGTTCGTTTGTCTGCCTGCTCTTTGTCATCATCTTCTTCATCTTCGTCGTCATCCTCCTCTTCACTTTCCGCCTCTTCTCCTTCATCGTCCTCCGTCCCAGAAGATCCCGCTTGATTTCTGAACAAAGGAGATGAGGGGATGTGCTGAAGTCGACAGCTACTGTCGCCGTTTCTCAGACTTTTGAAAGCACCTTGTAGCCACTTTCCACAGATCTGACCGGCAACTGCTAAGTACTTAAGACATTTTTAGACATGGTCAAATGAGAAGAAGATATCATGAGACAACTGAGAATATAAACAGCCCATGTTCATCATGCTTTGGCTTTGAATATTCTCTTTGCTTATGACGCACCTTGAATCTGCTTTCTGTGCAGGAGACACCATGGCTGAGAGGGACAGCAGCTGCTTCTGCATCGTCTCCAGCCTCTTCTCTTCGTCCAGCTTCCTTTGGTCATAGTTTCCCACCGGTGCGGGTTCATCTGCCTTTTCACAATAAAACGTGGTACAACACGGTGATGTGCAAGTTACGGTAAATAAAAAGCAAGCCACACCTTTAGAGGGTGCCACAGTGCTCGGGATTCCAGAGAAGACTGTCTGAGACACCTACTTTGGTCAGCTTCTTCAGAGTCCTCATTGTCTCCTCAACAGACTTCAGAAGCTGGTTGCACCTGTTCAAAGATAAGGTAGGGTGAAAGATTAGTGACAATAACGGCTTGACTGGAGTTTCAACCAACAATAGCCCCTGTATCCTCAGCAGCATCCGTGGGTAGCGTTTTGTCATGGAGAAACATCCATGTCTACATCATGCTAATACCTCTGTGAAGCTTCTGTCAGCCTGGAATCTTCCGTATCCACATTCAGCTGTTTCACCTCCCGGACCAAACTGTCCACCTTAGAATGGGAAGAAATTGACGTCCATGAAAAATAAAATTGCATTAGCTCAATCTACACACTAACACATTGATTCCATGCATAATTTACAATAAACAATTATTTGCAATGGCATTGTCATTGACCGGTGATGGAATCAGGGACACCTCTAGAAAGATTGGGCTCTAAAGCCAGACCAAACCAGTTATGTTCCAATTTCTTTTAGGGCCCCTGTCACCTTGTCATGGTGATCCACACGTAAGCCCTCAAAAGCTTGCCAGTAGGACAGCCCTAAACCCTCAAAACCTCCACACACTGACAAATCCCCACACACATTAGCAGATCTGTTGCGGCAGAAGTGTAGCAAAAACACGTGAAAAACGACAGCCAGAGGTCTGCCTGAGTTGTAACTGATGGCTTGTCGGTATGTACAGTTCTTTGAGCAAAATACTTAGACTTATTAGCCATTAATACCCATGTGCACCTATACGCATTTACAGGTCTATGCACGCATTTACAGATTTGTCTATACAAGTAGGCCTACAAATCTCAGCACACTTGCAAATATCATTAAGCATACGAATCTGATTTGGAATACACATTTACAGATTCCTGTACATATTTGCAAGTACGTAGTAAGCAGTCTCGGTAGGTATGTATTTGCAATTTCTTTGACTCTCTATACACATTTTCAAATAATTTTGCTACAATAATAGCCCCATATCATTATTTGTACTTCAGTTGTGATCAGTAATTACTAGGTATTGCTAAGTTAATTCAATGAGACAGAATTTACTTTTCACTGGCGTAAACATGTTTATTGTCCACCTAAATGATCTTTGGTGTGTGGCTATCTGCTATTACTTTCAACATCTAGATCATCTTAATTTGAAACTAATTAAGTTAAATTGAACTAAACAAACGGCTTGTTGAAGCATTCTGCCCAGATAACTAGCCACCTGAACATATTCTAGCAATCTAAATAGCTAAAAACCCATTTTAATGTCATTTTACGTCTTTTAGATGTACTGTGACTGAATAGGTAAATAGCCAAATTATAATGACATCATCGTATAACCGCGTACCTTAATAATAAAATGTAAATATCATTTAAAAAACGCACTTGCTTTTTAATGCCATCAGTGTCCCTTTGTACTGTTTGCAACGGTCCCCTCTTCTTCGGTGGCATCTGAATTCAACGACAGAAAAAGCGCGATCCTACGTTATTTTGATTTTGAAAAAGTAGTCAGACGCCGGTATTCAGTCGCTAAGATACAGTGCGGAGGTAAAGTCGGCGACACGGAGTAACAAACCTCCCCGCCCATCAAACATAGAGATCGTACAAGTACTAGATGTTATTATAGGCACTATAGCGGGAACTGCACCCCAGAAAAACCAGATGTGTCAGCTCCAATAATCAGTTTTATAAACCATGATTTATTTTCTTAAAATTGAATTAATTCGGCTCCGTTCGAGCTTGGTCCGGACACGTAATATATTGCTTCTCTACTTTTATTTCTCTATGGTAGTACCGTAATGCTGTCGAGTTAGTGCGCGACGGAAGTGAAAACAGGTGTGCGACGGAAGAAAATTTAGAACGCGTGTAGCAGTAAATCCATCCATCTATCCATCTTCCATAACCGCTTATCCTGATCAGGTTGGCCTGGAGCTGTCATGCCATGACAGAGCCAGTCAAAGGGCAGCACAGGGCTGGGTGCATCCTGGTCGGGAAGTCAATGCATGTAGCGTGTTAATTTTAAATAAGGTTAAATATTTTTGTTGAAATCTGATTTCTTCTGTCGGAAAGTTGTGCAGATTTTGATTATTTAGGGCGCTAGTTATTATTTAAATCAACAACAAAATTGACTTTTTAAGTTTGAAATGTTATTCTTGAGAACCCCAAAAATTAAAAAAAAATAATAGATGCATCAATTTTGCGGGTACTTCAAAACCATACACAAGATTCCTGGAATTAATGTTCAAAAATATTGGTTTTATTTTTTTCCTTTTACATCTCTTTTTAATTGTAATATTTCCCCCTGTGACATACATTGCAATAGGGTTTACCGGTCCATCTTGATTTCATTCAGTTTGTCTTGCAGCACAAGAGAACGACATTTTTATTTGTACTTAAAATACAATTTAAGAAAACATTACATTTATTTAGCAGACGCGTCTATCCAAAGGCAGGGTTAGGAAGTCCGTGGAGTATTTGGGGTTAAGGCCCTTATTCAAGGGCCCAGCGGTGAAATCAATATGCCGGCTCTGGGCTTTGAACCAGCATCCTTCCCAAATACTGAACGTATTCAACGATACTGTGCGTCATGTATTTTCAACATCGTGTCTGGAGACTCGGTGATGACCCTTCACTCAGCTACGACCCACTGGACCGGGAACTCCATGATATGACTAGAGACGGGTGGTAGTCCGCAGCCTACGAAATAAAAATTGGGATTAAATAATTGTATTTATGTACAGTATTTCAAATAGTACACAGAAATGTTAGCACGGTTCTTCTATCCATGTTCTCACTTCTCTGCTAATACCCCACGATTTAAAAATAATCTGACAAATATCTGCAGCAATTTGCGCGATCTTTAAGTCTTTTCTAATACGATGTTGATCACGCATATAAAAGGAATAAGTACCTCGGTATCTGTATCCATATAAAATCCAAGCATGTCACGCCAAGTCCAACTTCTTCTGTGTTTCTGCCAGCTTATCCTGTAGTCTTTTCTTTCTCCAGTCTAGGAACTTTCTTCTAATTCTGTTCGCTTGCCAGCCAGCAAGGAATCCTGATGCAAACGAAATGAGTATTGCAACTTGTAGAGTTCTTTCTGACACATCAGCCATGTTCACCTTTAGCTACGTGCAATCAGTTTCTATAAATGCTAGACTCTACCAGGGCCTGAGAATGCGTAAAACTACAGCCACGTGACTATGGCTGTCGTACAACCTGCAACACTGTTACAGGAAGCGTCATGGTTCATACTTCACAAGCTCTAAAAGCGATTCAATTTTTCCGTTTCATAAATGCATTACATCCATAAACTGCTCGTAGACTGAGTATACAAATGTGAAATTTGCAGGTATGTATGCCTGTATGTTATATGTGTGCGTATTTCTCAAAATAGAGCAAAATGAGATATGTGAAGAGAAGCATTCCAATATACCTGTACTCATAATTGTGCTAATTGCAAATAAAGAATCAACTTCAAAAGATAACTAAAATGTTCATATTATCAGTTATGAAATGTGTATGAGCTGATATCTTAGACTAATTACACTGAAATATAACAATAATAATAATAATAATAATAACATTTGGTTTCGTTCATCCATTTATTTATCAATTCATCAGTACTGGTGTGCCAGTAACATCTCATAGTTCAAAGTTCATCGTTAGCTCCATAGGCTTATGACTCTGCAACACATCCATCATATTTCCATTGCAGGTTCTGCACAGTTTAGATTCAGGTCATTATGGATGGGAAAGTATATAGGGCTTCTCTAAAGTCACCCACACCTAAAATCCAACATGTACAAGGGGCGTTCCTGCAGATTGTATTTATCTGCATCAGAGGCACATCAACATGGTCAGAGCTGATGATGATATAGCTGTCGACTTGTGTGGCTGTAGTAAAAGTTGCTGACCTGTGGCGATGAAACTCCTGGGCATCAGTCTGGGTAACCCCATACATTAAACTGCACCTGATCTGTGTGTTTAATTTCTTAACATTGTGGAGTATAATTTTCATATTCTACTCCCCAGTATCGACAGTGTTATAAGGATCCAAGGCATAACCATTTCACCAAAATATTTTTTTTTCCTTTACTATAAATTTGACCTGAACTATTTTATACCATACCTTCGGTCACTGTCCAAAGAAGAGCAGTAACCTATTTATTGTGCAATCATAGTGCATTCCCCTAAACGAAACTCAGAAGTAGTATTGTTTAAGGGAAAGAGAAAACAACTGTACAAAAAACTACATCTACCAGATGAATCCTTTCCATCTCAGGTTGGAATGTGCATGGATTCTGTAACAGAGGTTGCTAGACCCAAGATCACCTCAGGGCCAACAGAATCTTATAAGCACAAAATCATTTTGCTCTATATTGTTCATCTTGTATATACCACAATGTGATACTGATCGGGATTTATAACTGTATGAAGCTGAGATGCTGTTGTACCCACAACTTGTACTTATAACCAGACTTTTCCACTGAGAATGTAACAAAAATTAGTGGGTCAAATATATTTCTACTGCTCGAAAGTCTGGTATTAAATACAGTGCTCAATACACTACTGTGATTTTTTTTCCTTTTTTTTTAGCTCACAAAAATAACACTCCATTGAGGCCACCTCATCTAATTACTGTAGTGGACGCGCAAGACAAATATGCTGGGAGAATCTGCCTCAAGTCACACCACTTCCCTGTCACACTGGATACACTGAACCATGGTGCTAAAATGTCTGTGCTTATTAAAGTGCGGTCACAGTGATCTAGAATCAAGAAGCATAGGACGTCTCCATGACATTCTTTACTTTATATTATTTTATGTTGCATTGCATAGATGACTTTAGAAAAAAAAAGAATTTTAATACAGCAATATTAATCATTTGTAATGTTACCTTTTAACAAGGAATACTAAAAATGTAGTGCAAACAAAATGCGATATATTCATTTATTCGTATGTAATGTCTAGAATCTACTGCAATAGTAATTGCATTAATTAATGCAGTGTCATTTGAGGGTGGAGGGTGTGTTTAAATCGGCGGGCTGGTTAGGGTTGGAAAGCAGGGCAAGAGATACCTTTTGTAGGGATTGATTTGATAATGCTGATAAGTTAAACCATTGTATTTTCTTCTTGTTAGTTCAACTTTTTATGGTGTTAAATCACACAACTGCTTATTTGTATTGCTGGGCTGAATCATAAAGAAATAGAAGACAATAGTAAAGGAGACCTTAATTACAGGATCATGAAAAAGTTTCACCATCGGAAGATTCTACCTGAAATTAAAATGTACCTTTTTAAAGTTTCATACAGACCTATAAAATAACTCGGAGGATGATGCTTGAAAATGTTTTGCTGAATTTGGACTGATAATTGTAAGTGGTCTGTTGTACACAAAGCAGGATTTGGATGTGAAAGTTAGAACCATAACAGAAGGCCTAAATAAATTCTCCACATTTCACATTGTTAATGTTGCACGCGCTATCAGCAAAATGTTAGTTAAAGTATCACATAAGGTCTGTCAGTGGATGAGGTTTGGGAAGTGTGACTGAATTATTATGCTAATACACTAGTTGTCAATTTAGGTTTTGAAAATGCAATGGTCATGGAAACAGATAAGAGGGATTGTGATGTGGTCACTAAATCCAGAAGGGCCTACTGATATGGACAGAAATAAAAAACCATTTAACCATTGATCATGACATGATCCTCAGCTTTTCATTTTGATGAACTTGAAGTCCAATTAAATATGTCAGCCTTGATTCTAAAATTGCAGCCAAACATTTGGAAGGCAGGAAAGATAGTGTAGCCTTCCTATACAATTTAAAAGTAGAAACACAAATACTCTAATTTTACCATAAAATAATATAACATGTTGTGCATTAAAATAATTGTATTATTTTATTAAATGGCCATTGAATTAAAGAAATCCTTTACACAGCAATTCAGAATTGTTTAGTGCCAAAATTAAATTAATTCAAGTTGCTACGCAACGAACATCCATAGTCGCGCAGGATCGCGGTGCATCGTGGGAATATCCGAGTGATGCTGATTCAGGAGGAGAGGAGGAGACCGAAGAGGATGGAAAATGGTGCAGCAGGAAACGAGATAAAAACTGCAATGACCCTGCAATGAAATAATGCGCTTCTCCAAAGCATCTAAACCCGAAATCTTTATCCGGCGACCAAAGAACAGGTCAGAATTATAACAGTCCTCTTCCTAATATTGTCACCTCGGCGATGGTATGCACTCAGTTAGCCATTTGCTAAAGAGCATTTAGCCATTCGCTTGTGTATTGGCACCTTGTCAGTGTTACTGCTGTATAGTAGCTAGCTAACATTAGTAGCAAACGCCCATCGGAGACACTGTGCCTTGTGTGTGTGTTTTGGGTACGGCAGATCCTATGTACGTTATGATATATTTCTTTCGCGGGTTGAGAATCAATGACTGATTATATATTTAACTGAATAAATGTTACACTGTTACTATAATTATAATGAATAATTGACAGCAATGCATCATGATGAAGGCTTTATAAGACACCCTTTGTCGACCCATGTTGGGAATTGTAGTCTTTAGAGCTTAGAAATTTAGAGTCACGTGCATGTTCCGAACGCCATTTCCCAAAGTGCCATATTCGCGTATCCTAAGAATTTTTTTGTACTGATTGTCTAAGAATTGTCCCAATGGCTGACCATATAAGCCATTTTGAAGGTTGGTTGAGATGTCCGAGCTGCTCATTGGTTAACATTTGTAAAGGGCGGGTCCAGCTCATTAGATGGATGCAGTTGCTTTGGAAACCAATGCCCTCGTGCGCCGCCTGTCGCGAGAAAGATGTAGAGTACTGGGCGCGTGAAAATCCGGAGGCTGAACTGCAGTGCGGACAAAAAATGTAACCGAGGAAAGGGAAAGCAGGATTGAGCCGGAATCATCTGGTGTGAAATATTAATTAAACAGTTTTTATTTGGACTTATTTGCCTATTATCAATTTGTCGTCCTTAAGTTAAACGAAAACTGAACGAACGGTCATAGTTACCAGGCAAAAATTATGTGAAATTTGTTAATGCACCAGCTCCCACCTCGACTTTTCTGTCGTCGTGAACCTTGCGCTCTAATTTATTTAAAAGTATAATTGACCCTGAATATGCGTGGCTCGGCTGTAGGAACGAATTCGAATTTGGATATTGTAGTCATTTTTCTTAATTAAATTACAGCCGGCGCAGGTTTGCCGAACACCGAAATTTTCTTCCAGGGTTTGCAGGATAAATAAAGACGAGGAGATGCTGTGCCGGCCTCCATAAATCCCGCATAAATCCATCAGAAACCTGTGTGAATAAAGCCTGGTGTCCGGAGAACTGCGGCGCTGATGCTCCGGGGTGGTAAATGAGCGGATCCCCGCTCGCCTGAATAGGGCGACATCACTGTTTACGGGCTGTCGTTGGTCCTTCACCGTGGAAGGAAGATAAAAAATAAAACAGTCTGCAGTGTTTGGAAACGCGAAGTCCCAGATGAAGGTTACGAAAAGAAGACGGAAAGGAACGGCCGTCTACCTTAGTCTGTGTGCCAGGTAAACGAGCAGCGCCCATGTGGCGATGCGCGCTACTCGGTGCTTATGTAACATCTCTGTGCTTATATATTACCCTTAACTTAGTTTAACTGGCCCGTGGCATCTTTCATGTTATCTGAAATATTCATTAAAATCTGAAACAGTGACTGTTCGTATATATTCGTACTAACGAACAAAGCAGGCTTGCGGCTAATGTGTTCGGTGGCGGGGAACCTTAGCACTGGGACACTTTACTACGAAACACTGTGAACGATAATTTGCGATAACTCGTCATGGTGATAATAATGTTATAATGGAGCAATATGGTTGCAGATTCCCCTGGATCTGATAACGATTCTCTTCAAAATGTATTTAAGGAACTATATTCACTGCCTTTTCTAACACACGAGCAACTTTGCATTCTTGTAATTTCACTAAATATCTGACCCTTTAGAAAAAGAGATGGCATGTGTTGTTGTTATTATTATTATTAATATTATTATTATTGTTGTTGTTGTTGTTGTTGTTGTTGTTACTACCCCGAATTTAAGCTTCTAAATGAAATGTTAAGACTCAGATATTAAACTGAATTTCTTTTGTTTAGGAAATCACAAAATTCAGAATGCTTATTGTGAGTGTATTATGAGGAGAGCCCATCACTGACTAATACACTTAGCAATCAGTATCTGTATGCACACGGGCAGGCGAAGCCTCCTGCTTCTGTGCATATGAGCTTGGAGACTGAGCAAGGGGTGTGTTTAAATGCTGAATGTTGTCTTGTCTTTCACCTTAAAAAAATCAATGATGCCTCACTCCATTCCTGTGAATTATTCTTGTGTCCTTAAGCAATTAAAAGTGTTACGCAGGACTTAGCAGTATAATATAGAAATCCATACTTGCATGCCAATATAGAAAAAAATGTTGGAAATTGAGGCCAACATTAATGCTACAATTGAAATTTGCAATTGAAATTTGCTAAAAGGACCAGGAATAAACTTGGATAAGTCCATAAGAGATTTTCTAAGATCTCCACCTTGAGGACCTCATGGGCTTTGAATGGACAGTCTTGAAGAAGCTTCGCTGTATCTTCGCTTAAACCCAATGAGTCTCAATACTGATTACAAGTAGTTGACTAAATATTTAACACCTAGCTTGATTAATGTTTATCATTTTTGCTACTCTTACAATCGACCTAAGATTAAGATAACATCTATGTGGTGGTGTAGTTTGATCAATTACCAAAGGGCTGACATTTTACAAACTGGAGTATTTGTGGTTTAGAAAATATCCTTCTTAATAACAAATCATTTCAGAAAAAAGTTTTTGCCCTCAAGCTGTGGTAATATTACTTGACACAATATTAGTTAAGTAATGCTTTGTGGTAATTGAATGAAACAGTTCATAGAGATGAACTGTCCAGTTTGATTCTATTCAGCAGTTACAATGAAATTTCTTCTATTTCTTGACTTGTAGGCTGACAGAGGAGGGTTTTGGAATCGACTAAACTGGGAAACCAGTGCCTAGGATTATAAGAACCGACTAATAATAATTTTTAATATGGTGAGAGGTTTACATGTTCTTAGAGCTTCTGGAAATGCGGCTGCTGTTTTGCACACAAATCCACTCAAAATGGCTTCTGTGGCATCCTTCCTAGGATTCTGGGAAATGTATTTTTTTGCCTAATCAATAAGGAAATCGGAATGCAGCTACTCTTTGCTTTTTGCGCAACCAAGCCTCCCCCTCTAATTTTGTGATTGTTTCAAAAGAATTTCCCATGAGATTGTACTTTATCTGACATTACTCATGTGAGTCAGTCCTGGGAAGATTATCCACCTTCCTCTCCTCGCACGTTTACGTAAAAGATCTTTTTGAGAAGTGACCCCTTTAACTAGTAGGCTTAACAACCTAAGACTCACTGCTCTCATTTCATTGGCTGAAACCATCTGCTTTACTGAGAGGGTATGACATCACAGCATGCCGCTAGAGGCGCATATGATTATAGAAACTTGCCAGGTTTAGATAATGTCTTGCAGATGAAAAAACTGGTCATTACAGTTATTATGGATGTTTTCCAATATTTTGAAGTGCCACTACTTCATTAAATGCGGTCGCCAGATGGTTATGAATCTTGCTGCGTTTGGTGATTGTGCAAACAGAATATTTCTAAAACCATGAGTTGTCTTTTGTGTTTTGCTAAAGAGTGAGCATTTGTAGTTGGGGAAAAAAATCTTACTTAGTTATTTATTATTTTGTTACAGCTGAGTGATTTACTAAAATTAGGGAGAGGGAGGTCATCTTGTAAAATGCTTTTGAAATGCTCTCCATCTGAGTGATGGCAAAAAGTACTCAATTGATGACCATATATGTATGATTTGTTGGTGAGTCCAGCTTCTTGCACTCTGAGCTTGTCGCTCCTGGAATTACATCCCTGACCAGGCTCTTCTGATTTCAGCTGTCGGCTTTAATGCATGTATCACATCACGACTGCTTTCTGCCATAGCCGAGTGCCTTTTTTCGTGGGGTGGGGGGTGGTTTGGAATAAACCCATCATACCGGTTTTCAGCAGAATTCTTTTTAAAGATGTCCAGGTAAGAAAGTGGTCGTGAGCCTTCCCTGGGTTTAGGTGATTAAAACCAGAAACCTGCCTTAAAAATATGCACATCACACACCTGTGTGGCGTCCAGTATTTTCTGAGGATGCAGAGCCGTGCTGAAAGACTCGCAGGAAATGCAGTATGAGGAAATGCAGTGCACTGCTGGAAAGGCTCCTGCTAACTCACTCTCTCTCTCGCTCTCTCTCTTTCTCTCTCTCTATCTCTCTCTCGCTCTCTCTCTCTCTCTCTATCTCTATCTCTCTTGCTTTCGCTCTCAGTTTGTCTCTCCAGTGCATTTTTGATGCAGATTTTATAACAAGCGTGCATACTGAGCTGAACAGCATTGCTGGCTATGGAAACTGGCATGGTTTAGGCTCCTGATAAGGACTCTTTCCCCCTCTACCAGTCTGAACCCAGCTGTGCATGGTTAACCTGGGTGCTGCATGCAGATGGTCTGCTCTCTGTCCTAACCTCACTTCCTTCCAATCCCTGTTTTTTAGCTTGAAAAGTGTACGTATAAATATCGGCTTTAAAGTCAATAATGCCCGAAAGGTCAGATGTGCTGCTTCATTACTCAGTGAATAATGGAAACAGACCTTGCACTCTGAAAACACTCTAGCGGATGTGTTCATTTTCTTCAGTGATGCACAAGTAATGTATAAAATATGAGAGAACAATACTTTACAGTGTAATTTGACCAGTGATCTGTAGTTAGTAGTATCCCTCTGCAGGTTTTCACGGTGCCGTACGGTAAGTGTAGTTAATCAGGAGTGAACTGTGCACCTAAACAAGAGATCAATGTGAACGCAAGTGTAAAATCTTGTGTAAAATCACAGCTGTGTCGTGTTTCTTTGCTTCCAGGTTTATTTATTTAGCTGCTGTGCAGCTTTAAGTGCACAGACTGACATACATGTTATTCCCGGGAATAAAAATCTATGAGAAACATGATGAAGTAATTTTGCAAGACGGAGAGGGAGGCACTGTGGGCCTTCCAGCAGTGCCCCGTTGCTGAGCTGTGTCCTTCGCCCCACAGATAAATGGCTCATTTAAGCTGGGAGCTAGCCGAGTCCTCGCCAGCTGGCAGATGCAGTGCCTAGCATCAGCTATCCAGGACGAGACGAACATGAACGGGGCCGGGGAGCAGGCTGACATCCTGCCTCCCAACTGCATGGTCAAGGACCGATGGAAAGTGGTGAGTGATGGGCAACCCCTCCCCCTGCTATTACTGGGCTTCACAGCTGCTACAGAAGACCTGGCTGAAAATGAGCTGGTCCCTTCCGCTGAATCTACATTTCTGAATCTTTAAACTCAGTTGCAGTTTAAACTCTCAATCTCAGTTTTCCTCGTCAAAGTTAACGCGGATTCAGTAGCAGTGAGGGTGGGCTCGGGAGTTGGTTTGGAAACGTTTTACTGCCTGTAGCCTCCTTGTGCTGGAAAATATCTTGGTGAGGATTATTAAGCAGATTGAGTTTCAGAAAAACAGCTTTGAATGGAAGGAGTTTCGAGCTATCTTTGAGCTCACCTTGAGTGTTGTGTGGTGCCAACAGTCTTCTAAATGGGTCAATTTCATGTGCAGTTCTTCAAATAATAAAAAATACTTGAAGATGTTTGGACCAAGTCCTGACATGTCACAACCATGAAACTGGTCCTCCTGAACATATCTGCCGCAAACTTACCAGTAAATGTCCTTGACATTGTGGCAAGCCTGAAAGGAGGAGCACTGGGATCTTTCTCTCACTCACACTCGGTCCTCCGCAGTAGGTTAGTGCAGCACAACCTTGAAGTGTCCTTTCATGTTCTTTGATGGGTCCTACTGAATGTTTAGGCTGCTGGTCTTATGAAGCGTTGGGGAATGTTTGGTAGCACAGGCTTGGGGATATACACCAGCGGTAGCACTTGTCTCATGATCAACCATGGTCAAGCAGTCAAATTCACTGTGTGAGTAAGGGTTTTGTGGGCATCTCCTGAAATGGGTGTAACTGACTAATTTGTTGGCCTTTCACAAAATGTTATTCATCGGTGTACGACTGTCCGTAAATGTTGTTGTCGACCTCCTCAAAGCGGTAGCGCATCTGTGAAATGTTTCCAATCGATCCATCCATCTCCTGTAACTGGTGCTGGGTTAGAGTGAACTTGGAGCTGGGACGCACAGTGTGGGGGGGGGGCGGGGGGGTGCACCCTGGACAGGATAGCAGTCTACCACGTGCACATGACTTAGAAGCACTGGTTCACCAAGGTCGTTTGTCTTTGGACTGAGGAAGGAAACCGGAGTACCCAGAGGAAACCCACATAACAGTCAGAGGGCAACCATTTTCCACAAAGATGCACACGCATACAGATGCTCTTTGCTTCCGAGTTCTTTCTGGTGTTGGAAGTCAAAGCTGCAGTTAATAAGTCTGAGTTTCCACCCCTTGAAGGTCTTCATGAACCTTTTTTTTGTGGGTAGTCATGGATGACCTGCTCTTTGCATTTACAGTCAGTCTCACATGGCTGGTCGCCCCCCCCCCCCCGGCATGCCTATCAGTCAGTGGCGCGCGCTGATGGAAGTGTTTTAAGGGTGTGCAGGATGTCCTCTGCCGGTCGCCGTGGCTACAGCACCGGTCGTAATGTTGATATGTGGGTGGGAGTGTACACCATGGCGCCATCTCAGCAGGCATTAACGCCAAAGTCGCTGGGCTGGAGCTGGCCGTGTCCATGCCCCGACGATCACTAACGGCTCCTGTGTGCCTCACCTCACTGTCCTGACAGAAGTGCAGAGGACCGGGCCAAATGGCAGCTCAGTGGTCCGCTCTGAGTACACCACAAATGATGGTTGTGTATGGTTTGCTAAGAAGTACTTAATTTTCTTCCCATTGTTTCTTAATACTTGTATAGGCTACTCTGTCTTCACTTTGTGGCTTAAAATTACCTGGTGCAAGGTGAAGCTCCTGATGTACACTGATATTTGATTTTATGTACATTGATACAATCAAAACTCATTTTCCTTTTGATTCGGGGGCTCATGTCATGAACTTGCTAGGAAGCCCAAGTGCGCAGGATAGGAAATAAACAGATACAATAAAAATCTTGAGAGATGAAGGCTGAAGGCTGGCCATGTGTCCCAGGTGCCTTTTTATTTTATTTCCCCCCCCCATTTTTGTCACGCCCAGCTGAAGAAAATTGGAGGCGGCGGGTTCGGGGAGATCTACGAGGCCCTCGACCTGCTGACGAAAGAGAATGTGGCGCTGAAGGTGGAGTCGGCTCAGCAGCCCAAACAGGTTCTCAAGATGGAGGTCGCCGTCCTGAAGAAACTGCAAGGTAGTGCAGCACACCGGGGTGGCAGCTTGGGGGCGCTGCAGTGATGGGCGCCCTAATTCTGACCAGCTCGCCTGTGTTAAGCCAGATTTCGTAACACTTTGAAACGTAGCCATATGAGTAGCTATTTGCTTGTTGCTCATGCCCATGTTTGCTGCACGGACCGAGTTCGACATACCCCACGAGAATAAGAAGACATTAAATACTTATGAAGTTAATGGCTTTCAGCCCTTTTTTTATAAAAGCAGTAAACCAGTTGGTTTTGTGTTATTTCTTGCTTTTATGGTAATAATAGCCAATTCTGTGTTTTCGTCTTGAGTATACCAGTGTGTCAGTGTCTCATGATTTGTGATGTAACAGCATAATGTACCAATCCCTTGCGTAATGTTTGGTATAAAGGCGTAAATGAACAAAATACCATTGTAGGCTGACCGTATCACCATCTGTTATTCCAGTGCCAGGGATATTTGTTAACTGTAATGACTTCACTCGTCATCAGAATAGAAAGGGTATAGTACTGAGACGGTTAGAGCACCGTCAGTGTCTGCCGGGTCCATCTCTTGGACCATGAGTTGAAACTTTAAGTTACTTTAAGTGAGCGTGCCATCTCTCTGTCAACCAGTGCTTAACGTATATGGTCAGGGATTTGCAGAAGGTGGAGGAGCAGTGCTATTGATCGCTCCCTAGAGATTTGGTCACCATGGGAAATTACAGATCTTCGAAGTGCTCCGTCAGCTTGGTGCAGTGGTGAAAGGCATGCGATCCTTGGCCACTATGAGATTCTTACCACCCACGGTGGCTGATCAGGTGTCTGGTAGCTCATCATGAATAGCGCTTCATGATCGGTATGGCAATATGCATTTTTCCAGATGATTTGTATTGTGTTGCTTTTTTATACTAGGTAACTTCCAATTTTTATCCATTTATACAGCTGGTTGCTTCACTGGAACAACACAGTAACAAGCATTTTTCAAGGGTACAACAGAGTCCACGTCCTTGACCATTACGCGACCTGCTGCCTTTTTTGGGCATGGAAGCTCTCTCGCTGAAAAGAAAGACACACTTTGTCCAAAGCAGGCACTGATGCTTCCTCAGTGTTAACAGAGCTCCATCTGTGCAGTGTTTAAATACAGTCCCCTGCTGCAGTGCTGCTGGTTTACATATTGGTCTGATTATATTGGAGCAAAGAGAGCCAAGCTCTCCCTGTCCAGATAAAACTCTAAAACCCTGTCCAGCTAAAACCCACATCCATGGCATTATTACCAGTCTACCAGGCTCAGAGGATACGGGAGTCCGAACCGCAAAGCCTAAAGGACTGTTAAGCCAGTGCATCCTGCTCTAAGGGGATGCCGACAGGCGCCTCTGTCATCCTGTGGCTATGAAATGTCAGAGTTGACCTCGCAGGCTGTTTATTAGTGATAAATGCTAATTTGAAGTCTCAGAGTACTGTAGCACAGTGCGACTGTAAAAACCTTGTGCTGTGTAAAAGTGTGCTCTGACTGGTCAGCTTGCCCTGCACATTCCGGCCCTGCCTTGCAATCTGCAGACGGATTCTTGCAGGTAGGTGGGCAATAAGGATTGTGTTATGTGGTGACCTCACCATGTCACAGACGTAAGGGCTGGAATTCCGACGAGGCATTTCAGGCAGATTAGAGAGGAGTGGTTTCTGTGGTGAGAGTTGGCGAGTACTTTGGGCCTTGAGACTATGCAGACTGTTAACATGCACATCAAGTTATACAACACAGTAAAAGAAAGGAAGAACTGGAAAAGCACAAGGGGACCATTGATGGAAAGATGTGCTGTTTTAGGGAGTTATAGTACCTGAGTCAGCTGGATGACAGGGTTTCGGAGTGGCCCCCTGTGGACATGTGATAGCTATGTGCACTTTAAAGGTTGATGATGATGGTGATGGTTATCTGCACACATACCCCTGCTGCTTCATTTGCTCTGGTGTCCTTCATCCGAGCGTTTCAACGTGCCTCGACAGGGCTGTGTAACAGTGAACATGTAAGTCTATGGTATGGTAGTTGGGCAGAGATATGGCCTGGACCAGTCTCTTAGTGGATAGGTTGGTGGAGGATTGGATCCAGACTCTTCCTTCTGCCTCATTTGTGCCTAAATTTTTTTTTTTCTTTAAAGGAAAAAATCATGTATGTAAGTTCATCGGCTGTGGACGAAATGAGAAGTTCAACTACGTGGTGATGCAACTGCAGGTAGGTGCTGCGGTGTCTTTCCGTTTATTCTCTAATATCCAAGAGGCACCACTTGCATTGTGTAAAGTTCAAGTGGCTGTAGTTAAGGGTAGAGAGGATTCTAGGGAAATAGAGTCTACAGGAAGAGTCTTAGGGGAGAAATCATTTTGCTGGTGTCAGGGCTCAAGACTAACTTTTGCATTTAGGTGCACCGCCACAAAATATTAGAGCACCCAAATTTTTCACAACACCAGGTGTGATATGGTCTTAAATAGTTGAGGCATGGCCACCAAATGGGGATGTGGGGGGAGTCTGATGGTTGTTTATTGACATGGAGCAGAGAAAGCATCACTGTGGGGCGGCTTTCTGAACTGGATCACCTAATCACATGACACGGAGACTCCGGAATGGCCCGGAGCTTGATTTGGGCAGACAGTGGTAGTTCTGACAATACGGCTTGTGGACAAACAAATGTGAAGCTTCCGTTTTGGTGGGAGAGGGAGGCTGGTGCTGGAAAAAGCTGATGGTGAAGACATTTAGATCTGGTGTAAAGGGGGCTGAGCATCACAGCTACTGTCAAAACAAAACAGCTCTCTGATGTATAGTGACACCAGAATGAGGAACGGACAGAGCAAGTTTAATGCACATGTGTAATAACATTTCAGACCACTAACACACCCTCCCAGGCCAGCCCCCCTCCCACCCCACCTTCCATACACGCACCCCCCCAGATTCCCAAGTGTTCTCTGATAATTTCATTCCCTTGGTATAATACCACAAGCATCTGCAATCCATCTTATGAACCCACTTTAAAAATTATCATCATGCCTCATGGCCATCGATTGCCTGCCTGCTCATATGCTTGATGCCAACGATTCTGCGGAAACAAACCGGCCGTCTCGGGGAAGTCCTGCACAGTGTCAGTGCCGCGCTGTTCCTGACGTCGCAGGCGTGTGCTTGAGGGCGCGGTGATTAGCTGATACTGGGAAGTGGCAGGGCGATAAGGATTCCATGAGTGTGTGGTAATATGCAAGTACTGCTTCTCATAGGTAAAGGGTAAAGTATTCCTAGGAAAAACTGTGCAATACAGTGATTTTATATATAATAATAAGAAATATTATTATGTAATATATAATAATGATATATATAATACCTCCAAATCAGTGGAATCAGAAAACAAGTGTCAGCAAGCTTTTACGTCAAAACACATGTTTAGGAATGTTTTTTAAAAAGTCTTTAAAAATTATTATTCAAAAATTGTTTACATTTATCTTGATAGTATAACTGACATTTTCATTATATGAATCTATATTTAGCTTGATAGTTATATGTTTTATGGATTATAACTGTATGTTTAGCTGGATAAGAAATACTGACATTTTATTAGATTAATCACGTATATTTTGTGTTTTATTGATTATTATTTAAAGAGAGTGAACTTTTTCTAAATACCAGGCTTCTTATGTCCTCTTAATTCCTTTTGTCCAAATGGAAGATGTTTGGCTTTCTTATTTATTTATTATAAAAAGTGACACTTTTTACACGTACCATTTCAAAAATGTTTCAAATTTCAGCTATATTAAAGCATTTGTTCGTCCAAAATAACCCTTGTTTTCATACCTTTAAGCATCATCGTAACTGATAATGATAATAATAATATTAATAATTATAACAACAACCATAATAATAATAATAATAATTATTATTATTATTCCATGTCTGCACTAATGCAATGCATTATTCTTATTCTTCTTAGTATTGTTGTTGTTATTGTTATAATTTTGAAATTTCGTATACTATGATACCATGAAGTTGTGGCATCTCCTGAGACAGTTATCATATCATGAAAATCTCATACAGTTGCAATATTTACGCCATATTTTTTGTGTTCCAAATAAGCAGTTGTAAGCAGTTGACTCTAAAAATAATATTTATACATAGATAAAAAAGCAAAGAATAATAATTTAAATAGGTCAAATATTTAAAGCAAATATAGCAAATATATCTTTTTAAAAAAAGATGATCTCTTAGGGGTACCCCATGCAAAAGCAAACTGTTCACATTTTAAATAGTTTGTATGTAACGTTTTTAACATTTTGCGTTTTCGATTTTTGCCTTATTTTTGAACAGGAAGGACAGTGTGCAGTTTTTATATCGCAAACATAAGGGTGATATTTGCAATGTTTGGTCGCAGTACATTGAATGTATGTCAGTTTATTGATGGCATGACTTATTGGATGCAGATCTACACGTTATGGCGCATGACTGAGGTGTGAAGCAAGCTGAATGATTTTTTTTGCACATGTTGTCTGGCGTAACTCTGATCTAAGGAATGAATCATGTAGAATGTTTCTAATGCAGGGTATTTGTTTCCATGGTAATAAGTAATTAGTTCAGGTTTGTTTGACTGATGCACTTATATCAAAAGCAATTGTTGAATTTCTTCATTCATTATGAAGACATTTTGGTCTTCAGATCCGTTTTATGTAACTCTGAGGAAAAATTGAATCTTTGTAAGCTGTTGTGGGTGGCATTTCTGTGCATTGTCAGTTTATTTTTAAGTTTGACCCGATGGGGAAGTAGGTTTAAACCAGGCATTTTTGGCCAAGCATCACAAGTCCCACTCACGTTTCCAAACACCAGTATTACTGTATAATGTAAAAAAAAATCGCCTTCTGTATGCATCAAACTTCATTTAATTGCGGTACAAAATGATTTGTGACGTCCTTCAAATTGCATGTGTTAGTGAAATTAGCCATCTGTGAAGAGGAACAGGCAGGTGAACAGACCTCAGTGAAGAGCACATCTCTCGGACTGGTCCAGCTCAGCCATAGGCCGGTCAGCGTCTGACAGGCTCCATATTCTGCACGGTAATGGCGGGTTTCCTCACGGATCCCATTTTCTTTTCTGCCACAGGGAAGAAACCTCGCCGACTTGAGAAGAAGCCAACCACGGGGAACCTTCACCATAAGCACAACGCTGCGTCTCGGAAAGCAGATCCTGGAATCGATAGAAGCCATTCACTCCGTTGGGTTCCTGCACAGGGACATCAAACCTGTACGTTCTCCTGTCGGAGCCGCACACTGCCACACCTTTTATTTCAAACAGGAGGAGTTTCTGCTAACTTAGCTGGCATACTTTCTCAGTGATCAGGACTACCCGTGTAGCACTAGTGCAGAATAATCGTGAAAGTGAATCTGAAATGCTTGCCATGTTTTTGCAGTGAATTTTAGCTCCGTGTCAGGCTCAATTCAAAACCTTATAATGAAAATGTCTGTTGCAATCATATTCCATTTGTGAGTTAAAATATTGAGTCTTGGGGCATGTGAGAATCTTCTGAAGCAGGTAATTTTTAAGTGTTTTATTCAAATTTTGATATGGAACAGGATAGCTAAAAATAAGCTTAAGGCTGGCTGCTCTCCAGTTTGCATATCTTCTGCAGTACTTTGAATTTTATGCTTATTTTAATGAGGTATTCTAATACCTAATACCTTAATATGCATAAAATGAAACATACTGTAAATCCAACACGCGTGTTAGTATGTGTGCACGTGAACCCAGCTGCTTAGTGTGTGTATCCGCAAATCACACAGATTGCTCGGTGACTGTGCTGTTGACTTGGTTTTGAAGGTTGGACCACATTGGCCGACATCTTTGGGTCCGAGGTCCTGGAGTTTCCATTTCTTTGCTGCTTGTTCATAGCATTTTTTATTTTATTTTAGGTGGTATTGCTCAGTTAGCTGCCATCTTGGTGATTTACTCAGCTTGCATTCTCTTCCAGTCGAATTTCGCGATGGGACGGCTCCCGTCCACACACAGGAAATGCTACATGTTGGACTTCGGCCTGGCGCGGCAGTACACCAACACGAACGGAGAGGTCCGGCCTGTGAGTGGGCACCCCCTTTCCCCTTTGCATTTTTAGAACTGTGAAATGTGTGTTTATATAGAAATGTTTGATTTTCATGCTAAACTAGAGAGGCATGTGTTACTGAGCAATATGTCCCAAACTTTAAAGGTGTGTTTTATACAAGGCTTTGACTTGTCATTCGGTGTGGGAATCCTGCTGTTGGAGTCAAGGTCATTGTTAAGAACAGATGCAAATGACATGCCTTTTTTCTGTGCTGTTTATATAATACTTTCACTGGGTTAATTAGCAGCTTTTCTACTTCCGTAAAATTATACAGAACAGGTACTCCCGAGATCCCGGTTTTGTGAAATGAGAAGGATGTCATTTGAAATAATTTTATTTTTAAAAGAACAATTAATTAAGATAAATACTCAAATTAAAAATAAAATTATTTATGCCTAATAAACTAAGAGGGCCATTTTATTTAATGAGAGGGACAAAAATGATCACAGTAGAAGGTCATTGAGACGACAAAACATTTTTAAATGCATTTGATATTTTTTTAAAATATGATGCCGAAACAGGTTCCTCTCCTCCCGGAGCCGCTGCTCATGCCCCCCGACCCCCGCCTGCTGCCGTTACCATTTTTCACCTGCCGGTGCCTCCTATCCGCAGCCGGCCTGCTGAGCGCCGCAGTAGAGGCAGCCTCTATTGGCCCCTGCGTGTCCCTTTGAAGGCTAGGCAGGTGTGGGTTTCAGACTAGTTTTTTTTTTTTCTATTCCCCCCCCCTAGCTGATTCAGCACCAGCTCCTTGTGGATCGTGCACTGAAAGCCTCTCTTGGCTGCCCGATTGTGGGCCGGGCGTGCCACCCCAATGACCTTGAGTGGCTCGCAGCCATGGGGGCTATGCTGGGTGCCTGGATGCCAGCAGTTAAATCTTTCAACGGGCAATTGTAGCAAGGGGGGGAGCACCCCAGGCACGTCATAATTTTTTTACTTCTTATTTTTGTCCCAATTTGTTACTTACATAGTTGAATATTTCCTATTTCTAAAAAAGGTCCAAAACCTGATTAAATTCCAATTATCCTATAATGAGTTTATATGAACTAGCAGTCTTCATGCACTCACTTAAACATGCTAAGGGCAGTTATGGAACATTTTCGCGCAACACTAATGCAATTAGTGTTGACCCAGACCTTACAAATAGCAAGTCGGCCTGTTTTAACTTGCAGATAACTCATTTGCATGCCGATCTGTCGCCGTGGTGATGTGCTCCAAAGGTCAGAGTGCAGGAGCTGGTGATGAATTTCTCTGGGCTTTCTGGTCAACTGCTGCCGCTTTGTATCATAAACACCCGCGCCAATGCGATATGTGACCTTCCCGGAGCTTCTCCATTCTGTTTACTTCATGGGCGGTTAATTTAGCACCCCGATCAGAAGTGTCACTTAACATCTGTGTGTCTGCCCAGCGTAATTGAGTCCAAATTAGCTTCAGGCTGCTGCGTTTGGTGCTCGGGTGAATTTGATTGGATGCACTGTCTCCTGGGTTAACAGTTTATTTTGCACTTCAATTAAGTGTCGCTGTCATGAGCTTGAAGTTGGAATGTGATGGGAAAATTAAAGGGGACTTTTCCTTCACCAGTTTACTAGCCCAAATTACACTTTTTCGAAGCTAAAATAATAAAATAAAATCAATGCTGGGGGGGGGGGTCAGATCTTATGAAATAGTACAATTATCATACAAAATACAAACCTAAACATGAGAACAAGATTTTAACCAGTACAATGCTCCAGCTTTCTTAAAAAAGTGGGGACAATTAGTGTACATATGTGTAAACAACTTCTTAATATTCTTAATATTAACCTTAATAAGCTTATAAATGGGACATACAGTATGATGTGAATGCTGACTGCCTTTTTGCCTTTTACTTCTCACCCTCCCAGTTTGCCCAGTGGCAACAGCCAAGCAATTCGTTTGAGAGAAACACAGAGTAACAGCCCAGTACTCTTAGGAAACACAATAGGTGCCCTGGGACCCTGATGCTGGTTTTCCAGCACCATGAAATAGCTATTTTTTCATACAGCAGGGCAAAAGGCAAGTCTTCGTTTTTGAATAGTAAAGCATTTGAGGGTTTTATTTGTCACATGCAAGGTATAACTAAATGGGGAAAACATCGACTGAAATTTGATTTTATGTATTCCCATGGCAGTATTCGGGCTCGGCCACCGTCTGTGCGGATGCAATCTGAAACGCCGGTCAATTATTTATGACTCCTTGTTGAATATTCTTGAGACGAGCATCCCCACCATGTGATAAGGGTCAATTGTGATAGGTGGAGGCAGCATGGGGATGCACTCTCATTGGCTCACAGGGAATCAGTCCATTTTCAGAGAAGGTTTCTCTCTTGAGCCTCTAGGGTGCGGCTTCCAGGAGTCTTGCACAGTGTCATTGCGTTAAGAGCTTTGGAGCTGTCTCCCCTGTACCCCAGAGCATTAACACATCCCTCCTGTCACTGAAAACAATCTCAAGCTGGATTTATGTAAGGAAAAAGAGGGTTTTAATCGCTCGTAATAAATGTATGGTTAATGTACAGAGGTGGTGTCAGTGAATGATTTGTTTGAGTTCATGCCTGTTGGTTTGGTTTTAATTTCCTCAGTTTTTCTTGTGTCATTGTTGCATTTTGTCTCTGTTTCTTTTGACTCTTGTGTTTTTTTATGTTTTGCAGTTGTTGTTGTTTTTTTTTCTTTTTTAATTTTGCAGCGCATGCTTGACCTGTTTCTCCCATCAGCCGCTCGCTCCGGCCGCGGTTACGGTGTGACGGAGCGGCACCGTGAGTGCCATAACCGACCGCTGACCCCCCACCCCCCCCCCAT
>JAODJU010000062.1:4056759-4073395 GCA_026776725.1 Gnathonemus echidnorhynchus | reverse complement strand
CAGAGCAGGGCTTTCCCCCCCCCTTGCTCAAATTCAAAACCTTCAAGTCAAAACCTTCTCTCACCCTCAGTTTACAAAAATATTTATAGAAAAACTCTTCTGCCATTCTTTCTTCCCCTCCTCCCCTCTTTCATTCACCACGTAAATGATGCAGTGACGCAGTGCTGCACACTCTTGTCAGTTGCCTCTGGGGGACTGCGTTGTGAAAGGTTCTATATAAAAATAAATTGAAGTGAATCGAAAAATTAGTTAAGCAGTCTCTCCATTTTTTGTATTCGGCATGTATGTTAGGTGCTTAGCTGACAATTTGAGGTTTTTCAAAGTCATTTACACAGCGGGATTTACTTAAGCTATTATATTTAATTGCTGCACTCAAGGGTACAACAGCTTGCCCTCCTGGGACCCGTGCTCCCAGCTTCTGGGTTCCTGAACCACTTCCCTGTCACATGGCCCTGGTTTACTTACATATTATGCCAAAATACAGTTAACACAGTAGCTATAATTTGTGTGATATTTCAGCAAGCAGTGGCCCTGCCCTCTCAGAACCCCTCCCTGCTTACACTGTGGAGTTAGCTGTGTCCTGGAAGGCATGTGGGGTTACAGAGGAGACACGGAACACCTCTGCCCCCCCCGCAGCTCTCAGCATGTGTCAGAAAGTCTAAAACACCTCCATTAAATTCCCTGCTTGCCCCGCCTTTCTCTTAATCCTTTTGTTTCTTTTCATGTAAATTATGTTTAATTTTCCATTAATTGCATCATTCATTATTTCTTGCCGCATTTCTTAATGTGTGGGAGATAAAATCCAAGAAAGCAGCGATGCTCGAGTAAAATCTCACCACGACGGTTCATGCAGAAGGCCGAGTTATTGCATGTGTGCTCTGCGAGTCGCATTAGACACGTGAGAGAGGCTCGCATCAGGGTTCTGAAGGGTTAAGCTTTGAAATGCTCAGCCTGAGGAAGGCATGCATGTGTTCTGATGGTGTTTCCTGCATCGTTCTCCTCTTCCCAGCCGAGATCCGTCGCAGGATTTCGGGGGACGGTCCGCTACGCCTCGGTCAACGCGCATAAAAACAAAGTGAGTGTTCAGATGGTTCAGAATATCGCTGTCATTCCTGGTTAACCACAATATTATGTTCCTCTTTATTCATGCGGAGTCCTTAGTCTTGTTAATTTTTCTTGAGAAATATTAATGTGTCTTTTTCCTTTTTTTTTTTTAAACAGGAAATGGGTCGCCATGACGATTTATGGTCTTTATTTTACATGTTGGTAGAGTTTGCTGTTGGACAGCTGCCGTGGAGGAAAATAAAAGACAAGGTAGTACAGTTACTTTAGGTGTCTCTCACATGCCTGATTCGGCTTCGGGTGCTGGCAGTGGCAGCTGCTTTACAGGCTCCTCTGTGTCCATTTCAAACAGGAGCAAGTGGGGCAGATCAAAGAGCGGTATGACCATCGGATGCTGCTAAAGCACATGCCTTCAGAGTTTCACACCTTCCTGGACCATGTGCTGAGCCTCGACTACTACACCAAGCCGGATTATCAGGTGTGCCACAAGGGTGACTCTCTGAATAATAATAATAATAATAATAATAATAATAATATAAAAATATGGTGAGGGAAAGCAAATGGTCAGGACCTTTTCAGAGCTTCTCCTCAATGACTTTCAGATCAAATTGTAATTGTTAGAGGTATTTCTTTGGACTGTTTCTTTGAACAGAACCATGTTTAATAACATGCTGTTTGACAGAGTTCTGAAGGAGTTACAGTGAAGGGATTTTAGCCAAGCTAAATTCATGGGTTGGGGTTGGCATGTGTAGCTAGCAATCTCACGACCCCCACCCTGTTTCTGTGTTTCTCAGCTTTTGATGTCGGTTTTCGAGAACAGCATGAAGGAGCGCATCATCACAGAGAACGAGCCCTTTGACTGGGAGAGGGCGGAGACTGACTCAGTGATGTCAACCAGCACGTCCACGCCGCCCCAACACAACACGCGGCAGACGGCCGCCATAGTGGGGTGAGGCTGACCTCCGGCCTTGTCCCACTGCAGAGGCCTCTGTGCAGATGCTGCTCCGTGCAGCCGACAATGCGCAGCTGCAACAAATGCCCCCCCACCCCGGTCCCCCCCGGGACTCCATTAGGCTCCATTCCTCGTTCGATGCGGGATCTCACTGATGATCAGACTGCGGCAGATTTACGGATGCTCAGACACGGCGTGGGCATTGGCAAAGACGGCAGCTCCACAGCGCGACACTAACCACCAAATGTGATCGTGCCTGACAGGTGTCACGAGTGACAGCTGCACATATGCGGGGGATTGTGTTGGAAAGTTCCCCTTTTTCAGCCTCCATGAGCAGTTTACTGCCAATAGTGGAAGCATTTTGGCATTTGATGCTTTTCTAAATGTTTCCTAAACCTCTTAAGCGGTCCATGTTCATTAAAATAATTCTACGTTATGTGTAAAATCACAACAAACAAAGTTCTCCAAAAACAAGCAGGAGGAAAATTGCCATTCCAGTGGTTCGCCAGTTGTTCATACTGGTGCTCTGGTCCTATATGAACAGGCCAGTTTCACAGATGCACACGCACACACATAATCGATATAACGAAAATGTGAGGTGAATTGGGGTGACCCTGGACAGTCACATGACCCTGGACAGTCACATGACTCACCTCCTGCCGTGGTCACCAATGCATCGACCACGGCTACTGGTAGCCCACAGGGAGCCAATAAGTAGCTCACATATCACTTCTTAGAAATCAGATTAATTTTATCAGCCTCCTCAGGTTTAAGGTTTGCTGAGTATGTCTTCGAGTGTTTCAGATCCACATCTGGTCTCTCTGGTCTCCTTGCCTTGATTTTTTGATTATGTTAATTAAGAGTAATTATAATATTGAATAGAATGGAGGCTGTTGTTACTAATTGACCTTAATTAGCCATTATTCATTTCTACACGCACTAAACTACTCTACTCCTGGCTTATTGTGTCTTCAAAAATGTGCCTTTTCAATGCCTGACAAAGCATAGTTCATTCATGGTGTATTTACATTTAGCTTCTTAACTACTACGCCACCTGCTGTTCAGTGGAGTGTAGTACACACAGTGATGAGGGAGCTCCTTGTCCCAGGGTGGTGAATGTGACGCCTGGAGACATGCAGAGAGAGAACACAGATGCCGTGCTGCAGGACGAGCACCTGAGCGACCAGGAGAACGCGCCCCCCACGGCCCCCGGCCGGCACGCTGAAGGCGGCCTCATGCCCCCCGAAGGCGAGGGCTGGGAGGACACGGATTTCAACCGCAATAAACTCAGGATCAGCATCGGCAAGGTACGTCCCCCCCCCCCTCCTGGGGGCATTGTAATCCGAGCGCAGTCAGCGCTGTCAGAGACAATGGATGGCAGCAGGGAGCGTGGGCCTTTGAGGGCCTCTGCTGGCTTTCAGGTCCTACAGGATGGCCGTTCTGCAAAGGTGCAGGGAGAGGGGAGAGGAAACAGGAACAAGAATAAGGATTTATCCTGCCCTTATGTGTCAGACACATGCATTTTTCTAAAATATGACCTTGGAGATGATTATAATGTTTATAATATTTTATGTTTTGCGTAAAATTTTGTCTGTATTGTTACATTTTGGGAAGGAGGTAAAAAACGTGCCCCTCATGCCTGACCCCCCTTATCCCCCCAGGCACAGGGCGGTGTGGAGGAAGAGCACGGACCAGGGGCGTACCCCGCCCCCCCAGGACAGGGGGGCCTGCCGGAGACTCCCAGCATGCAGATGCGCTCTGCCCGCTACCAGCGTGCCCACAGCCCCGAATCGGAGCGACTGTCTGCCGCCGAGGGCAGGGCTGACGGCCACGACAAGCGGTGAGCAGCCTGTGACCTCCGACCCCTGCCGCTACGTATTAAAACTCCTTTATTGCTCAGAAAAACATACATTCTATAATATTTAACTGAATCCTTAGCAGATGCCAATGCGATTTAATCCCTAAATCATTGCAATCAGATATTCTCACCTGGAAAAGGTGCCTGATCTTAAAGGGGCCATATTATGCTCATTTTCACTGTTCATAATTTACATGCTTAGATTTACATGCTTCAACATTCCAAAACAGTCTGCAGACAGATCCTTGCAGGTAGGCGGCCAATAAGGAATGTGTCACAAGGTGACCTCACCATGTCACAGAATAAGAGCTGGAATTCCAGCAAGGCGTTTCAGGCAGATTAGAGAAGAGTGGTGTCTGTGGTGAGAGTTACTCTCTTTGGCATGTACTTTGTGTCCTAAGACTTTGCAGACCGTTTACACGCACATAAAGCTGTCTAACACACTAAAGGAATGGGAAAGCACATTAGGGCCCCTTTAATGTGTCTGAGTTTTGTTTAGTGCCAGTAGGAGCCCCCGCGGTGATGAGTAAAATGCCCCCGTGCACGCATGTTTCTGCCTGTGTGCACGCATGTTCTCCCCGGTAGGTCGCGTATGGACATGCTGGGCTCCCCTTCCCGGCACCTGTACTCCTCGCAGCCGGCACAGATGCTGTCTTTGGAAACGGTGCATGGGGACCGGCAGGCCAGCGGTCGCCTGGAGGTGTCGGCCTCCGTGGAGCACGAGGCGCTCAGCAACGCCTTCCGCTCTGTGCCGCTGGCCGAGGAGGAGGACTTTGACAGCAAGGAGTGGGTCATTATCGATAAGGAGGCTGAGCTGCGCGACTTCCACCCGGGCGCTGAACCCACCACCTCGGGCACCACCGACGAGGAGCCGGAGGAGCTGCGCCCCCTGGAGGATGGGGAGGAGCGGCGGAGGCGCGGTGCCATTGGGGAGGTGGTGGTGCGGCCCAAGGAAGGCCGGGTCCGGGGCATGCTGCCACTGGCTGAGGAGGACGCCCTCCGCAGAAGTCCCACCCGCCGCCCGTCCAGCTCAGAAGGGCCCGGTCCGAGTCCCGCCCAGTCGCCCTGCCACTCGCTGCCTTCCACACGGCCCAAGCGCAGGGAGTCGGACCCCACTGGACCACACAGACTGGTAAGATGCCTCGTTATTGGTTGGGGGGAGGTTGGGGAGGGTTGCCTAAAAGGGTGCATACCCCACCCGGGAGCCTGAACACCCCGTGTGCTTTCATCGGTGTTCACCATCACCCCTCCCCGACACGGCTGCCACGGGTGTAGGTAAACAAGATGTCACACTGACAGGTTTTAGCTGCATCATTGCCACGGTAACTGAAGGTGGCGTTTTAAGGTCACGTCCAGCCGGTGAAGAAATAGACACTTCTGTCCAACGGTACTCCCCTCCTCACAGAACCTTGCCGAAATGGGTTCAAACCACCACAGACCTCATGTTTTTGACATCCCTGATTTGCCCACATCCAGAAAGCCACATCCAGGCTTCAGAAATTGTTTTCTGCAGCAATTTGTTTTTGTGTGTAAAAAACAAATTGTGCGGTTGACTTTGGGTTAAGATGGGTTTCAGTCTTGAGTAAACTGCCTGAGTCTCAATATTGGGGTCCTCGCATCCTGAGGTGACTTTGGGGGGGGTGTCTTCATGTTGACAGTTGTATGCTTCTGTGCCCTGCATCATAACTCTTCATTACTCCTCATCCTCGTGCAACAACAAATGCAACATTCAGCTACAGAAGGGATGTTGTAGTATTTAATTTCTTCAAAGTCACCCTTTAATTGACCGGAATCACGTAGTGGATAGATAAGCTCATTGTGAATGTATGGTCTTGCTTGGGGGTCCGTACACCTCAGGGCAGGGAAGTGATGCAAGGTTGTCATGTTCCCCACCCCCGTGAATGGTGCATATTTTGGGGGGAGGGGTGACGAAAATTTGGAAGAAATTGTGAAGAAAATACCCCCTGCCCCCCCACCCCCTGGCCTGAATTTTCCTCTTTGAGTTGTTGGCACTGCTAAATTAAGAGCCATTGGTCTTGGCAGATGGTTGTGCTCTAAGCCGGGTTTCCTTGACCATCTGGTTGGGCCCCCAGTACCAGAAGGTTTCAAAGCTCAGCCCACACAGGTTTGCTGTTCCACGAGAGACTTGACAAAGTCATACCTGGGTGGTGGTTTTTACTCCATGGGACATGGAGTTCCTCTGCCCACCTCTTCAAAGCTAACGGGAGAGAGCTGGAGCTTCTCAGCAAAGCTGTTTGTCCTGGCATTTTTTTCCCCGCTTTGTGCTCCAGAAGCATCTTCATCCATGAGCAACATGGGCAGTTCATTCAATTTATTGTAATTTCAGAGTTGCTGCTTTGCATTAAACCCGTTATCCCCCCCCACCCCCTCCTGGTACAACCATATGTGCCTTGTGATGGTTCTGGATTTCCGGACATTTCTCTGCAGTCGCTCATGTTCATGCCTGGCCAGAATGGATTACACAGGAAGGTAAATCCCTGAATCCCCCACCCCCACAGTTCAGGCACAAGTTTTATTTCTTCAAGGACTGTTCCTATTATTTGGAGTGCTTAACCACATCTTACAAATTGCAGTTTTCACATTGCGGATTGATTTTTCTCTCTTTGTAAAACGACGCTTTCAAAGCATACTCAACTAGTTGGACTAATCGTAAACTAAAGCCAAAGAGCAACCAATCGCGTTTGGACCGTTGACATACTGTGCTGAGGTGGATTACAGTTAGGGATGAAAAGGCTCATTCCTCTGCAGCAAATGACATCCTTCTGCTTTTGTCCATTTTCTCACATGAGATCCACATTAATGAAGGAAGAGCTTTGCTTTCTGAAGACCAGTGAGGTTTTATGTTGTTGGCCAGTCCTGGTCGGTGTACTGTCATGAACTGAATCAGTGTTCAGTTAGACTGGTGTGCAGTGAGACCAGTGTTTGTTGTACTGAGACCAGTGTTAGGTAGACTGTGACCAGTGTTTAATGAGACCGGTGTTCAGTGAGACCGGTGTTCGGTGTACTGAGACAGGTGTTCATTATACTGTGACTGGTGTTCGGGGAGACCAGTGTTCAGAGTACTGAGACCAGTATACTGAGACCGATGTTCAGTAAGATTGGTGTTTGGTATGCTGAAACCAATGTTCAGTAACACCGGTTTTCGGTGTGCTGAGACTGGTGTTCAGTGAGACTGGTGTTCAGTGAGACTGGTGTTCAGTGAGACTGGTGTTCGGTATACTGTGGCCAGTGTTCTGCAAGACCGGTGTTCAGTGAGACCGGTGTTCAGTGTCTTGATAACGGTGTACCAAGACCGATGTTCGGTGAGACCAATGTTCAGTGTACTGAGACCGGTGTTCGGTGAGACTGGTGTTTGGTATACTGTGGCCAGTGTTCTGCGAGACCGGTGTTTGGTGAGACCGGTGCTCAGTGTCTTGATAATGGTGTACCAAGACCGATGTTCAGTGAGACCAATGTTCGGTGTACTGAGACCGGTGTTCGGTGAGATCGGTGTTCGATGAGACTGGTGTTCAGTGTGCTGAGGGAGAAAGGTCAAGGGTGCTGATTGGTCTGGATCAGTAGAGAGACTTATGGGGTTTGGGGCAGCAACACAAAGTGTCTTCTTTTGTGTTTTTTTTATCTTCACCGCCGCTTCCTCACAATAACCTCACTGGCCATGATCGCTACTGTCTCTAAACTGATGTCGCTATGCGTGAGGGCGGTCTTGTTGCATACGCCGGCAGTAAATCTATATTTAACTCTGCTCCTCTTACCCTGAGACGCCTGCATGCTGCTTGGGTGTGGTCCCTACTCCCAACCATGCTGGAAGCAGCCAGAGACGATCTCTGAGAGTATGCCGTTCCAGATCGATGTCCATACGTTTGTTTATTATTTTATTTATTTACCCCCTCCCACCCCCACCCATACTGTTAGACTTTCCATATATATATAGCAGATGGGATATTTCCTGTAGTAGAATGTATAGCACTGGCTTTTAAGAAGGAGAAAGACTGTCAGTGGAGGGGCCTGAAGCATGCAGAGAGGGACAGATAATCATTAAATTAAATTATATTAGATTAAATTCAATTAAAGTAAATTAGTAAAAAAAGGAGAGAGCAGGAGTCAGCCTTCCCCAGCCTGACACCTTTTCCTCCACTTTTATTGGTCTTTTTCAGTTGGAGGAGGACAGGCCACACTCCCAACACTCATTGCCGCGGCCCAGCCAATTGCGAAGATTGGCCTCCTATGTCTTCTCCTCCTCAACTCTGGAAACGGAGCTGTACCCCCAGCCCGGCGGCACTTTGATCCAGCGCAGCCGCTCTGCCGAGAGCAGCCCGGCCCGCGGGCCGTCCCGGCGGCACATGCCTCTGGTGGCTGGGGGCACCAGGCCCCGCCACTCAGTCCTCAATGTGTCCAGGTTGCACATTCAGCAGATGCTAGCCAAGCTAATGAACAAGACATGAGCCAAGACAAGTCCCCCCCCCCCCCCCCCCAAGCCACTAATCCTGTAATCTCCTGATTTAAAAAAAAAAAAAAGTTAGTTTCTTTCTTTCCCCCTTTTCTTATCGATGCAATAAGCTGGGTCTAGTCCTTGCTGACAGCAGCGAGTGGCCCTAAGTGAGGGACAGAGAGACTGGGCATTGCTATGGGAACCACGAGCGCGTCCGGGCAACGGCAGCGCCTGAAGCACCTCGCGATGCAAGACGTCGGCGATTCGCTGTCCAGGGAGAACAGACAGACCGGCGAGACGGAACCCGCACCCCCTGCCCCGCCTCTGGGATGCTTTTTGGCTGTTGTGCAAAATACGATGAAAAGATGAAGTAGAATAAGAAACTGGTTTTTTTTTTTTTTTTTAAAAAAAAGTTGTGTTAGATGTTTAGGATATAGCTGAGGATGACTGTCGGTAAAGGCTGTGTCTTGCTGTAAAGTAGCCCCCCCCACTGTTTGGGAGAGAGTAGTCTTTGACCTCCATTTTTAGAAGGTGCTCAGTTTGCTGTGATTTCAAGCCAAAGCTGCTTCCACCAGGGCAAGGAGTTTGGGGGTGGGTCTAGAGAAGAAGGACTGCAGATAGGCCTGCAGCAAGGAGACCAGCCAGTGCTCCCCCCGCCCCCCCAGAAAGAATTGACCAAATAGCTTTTGTAAAAATTATGTCTCTGAATTAACTGCTTCCGTGCAGTCGTTGCTGGAATCCGGGCCTTGCCCGGACTGACCCTGAGGGCTGCTAGCACTTTGTGCTGTATGTGTGTAGCCACAATGAATGCCTCGCGAGGTGATTCCTGGCTGTCTTCCAAAATGGGGGGGGGGGGGGTGTTTTCTGCAGAAAGAAGAGATTGTTGTACCGCCGCTAGGCCGTTGTGTTTGGAAGCAATACGTTTCATCCCGCGTGCTAGAAATAGCATGGAAGGGAAAGTGTGTCATGAGATAGCAATAGTTTGGCGCACAGATGCCGAAATGGCTAATAGCGCACTGTGTGGCCTGGACCAGTAGCTGTAATAACTGCGTAGTGATTTTCAGCCAGTGCTGCTGGCAGAGGTCATGAGAAGGGGCCTCATTTGAGCTCAATGTTCGGGATGGAGCGAGAGAGGAAGCCATGTACTTCAGATCGGGCTCTGCTCTCAGGTGGTACCGTCTGTATGTCTCCAGTTCGTAACCTGCGTCCCACTTCTATTAGAATCGCACTTTAGCACAGTAATCGAGGTACGGGAGTGCCACCATAACAGCTCGATTCAGGTACCTGAAGCGTTTCAGAGTTTTCCAAAAGGTTTCCCAAAGGTTCTCGTGAGAGGCTTACATAGTTGGACCCATTCAGTTGCATAGTTTCAACTATGCAAGTTGCTAATGTAGTCAGCAATTACGCTTTTGGGAAACACACCCCGGTACGTCGCTGCCTCCTGGCTGGCTGGTGTCGTCCTATAGGACAGGGCAGGGGTGACCCCATGTTGAGCAGTACGTGGAGCGTCTGAGCCGGTGGTAGGTGTGAGGTGGATGGACAGTTGGCGCTGAGAAGTCGTCATGCACGTGCATGTTGCTGTCATCATTACCGAGACTCGTTTTGGTCTCTTTGTTCCACGGCAAGTGGTGCAGTTACAGTTGATGTGATTGCTGCAGATGGGTTGTTCTGTTTTTGTGCAAGAAGTCACCAAACAACCAGGAGGAATTTGGAAGATGAGAAGTTGTCTCTTCCACAGGTAGAAAGTGATTAAGACCTTAGTTGCAAGGTTCAAGTTTAATTCAGCCTCTTTTAAATTATATTATTCCTTTGATGGTTCTTGCCAGAGATTCTTCCACAAATAAAATACAACTAAAGCGGCAGAATCCAAGGGGAAACTAGTGTAACTTCAAACCAGAAATGGTTTGTCAAGATGGAGTCAGTGAAGTTCTTTGTCAGAAAGACAGTCGTGTAAATACTGCGATTTAGAATTTGCCCCACTTGCAGGCAGATGGGACGACTACGGTGGGAGTTTCATTGGGGTGCCGCATATGCGACGATGTCAAGGGCTATGAGCATGCAGAATGCATTATTAGGGCGCTGCGTCGCAGTACATGGCACTGTCTCGCAGGACCTGCAACGAATGCGACAGATTAGCTTCCCAAAGGTGATACTGTTTGTGTGTGGAATTCCATATGTTTTTTGTTTAAAATATATATCATTAGTCCATGAACTCTCAACTGAAGATAATTGTGAAACTGCAAACTTAATATTATACATGCCAGTGTCTGATTATTTAATATAATTTTAAGTTCCAGATAAGAATTTTACTTGTTAATATTATGCTTGTGTTCTTTTCATCCATAGAAATACCATTGTGTATTTTCTTAAACCATAATAATAGGGTAGTAAATGGTTTTTATGTGGATGATGAAGACTAGTTCTAAGAATGAAAGGTCTCCACCTCTTTGCGTGTGTACACGTCTTCACAAACCCAATTTTCGCTCCTGTGTCAGTGGATCCATTCTGCCTTTAGAAGCACCATGCAGCTGTGTTGAATCCAGGTACGAGGGTCACAGGTTCATATCAGTTTTAGAGCTTCTCATTCACAGCTTTGACAGCAGTTTTACCAAAACCACTCTTTGCTTACAATTGCTTGGGAAGGCCAGTACTGTTCACCAGAAGGATCAAATTGGTGGGATTTGTTGGCACTTATAGTAACAATAATATCAAGCTATTCTTTTTTTGTGCTATGTAAGAATTGGCTCAGGAGACTTAGACCTGTAAATCGAATTTATAATGTGAAAACCATGCATGGTGTGAGCAATACAAGGATTGGAATATTTTGCTTGTTTCAGACCATTTGGGTTCATGGAGTTCAAGATGTTGAGCATTCATCAGTTGGCGTGTGTTTGTCCTCTTTATGAATCAGGTGGCGCCAGAGGGTTTTTTATGCAGAAATCAGAAAACCGATGTTTGAAATGGGTGGTGCTTTCCAAAGAGTAATTACAGGGGGTGGATGAGTATGACGACTGAACTGCACAGTGGTGGCAAAGGAAGTGCGCAGGAATAGGTAGCCATTTTCAGCAAGACAAAAAAAAACCCATTTTATTATTACCGCCTGTGCCGCTGTGACTCATCTGATGACGATTGTGGTGACCGAGGCCCGGTAATTATATTAGAACCCTTTCAGTAGTGGAAAGGATGGGGTGTTTACCTAAGATAGCGTCCTCGCTATATGTATGCTGTTACAGGGAGGAAAATGGTTGTTACCAATAAAACATCTTTCTGCCATATTTGACTAATGTCAATATCCCATTGCTTAATTTATACACTTAAATGCTAAATGTTACTGTTTTGTTTGTAATTTGTCTTATTTTAGCACTTATCTGTCTGCCCTGAATCGCCCTCTGACCTCTTTAGCTGCTTTTTCAAAAAAAAAAAAATGATAACGTTTGAGGTAGCTGTGGTTTTCCTCGCTTCTTGTAAATGTACGTATGCAAACAAAATGAATCGTTGTATAATGCCGCAGCTGTCAATAGTGCATTATGGGTAGACGGTGTCTATAAAGGCATAAGTCTAGTACGGAATACTGTGTAAATTTAAGGCCCTTCAGCGACCGCGATCTAGTCTTCCTTCAATGAATTTTGCTGAGAAAACAGTCAAAAAATCATAGCCGTTTATGAGTGCTTGAGGTATATCAGCTGGTACGGCGGTCAGTGCCCTTAGGCTTAGGGAGGGACCTTTTATACTGGAGAATGTAAGCGCTGTTAAGTCTGGGTTGTAGTGTGCCAGCTTGTGGTGGGACAGGCGGTGCTGATCCATTCCCCGCTCTGATTGGCTGAATGTATGGCGCCATCGGAGCATCGCCAAGGTGACCTTCTAATGGCTCGCTGCTAACTCCCGCAAACGGGGATTGGGAGGGGCACTGTCCTTCTGCATGAGAGGAGTGGGGGGCTCCTGTCATTCTGAAGTCTTCCTGTCCCTGTTGAATGCGCCCCCTCCCCCCCCCCCACAGTTTGACAGAGTATTCTCTTGCATCCACAAGAGCTCTCAGCGTGAGGCTGACTTGTCCTCAGACTCCCGTATGTTGTACACAAACCCAGATTTTTAACAACCTACACTGTCTGCATGAAGCTGTAAATATGTTTTGGGTTTTCTGTGGATATAAAAGCATATTGTTCTTTAATTAATTTTATAAATATATTTTTTGTTGCTTTTGTACATTTCCACCGCTTAAAAAGATACTCACAGATCTTTGCTAAACTTTTGCAAAAAAGGCGTTTTATAAGTTCTTTTTTAATTTCATGTAACTGGAAAAAAGCAAATTTACTTAGTCCTTTAAGCTTGTATCATTTTTATTAATATATTTTGTTGCCTTTTGCCTATGCAACAAACGCATCGTCCATACTCTGTGAATGGCAATGGGGGAAGACTATGCTATGCTCCCAGTGCATGCTGGGAGATCTGTACTGTTTTCGTCAAAATCATCAGATCGTCGTCTAAAGCTCTCTGCATCCCGCTGCTATTAAACATTTGGTGCAATAAAAATTTAAAATAGGCATTGTGTGACAATGCGGTCGCTTCATCGATTTGTTCGTTTCCGAAAAGAGGCTGCCCTGTTGAGTTGCAGAGGTACATGATGCAGAGCTGTTGCCTTACTGCCTGATATTGCCCGTAACACTCATGTACTGTAATAGTCATAAGACTTTGAAAATAATAGGGTTGGAAAGGGAGATAAGGGCCAGATGGAGTGTGTTGAGTTGATCTCAGTGCATAGCACGAGGACGGTAGCCTGTAGCAAATCTAGTGGCATATGCATTATGGTATTGTGTGTTCACAAGCGAGTAATTATTCCCTTAACACATGTGACACACTGTTGTTGTGTGAGTTTTAGCATCATGCCAGTCCACACTGCTGCTATTAACTTATACTATTAAGATGCTATGTCTCCTGAGGGAATGGCTTGGTGACCTACCTACAGGGTTAATCCTGCTGAAATGCATGTAGTTTGTATTCTGTGCAAAAGCTGTATAAAAAGACGCTTGTTTTATTCTGTTACGTATATTGTTTTTTTTTTTTCCTTGGATGTTTGTTTTTCTTCTTTACCTCAAGCATTCCTCTAAAGCAGTGTTTCTCAAACCGGTCCACATGTTTTTGGCCTGAGAGGGAGCAAAAGCATGGACTGTCTGGCAGGGAGCTGGGAGGGAGCAAAAGCATGGACTGTCTGGGGGTGCCTGTGGCCCAGCTTGAGAAGCACTGCTCTAAAGCCATCTACACCGGGTTGATCTCTATCTTTACACACGTCAGTCAGAATGGCATAGCATAGCAGACACCTGGCTAGCCAGCATGGGGGGACCTCCCCTGGCAAAAACAGCCCAGACGGCCTGACTGCCCCCCCCCATACCTAAAAGGTACTGTCATCAACTACACCAGGCCTCTGCTCCCTGGTGGAGAGATGACAGTCTGGAATCGTGCTCTAAGACTCTCTTCGAAGGCGCTTTTACCTGCTGAGCCAATTCTCAGATGCATTTTCTAACAGGAACAAAGTGCTGAGTGGGGTAATAAGCCGCCCAGCTGAGCGATCTGTCAGTGTCTTTTTGACATGACTCAAAAAAAAAAAACCTTTCTGAGAGATTTCAGCCATTCTTTTGTACCACAGTAACACTGTACAGTAGGCTTGTAATATATGCAAATAATGCATGTATTTTAAGGTTTTTAATAAACGTATGAAGTGTACATATTCATACTGGATTACAGCTTACCTGTATATTAGCATGCAGTACTTGCTTACAGGCTGTGTGTAAATATGGCAGATCACTGTATTTAAGGATACACTTGAAACACAAATGGGCTGTCAAATTAACGCTGTGCAATGGATTTTTTTGTGCCTTTTGTAATTCATGTATGTAATCTAGACAATCTTGAAGAAGTTGTATACAACCAACATGTTATTAAAGAGATTTGAGGAGGGCTTTGAAACTGTCTCTTTGCTTCATATTTAAATCATGTATCCATCCACCTTCCGTAGCACATCCAGAGAGCCTGGAGAGTGTGATCACTGCAGCAAAGGGCACACACATGCTCACACTCAGGCACTTTATTTCACGTAACTGGGTCTTTGGATTGGGGTTAGATTCTGGAGAGCCTCGAGGAGACCACCACTTGAGGAAGAACATGCAAAGTCAACCCATACGCTCTGAGTGAAGGTGGGCTTCAAACCTCCGAGCCTGGCGTTGTTCGGCAGCAGTGCTAGCCACACACGCTCATAAAATAAAATAAAATATGGCAGCCCAAGATATCGGTATTATGTACTTGAGGGTAATCAGCATGGTTCATTATATTTGTTGAGTTGGTAGTGTTGTTGTCTGCTGCAGGCAGCTTATCATTCTGTCCTGTTCTGTCTCTCCTTGCAGGTTCAACATTTGGACCCTTTACTGGTGCCTTCTGGTCCGCCTTACCGAGACTTCAGAGCGAAGGAGCGCATTTCCGGCAGAGATGCTCCGAGTAGTCTTCCCGAAGCACGGTTCAAGAGGGTGGACTTTGCGACCACCATGATCGCCGGCACGCTGTCAGTGTTCCCCCATGATGCCACGGCTCCTCCCCCAGAGCAGAACAACGTGGACGAGGCAGAAACACCCAAGAGCGAGTCAAGCAGCGAGGCCAGTCAGAAAAGCACTGAGCGCAGCCAAGATGGTGCACCCTCCACCCTCCTGGCTGATGATCAACGGGAGTCCAAGGGACAGGTCTCCACGGTGGAGCCAGACCTTGAGCTGGAGGAAGCCTCTAGGACACTCGTCCTTTTCTCACCTGGAGATGCTAGGAAGTGCTTGGGAGGTGGGGACGTCGATCTGGGAACTATGGCAGCAATCACCCCTCAGACTGAGAGGCTGCAGCCCATGGGGAGCCAGCTGGACGTCTCTGAGCCCGGCACGCTGTCCTCCGTGTTGAGATCCGAGCCGAAGCCCCTCGGCGCCGCCACCGGCGCCTCCTCCCCACTCACCAAAGTCGAGCGCACGTTCATCCACATCGCCGAGACCTCCCACCTGAACGTGATGTCTTCCAGCGGCCAGCAGGTGAGGCACGAGGACCGCGGCCTGTCCCGGGTCTCAGAGGAGCCCTCGGGTGACGATGGAGAGAATGTGGTGGAGGGCGAGATCGTGGAGGAAAACGGCGAGTTCGGCTCGCTGGAGAAGGAGCCCGAGCTTAACGGTGCTCCGGCAGCTGACCGTTCTGGATCTCCTCCCACTGAAAGGGTGCTCGTCGAGAATGGCGCTTGTGTTTCTGTGGAAAGTACAGAGGTCAGAGAGGACGGCGGTACTCCTCCTACCTTTGTGGGTCCTGATGTCATCTCGGCTGGCCCACCTCCACCAGTCAGTGTGGAGGTTCTGCCGAAGTCCCCCGCCAAGGAGGTACTGGCGGAGCAAGTCGCCGCTGGGCCCCTGGTGGAGCTCAGGTCCACCAAGCTGCCGAGACCCCTGCCCCGGAGCCGGATACCCGTCCTCATGTCTGAAGAGGACACGGGTTCGGATCAGTCGGCCTCCCAGTCCTCCCGGGAGCGACTGGGTAAGCGAGCGAGGCAGCAGCGCCTAGCACGCCTGGTGGTGGAGAAGCAGCAGAGCCGTCTGCTGAGGATGGCCTCCTCCTCCGTGTCCTCGGGCGACGAGGGCAGGCCGGCGTCCGAGACCTTGTCAGCCACCGGCTCTGAGGAGGACACCCACGACTCCGACGACTCCCCTGGCAGGAAAGCGCTCGTTCCCAAATCCCGCGAGCATGAGAGTGGACCGGACCGGCCACAGAGCCGGATCCCACGCCCCGTGACGCCGATAAAGAGGACGTCGGGCCATTTCACGTCCGTACCGACACCACTGCCCTTCAAAGCCACACCCACTCCTCTAAATAGGTACGTCTCAGATCCCGCAATCTAATTACCTGTAATAAACCTATAACTGCCACCCCAAGCAGTCAATGGCTCGAGCATTTGCTGCATCTTCATTATTCTGTCGTTCCAGGCTTCAGACTCGGGGCAAAGCCGTGGTGTACACCCCAGGCGAGCCGAAATCGCCCCCGATGCAGTCCAAGCCCCGCCCCACACCCGGGCCACCCATGTACTGCACCAGTCCCAGAATGCCGCCGAGGGCAGGGTCCCGGCCCCCGCCCATGGCCACAGCCCCCCGCAGCTTGAGCGCCTCCCCCCGCAGTTACTCCACCTCGCGGACTGACAGCCCCTCCCCGCAGCGGCAGCGCCGGCAGACGGCTGCCATCGAGGTGAGGCGTCAGTTCATTTCTGTCCGGGCCAACACGGCGGCCCCGCTCAAGCCCCGCCCCCCGGCGG
>JAODJU010000062.1:4043127-4056726 GCA_026776725.1 Gnathonemus echidnorhynchus | reverse complement strand
CCGCCGCCCCCAAGCCCGGCAGGAGGGCTAAGCCGCTGCCGCAGGCCTCGGTCCTGCCCGCCAAGACCAGAGCGGCCACCAGATAATAACATGCACTCCAGAAGCATCCGCCCGTGGCAAATCCACGCTTCTCAGCCTGCTCCGGAGTAACCCTTCGCCTCCCCCAGGCCGAACAAACTGCTTCCAGTTTACCACTAACCCCATGTTCCAGACTGCTGTCTGCGGGGTTCGCTTGCCAAAATGGGTCGGGTGAGCTTGGACTGCCTTTGAGACCCGGGTCACAGCAACGCTGAGGCACCGATTCAACCGCAGGTCTGTTGTATTGACAAATAGTCAGAGTTATAAATGTATAACTCAGCCAGGTTTAAACCTCTCTGGCCGGCTGATTGACCTCTGGCTGTGCTCGGTGTTCAAGGCTAACCATGGGTATCATAAATGGTAAATATAAAGTAAGATTTGTGTCAACACATTGTATCACCAAGCAGCTGGTAATGGTGATGGGAATGTGTTGTCCCTACAAACCAAAAACAACCCAATTCAGTTTTTTATTTGAAGAGCTGGTTTAACACTTACCTAAACATATTGCTCAACGTACCAACAAGTTCCCACATCTTAGAATGTCTTGAAACATAAACCCAGTCAATTTGTTAAGGGTGGAAAATGTGCAGCACAAGCTGCTAATATTCTAACCCTTTTAGGGTGCTGAGCTTTTACCTTGATGTTCATCACAAAGTGCACATGATTGTGAGGCCAGAGGTCACCCAAACACCAATGGATGGATTTCTGTGAGGTTCTTTGAGCTACAGGGGTCTGCCTGAAAAAGTTTGTTTGGTCTGAGGGGGGACACGGTACCGCTGTGGGTGCAAAAGCATAGATACGGCGAGACGGAGGATCCAGGAAAGATCAGTAGTGAGTTGAGCCGTGTTTGGCGGTTCTGACGAGGTCCTCTGTGCTTGCTCGTGACCCCTGGCCAGAAACAGCACACCTTTTACAAAGATACGTTCTCACTGTCTGATAATAGTTTACCCAGAGTATGTATATATTATATATTTATTTCTCGGAGATGTAATCTTTATTTTTATCCGATAGGTTCTTTTGAAACATATTGTTTTCTCTCCTTTAATTTTGCAAGATGGGATCCGTATATGAATTCTGAGCGGCGACAAACACGGGGTAGGGTTTGGCGTTCCCCGGAGAGAGGAGATCTCGGCTCACGGGTTGACGAGAGAGTCTCCATGCCTCGTTAGGCACAAATACATTAATTATAAGAGGTGGCGTGTTTCAGCAGACGAGACCTAATATTACCGAGCAGAAAGTGACGTTAATGTCACAACTGCTGAAGTGATGTTCCGGTTCTGTAGCCGGTAGCTGGGAGACAATGGTTGAGGTTATTTATTCTGTTAACAGGTCTTGCGAGGAGGTACGTAGAGAGGAGTAGGTGTACAACAGCAGCTAATACTGTGGCGATTTAAGCGACACTGAGGAGTAAGCGTTTAATGTACAGAAACCTGCACAGTTTGGGAAGCTTCTGTTAAGCTCTTCATCAGTCTAAGAAACCACAGCCTTGGGCACAGAAACTGGCATACGTGAAGGCTAGTCCGAAACGACGGCCCAGACAGACCGCAAAGAGCCAGGTGTCGTCCCGTAGCACAGGCAACTGCAGCTGTTGACATCGATGCTGTAATTCTCTGCATAATGTCTGCCTAATTAATTGAATCATCAGTTATTTAAATCGCTAATCGGTTTTGCATTCCGGGGAAGGCTCCATTTTGTCACTGTCAATGGCCAACATATTTTACTGTTTGTGCGTAACTGTTTGTATGTTTATTTGCACACGACAATCATAACCTAGATTTAAAACATTAAAGTCAAGCATGCCCATTTCAGCCTGTTAGAAAAGCACTTACGGGCCCATATTTTCAAATCCCACCTTTGATTCTTGTATCCTCTCCACAGGCCAGTTCAGTAATTTCGACCTTGGTGGGGGATCAACAACTCCCAGGACATGCTTATCGTCTGGGGCTGCCGTCTGTGGCAAGGCCTTTAAATGTGAATTTCACACTTGATGCCGTGTTGCATACTGCAGTGCAAGGACGAAACCGTCCAAATCAAAAGACAATTGAATATGAATTGACGTGAGAGAAACACTTGAGAATTATGGAAATGTTACTCACTCAAAGTTATTAAGATGTTGAGAAGATATAGGTGATTGGATATGGGAAGGTTAGCTGTGAGTGACTGCAGGGACACGTAGTGGTTTTGTTAAACCCGAAGCCTGCCAGCATGGCTGCACGCAACAGCAGCACGTTTACATGTTTTGACAATCCAACCTCGCTGCTTAGACAGACAGACTGTGTTGCCAGTGTCCCCATCGGTCCAGCGAGACTGAAATCCAGGAATTCTGACTTTGACTGTGAGTTTCTGGAACGGACGGCTGTGTCCGGATGTAAACGTCCTGCGCCACACGTCTCCCATGAGATACCTGTTGCCGTAACCACTGGTCCCAGCTACCGCTATTGCCAGTAACGCTAACACCCTTCCGTCATGGTTAAATAACATCAGAACGAAGAGGTATTTAGCTTCTTAATATGATGAAATCCCCACACTCCAGTTCCCTGTGCATGTTGACACCAGTGGCAGATAATCAGACTTGTTTTGAGAGGTTTCTGATGTGATCTGTCTGTGAATGAACATTTTGCTTTTCGTAACACATCCTGTGTCATTAAATAGCTTGGCCCCCTTCTGTGAAATTGTAAACCTGACTGGAGTTTGCCTAAAGAAATATATATTTCTTCTAAAGTTTGGAGTTTCATGCTGCCCTGCACAACTGCTCCAGCCTTACATCCGCCGATTTAATTACTATTTTGTTTTGCGTCACTATCTGAAGTGGAGTTTATAGTGCTTGATGTGGCCGCCAGGGTGCGCTGTCTGGGTTCAATTGGCCAGGGGTTGGGTTGCAGCATCAGTCAGAAAAAGAGTAAAAGGGGCTGGTCATGTATGTGCGTAGTCATAAAGCAGGGAGAGACGATTTTATCATGCCCGTAAGAGTAACAAATCTTCCACAAATAACGGAAATTAACTGCTGTCGCCTATAATCGCGAAACGATTAGCATCTTTCACAACAGGCTCTAGACAGAGAAAAACACAGAATAAACACACACACACACACACTGCTTTTTTTGTCCACATCTATCACGTCACCACAGTTGAGATGTCGAGAGGTCAGTCCAGGGTAGCCTGAGCATTTAGCGACGTGAGTGACTGACCAAGCTCACACCTGAAAGCACAGATGCCCCGTGGAGAACTGGCTGGCGCTGTATTCACGCACACACATTGCCCGCGCCACACAAGGGGGGGGAAAGGACAAAGGGCAAGCAAAAGACACAGCGGGAAGACCAAGTCAAAGATTATTCTCATTTTCTTTTTTTTGTTTTGTTTTCAAAAAAGCAGCAAAAGTAATGTTTACACGTTTAAAACAGAATGTAAAAAAAATACTGCATGATAGGTGATATCTGGCCAAATAAAATGGTTTGTGTATTATGGGAGGTATTGTGAGGATTCATTTGCCATTTGTTCTTTTTCTTAGCCCCCGCCATATCCAACTATTTGTCAGTACAATCTGGCTCTGTGGACTGTAACAACCGACATGCATAACCATGCTATTAAAAGTCCCTCTCTTTTAACTCTCTCGTCTGCTGTTTTATGTCTCTTGGACTACACTGGAGTTTGCATTTCTCGGATTTCTGTATTACAAATTTCATAGCTAAATTAATTATTTTTTATCAGCGGACTGCAGATCTTCTGTTTTGCAGTGTGCGCACTCAGCAGTGTTTACCCCCACTGAAACCGCCCGTTTGCACGGGGGCCCGTGATTTATTAGGTCGGACCCCAGAAACAGCAAACCTGTGCTTGTGCAATCTGTGCCTAATGTCACTTGGTTTCAGAGCCTGTGCTGCGTCTAGCTCTGCACACTGGCACCTTGTGTCGGGCCCAAACGCGGGTTGTCAGCGCTGTTGATGATGGAGGAGGAGCGTGAGGGTGGGGGAGGGCTGGCCGGATGGGGATGAGGGAGCAGCCGCCCCAGTTTTAGGGCCCTTTATCCAGAGTGACCCGAGTGGTGTGACAGAGGCTGGCTCCTGCAGAGGACACAGCTGTAGTGCTGGCCTGTGCTATAAAGGGGAGCCACGTCAGCAGTCCTGTATCTTCCATTTGCTAACAGGACACCCTTAATATCTCCCACTGCAAATGCCCATGTGGTTTAATTTTGGTAAGAGCTGATGGCTCCCTAGGGCTTTTCTACTACAAATCTCGCCATTTCCAGTCATGACGTATTCACACGCCCCGAGGGCTCTGCCTCATACAGGTCTTTCGTACCTGTAACAGGAGACTCCTGAACCCTCAGAGCTGTTCGGAGAGAACCAGCAGAACTCGTCACGGAACTCTGTGTTCACGATGGACGTCTCTGTCCTTTCGAAAGCACTGTGTGATGAATGGCGTGGTGGAACAGAGGGCTGAACGACGCCGGTGACTCAGGAAGGAGTCTGATGGCAAGGCTGAGTGTGCCTTTATTATAGAGCGCTGGTGCATTTTTTAGTGAAGAGGAAGACTCACGATGCTTTCAGGCTCATACAGAAGACTGCAAAATCATCGCATGGGAGTGCTTAGGAGCATCAGTAATTCACTGGCCAGCTAGAACCTATTAATTGTACGTTCACTTAAGAGTGCTACAGGGAAAGCCCAGATGAGTTTGTAATAACAGAGCCCAAACTCAAATGCCCAGTTCTCCAGAATCACTGTGTATGGTTCGGTGAAGTCTTTCCAGCCACAAAAGTGATCCTTCCGGTAAGAGCAGCCATGCCTGTCATGTCACGAAAGCCTTAAATCCCAGAATTTGAATCCGCAGCCTCTCCCCCTGCTGATCTGTTTGCCTGCAGTTCTCTGATGCATATGGAAGATAATATCTCTGTAGTGGACTTGACTCGCCGCCTCTACGGTTCCCCTCCTGCAAATGCTTTGTAGTCATGTGCACCAGCTGTATAAATTTACCCAGATTCCTCCTCAGATAACCAAGCAGAGCTGGATCGGAACCGTCTCCCACATTGTGCTGCTGTATTTATTATTGTTTCCATCACACATCTGAGAAGACCTCCTCGTGGAAGAACATGGAGGTTCCCAAGGAGCCACATAAGGAGCCGCATGCTGCGACTTGGCAAGTTCTTTTTATTTTAATTTAAATAATGTGTTGATAGTCGGTAAGCTTGTAATAATTAGGTATAATTGTATACCTGTAGTTATTTTTTATTATATTTACATGGAAACCTCAATGGAATCTGTCCAAAGCATACACAGGTTTTTGTTTTTAATGTGTTTAATTCCATCTCTGGATCTTCTGTTCTAAACAGCAGAACGATCTGGAAGCCCGCAGATGTTCTGCGTGGCCCGGTGAAAGGAAAGCTGTATTAGGCTGTCGGGTCTCATTCAAAGGACAAAGTGCCGTGTCAGGTCTGCGCCGCGGATGTGATGCTGTAGGTGTCTCAGGCAGTCGGTCTGCATTAGTCAGGGTAATAAGAAGAGCCTCCTGCCTGCCGCGGCTGCTGGAATTGAGTGGATGGTGATTCACATTCCCGCTGACGGTGGCGTTCCGAGACGAGCTACGGCTGGTGACTTCTCTGCCTTTGAGCTCCTGTATTCACGCAGGGTAGCCATTTCCTCATGTCCAGGTTTGTCTCCTCCGTGCCCCCCTCCCCTAACTCTTGTGCCGCTTACCACATGGAGGCAATTAGGGTACCTGGCATCTCTAAATTGGCTGCGCTGTATGACTGTGTGTACATACATGACTGGGTGTACCCCAGCCTTGCGCCCTGTGCTGCCTGCGATAGGCTTCAGGCCCCCCTGTGACTCTGAACAGGTTAGGCAGCTAGAAGATGGATGATTATTAGATGACAAAAAGCAGAGCCCAGGTTTACTGTATTGCAGAATCCTGGTAATGCTGCTCATCAAAAAAAATTGACAGCATATCTATCAAAGGAACAAAGTTTCTCAGGCAACAACCGTGCTGCTCCAGTTCATTTCCTTTACTCTGTGCTGCCATTTTCTTCTGCAGTGCAGTCAGACCATCTTCCCAGTTCTATGTTGGCAGACTAGATAGTAATGGCAGCTTTAAGAAATCCTCTGCTCTATAGATGCAACTTTAAAGCAAATATGCGGAGGAAAACATCAAACAAACAATAATCCAGAAGTCTGCTGTGCGTGAGTTTAGTTTGGGTGGCATTGAAGTTATTCGAGGTAAATCACAGTCTTAATTATGGTGGTTGAGGCTTTCCTCAAGGAGCAAGCAGTTGAGCATCATATTGTCAGGGTCAGTCCCTACCTTGTTTCATCCTGTCTGTTGTTTCCCCATTTGGCCAACAGGTGTCACTGGTCGTCCTGTTCCATTCTCTGTATTGTCCCAGGTTCCTCACACAGGTCATATTGGTTTCTCATTCTCCCAGGTCCGCTGTGTGGCTGAACGGGCTCAGCAACTGTGCTTCCCTACTGCTGTGGTTCTGAAGCTCGCTGTGTTTTTTATTTGTTGCCCACGTGTTTATTATGTTCCTTGTGTTTCTGCACTCAGAATTGGTCCTTGCATTTACTGTCTTTGCTCCTAGTTTATCCTCCCCCTGTCCAGTTCTGTAGTAATATCCTGTATTCCTTGTCTATCCTGTGTAGCTCCTAGTCCCTAGTGTTTGGCTGATTGTTAATAACCCATTACAGTGTATTTACTGTTAATTATGCCTCATTGTCAACCATGTTTCAAGCCCATGCAGTTCCGTAGTGTTCTAGACCCTGTTAGCTCTCATTTGCCTTCCTGCCTTTGTTTAGACCCGTGTGGTTCCTTTGGGTTGCTGTTCTTCTGAGCTCCGGTTATAATCACATTCCCTGTATGTGTAAAAGCCACCAAGTGGATCGTCATCCGTCATCCCCCGTCGTCATGCATATGACCCTCATTGACACTGATCACTTATCAGGGAATCGGCAGGAAGACCTACACATGAACAGCCGCCATCATTCCGCACTGAAACATCAGTCTCACTCAGTGATGCCATTAAGGGGCTCGATCATGGTCCCATGCAGAACGAAAGCGTGTTTTTAATGAATAGTGTGACTTGTTTCTGCAGCTGGGTTGCACACAGCAGGACCGTGCAGGTTGGTGTGAAAGGGGGAGAGAAGATTTTTGTAACTGGAATTTTCTATGATTAGCTTCTAAAAAATGCATAGAGAAGTGCATAAAGAAGTGCACAGAGAAGTGCACAGAGAAGTGCATAGAGAAGTGCATTCTCTGGTGCATTTTCATAAATTCCTCTGAAGATACATAATGTGACAGGTTAATAACTCGAAACTCTGGAAAGTTACAGGCTCCGATTTTTGCCTTTGTGATTATGGTTGTTATAGAACCTTTAAGACCCATGTTACCATATAATGGTTTACATCCCAGACAATGTTATTAACTCATGTTCAGCTTCTCCTAAGCTGTTTAAACACAGAAGCCTTGAACCTTTCAGGAGAACCTTTTTCAGTGCTCTCTCAAAATCAGAGTTTGCTGTCTTCCTCCTGTAAGATGCCACTATGACAAGGCCACTGGACACTGACAGGTGACCCCATCTCTCAGCTTGACAGTTCCATCTTCTCCTGCATCAGTAAAATTACGCCTGAGCCAAGTGCATGCCATTGACTTGCTGGCTGGCCACCCCCATACGTGATGTTTCTTCTCAGTCCTAGTCTGCATCTCCTGCTGCAATTTTCTGATGATATTGATCCACCTTCCCCACGAAATATCAGCAACACAATATGGCACTTAATGCTTCTGCTTTTAAAAATCAATCCAATTTGTGAGGAAAGAAAAGGTTACACTGGTGGGGGAGGGGGGACATGTTTTCAGTCATCTTTAATTTGGTTCATCATCAATTCAATGCCGGGAGGAATTTTTAATTCACTTGGTGACTTGTTGGTAGTGGAATTGCGCCAAGATCTCTTCACAGCAGTTAATGAAAATGAGTAAGAACAAAATAGAACTTGAAGATCATTCACCAACAGAAAATACTGGTGCAACAACAAAAATGCTGCATTAGATGGTTTGGAAATATGTATTCCTCTGATTTATTTTTGCTTCTTTCCTCGTAAACCTTATGAATGAAGTAAACCATCTGAAGCAGTAGAGTGAAGAATAGATTTCATTGTTTTGGTTTGCTCTCAGGGACAGAACGGAATGACATTGAGCACCAGCTCTGCTGGGGTGGCTGCACGCTGGCTGGTAAGTCCATACCCAGAGACGTACCAGGTGAGCCTGGTGTCTGTACAGTGTGCGAGGTGTACCTGGCAGTGGTGAAAATGGTCAGTGCTCAGAGGAACCGCCCCAAGCATGCCAAGGTGAATGGGAAGGAGATTCCGCCCAGGAACCTTAACATGGAAGCCAGACAAGTGGCAGCTTTTACAATTCGGACAGAAATTTAAAAGATGAAATACTTTGAATATAATGTGACTGCATGGTTTACTGTTAGAGAGAAAACTTATTACCAGGTGCCTGCATTTTAGCTACCTCTGCCGGAAGTTGATGTTGATCATACATCGATTTTTCCGAAAGTGTGTGAGGCAAGTTTCCCAGAACTGCATGAGCGTGTCCTAATGTCTGTCATGCGTTTAGGCTTCAGGGCTCCTTAGGCATGTGTGGGTCAGTTAAAATGAGTACAGTAACAGGCGTGACAGACAGCATTTCTCACCTCTCCAGGCATAAGATGCCCATGATGAGCTGGACGACCTCTGTGTCAGACCAGAGGTACTTCAGCAGTATGACTGTAGTCTAAAGTAGGATCAAGCAGTGTCCTAATAGTATGTGTTAAGGTGCCTTCAAGTCTGTTAATCTTTGTCAAAAGTCCTATATGCCGAATGAAGTGTCAAGAAAACGTGACGAGAACGGAGACAAAGTCCAATCTGGCCTCTTCACTGGTTTTGTTCGGTCTGCGAGGCACGCGGATGGTGAAGCACAGGGATGTCCCGTTTGCTGAGTTGACGGTTTCGAGATACGCAGTGTTTCTCTGTAGGAATCCGCGGGGGTCCCCATCAGGCTGTGGCCTCCCATGGTACAAACACAAATTATATCTCGCAGCCAGATGGAAGTGTCTTGACATTTTAGGGAAATTCAGGTTCACACAAGCTGAAACTGTCATAACATTTCAAACATACAGGACTGAATTATTCCCGGGGCTGGGCCGACGTTACGGGACATCCCACAGCCGCACAGGTAATTAAAAATGAGTACTAGCTTATTTTTGTGACACTTTGACATGTGCTGCAGGAGTAACCAAATGAAGTGCTTCTAGATTTGATGTCTATCAAATTGCAGATAAAACGAAAGTGTGAGTGACATACAAATTAAAATACAGAGCAAAGACGTAACCAAAGCATTGACAGTTTGAAATTTAACAATAAAGATATGAATAAAGCAGAAAGTGTCTGATTCGAGATTCAAGTGAGTTTCAGTATTCAAGATTCAATATTGTCATGTGCACAGTAAACAGACAGTGACACTATGCAATGAAAATCTTACTCTGCATTTCATTCTAGCCACTGGTAAACTAATCGCAAAACACAGATCACAGATACAAATTAAGGTGCTTGAGACAATAAATACGAGTACAGTTACGTATAAATACAGAGCCCCAGTGCAATGTATGCATATGAACAATGTAAACATATAAACACGTAGTGCAATGAGCTGTAGCAGGCATATAGCCACATACTAAACAAGGGGTTTACAGCCGATCACGCATGTAGCTCATCAGTACATTTACAAGTTTGAACCCCCATCGAAATTTCCTTCCCCCCAAGTCGGTGAAATGCACCACTTCCCTTCACCCCCCACCATAATTTCTAAATGTTAGATGACTGGTCATTCATATGTGCGAGGTTGTAGTGCAACATACTACATGCAAGTGACTATTATGATTCCGTGAAGCGTTAATGGTGTTAATGGTGGTTCTCCTCATCCCTGCAGCTCCGCCTCGAACCCTGACCAATCGCGCCCCTTAGCAGCCCAGCAGGCCCTGAAACAAAAGCACGGTCAGCTGGATCTTGGCATGTTAATCAGGGAACACAAAGATCCCAGTCTGTGTTAACACAGATTAGCACTATTGTCTTCCCCGGCGGTGGGGGCTGCACTGTTATCCCGGTGCGCCCTCAGCAAAGCGTTAACTCAGCCCTGTCCTTTTGACCAGGGAGGGGGGAACAAGTTGATCCTGGGTCTGGGGGAGGACTTGTGGTTGTGCAATTAAAAAAATAACCACACACACACACACACACTGGAAGGCAACTGCTGAAAGTTTATAACCCCCCCCCCCCAAGGAAGACCATAGCTTTACACGGAATAGGGCCGACCTTTGCTGGGGGTCCCGGTAGCTGCAAGAGCAGAGAACGATCACGACATCTCCAGGTAAGCTCTTCTGAATGTTCACTAATATGGTTATTGTAGTTCTTAGCTAACAGTATTACTATTCTGTCATAGATAGATGAATATCTGACTTATAGAACTGAGTATTTCATTGGTCATTTTATGCAATTTGAACAAGGGTATTGTGGCTGTATACTGTCTGATTACATACAATCTTCAATTGCCCATTTGCAAACATGCTGCCTGCTGTACTGATAATTGTCCACGCATTCGTTTCCTCTGCAGGCATGCGCATGATCTAGGGAATGTGCTGTGTGTAGCCTGAGTGCTTTAGGGGATGTGAATGTCTGACTGTAACAAACTTAAAAATAAGTGCCTGTTATGACATCTTTGAAGCAGGAATGAGGTTTAGGTGCGATTAAAGCTAAGCTTTCCTTGAATGAGCAGCTCAATAAACTAATATAAAGCCTCAAAGAGGGGCAAAATTCTGCCTTTTGTTGGAATGTTTGAATGACTAGCAGCATCTTGCAGTAACTCAGTTAGTTCATCCCCTCCACCAGAAAACCTTGCCCCCAGGCTCCAGTGACCAGCAGCATGAAGTTTGAGAACCTCCTCGCGGAAATAAATGGCTTTGGGAAGTATCAGATTCTGATTTTTCTCTTGCTGGTTATTCCACGCTTCACCCTGCCCTTTCACTTCCTACTTAACATCTTCATCGGCGCTGTGCCGCCCCACCACTGCGACATCCATGTCCTGGATGATGGGGAAGTCTTTGAGAACCTCACTCAGGAGCAGAGGATGCTCATCTCTATTCCGGCTGACGAAGATGACAGTCTGACTTCCTGTCAGATGTTCTCACAGCCCCAGTTCCATCTCCTGCATGAAGTCACCAACGCTACAGCAGAACCTGCTGTTCCATGTCAGAATGGATGGGTCTATGACACCAGCACCTTTGCTTCCACCATAGCGACTGAGGTATGTCTTTTCAGAGCATTTTGGGAGATTTCGGTTTCTCTAGTCTTGTTTTGATACCCCGTGGCTACATTTTCATGCTGCCAGTGTTAATCTAAAAATAAAACGTAACGTCAGATGCTCTGTTTTGACCCATTTTCTGCTTGTGTGGTGGCAAATTGATAGTGTTGTGAAATCTGCAATCCTGAAGAACGATAAATGATTTCATTAATAATGTAAAAAAATAAGCCCGAAACAGAGCTGATGGTCAGGTCAGTCCACAATCCCTCATGCATTATCCTTCTGCATTTTGGGTTAGTCTTCTGTGTTTGACATCGGCTGTGGGCACTAGGCAGCAATGGGCTGTGAGTGCGATGACGTTAATCGCCCAGTGAGTGATCTTCCTGTTTCTGATTGGCTCTTCTCTGAAGTGGAACCTGGTCTGTGCCAAGAAAGGTGTAAGCAAGGCCACCGCCACCATCTTCTTCGTGGGGGTCATGATTGGATCTGTGGTTTTCGGGATCCTGTCTGACAAGTGAGTCCCTTTTTGTCGTGATCTGAAGTAATCTCACTGGTATATGAATAAAGAACCAGATCTATCTGACTGTTTAAGCATACATTCCATCCATCTATCCGTCCATCCATCCATCCATCCATCCATGCTTAAAGGGTGATATGGGTCATAGGGCCCATCCCAGACATTTCAAGCAACAAACCTATTAAATATGCATCCTCATGCTATTGAAGTCCTGAATACTGATTGTGATGTGATGTGGCCAACCTCATTTCAGTATTGTGCATCACATGACCCCTTCATGTGAGAAGTAGCGACCAGATGATTGGTCAGTGGCTAAACAGTTGAGAGTGGTTCAAAAAAGTTTGGTAAAACAATAACAATAATGGTCCAGTTGTTTCCTTCTTTGTGACACTGGTCCAGGCCATAAATATTTATTTGGGTGTTTTTGTATTAGCAGTGATTTATACAGATTTATATATTTGTTCTGTTTGTCGCGTCTTCAGGTTTGGCAGGAGACCGCTGTTGCTGGTGTCCTACGTGTCATCCATCGTGTTCGGGCTCACCAGTGCCTTCTCCAGCTCCTACGTCATGTTTGCCATCACAAGATTCTTCACTGGATTCGCGCTCACTGGAATCAGCATCATCTCTATTGTTCTCAGTAAACGCTCCCGCGCATTCCACTGCGGCGGTTTCCGCACATACGCTTTGTGTTTTTCATCTTTCAGTTTTTTCATTTTTTGACTCATCAGTAGCTCCCGCTGATAGAAATGCCCTAAGCAATGTAGGGCCCCACCCTGTCGTTCTGTGTTCTGTCCCTCGGAATCGCGTATTTCCACAACACGCCGTAAATTTGTCCCTGCAGGTGTTGAGTGGGTCGACATTGAGCACAGAACCTTCATCGGGGTGTTTGGGAGCATCTGCTGGACCGTGGGCAATATGATCCTGGCGGGAATAGCCTACGCTGTTAATGACTGGAGGCCCCTCCTGATAACTGTGACTGTTCCTCTGGTTTTCTCAGTCATTACCTGGTGGTAAGACCCCCGTGGACCAGCTGGACAGCACAGGGATGTCTACTACTGTCATTTTCTCTTGGAAGCTTGACTGAGACTCTGGAGATCTTTGAATATGCTCAAGTTTGCAGAATGATACAACAGAAATTTTCAGCAAGCACATCAATACTAACACCCACATCCAACTATGTATTTATATTTATTAGAATCACAGGGTAGCCCTGACATAAGAAATAAACAAACATGTAAAATAATGCATATCCTATTTTAGCATAATATTTAACATAATATCAAACATAAATGCGATATTTGTTGCAATTCCATTTGGTACGAAACAGCACAGCAGCACAGAATAAAATGTGCGTTATTTCCAAGTAACTTCTGTGCTGCTTCTTCAGGTGGATTCCAGAGTCAGCCAGGTGGTTGATAGCCAACGGGAAGGTGGAGAAGGCTCACTTTTACCTGCAGAAATGTGCAGAATGTAACAAGAAGGCAGAGGTCATCGCAAACATCAAGTCAGAGGTTTGCATCCTTCGCCTTAAAACCTACTGACTCTGAAAAGGATCAGCTTTCCCCCTTTCTGCACAGCCAAGGACGAGCTTTCCCCCTCTCTGCACAGCCAAGGACGAGCTTTCCCCCTCTCTGCACTGCAAAGGACGAGCTTTCCCCCTCTCTGCACTGCAAAGGACGAGCTTTCC
>JAODJU010000062.1:4023218-4038578 GCA_026776725.1 Gnathonemus echidnorhynchus | reverse complement strand
GGGGGGGGTGGGGCAAACCCCACACATTCAAAGCTCATAGAAGGCAGTAATAAAGCGTCTCTTTGCACCAGTGTTTTTCTGTACCCATCGCAGATGTTGCCATTTTAGCTGGGAGTGGGGAGGGGGCGGTGTTTATCCATGACAATTACAGGATGTCTGTGGAATTTATCGAAGACCTTTCATAATTAACACTCTGGAAGCATCCATCCTAAATACACAATCCGTAATCACAGTAATATTTCATATAGAGAAGGCTATGATGATGCAATACAATGAAACCAGCATGATTAACAGCCAAAAATATAGATATTAATACTTATAATAAATGAGATGAACATCTTTGGCAAAAGCTGTCCTACAAGCAGCCTATTCTCTGTAATGCCAACAATGAAACTGTAGTTTGCTCCTGGTTGGCTTGCTCTGGAAGATGCTTTTAACTGCATGGAAGAAGGTCTGACAGACGTGCAAAGCTTTTGCGATTAAGCTCCATCTTACGTTCCCCGTCTGTCGCACAAAGACCCCCAGAATATGAACGCGATCGCAGATAAAGCGGAATTCAAAAGCACACGCCTAACATCAGATTTATAATTGACTTTAATAGCTTTCAAGTTCAAAAAGGAGAAGTTTGATGTGCCGGCCGTCAGTTACATAATCATAACGTGACCCCACCCCCACCCCAGCCTGCAGTTTGAAGGCCGTCCATCTGCTTGCCGGTCGGAAAAGGCTCATTAAAACCAAATGTTGTTTCAGGAAACATGATTAAGGGCAGCCCATTAAAATTCCTGCCCGAGGAAGACGGCCGCCCGTCACGGCGTTGCCGGCGGCAACTCCTTCCACGCTGAACTAACTTTCCTATTTTAAAGCCATTATCTAAGCTTCGGGGCTGCTGTGGGGCGGGGTCCTGCGTGGTGACCTCATCCTTTCTTCCCCTGTGTCTGTGGACACGGGGGCCGGGATTCCATGTGCACCCCCGGTGGCTGAGATTAAAGTGTACTGGTGTTGTGGATTCGCGCTCTGTAACGGCCATTATCCGCACAAATCTGAGCACAAGACAAAGAGGAGTTCAAAGTGTCCTCTGAGCCATACATCATGCCCTGGGCCAGAGGTATCCGCTGGGTCTCTTATACCCCCCAGGAGTTTAACTTCCCCTGATACTTACTGAAAGGATGCTGTTTCCTCCCCTCTGTTGTCTACTGTTTTCTTGTCTTGTGTTGCGCTGTTGTTTGTCTTGCACTGTCTCGTCTTATTTATTCATTGTTTGTCCTGTCCTCCGGTGCCCTACCCTGCCACTGCGGCATAAGAATTTCACTGTGTTCCTCGGAAAACACGTGTGACAATAGAACTTGAAACTTGAAACTCCTGTTCTTATATTTGTTCATAATTAGCACCCAATCAGTTTGTGATGCTTGTCTTTTGGGGGAGGATGATATGCGAGAAAAATGAAAATTCAGAGGTTGGGTGCGGACAGCAAGTTGTGAAAATTGTAAATCAGGGTCAACAAAAACTCGGTCAGAGGATGGCTGTGGATGATATCTGTTGTGTTTGTATTTATGTGTAGCACCTTCGAGGACGTAAAGGAATCGGTATTTCAACACACGGTGTACTTGTACATGCATGTATTGACAGTAAAGAACTCCCGAGTCTTGAGTCTTGACTGGGAAAATCCAGCTGCTGGCTTCCTTACCTTTGGGTGGCTGTCGGATTATCTGGGCGGTGGTCCAGGGGGTGGTGGGAGAACCATCAGATGGGCTCTCCATGGATGTGTTGACGGGGGTTGAGGGTGGTGTGTCATATATGTAGGACCCTGCACCCCCGATGTTGACGCCTGTAAGAGACCACATGCTTTATGGTGTCACAGTTACGAGCTTAGAAATGCATGCTGGTTTGAGGGGGGTATATTTGTCAGTTACTTCTAAAATGGTCTCACACCCTACCTCACTCCCCCCCCAAATTCCTCATCTGTGCTAGAAATGGACTTTCTAACAATGGAGTAACCAACAGCCCCCACAAATGCAGGGGGGGGGGGGGGTGTGGTCGGCATGTATTGTGTGGGAAGGGAAAATATTTTACTGCGGGTTGTGGATATTGTAGATTCCCTGTTTCAATGGTTTATCCAGCAACATAAAGAAGATGCAAAGATAGCTGCCACAATCTGGACCTTTTCTGCATCCTCCCTGAACATTTGAGACAGACAGTTGGCGTTAAGGATCTCGCTCGGGGGGGAGGGGGGAAACGGTGACATCACTCTGCCATCTCTGTGATTTGGACCAGTGCAGTGACCTTCTAATCACAGAAATAGCGTCCCACACCTCTGAGAAACACACCGCCTCCTAAATATATAAATCCTATATCCACAATACTGTAGCCAGATGCAGGACGGCAATGCAGATAACGCTGGCGTCTGCCTGAAGCACTACATTGGGGCCAAGACAAGCTTCACACTGAAATTACAATTTCCATCTGTCCCTAAGTGAGCCCTGGACTCATCTTCTTAATTAAGCGGCCCCTTCGTGAATACACTGCCATTCTTATTCATCTTAAAAAGATGAATCGAGCCACATCAGGGAAATATCCAATTAAGACCTTTATTTTAATGGAAAAACAAAAATACTCCCACAGTATTCATGTCAGACAAAAATGCCTCAAAGACGTCCGGCTGTCCTCCATGACTTACGCCTGACAGCAGATCTTCTGCTAATGAGTTCTGTGCAGCACCGAACTTAAGTGGATTAACCCCATTAAATGTATTTAATGCAGGTCCTTTTAAACACAATTTACTGTTGTTGTCCACATCAAGTGATTCTTAGTTTTCTGAATCTGCAATTACCAAGCAAACAAATTATCCTACTTTGGTTTCAGGGAAGTACGGGGATCGGTATGGAAGGAAGCGTCTGTCAGCTGCAGTTAGGGGCCCGCATGCCGTCAGCTGCAGTTAGGGGCCCGCATGCCGTCAGCTGCAGTTAGGGGCCCGCATGCCGTCAGCTGCAGTTAGGGGCCCGCATGCCTCGGCACCATTCAAACATCAGGTCACGTGTCGCACGTTTTCCCCAGATACACGAGGAATGGGGTATTTGGGTCACTGCACCGCGAAACACCACGTTTTACTCTACAGGGTTATTTGTGCTTTTTTTAAGGTTGCATCGAATCGCTCGGCACGCCTGGAATCATTCCGGTAAAAGCGCTCAAACAAGATTGTCCCCCCCAAGAACTTTCCGGGGTTATGAAGGGACATCGGCTGCAAATATGCACTTTAGGTTTCAAGATTTCCGAGCAAGTTTGTGTTTATGAGAAGCGGTTGTTAGACTACTGGGGGTGTAGGTGGTGTTTAAAATGCTATTGTCACGCTGATGTGGATATTTGTAATTGACTTACCGCAGTAATGCTTGTATTAAACTGCCAAAAAAAGAAAACTAGCACAGATTATGCTTCCAAAATAAAACAAAAATACTAGGGAAGGATGCCAAAGATTCTGGCTTTGGTCAGTGTCAGAAACACAAACGTCCTTGGCTATGGATGGACAGAGCCAAGAGCAAAATATTCAATGGAATATTTTTAATCTGTTTTAAAACATTGTACAAGCGACCAAACTGAAACCAAAGATCAGATTTTTACTACAGCAAATGTGAGGACACTGACAGACCTGGGTTGAGGAGACCCAATTAAATGTGAGGACACTGACAGACCTGGGCTGAAGAGACCCAATCAAATGTGAGGATACTGACAGACCTGGGCTAATGAGACCCAATTCAGGCCCAAACCGTGCATCTTGATCACCCCTGGCTGTACAGGTCTAGCGGGAAGTGCAGCAAGTGGAGCAGCCGATTACTTAGTTTTTCTCTGTCATTTATTTGTAGGGAAAACAACTTCAAGAGCTGACCAGGCCAAATAACAAACAAAAACAGAGCTACCTAGCAAATGTGCTTCTTCACCTAACACAAACAAAAGATAAAAATATACACAACTTCCTTAATGCCCCAACTCACCAAAAACAGTGAGAAAATAAATCAAAACAAAATGGTGTTGTACTCCCTATTTTCCCAGCCAAACATTAATATGACAGTTTAGCACAGGGATTCAAGTGACTAAACTCATTGGATCAGGAAGAACATTTAAGAAGTAATTCAACGTACAAGTGGAAAGTTTATAATCTCAGTGCCTGACACGAGATTATAGTTCATCTTTAACAATCCACAGAACATTTTTAATGGTGCAGCAATAAAACCAACAGGCCTCCCAAACAATCCACAAAACCCAATCAAACAGAGACCTTTATCAACTTTAATTTCAAAAATAATATCCACTGGATGAGATTCTTTTATTTTAGTAAGAGAGTGAAAGGTTTTCTTTAGAATGTGGGGAATCGATGAGTAGATTAGTGACCTGTTCTTAATGGCGGAAAAGCCTGCCATGCTGAAATCCATTAATAGGAAATTTGGCTCAGAAGGGATTATGAGTCTTACCTTTTGGTCCAAAGAGAGTAGCGTAGCAAGGTTTGTGGCAATAAGGCATCCCATCGTGCTGTACAAATGAAATGTGGGAAAATTAAATTCTCATACATAAAAAGACACTTATAAACTTATTGAAACATGCCTAACAAACTACTTATTACCAGTCCTGCTCACCACATCAGCATCTTCATGTTTATTGTAAGCAATTGTCATTAAAGATGTGCCCCCCCAATCTTGACCCCCTATTGACTGACATTAGTTCTTGTCTCCTTTCAGTGGGGGAACAGCAGTCGCTGGAAAAATCCGACCAGAATTCCTTTCGCGACCTTTATCCCACTCCTTTATTTTTAGCAAACGGCTACCACACGTGCCTCATTCCACACCCTTAATATGAAAGGGAAACACAATAATATCCGTGGCCCCAGATAGACAGCTGAGGGTTTACACTGTCCTCCACTCACCCCCAGGATTCACTGCTACACTAAACTAAATAACCACAAATAATAAATAAAATAGCAAGAAATCTCATATGTATAAGGGCCTGAAAGATACCCCTTACACAATCTATAAAAGAAATCTATTCAAACCTGTTCCTGTTGAAAAAGTCATTTTTAAACATAAGTCCATAAAGCCGCCATTGCATGTGTCTAACCCATACAATAGTCCAAAAAGGATGAAGCCCCTTTTCCCCGTAAAACCACAATCAGTCTGTCTCACTTTCACCCTTGTAAGGTAATTTATATGATATGCACTCTGCCTCCCAAACTATATATTAAACAGACAAATCTTGAATTGCTTTTGATGGTGGAGTTCTCCACTCTGACAAGCTGAACTTGGGGGTCAGTCACATGCAGCTGCATCGACCACCCCCCCCCAGAAGAGAGCGATGTGGATCTATGCACACAAGGAGGGCACCTGCACTACTGAAAGATGAGCTCTTTCACCTTAGCTCCGAGGCTGCATAGAGGAAGGAGGAAGAGGCGTCCTGCTGACCCGCATTACCTTTGTCATCTCACAGGGGGGTGGGGGTGGTAAATATGGCTGGAATACCATGGTCCTGACCTGCTCTCACTGAAGAGGGCACAGACAAGGCAGGCACCTCTCCGATAAGTAGGAATCCTCTCCCCCATGCTCTACCAAGGCTGACAGAGACATTCCGTACTGGTACATGCTTGTGGGATCTGGTCCCGCTGCTGTCGACGTGCCACCATACACCCCACACCCATGTGACACATCTGTTTGCCCAGAAGGTGCCCACAGCCGCCCCTGTGAGCCCATCATCGTGCCCCTCAGAGCAGAAAAGGTGGTTAAGGCAAGTGTGATGAACGCAGATGGGTTTGGCTGAATAAGCCGTACAGAATGCTCTCTGTTCCCAGGATTCACCCTCACAGACAGTGAATTATTCCGTGCATGTGAATCACATATTCCTGTACAGACACCTACAACAAGAATAGTGTGATTCCAGAGTCTGTCGATGGAAGGCACTGGGGTAGCAACAAATGCGCTCTATATTCACAAAGGTCTCATTATGAAATATTCTGTGTCTGTAACACAAGGCCCCACTTTGTCCAGGAAAACTCCAAGATCGCCATGATAAGAAACTCAGCGGCCATCAGGCACAAAGGACACTCTGTTTCCTCCCGACACAAAGGTCAGCCACAGGGACAAAGTTTGACAAACTTCAAAGGATTATGGGTAACAATTACAGGTACTCTGAGCCATCAGTGCTCAATGGGGAGGGGGGTACCAACCGCTGGTACTAACCCAGAGACACAACTGCAAAAGATGAGATAACCCCCTTTTCATAAAGACCTAGAGGCTCTGATATAGTCCCTCTGCATAACCCTGTGTCAGCTACGTGTCACAAAAGACCAGCCTCACTGTTCATTTGTGCAATGGATTTAAAAGAGTGAAGGATTCTGGGAAGCAGCTAAATGTTCTGTGAAAACTACAAAAAAAACGTATCCTTTATATAGCTTTCCCTTCCGGCATTCCTGTAATGGAGAACCATTTCCCTTAGCTTTGGCTACACTAAGCTTAAATCCACGCAATTTGTCTTCAAGGTCGGCTAAATACACTGCGCGGCCAAAAAAAAAGTCGCCATTTGAATTTTTTCGTTGGACCGCCTTTAGCTTTGATTATGGTGCACATTTGTCATGGCATTGTTTCCACAAGCTTATGCCACATCTCACCCTTTATTTTCATCCAGATGTGCATTCATTTCTCACCAAGATCTGACGAGTGAGTTGAACCTCCATAAAGCCTCCTTCAGCACATCCCAAGGACCTTCAATGAGGTTAAGGGCGCAATGCTGTGGTGACCAAGTCATGTGTGAAAATGATTCCTCATGCTCTGTGAACCACTCTTTGACAATTTGAACCCAATGAATCTTGGCATTCTCGTCCTGGAATATGCCCATGCCAACAAAGAAGAAAAACTCACTGATGATGGATGGAGGTGTAACCTGGCCAGTAAGTAGATTCCAGTACTCAGCTGACTTCACTTTATTGCTGCATAACGTTGCTGAGCTGTAATAATGATCCAGTTATTGGCTCTTAAGTATTTTCTGATATAAATTCAGATGTCGACTTTTTTTTTGGCCGAGCAGTGTACAGTGCCAGCAGCCGTGCAGTGTACAGTGCCAGCAGCCACGCAGTGTACAGTGCCAGCAGCTGGTCTACTACCCGTGACCAAAACATCAGTGTAACTGTAAGTGCAATTATATCAGGACGGGAAGCATATTTCTACAGCCCCGTTTACCTCTGTATAAAAGCTGCATGACTCGTCCGTAAAACCCAATCATTTGACCACATCAGGCACTAATAAAACGTCATTCTCCTGCCACAGACTGTGTACGCGGCTCAGTGCGACGGAGGTGCGAATGAGCAGACTAAAACCTAGCTGGGTTTCATTAAAAATGAACTACAGCCGGCTTCCTGCACCTAGGGGAAGTCGCCACACAGTGGGATTCATGACTGCAGCGTTTCAGACCAGCGAGCCAGAAAATGCTTCTTGTCTTGCTCCACTAGCCGCCACGGCCCAGCCTCAGCAGCCAGTGATGGGTGTTAAGCAGGGACACCACTGATACTGCTGACGTGTTTCAGGGCCAGGCTGGGGACCTCGTTCTGGGAAGCAGCGGCGTGACCACTTTAGTGAGGATTCCGCAGGGGGAGTCTTCTGTGCCATTTCCCCAAAGGTATACAGAGAGCATTTTGAGATGCATTCTATAGTTTTCACTGTTGCCTCACACATCCATGGATATGGGTTCGAATCCCACCTCTGCTCTGTATGTGTGGAGTTTGCATGTTATACATGTTTCTTCCAGGTTCTTTGGTCTCCTCCCATAGACAAAAGGCACGCAGTTGGGTTAACTGGCATCTCTAAACTGCCAATAGAGTATGACTGTATGTGCCACAGACTGGTATTCATTTAGGGTGGACCCCAGCCTTGAGTCCTGTACTACCTGTGATAGGCTCCAGACCCCCCACCCCTGCAAAAATGAGCAAGGTAAGCGGTTGGGAGCTGGATGGATGGATGAATGGATGGATGGATGGATGGATGGAAGTGTCACTGTTATCAATGAGGTGTATACTGTCCATGTGCATGTGAAGGTCAGGCCTGGCACCCGTGTATACGTGTTTCCTTTCACATTTCTCCTGAGCACCGAGTTTCCAATCCAGCAGCATAATAGACACTGAGCTATTTTTAGACGTGCGATCTCACTCGCCAGTTAAAGCCGCAGGCCCGGGCTCAGCTGCCCAGATGTCGAGCCGTCAGGGTCCAAAATGACCCAGGTGTGCAAATCAAACAACTCAACATCAGAAGCGGAAACTGCTTTGCTCCTGTAGAGAATCTCCATCCTTACAATGCCAAAGAGCTAAATGGGGGAAATGGAAAAAGCATCTCTCTTTGACATCCATCAGTCCATCTTCTAACTGCATATCCTGGTCAAGGTCATGGGGCCTGGAGCCCATCCCAAGCCACACTGGGCACCCTAGATGGGATGTCATATTTAAAAAGATATTTTAAATTGTTCATAAAGCTTCCATGAATGCAGTGAGAAGCATGCAAAGATTAAATCAAGGCGCACAACCAGTCATGCACATTTCTTACTGCATATCGCACATGTGGTGCTTTTCCGCTGCCACCAAGAACCGAGCCGTACCCGAGCCGTACCCGAGCCGTACCCAAGCCGTACCCGAGCCGTTCCGTGGACTGACTGTTTTCCATTGTAAAGTATGCGAGCTGAACCTGAGCTGAACCCACTTGCCTCCCACTTGCTGGTATGGTCTTTAAACCTGAGTGTTTCACATACTTGCTGTTACTCCTTATAGACAGGTTCTACCGGGAAAGTGGCGTTGAGCACTGGCACAGCTCCACCAGGGGCTGAAATCATGGCACCAGATCTTGCCTCCAGGAGTTGATTTGGTTTGCCAGAATGTGCACAGGCCTCGTGGGTCAGTGGGAGTCACCAGACAATAAATCCCTGAACCTGAGCTCTCGTGCCCCCCCCCCCCTTGCCCAGCCCCTTCCTGTTCCCCATGTGGGGCCCGCCTCAGGGGCTCAGTGTCACCGGCGTCTCTTTACCTCCGCGTGTCCGCCCGCCGACAGGGTCCGGTTACAGCGCTGGCATTTCAGGCAGAATCGGTGCCAGTTCTTGCCCAAGGAGCTCACTTTCTCAGCTGAGGGGGGAGGAGGGGGGAGAGGCATTAATGCACATTTAAGAGGAGAAGATCTGAGAATAGGGCTAATCTGTCCTACGTCAAAGTCTACAGAGGAAACAAGAGCAACTCATTTGCATATTTATCAATGGAGTACTGCTCACCGTAATTACTGAGGAAAAGCGAAACACGTTTTGATATGAATATTACAATAAAAATAACTCTCCTTTAAAATTCTGTTAAAATTCTAAAACCGACCACAAAAACACAAAGGAATGTCAACATCTGCTTTTAGAGGAAAGTCAGAGTCCGTGTTCTATGCGTCGTGTGGGCGCATGGCTCTCGGAGTGACGACGGCGTGGTTCTCACACCCCGAGCGGAACACGGAGGCAGGCGTTCGTGTCGCCGGCTTGGGGAGGGCCACCCCGCCCCACACACAGCCAGAGCAAGCCCTTAAAAAAACGCAATTCCAAAATTGCGCAGCAGAGGAAGTGAGTTTTGGGAGTACGTGGGAGTCTGTGATTAACTGGGGGGCGGAATGTAGCCTTTACACCGACGAGGATGCAAAATGCTTCGGGGGGGCCTGCCTTATATTTCCATAAATCAATCCCTCTTCCTGCAATGATATGTGTTGCTCTTCTTTAGAAGCATAAGACACAAGGGGTGGGGGCGTGGGGGGGGGGGGTGTGTTCCTGCTCGAGACAGTCAACAGCAAACTTGTGAACCTGTGGCATCTGACCCTGGACGATGACCAACAATAAGGATTAACTAAAGCTTCCTGTCTAGATTAAAGCCAGATATCTGCCAGTTACTCTTCAATCCATCAGAGACCCAACAGTCAAAAGTCTGAAGCTAAACATCATTTTCCTAGAAAAACCACAACCCCCCCCTCCCAATTTAACAAACAGATGTGGTAACTGAGTAGTGGGGGTGGGGGGCACAGTTGACTGACATTTCTTTTTGTCTGTCAGCAAGGCTTTTAACTGGGCTTCTCCCCACTTTCAGAGTCAGTCAGCGATCCAAATTAACTCCAAATTAACTCAGCCTGTATAGGTGGCTCCAGCTGACTGAGTCTGGAGTCTGAATGACCATATCACAAAATAATGAGTTTTTCTTTGGAGGGGGTCAAGGGGTACGCACAAAAGAAAATGGCATATTCAGTTTCCACTGCTGTATTGTTACCTCCACACGCTGCCTAACTCAGAGGTCGATGAAGCGGATTGACGACAGGATGAAATGGAACGGCCAGACTTCACATCAATAAGATTCTCAATAACATCTTTATTTGGTCTCATGAAATTTAGAGCAACGTTGCCCTTCCAGAAACAGTCTTGGACCTTCGTGTTAGAATAAGGAAGCTTAATAGCCTGCCAATGCAAACAAACAAATACATTCTGGGAAATTTTAGAACATTGAGTTTTCTCTCTCGCATTTGTCAAAAGCGAACTGCCAAAGGATTTAAGACATGGGATCAGAGATTGTAAATTAAGAACTTGACTGTAGCTTTGGCTCAGTCAAGTTCTACTAAGCCTAAATCCAATGACTCTGTCTAGGCTTCTCAGGAGGACACCATATAACTCAATGAATGCATAGCTGCAGATCATCAAAGGGGTAATACATGCAGACCTGGTTTTATATGATCTTTCCAACCAGCTCTTCAGAGCAACTTTAGTTGCATTAAATCAAAACAAAGCTACACAGTCAAATACTTGGAGACTTCAGCTAGGTTCCAAGCCCTGGTTTACAATTGACTATTTGAACGTGACACGGTAGAACACAAATACTAATTAACACGGGAGCATAAATTCTTTACTACAAGATTCGAGATAAAACATTATTCCTAAACGATGCGTAAACTACAGAGCAAAACTTAAAGGGCACAACGTGGCGCCGCAATCACTGCCTCACGTGAGCGCTGCGCGATGGAGATGCCAGGCATCGTTTCTGAAGTCATCTGAAACGCATTTCCTTTCCCCTGGTAAAAGAGCACCTTTGATGATGTAACAGCTCGAGTGGAATACGAAGGAATCAGAGATGCTTCCAAGTTGGAAAAGCATCAGGGGAAGGTTTGGAAAGCATTGGAACGATCTGATGGAGCCAAAACGTACCCCTTAAAGGGTGCAGCGGTCCGGCGTCCTCGGTTACAGTGGCAAGCGGCCTGAATAGTTCCTGTCACAGAGGCCCTGGCAGCGACAATGCAGTGGCGGTGCTGCCCAGTCGCCCTCCGGTGCCAAGCAGCTTATATAACCATTTGTTTCCCTTCTGTCTGAGGTGGCTGATGCAGAATATAGATTAGGTCTCGGACATAGTTGTCCATTAACGTGAGAAACCGCTGCGAAAGTTTATTTATCAGACCACGGCCACTTGGTAATTGTCTTTCGCGTAGTCAAACGTCCAAAGATGTACCTAACAGTGTAGGCTATTTCCTTTCACAGACATTTAAGCCCTGATTGAAAAGTACAACGCGTTGTCAAGCTAGAACAATAACTGAGCAAAATGGTGTTTTTCATCAATGTATTTCAAGAGTGAGGCCAGCGATTGAAGACTGCATAATAATTTAGAAAAATATTGTAACTTTAGGCATCTCAGATGTCTTTCTATAATTGCCATATCCAAAAACACTTTCAAGTGATGTTCTTTTAACATAATGCAACTGCATGTCGTGAAAAACATGCATATAGCCTACAATAAAGTACAAAAATAAAATTCAAAACAGCTTGTTGCAAATATGCATGCGCCTGTTATTATCGACCTGTCAAGCGGAGTCTAGAGCCGTATATTCTTTATCGCAGCGAACGTTGTCCAGCTGTATGTTTATTGAAAAAAAAAATACAATAGCATCTTACCAAAAAACACCGGCTTTTCGCATCTGGGACACTTGGAGGTCATTTTGCATGAATGAGATTGATCTCAGTCCACTTAATGTATGATAAGAGTACCGGGAGCGCTTCGGGTCCCCCGCAGATGCAGAGCAAAAGCTCCACGCCACCCAAGTTTCCCAACTTTAAAGTGCCGGAGCGCCCCGCCTCCGTTGCGGTTCTGTTGACGCGGGTTTGGCTCTTTCGCTTTTGATAGGTTCCCGCAGACATCACTTAGCTGCGGTTCGGAACCTTCCAGGCTCCTCTCGCCGAACCGCCAGCGCCGGCACCGGTAGGAAGATGTGGCCAGTGCCCGCGTGTCGGCACCAGCGCGCCGCTCAGACTGGGAAAGGCGTCTTTAATACCTTAAGTGTAGAGATGACGAGGTAATTCCGAGTAACCAGTCAAAGGGAAGAGATACACGTAGTTAAATATTTATTGCTACCTTTTTTTTTCGTTCTTCCGTTTCTTCAAACGCGTATCATTCTACATTTTTATTTGTAAAATCTGTGTGAGCAGATGCGTCCCCGACGAAAGGGAAGAATGCAGTTTACAGGAAATCTTTGAACGGCCATGAGTTTACATGTCCACACTTTTTTGATAACTACCGGGGGCTTTGAAACAATGGATGGCGTCTTAATAGCTGAAAAAACAAAATCTGGACTCATTGTCAGAACAAAAGAAAGGAAGTTTTTGAATTATGAATTAAACGCAGCTGGGGATGTTTGTTACTTAATTCTCCAGAAGAGATTGTATCTTACTATGTTTTTCAACACATGGGATGAAAAATTAACATACAATCAAAGGTTTATATACCCGTACAATCCAGGTTCACCTAAGATCTGAGCCTCGTTTTTGGCGTCCTGTAAGCCCTATATTAATGAACATTTATTTCGTATCATCGTAAAACCTTGTTTTGAATGTATTACGGTGCCTTGTACTTGTCATGGCTATAATAAACTTTGTAATGCAATTCCTGTCTCAAACTATGAAAAGTGTTGTTATGGATACAAGACATCAGTTATATGTTTTTCGTAAATGATTACTTCCATGTTTACCGACCTCTGTATTCTCCAATTTGTGATCATCCGATACCAGTATAAATATTGCAGCATCCAAGTTCATTGAGAAGCAGGTATTTTCAATACCAATACATCTTGCAAATCATTCATTAAAATATTGTAGTGGGGAGGGGGAGGGGGAGGGGTGGTTGCTTGGGACTGAGGACAGAGATCACGTTTCCTGTTCTTGCAGCCCTGAGTTTGTTTACACGACCGCGTCCTATTGAAATGTATCCTTCCGTATCTTTTGAAAGGCCTCTGCAAAGGAGAATGGGACAGGGAGACGGTGATACCTTCTCGAAGAATCTACGTAAAGATTACATTTCTAAATTTGGGCTTGAAGGAATGAAGAATAGAAATACAACTCGACTCTGTGTAACTTGCTTTGGTAGTACTGTATGCCTTTATCACTAGTTCACACCATTGACCCACAAAGTTGAGGCATGAAACGCGCGCCGATTACACCACCTTATGACGGATTCGGGGCTCCCTCTAGCGGAAGATATGGGCATTTGCACAGAGATTGCATCTAATCCGAATTACACTAACACGTTTTGATTTACGGGGAGACACCTAATCGGATTTGCCATTTCACTAATTAGAGTGTTGCATTTCATCTAAATTCCTTAATTGTTTCAAAATACCTTTCATGCAGTTGAAAGGTATCCCTGTTAATGTTCACAGGAATACGAAACCCATGGGAAACCAGAAACCAATGCCCGCTCAAAGCAAACTTTCCCACCGACATTCCAATATTGGAGTCAACAATGTAACAACATCTGTCCAATTCCGTAGTTAATTATAACTCATGCACGAGGAAACGCACAGATCTTCGCGCAAACACTTCGTAATCTTAGGAAATGCTTCCATAATAATAGCTATAAAATATTTGAGGACTTATTGGCGTATTTCTTATTACCATTTGGTATTTGCTTGATGTTAGTGCGCAGTGCGTTGAGTGATTAAGTGTAGTGCTTATTTCTGTTACCAGCCCCGAAGTGTTGTACGTGTTGCTCAGGATATGTTCCCTGATATGCTACTGACATGATTGTCTCGACACGTCGCTTTGACACATGCTGTCTCATATGTTTTTTTAGCATTGTGCTCATTGTGTGTCATTGAACATTAAAGCCCACACTCTTAAAACCAGCAGTTTTGCCTTTGGCTTCAAAGCCACACCGTGGTATGAGTTATGTAACCCCTGAATGGATACTTAGTTGTAATGATGAGTTTTTTCCACCAGGTGGAGTATGTATGCCACACAGACCAGAAAGCCTGATTTTAATGTCTGAGCTTTCTGAACATGTCCAGTAGGCGGGGTTTTCTCTACTTGATGATTGCCTGCAGGTTCTGCCCACGGTCCACTGGTTATTTCCCACTGGATTCAACTAGACAGTGACTGACGGCATACAGAAATTCCACCCATTTTGACTTGCAAAAGCTACTCTGAGTACTGTTGTTCCTGTGTGCGATATAAAGAGCTTTAAATTACATGCTTTTTGAACTGAGACAAGTATTTTTTTAACAAGCTAAGAATGTTTAACTCGGCGAGATAAATGTCAACCATTGATATAATCCATGATGAAAAATGTCTGTTTCCCTATCTAATTGATCACGCTTTAATCCCCTGCCTTACATTGGCTATTTCAAGTCGGTAATAAAATCCTAGTGATTGTGGTATTTCTGCTTACGTTTGTCGCCCCCTGCAGGCCTGCGGTCAGCTTTGGTGTCCAGCAGAAACGTTTCCTTAAAGCAGAAAACACACTTTGTTGGTGTGCTGTGGTAATGCCTTTAAAAGAAACAATCCAGAGTTACATTTTTGAAAATACAGCCTCAGCCTTTCTGACCATAACTACAGTGTATCACTACATAATCAAAGCAACTTCTGATACATCTTATGCAATTACGGTTAAATTCCCAGATATATACCTTCATAAATCTTTTTTCCAGCCTATAATCATGACAGCTCATTCCCTAATAAACGTTATTTATTTTTTTTTGCACATTTCTTGAAATCATTTGCAGTGCCTTCAGTTCCGTCTTGCCCTCAATTTAGTTCTTCTCATTATCGTTATGCTTGAAGTTTCAAATGAACTCTTTAAACAGGAAAAGGTTAGAACACACCCTTGTAGGAAACAATGTCTGCCCAATTACTATTGACTTAATCTCCCAACATGTAGCTGTATATCGTGAACAGTGGATAATTTGAGTCATATTTTTCTTTGAGGATGATGAGTTTTAACATGGATCCACGGTTTCCCTTGCCCGGACGCGGGTCACCGGGGCCCCCTCCTGGAGCCAGGCCTGGGGGTGGGGCTCGATGGCGAGCGCC
>JAODJU010000062.1:4004617-4015454 GCA_026776725.1 Gnathonemus echidnorhynchus | reverse complement strand
GGCTCACAGGTGAAGGAAGGCTGGAAAATCAGCAGGGCTCGGCCCTTGAGGACCATGAGTTGAATAGCCCTGGTCTAACCTATGGGAAAGTAATTCAATGTTTTCTCCTGGCTGTCATTCATTCCAGCATCTGTCAGCTTCAAAACACAGCAAGCAAAGTGGTGTAATTTTACCTGCCTGAACATTTTCCTGCGTTTTTACTCTCTTCATAGAATATGAGGAAAGAATTGACCGAGAATTTGAATTGGAGAGAGGATTCCTGATCTGGGGATTCAAAAAGGTAGGGGACGTGGGCATGAATATTTGCATTAAAATGAAAAATAAAGATGAATCTGGATGTTCTGTGGCTACTGCTGTGATGTCCACTGGGTGGCGTAGTGGTTAATGAACTGCATTGACTTTCATGGACTCGGGTTTAAGGGTGCATTCTGATCCGAGGCAGGGCCCTCAAACCGCGAATTGCTGCTATGTTAGTTGGCTGAAAAAGTTGTGTAAATTACTGTTGATCGCAGCATATGTAGTGCAGTTAATAATACGATGTAATGCACAGAGCCTCAGGCATCATAAGCGTGAGCTCACGTTTGAGCACAGAGGAGGAGTGAGAGGCTTGCGATCCCCTCTGATGAATTATCCAGGGCAAAGCAGGCTAAATATAGCCTGTTAGCACGTGTGTGTGTGTGGCTGGTGTGTGTGGTAAAAGTCCTATAGTGAGATCTTCAAAATTCCACTTAAAAATACTTCCACCCACACATTCCTTTTATTTGCTCAGATTTTTACTTTAAATACACGAAGCAGATTAGATGCCTCATAGATTAAACTTTACCCCGCCTACCCCCATGCAACTGTGATTTAGTATCGTAATTTCAGTGGCATTGGCAGCCAACCAGATCCATTCTTGGAAAATGTTACAGAACAAAGGAGCTTACAGTAATTTTTCTTTTATCTGTAGGACCCCACAGACTTTGAATGGAGTTTCTGGAGCGAATGGGCAAAAAAATCATTGCTCTGGTCCTTCCTCGGCCATGTGGGTATCTCCAGGTTGTCTGGTCTCTTCGCTCCACAGGTACGATTTCATTTTTCCTGCCTCATCTTTTGGGTGAGGAGCATAAGAAATGTATAGCTGAGTTCAGAGGCTTTGATCCTCAGCGAGAGGGACAGCGTGGTGACAGGATGGTTCTTGGATAAATAAACTTTTAATTGTTCTGTGAATCTGTCTGCCAGGCCAGGGTGGCGGTTCTGACAGCCTATAGCCTGGTGGCAGCCTGGCACTTGCTGGGCATCAGGGGCCTGGCGGTGGTGATACTGCACATGGGCGTGTCTTTCAGCGTGGCACAACTGCGCAAGCCCCCCCTCTGCTGGGCCAGCGCCCTCATGCTGCTCTCCACACTGCACCTGGACTTCCTGGGGGAGCTGCAGGTAAGACTGGGTCACGTGTCACTCACTCCTCTTCTGTACAGCACTTCTGTCAAGAAAATGAGAATGAGCTGGACAAAGGGATCTGATTTTAACACGAACCTGTCGGCCCTTGTTGCCGTTCAGAAAACTGTGACCTGCCCTGAAAAAGAGCTGTAACAACACATTATGTCAAAATGCTGAATTATGTAATAATGCCACTAAAAACATTTCCATCACATAATGTGATGTTATTACATAATGCATTGTTGCACGCGGTGTAACAGCGCAGAATGTGAAAACTTGACAAAATTTAACAAATTTTCTAAAGACAAGTGTAGGCAAATTTCAGCAAATTTTTCAGGGTTGCATTTCCAGAAAGCTTCATGACACTAAGCAGTTTGTCTCACACTTGAGATCATTTGTGGATTTAATGAGTGTTTTTCCACAGCCCTTGTAGCTCAGGTAGTTCGTAGCATCATTCATAAATTGAGTTTTCTGATCCACTTGTTATTTTCTAGGTTATTTTCTTTTGCTGTTCTGTCACAGAGAGGCAGAAGTCACCCGAAATAGATCACAAACACACACTGATCCTCTTTTTTGGACAATGTGATGATGATAATAGGTTAATGTTGCAATATAAAATTACAATGTAGGCTATTCATTTGTTGCAGTTTGTCAGGTTATTACATAATGGTGTGTAATAATGCGTTATGTAATAACACCACATTATCCAATGAAAATTAGTTGCATTTAGTTGAGTTATTACATAATGTGTTGTTACAGGGACCAATCACAAGGTCATGAATAGATTGCTGCATAGCAGATAAGTGTGACAGCTCAGCCTCCCTACCATGTACAGGTGAAACGACCTGAAAATACACCGGGGGGGGGAGCTGGGGGGGGGCTGGCCATTTCAGCAGCTGATGTGGTTTATTCCTCTGAAATATAGAGGCACTAAAATAATGGTCTGTTAACGGACACCCCCCCCCCCCACTCCACCCCATATCTGCATGGTGCCTGGGGAGTTCTAGAGAGACAGGACCTGGAAAGTTCCTCGGACAGAGCTTTGTGGTTCAGAAGTTGTGCATTAATATTAATAATTCATTCAGATTCCCCAGTGACACCAGTTGGAGAGCTTGGCGTCCTGCACCGGGAATCCAGGGTATTAGCTGTCTGTGGGTCCAGAGAATTCAGATTAGCACGCAGATTGTTACAGGGTGGGGTGGATGGCTGGGCTCCCCTCTTTGTCTCCCTGGACGACGGTGGTCGTGTCTCTAGATCAGGAGTCACCAACTCTGGTCCTGGAGAGCTACTATCCAGTAAGTTTTCTATCCTACTTGGCTTCTGATGAGTCACACCTGCTCCTGGTATTTACCTGAGAACTAGTGTGGCTCATCAGAAACCAGGTAGGATAGAAAACTTACTGGATAGTAGCCCTCCAGGACCAGAGTTGGTGACCCCTGCTCTAGATAAATGTGATGCACTCAGTAGAGGTGAGACCAAGGTCATGATGTGTCTGAGGAGGCGTGGTTGAGGATGTGATGTGTTTGAGGGGAACGTCCACAAGGGAGTGGTATGTCTGAGGGTGTGGTCCACGGTTGGTGTGTTTGAGTGGATGTGGTCAAGGATGCGGTACGGGGGGGGGTGGCCAAGGGTGTGGAATGTGATGGGGGGGCAGTCAAGGGTGTGGTGTGTCTGTTGTGGATAAGGTTGTCGTGTAATGGAAGATGTGACTGATCTAGAAAACAATGGTGAAAATCGAAAATCAGTAAACAGAACTTAAATTATGCAGCACAGCTTATTGTACAGCATCTTCTCAGATGGTGAGCTTGACAAGCTATTTGCAGATGGATGTTTACTAAGGTCACTCAGGTTAATTGGCTCGCATCTCCACAAAGCTGTTTCTGAGATCTACACCGTCTTCTGGGTACAAATCCAATTCTTCAAGTATGCTGCTGAATATTATTATGGTCCGTGTGGAACAAAAACAAGAGGGAATCTCTGCTAGTCCTGAGGGTGCTTTGTATACCTCTTTCTGTCTTTTTATTAAAAATGACTGTCTTCATGGTATTTGCCGCTACTGGAGGTCATGCTTGTCTTAAAAACCAGGCAGAGATTCTGTCTTCCTCCTGCTTAGGTGAACCCCAAATTCAATAAAAGAAATGAATGAACTGTCATTTCTTCTCGGAGTTGAATGGAAAACATACATCCTGTGAGAATCGCTGGGCCAGGGACTCTCCTGGGTGTTATTATTTTTGATGAAATAAAAAAATGCCGTGGGTGTAATTACTGAGCAGGGCTACACCTCCTGATTGAACCTGCTGTGCTCTAATGAAAACACACAATGTGGAGATTGTTCTACTGCACAGGGTTGATGGTACCATGATGCAGTGAAACCAAGAGCACCCTTGTTGTTAGTGCCTGTTAAACATAATATCGTTTTTAGGAAGCATAGTGGCTGTTTTTATTTTATTGTTTTGTGTCCAGCCCAAGGTGTCGTCTACCTCGTCTTAGACGGCAAACAGCCTAATGGTTAAAGACATGCACCTTTTTTGATACTATGATGTCATCAGAAGGACTATGATGTCATCAGAAGGACTATGATGTCATCAGAAGGACTATGATGTCGTCAAGCACAGAGTCTCCTCTATTTTGATTGTCTTGTCATCTGCAGTGCAGCTGTTACCTGTAATTTCTTATTGAGGGTATAAAGCAAGTTCATGGTATATAAGGAAGAATAACGGGGGGGGTTGCTTTGGCTCCCCTGTGGTGTCTTTGCTAGGCTGTCCTAGTGTGCGTCTGTACATTTTCTGGATTGCCGATAAAAGTGCCAGTAAAACATTGTCCCATTTCAGTCACCGGTTCCTGTGTCTCTTGAGCACGTGTGACATTTGAAGAACGACGTTTTTTTTTTTCCTCTCAGATCTGCATTCCTCTGAATGTGACCACTCAGAGTCCCCCGTTGGAGGACAGCCGCGGACCCAGAGCCGCCTTGAAGCTCTGAAGTTGGCTTTGCTTTATTTCTGCGCCTGTGGAAATGTCTTTAATCCCTTTAGTCATTTATTCATTGGTCGTTTCACGGTGAAGAGCAAAGATGTCTCCCTGCTTTATTTCTGTATTAGAATTGAGAACTGGCTGTGGCGGATGTGGTCTTCCTATTAAATAATTGTAGGAGCACACACAACTCAAATTCCCATTAAGACATAAAAAGACTTTGTAGTATCTTTGCAATTTGGTGTAATTTAGCTCTGAATATTTCCTGTTATTTTTAGGCATATGGTAATTTTGGGTCTGGGAGTAAAAATAGCACCTAGTGCTGTGGCATAAACAGCGTATCTTAGAAAATACATTTGCTATGTTCTGCCGTGTGACTTCGGCTTGTTAGCGCCCATCTCTCTCTGCCTGGTCCGCGCTAGTGAGAGTGGTTTTGGAACCACTTGAGGGTGGATGCTTAATTAAAATGGGGGGTTGGGGGGTAGTCTCAGGTGGTCGATTGCGCAGTCCCATTTCCAGATATCGCTTGGGCCGTGTGTAGGGGGTTGGTCCCCTCCCCCCCCCCCGCATCACCGAGGAGCGCTCCAGATGGAGTGTCGGAGGGGGAAGAGGTATGTTGCTCCTGGCAACGCCTGCTAACAAAGAAAGATGAAAAGGAATGAAGGAATGAAGAGGTGATCATGGGCCAAACTCTGCCTTTAGTAAGGCCTCCAGCATTCAGAGTGTCCAAAAAAGCCGGCGATGGCAGATCCGTCCTCTTCGGATGTCAGGGAAAACGGCAGAGAGAGAACAACACAGAACATCATGGCGTTCAGAAATTTCCCTTTAGAATGAGTGATGTCGAAGTAACTCCAATGCTGATGCACCTCTGTGAGGAACAAGTGAGTCACTCCATAGGGCTTGACTCTCTTAAGGGACAATTAACATATCTATCGTGTATTGTCTTACTAAAAGTATTGGACAGTAGCAAATACATTACATAAGTCAATGACTCTAGAATGTAGATCGTGATTCAAGTGGTTGTCAGGCCCTTGAAGTCATTATCTGGCTTCTTTCCTTCTTAATGGGACGGAGATTCAGCCGCTGGCCGTCACAGATGGGCTTGGTCATTGTTTTGGAGGCGTTTCTTGACTCCTGCCTGGTGTGTGTGAGCTCTCGGTGCACAGCTGCCTTGCACGCGTGACGTGCTGGTTGCCCTTTGAGCACTCGGGCATGTATTGCCCCGTATCTGTTGCCTCGTTATAATGTAATACCCCTTTAGCACTCTGCGAATCAAGGCTACACTTGCTGATTGTACTTGCATTGCCCCTAAATCCTCATTTCATCCCACTGCGCTCTTTATCTGTGTTCCCGTAACCTTGTAAGCCTATTTTGGCAAAAAAAAGCCAAATATGAATATTAATTAATTAGCCTCTGCTGAATATCAATTAATTTAAATTCTCCAAGAAACTGGTGATAACCCCTTTGTCCTCTCTAGCTCTGCTGGTCCTCTTACCCTCCCTTCCTAATGTACAGCTATTTTTCAGCTGCTGGGGATCTTATTCCCTTAAGATCTGCTTTATTTTAATGGACATGTGACTAGGATGCATCGCATTATTCTCTCATGATCGTCCAAGCTAATATCTAAAGTTCAAAGCTTCTCGTCAAAGCTTTGATGTGCTGAGGGATATTCAAAGCTTTGGGAACTTGTGAAGGGAGAATTTGTCATATTCACCGTGGTTATGTGTAGGTGTCTGGGTTTGCATTGGCCCGCGAAATGTCATTATCTCTCTAAATGAACCTTTAGCATTTATGCTAAATTGTTAGTTTTGTACTTCGTCCCTGCAGAGAGGCTGGTATGAGACGGAGGCGGAGTACTACCTTCTGCTTTTCAGCGTGGCTGTCTGCAGCCTCCGCTCCATCAGCTACAGCCTGGACCACTGTTGTCGCCCCCTAGTGGTGGGGAGGCTCACAGACTTCTTCTGGCTGACTGCCTACACCTTCTACCACCCACTGTTCTACAATGGGCCCATCATCAGTTTCCAGGATTTCGCCCAGCACGTAAGTTCCTACTGGCAAGTCCAGTTCGGAGTTGCCAGAGCGATAAATACACCCCTTTTCTGGTGGACAGTGGTCAACTGAGGGATTTGTAGTTTGTGTGTGGGGGGGGTACAGGACGCTTGACAGATGCTGACATAATCTGAAGAACGAATTTCCTCACCATCTTGGTGGTCTGCTATCTTCAAGTCATCGTTCTCCTTTTATTAACAAAACGTTACTGATGCTACAATTCCCATGTGCAGGAAGAAGCGTGTATCACACGAGGATCGAAGCACTGGAGTAAATTAAGTGTTAATCATGTTTGTCTGTCAGCACTGACAGTTATTGACGAGACGCTAATTAAAGTTGTGCCTAATGAAGAGTAGCAGGGGAGAGGCGTTAGCACATTAGCCGCTTTGCTTTACGGTTCGCTGTTAGACCAAACGGTCTCTCGGCAGACCCAGAGACAGCGGTGCCTCCCATCCCATGTGTAATCTGGCCGTTTTATGGCGTGTACCTAATTAGCTGCACTGCTGAAATGTTCAGCTGGCATCGCATCGTCTTCCGTTCGGCTGGAGCCCGCTGCCTCCATGTCTCTGAGATGCCCGTTTTTATGACGTTGAGTTTCTTGGATTGGATTGGGAACATTTTAGCGTTTTTCTCGCATTTATATGTTATAGTTCTTATTTCTCTCCACCTTGCTCGGTTGGTTTGGGGTAACTGGAGGTGGATTGTGGGTATTAAGGTTGCCATGAGCTCCTCTGTCCCAGAAGTCCCTTTCCCGTGCTCCTGCTGCGTTCACCTCCATCTCAGATGCTTATCCATTTAAATTTAAAGTCTCTTTCGTGTAATTGGTTCCCTCGTCCTTAAAATGGCATCTTGGGTACCGCGGAGCCTGGTACGCGGAACACACTGTCTGAAATTATGCAATTTCACAGGTGGAGACACTCAGGTGGCTTTGGCGACGGGGAGCCGGCCGCTACCAGTATTCTTCAGAAGTTGGTTACTATGGTAACCCCAGCACCCTAGCAGCCATTTAAGAGTGTTATGTTTCTGTATTTGGGGGGCTGATCTCACCTAGTTAATAGCTACTAGCTGGTTAATGGCTACAGGTCCAGGGTTAAGATGGTAATGTTAGCATTCAGCTAATCTTAGCAAAGATACTTAGGCAAAATGCGATTGAAATGTTGGTCCAGCAGTTTAGCATGGATGTCTTGGTCTCCATGGTTACCGCGAACAGTTCCATCAGTCGGTGCTGACGTCAGTCTCCCTTGCCGAGTGCCCCGTCGCATCTCCCGCTCGCGGTTCTGTTCTGAAGGGCCCATTTGTGTGTCCCAGACGGATCCCAGCTCATTAGATCCCACAGTCGTGCCGCTCGCTGGGCTTTTTAATCGCTGCTCGTGTCATTCTGCCTATCAGAGAGGGAGCCCGGCCCACGACTGAGACCAGCCGAGTGACTTTTAGGAAAGGGGCTGCCTTCACGGTTTGTTGGGACTGCAGCCTGTCAGCAGTCTCTGAGGATAATCAGCCAGTAGTCAGAAACACTTCGTTTTATGAACTATACCTCATTTTACTGATATCTCTCTTTCTCAGGGTGCTTGTGTTTTGAGGATTATATGTATTTTTCCCTAGCTGGAGTTCAGTAAGATAATTAGTCATAAATGATTAGTCAGGCTCAAAAAACAACCTAATAAGAGTTAAAGGTTCAGTTACGATCTTTGTCAGGTGATGTGATCCAACGTGACTTTGTCTGCTCATGGCCAGCGGAGATTTAAGCTGTTCACTAATGTTCTTGAGTTGGTTTTTGGATGATAGTGAGTTCAGCTCTGCCTCTAGATACCTGCATGTATCAGCTGTACCCCGAAACACGGTCACGGGTAAGGCATGTTCAGCGAGGTGTGGGCACGCAGAGCAGCATGGAGGGAGGATCGGGGTGTGAGTGAAGCAGAGGCATGCCCTCTTTTGGGGATGACGGGGGGAGCTGGGAGGCACGGATCCGGCAGAGAGGAGCGGCTACCCAAATCCGTGTCGCGTACCTCCTGCGTCTGTGAAATGTCAGCCAATCACAGCACTGCGACTTCACCCTGCCTCTCAGGACCAGGGAATATCTGTCTGCCATCTCAGTGACATACTGGGGGTGCACTGCTGCTTCATCCATCTTGCGTTGATCTCCTGCTGTATCACCTATGAGACTCTGAACCCGGCCAGATCAGTGACCTGCTTTCCTTCTGGTTCCAGATGCAGGGCACCGGCGGCAGTGACACCAGCCTGAAGCTGGGCCTCCTCCCCCTGCTCCGTAGTGCAGGCCGGATCTTAGCCTGGTGGCTTCTGGCTGAGACCTTGGTCCACCTCATGTACATGCACGCCATCCAGAACAACGAGACCTATCTGCAGATACTACCCCCATGGGCCTTGGGTGAGAATCTCCTGGAGTCCCACCACGCTTTTCTAATTGCCACGGTGTATTTCCTGAATGTTCTGAAGATCCTGTCTCGATGGTACAACATCTGTCCCCTTGAGGGATTTCAGCTAGAAGCCTTTGATCTCGCGGAGTTTCCTTCCCAGTGTAACCCGGAAAGCGGCTTTCATTTGGTGCTGCAATCGTTTTCTCAGCTTATTATACTGCAACCGCCTTGGCTTCGTGCAATTAGTCCAGACATGCAGGCAACACGTACAAGGGAGAAGTACATCGATCCAGACCTCCATCTTGGTGTGGTTCCACTGGTAGCTTATGTGAGGTGCTCAGACACCTCCCGTACTGTTGGGGAACTCTGACCCCGTCGATCGCTTTGATACCAAAGCAGAGTCCGGACCATCTGCTGCGTGAGGAACAGTCACCACATGCTGGATCATTCAGATCAGAAAGTGATAATTATTGGCATCGTGTTGAGGCGACAGGCAGCTTCCCGAAACTGCTTTGAAATTCACTCTGACTGCTTTTTGTTTTCTGAGTGTTATATTCTGTCAACAAGCATGTTTTGTAACGGGCGCCAGTATGCTTTGTTGACTTTAGATTTTTCATTTTCTATACTCGCCATTCCTCCCAAAGTGTTTCAAACTTTGTCATCTAACTTTTCTATTCTGACTCTCATTGAAGGAAAAATTCTGACCCTCTACTTGTTTGATCTGAAAGATCAGAAAAGAAACTTCTAGAAGGAGGTGTGGTAGTGCGGCCGGACTGTTTCTGAGGTGCTGAGTGTTCATATGAATGTGTTCTCTAGAGAATTCAGCCACTGGAGAAACAGATGCATCTCTCTCGCTTTGCATTATGGGAAACGCTCTGGCAGAAGGTGCATCTGAAGGGCCAATTTACTATTGAACTTCTGTCAGCACCTGCGTCACAAAACTGCAAGGTCCTTGGAATATTTTGTTCTTTATAAGCTGAGGTTTAAGCGCTACTCCCTGAGGTAATTTGAGAGAGGCTGTTTTCTGCCTTCTGATCGTATGAAATCGTGCTTTAGAGCGTGTGTGTAATACTGGAACCTGCGACAATGTCTTACTTCTCCCCAAGGGTGTCCTGTGGTGTCCTCTGCCGGAAAGGAACGGACAAGGCTGTCAGTCATGAGTACCAGTCAGTGCTGACCGTCCGCATCCCATAATCCCACCTGCTATGAGCTGTAAAGCCTCAATTCTCCTCTCTTTGTATCCCACCCCTCCTCGGCAGATGGTGGCTGCATTTTAACCAGAATTCTACCCCTTGCTGCCTTGAAGATGGGCATTAAATCCAGATTGCGGAAATCCCTGTTTATGCCCGGCTAGCCTTTCACCTCTCGGCCATTGAGATTCGGCTCAAGCAAATCGCAGCGCGATCTGACACTGCCGTTGCCTGGGTCAGCTGGTTTGGGATATGGAGTCCGTAAGTCATGACTTGCCGTAATAACTGTAATGAATTACACCGCTCAGTTTGAAGTGGCGTATTCAGCAACATGAAGGTTTGATTCTAATTATAGAATGTGTCAGTAGATATGTTCCTGTGTAATGCAGTCGTGTTCTGGTTTAAAATACTTGTCAGAAATGATAGGTGTGGGGGGGGAGTGGGGGGAGGATGGACACGCAAGAATGTGGTACGCAGTGTTTGCAAAAAGCAAGCGTGCTCTGTACAGGTGATCCGTGTTCTCGTGGGCCAGGGGCCATTTAAATGCAAATGAGCCCTGAGTCAGGAGGGGCGGCTACTTCTGCTCTGCTATTCTTTGGGGGGGGGGGTGGGGGGGAGGCGTGGGAGGCGGCAGACAGCAGGAGCCTCCAACCCCCTGCTGATGTGCAGCGTTTCAAATGCGGCTTGGAAATATCACGGCAGTCTGCTCTGTCACTTTCGGACAATGTAGCATCTCCATCCATACCTTGAGTCGTTTGTGACACACATCCTGTACATCAGTGTTTCTCAGCCCAGTCCTCATGCCCCCCCCCCCCACCACTCCATGTTTTCGCT
>JAODJU010000062.1:3955135-3994951 GCA_026776725.1 Gnathonemus echidnorhynchus | reverse complement strand
ACTGGACACTGAGGCTGGGGGGGTGGGGGGGGTGTCACTCACTGGACACTGAGGCTGGGAGTTACTGTGCTATTTGAATGAATGGAAGGATGAATATTTCTTTTATATAATTCTTTTCAAGACACTCAGAGTGCTTCACAGAAGCAGTAGCGAGCCACTTAAACCTCCACCACTGCCTGGATGATGTGATGGCAGCCATTCTGCCAGTACACTCACCACACAGTAACTAAGGTGGAGAAGAGGCAGGAGAGAATTCACCAGTTAGATACAGGGGATGATTAGGAGGCCAGGTTTGATAGGGCCACAGTGGGCACTTTTAGCAGGGACATCGGGGCACCACCCCTACTCTTTCACAAGATGCCCAAGGATCTTTTATGACCTCAGAGAGTCAGGACCTCCATTTTCCGTCTCATCTGAATTTTAACAGCGCAGTGTTCCCGTCACTGCACTGCAGCACTGAGATCTTTGCAGACCTCAGGATGGGCTACACATTAGCCATGCTAAGACCTCTTCTGTGTTTTAGGGCACTCTCTGCTTCGTAGCTACTTACCACCACTCAAGCGATGCCCCCTGTTGGCCATATACAGTTATTACACTAAAGGATGTGGCCCCAAAGTATTGAGTCGAGCCCCAGAAACAACACATCGTCCCCTCTTGGTCTGCCCTGTTTTTCATGCTTCATGCACATCGTGCAGCCTGGCCTCATATCCCGATCAGTGTCTTTGCTGTAATGGGTGATTTTTCAATTTTTTTTTTATTTTCTTTCTGTAAGCTTCTGTACCCAAACTAGATGGCCATCCCTGACCCTGACACTCCTTCCTACCCCAGAGCCCCCCCCCCCTGCATTTGGAGATGCGCACGCGTATCCCTGTATCTCCCAGGGCGTCCCCCTCCCTTTCATATTCAGAGGTCATGTTTCCATCTCTACAGAAACGGTGCATCACTCTATCCCGGCAGAAGGTGACGGCCTGAAATAAAAGAACGTTTGATCAGCCATGTATCTGCATCTGTCTGTTATCCCGCTGCATTATGGGACACGGTTTCAGATGAATGGATTATTTCTTGCAATATTTTTTTTTTTTGTGGGTGAGGCTCCAAACCCCCATTGGCCTAAATATGCGCATATGAAATGAATGCATAATCCTTTTTGCTTGGCTTCCTTTTGTTTTTGTGGGTTTTTCCTTTCCTGTTGTTTTGTACTCGTGCCGGGTTGCACGCTCCTCGTGCACATCACACGGGCATCAGGAACAGGGGCGCCTCACTGCACTGTGGCCACACGCCCAGTTATAAAATTTCATGATACTCCCCGAACCCGTTAGCCCGTGACGCTCGCGTCGTGCTGCCAATGCACCTCCTTCATTCAAATAAACCACCATTACTGAAAGAAGCTTAGAATCTGTAGGGTGTTTTAATTTAGAAATACCGTATTTCTTTGTTTGGTTTTTCATCATCTTTGACTTCACTGTCACCTCACCCTGTCTTGGTCACTGACGGGTGAGAGCTGAATAAGTCGTGGTTATGTTGCTGCTCTTTAAATGTATTTCTGCGGAACCCTCTTTGTCTTTACCCCCCCCGCCATCTGCATGGTAATGGTCCGGTCCATTCAGCTGACCACACCCTCCAGCTCCTTCAGTCTACTTCTAGAGCTTGTAAGATAAAAAAAAAATACTATGAACCCAGCTGTTGTTCACTATAGAGGTTGACACATTAATGCTTAATGCTAATGACAGCGACACTCTCTTAGGGCAGTGTTCATCAGACTGGTCCTTGTGGACCCCCAGCAAGAAATGTGGCCTGTCTGACGGAGCTGAGTGGGACCTAAAGCGTGGGCTGCCTGGGGCTTTGGGCCGTGGTGAGAAATGCTGTCTTAGGGTCCGACCTGGGGGCAGAGGGTGGGCTGGTGGTCACTGTTAATGGGTCTGCACGTCTTGTAGCATGCGACCAGCCCCTGGCCGCCCCTGTCCATTAGCCGGGGGGGGGGGGCAGGGGGTGGCAGAGCCACCAGTGTCACAGCGCTGAGGTACCGGCTTTCACCCCCCCCCAGGTCTGCTTTGATGTTCGCTGAGCCCTGGAGGCAGCTGCATGATTCAAGATTCAAGGGATTTATTTGTCATTTGTAGACGCACAGACAGTATGGGGACATAGGGATTTTTCTGCAAAGCTCCTAAACAGTCAGCGTTAAAGGACAGAAATAGTAAAGGCAGGATGGCTAGTAAGGGCACAAGATAAGTAGATTAACAAGATATTGTAGAATACAATAAAATAAATAAAAATGGAAATAAAAGATAAAAAAAAAAAACATGAGACCTCATGGAAAATGCGCCCTCAAGTGGCGACCTGTGAAAGGTCCTGTCCTACAGGACTCCCTATGGCCCAGATGAAGCCTACTGTCGAGTCAGGAAGACTTGCAGTATCAGGGCGGGGGAAGTGAATGAGTCTTTACGAGTATGCAAAATTGAAAGTATTCCGATGTACCTGAACTCATACTTGTGTAAATTGCAAATCTTTTTTTTTTTTTTTAAAGTAACTGTTGATAATGGCCTGTCTCTCTTTCATATCGCTTAGTCGGAATAGCATGGAGCCTATTTGAAATTCAGATACAGCATCTGGCTGACTTTTGAAAAGCACATCTCGTTCAGTCCAGCTCAGTCGTGTTGCAAACAAACCTCCATTAGATCACATCCCATCCCCTGTATGGCAGTTTTGGCTGAACCCATGTGAAACATGCTGAGCTGAATATAACCTGGAGAGGTGAATGTCATGTCATGACACCTGGTCATGTGACTGCACACATCCAATCAGGGATGGTGGCATATCGAGAGCTGCTTTAACCGTGCACTTGTTGTGTGCTTTGGATGTTGTTGAATGAAACTTGTTTGTCACAGTCGGTCTAAGCTGTTTGGTGTCAGCAAGTGACTCCGTACCATTAAATGATGCTGGCATTTGCCGGTGGGGGGTGGCAGCATTGCAGTGATGATATTTTCCATGCATTAATTTCTTTGTTCTTATCGAAAAATCACAGCAGATCAGCCCTTGAATGAGGGTCGTGGGACAAGATGCCAGATCCTCGTCCCAGCACACACTTGTGCTCCGTTGACTAATCCTTGTGGGAGGTGATTCCATGGTGCTGCTTCCCAGTCCGCTAAGGAATAAGCTTCCTGCTGCTCAGGGTGGATTAAAACACAAGCCTCACCGCGGACGGCACAAAGTCTCTGGGTGATCAGTGTTATTCGCCGAGTCCCTGACTGCAGGATTGTCTCTACAGATGGTTACACACGGTTAGCTGTTGGTCTCTGGTCCTGCTCTCTTGGCTGAAACGCAGGCGATTAGGATTCTTGGTAAACTGGGAGTGAGCGTGAAGTCTGTTTTAAACATGCTTTCCCCAATACAGGAGAAAATGGCGGAGATAGTGACAGGTTTTTCTGTATCTGATACGTTATTTAAAGCGAGGTGTGCAGGCGGCTGGCCAGGCTGGATCGGCGCAGGAGGTCCCGTCAAGCAGTGGTTAGACAACACACCACCTTTTCCTCCCCTTGTCGTTCAAACCAAGGAAAAGGAAGCTTCTCTACCACCCTGAAAATCGACTGCGGGGGCTACTAGAAGGCGGGTTTAATTTGTCGACACTGTAGCGTTGCCACATATTCTATATTCACACAAAATAAAAAATAAATTCTGCAGTTTAATGAGGTGTTACTTAACGTGACCCATTTCTTGAGAGCGTTCGACCAAAGACTCCATACCATTTTTTGTTTTTTTGTACCCAGCTGTAATTGTCAGCTTATTACGCCTATTAAGAATGCTAGCGAGTTTTGTAAACAGATTTAGAGCATTTTTGTTTGTCTGTAATGAGGGTTTTTTTTTTAAATTGCTAGCACTGGTACAGAGATATGCAGGTGTCTGTTGGCTCTGGGAAATAGGTCCAAGTCTTCAAAACAGCTCGCTCAGAACGCTGCCCTCCCCAGCAATGACGATGACTGAATGAAGATTCAGTTTAATAGGAGCCTTTAGGTATCCGTGCACTTGCAAAACCTGGCGCTGCCTCAGTTGTGGCTCCTTCTGGGTTGAGTTCTTCGGAAATAAGGCACACATTCCGTTCATGGTCCCGGCCCAGTTTCACTTAATAAACTACAAGGAATGCTGGCAGCTGCAAACATAAATTTTGTTGTTTCAATAAATATTCAACATTGTTTAAATATAAATTGTATAAAAAATAAAATACGTCCAGTGAGCCTTTTGCTGATAGCAAAATCCTTGTGAGACCAGAACTTAGAGGACTGATCTTGAGATTCTCCAAGATTCTCCATTCCATCGAGCATTCCATATTGACGGTGCAAAATCACTATGGAGACATGGAGTCAATACAGCATGTGCTTCCTAACCCCCATCAACCAGTCCTATCTTTCCTCCCCCAATTGGGCCTCAGTCTCACTCCCCCCTCCCCCTTTCCTGTTGTTTAATTGAACTGTCGAATAGTTTTTCCACTCCTCTACCCCTAGAAATCGTTAAGCAGTCTTTAAATTTGTTCCACTGAGACGTTTTCTTGCCGTCACAGTTATTGATGGCAGGGCAGTGTGGGGCCTGGCCTGTTCCTCACTGATCCAGTGCGTTTTAGCTGCCGGCGAAGATGGTGGGGGGTAGATGGACCACGCTGATCTGGTGAGGTCTCGAAAAGTGGGTGAAAATGTTAGGCTGGCCAGACCTGCATCCATATAAACATGCAAAATATCTAAGTACATGCATTTTCTTTCTAATGCTCATTTGTGTTGTATTAATTATGCAATATGTTTGGCATTGTACATTTGCAGTGAAACTCTATAAATAGAATGTGCTCCATGTGAGGCGTGAACTGAAATCTGCGTCATACAGCTATATAAGTACTGTGTTAACCTATGGTGCCATTGGAGCTCAGACCTTCTGCTCATCTGATTATGGTCATGATGTTTTCTCTCTTGCTCTGATGCTTCAGGGTTATAGCAGGAGGGACATGCGTTTGTGTAGCACAGCCGCTAATCTCCCTCGCCGCTAACAGAGCCCCCGTTCCATGTGCGCCTGCCCCCCCAGGTACATCTACCTCCCTCTGGGGGGATCTCGGAAGGGCCGTCTCCGCATGGCGCTGTCCACCTCCCTGGCCTTCGCCTTCGTCTGCTTCTGGCATGGCGGCCACGACTACCTGCGGAACTGGGCCCTGATGAACTGGGCCAGCGTGACGGTGGAGGCCGCGGCGCGAGCTCTCCTCTCCTCGTCCTACGCGTCCATGGTGACGGTGCGTGAGCCGCATGGCGCCAAACCCCCCCACTGCTTCTGTGGAACCATTTATAGGAGAAGACGTCCTTTATCCATTTTGCCAACTCTGTCAGTCACACAAAAATTCATAATATTGTAGTACAAAACATGTTTATAACACAAATAACACATAGTATGCTATTATTATTACTACTACTAGTAGTTGTTGTTGTCATTATTATTACCGTTATATGCTGCCTCCTTCCTGAACCAGGAGGCGTAAATATATCACTTTAGCCTACAGTATGTGTTATACACTTAAGTGTGAAATATGCAAATATTTATCTTGGTGATCTTAAACATGCTGAAGCTTTGCAAATGACTTGATCCATGTTTAATTCTGGGATTTTTTTTAAGGTGGAAGGCATGAGAGAGGCTATAATTTATACAGAGGGACCTTATGATTAGGCGTTCCTATGTTTTTGGTAGGTGGGTGACAGTACAGAGAGAGCTCTGGGGGCCAATCAGGCTTTTAGCTGGGCTCTCTGCCCCTGTGCTCCTGCCCCTTGGCTTTGGGGCTACCTGGTGTATGTGCAGCCATGCTGCCAGTGAAAAGGTTTTCCGTCTCTTACTCTGGGAGGGAGATGGTCTGTCTGCTCCTGTCCATCAGGCCTGTGTGCCTCCGTGACACGGTGATGGATGATTTGCTGGAATCTTCCTCCCAGCTCGCTGTCCCTGTCTCGGGATGGCCATTTAAAAATGCACCCTGTTAAGCGAACTCATAAGGGATGATTTTTAACTTGATCGCATTTCAGGAAATTGAAGCAGACTGATTTATTTCTGCTGCACACCTGCAGTCTGCGGCAAACAATGGGATTTACTCAAATTTGCTCAGTTTAAGATTGATTTGAAATTGAAATTGTATATCGTATTGGATATGATTTAGTCCAATTAGGGTGAAGCTGATTGAAACTGGAATTGTGAATTAATTTTAGCTTGTAGCTCTACTACCACTGAGGTCCCCTTGACAGGATATTCTTGTGGTTCTAACTGTTATGTCTGGAGCCCCTGCAGCTCCTGTGAAGAACCTCCTTACCCCTTTAGATGGCTAACTGTGGGTCTCTGTGGCCACAGCAGCACTGCCTGTCCCCTCCCATGAGGAGACGAGCTCAGGCGTTCCTGTCGGCCTTCTCCACCGCCATGCTCATCCTGTCCAACCTGGTCTTCCTGGGAGGGAACCACGTCGGCAGGATCTTCTGGAAGCGCGTCTTCATTCACGGTGAGCGGTATGGCATGCACAGCCTCGTTTCCCATAATGCACTAGGTTTTCTTTGTCTTGAGCCCAATATCTGTCAGTTTCTATTGAGGACACGTACTTTAATATTGTGGAAACAAGCACTTTATTGCAAACGTTCATTTTTAATTGAGTCATGGTTTTCCCTCCAAGCATCATACTTCTAACTGTAAGGTGCAACTCTTACTATCTGGCTAATATTTAAGCTGTATTCTTAATTGCATGGATCGTTGAGGCATCCTGTGATTTTCATTGTTATTGTATATATTTGTCATCACATCTATTTGTCGTGACTTCGAGAAAAAGAATTACCAGGTGTTTACTATGTTTGGCATCCATCTCCCTGGTCATCCGAAGAATGTAATATATTGCAGCCTAATGGATCTGTCATTTTCTGTGAATGATGTGATGACATTGATCAGAGATGTAATGGACTGGAGCATTGTGGGTTATTGCTATGGCATTAGGCTGGGCGCCGTCTGGTTATTTTGTAAAAAAAAAAATGGAATCTGTAACTTATAAATAATCCCCTTCGGTCTAAGTGACACCCCAGAGCCGCTCCACACATAGGACTTGAGTAGTCCTTAAAACTTCGGGGAGGGGGTAACTGCTGTCGTGAGCAGCCTGGCAGTGGGTCTGAGTTACTTACTTTATAGACTTGAGTCACACTGTCAGCTTAATGGTTCCTATTTTTCCCCCCCCAATGCCCCACGGTGAGGCCTGCTGGTCTATATGAAGGGGCTCCAACATTTCACGACATTGTAAATACCCATATAACTGAACCTCCTCGTACCCCAGGCAACAGAGCGAAGGTGCCATGCGATGTTATGCAACAGCTCATTTTCCAGGCGCACTTGTAGGTGTGTGACTTGTGAACATGCATCTCTTAATTTCCCCCTCTGCAATGAAGGATTCTTGAGTTGTCTCCAGGATCTGGGTGCACGTACCTAGTGCGGCAGCCTGACCGCGTCTTTCTGTACTTCCGTAGCGACTAAACCTTGCATAACAAGGAAGAAGGAAAAAATGCAATGATGGCGAGGAGGCCATGTTGATGGTAATTTTGCTCCTTGCCTTCGAAAAACATTTTTTCTGTGAGGTTTCGGTTAAGTTCCATGAAACTGACCCTTTGGTCGAAACGGGCTCCCACTGCGTGCCTTGGCACACGAAAGTGTGGAGCAATTTCCTGCAGTTTATTGACTGAATGACCCCCTCTGCACTGTCGCCTGTTACCCCTAGGAATGTCGCAGACCCCCCCCCGCCCCCAACATCTACACCTTGATGTAATCCAATTGGCCGGCTTTGTGTGATGGAGGCAGGATGTTTTATATATAAATTACATTAAGGCGGTGGGGGATTTGCGGATAACGTGGGAAGCTCTCCTTACATTTCATTTTCACCTGCCATGCTATCCTGCTCTTTTGTAAAAACTGGCCAATCCGATTCAAGGTCAGCAAGGCAAACTTCTTGTATCTATATAAAGTAAGATTTCTACGTCTATGGCCGGGTCTTTATTTTTCGGTCCTCCCTAACCCCTGTAAGGTTCCCCTATAATTGTTCCAGAGACACCGGATAAATGGCTGATTGCGCACTATGACCTCAAGTTTCTGTCTCGCTTTTGCGACGTGCAAAAACGTCAGAATTCCGATGTACCTGTCTGACGTGTGCCGTCACTGCAGAATATTCCGCCTTTCATTTGGCGTGTCCGGTGCCGGCCGTGCCAGTGCTCACTGGAGGATATGTGACGGTTAGCAGTGCACTCGCTCTGCTAGCGCTGCGCCTCGAGGTGGTACTGAGCGGGCGGAGCTGCACCTGCAGCCGCCTGACAAAACGTCGCAGACGCGGTGTGCGGAGGCCAGCGCGGGCGGTGGGCGGCGCCCACTGCTGGGCAGTCTGAGCCAATCGGAGGATCCCGCATGTTTTTGTTTTATAGAGGCGGCCAATTGTGGCTGGGGTGCCTCTGTACGGCCGCGTCCCCGCCGTGAGTGTGTCCTACCAAAAGGTGACTTCTGTGGCACTGCTCCAGCTCTGTAGAGCAAAACGCTAACCTCTGCTCTCTGTGTTCCCTTATTTTTGTATGTTTGCCCATCTATGCTTGCATTTCCATACAGCAGGCATATGGTCAACCAAACACAGGACTGAGCATTAAATATGAGATGTACCGGAACTGAGTTTATCTGCTTTGTATTAAAAATGAACGCATCAGGGATACATTTGCGTCAGTGTCCTCATTTGGCATTAAAACGCGGACGATCGGCGCCCCTCTGAGACTTCCCGCCCGGTCGTCCCCCCCCCACTGGGCTACAGCACCCCTGCCACGCAGCCGGAGCAGGTATGCTTGGTACCGAGGCAGGAAACAGATGCCAACATGAAGCTAAGCAGGCCGTCCTGGCACTGGTGCTTCCGGGGAAAAGTGTTCACGTGGGATCTTCTCCTCTCCTTTGGTCACATCCTCCCCCTTAATGTTACTGTCAGTGGTGGGGGGGTAGGAAACGGTCACTTTGCACCCATTGCCTTTGACATTGATGAGGCTGGAGAGCATCCCCCCCCAGGGAAGCATCTGTCTCATCAGTTATTATCATTTTTAAAAGGTGTTTTCCGGGCGTCTGGCAGCACTGGCACACGGGCGAGCTGCCTCTGGTGAGCTGCGTCGGCCTGCGGGCAGCTGGCTTCCTTCAGAGTTTTTCAGGGAATGAATGGACACCATCATTTGTACAGACAGTATGTTGATTTGGAGTAGATGCCAAAGAAAGCGATTCGGCATTGCCATTGGTGGGGCAGGCCAGGGTTAAAATAGCCTTCCTCAATGCCAGGGGTGGGGATCCTGTTCCATGGAGGGCCGGTGCGGGTTTTTGGGATGACCTCTCAATCAGCCAATAGCAGTGGTTCTCAACTCAACTGTTATTGGCTGATTGCGAGATCATCCCAAAAACCTGCCTTCACACTGGCCCTCCATGGATCAGGTTCCCCACCTCTCCTCTAGGCGAAAACCGCACCTCCTACAAGACAAATTGTTAGTTACGATCCACTTTGTCCTATTAGGTTTGGATATTACACCCCCACTCCTGTTGTTCTTTAATGCCACGGGTTGCAATCCGGATGAAGGGTGAGTGAGACATCCCCACGTGGGTGACAGATAAATACATGTCACGCTTTCAATGGGTCGTGTCGCTGGATGGTTCGCATCCACATCTGTCAGAGCTCAGCTCACTCAGGCGGACGGAAGCTGCGCCTGTTTAAATCGTTCCTCAGGCCACGATGGATGATGAAGACTGTATGCCACGTCACGCCATTTTCTTTTATAGATATGAATTAACTTTTTGTTTTTCGAGCGATGAATTATTAATTCCAGTGCTCTATTCAAGGCGGTAAGAGTGCTTTCTTGGCCTCGGCGTGGAATGAGGTTTTGTTTGCCGTATTTCCTTCCTGACACATCATTAATGGAAACAAAACCACGACTAAAAAAAGGCAAATTACTTCAATGCTGTGAAAAAAATGCTTATTGAACAGAGATTGATATGAAATGGAACTTTTATTACTTTATTATTATTGTTTTGTAACTGCTTGTGTAATCTGTCATTGAGAAGAAACTTATAAATAACTACATTTTTAATTATTTACTCGAAGCAGACCATAGCACATGGCGTTATTTCCAGCTCCTTCAGGCCATTGTCAAAAAGCACGTTTTGTTATATTTTATGATATTTATATTTTTATAAACGTTGTCATGATGTTTGAATCCTCCCCACATAATGGCATAAGGTAGCGCTTCAGTGTTACTGATATCATTCCTGTGAGCGCAGGCAGGTCAGCATGGAGGGTGGATGGGCAGGCCGTGTGGGAAGGGATGGGCGGGCCGTGTGGAAAGGGCGGGCCGTGTGGAAAGGGAAGGGCGGGCCGTGTGGAAAGGGAAGGGCCATTTCTACTAGAGTGGGATCATGCTGTTCAAGGGTGGGGCCACAGGGGCACTGGCCCCAGGTGAAACCTGATTGACAGGGGAGGGGACACTAGAGGCCAGACACCAATGGGCTGTCTTGTGCCCCCCCCCCAAAATCACTAGTGAAGTTTGAAAGTGAACCCTCAGGTCAACATAATGGTGACCCTGCCCCCAGGAGTGTGGCCTGAGAGCCATTAAACACTGTAACGGGGGAGTTGGGTTGGGGAGGGACCATCCTCCCCAGGAGTCGTCACATCGGGTCTTAACTGGTAATTCAGACCTAAGTATGTTTGTATGAATTAAATCTTTATACATGTAGATATTAATTTTGCCAGTTAACTATGTTGTTAGATCTTTCTCTGATATGACCCTTCACATTTGCTCGGAAAGATAATTTTGACTGGTCAGTGGTCGCTCCCTTGAACGCAGTGTGGATACAACTGGATGTTTAACACCCTAGCGGGGCGTCAGCGTGGGTTTATGTAGGGTCTTTTATGGTAGAAATTTTCTGAGAGGTCCATTTCTGGTATCTTGTACCAGGACGCTATGTTGGGATTCCCCCCAAATTAACATTTGGTGTGTGTTTAATCACTCTTCCTTCTATGAAAGTGATTCATTCAGTAAATTTTATTTTAATGGTCGATCTTAAACGCGCAACAGGAACCTGCATCGAGCCGGAGGCTTGCAGATAGAGCTGTAGGTAAACGTGCCAAAAGAGGTGTAATCCACATTCCTCTTCACTTCTTCCATCATCGTCGTCTTTGTGGGGACTGCCGTACCTACGCCTTCATGGGACGATTACTCGTATCTTTCTTATGGAAGTTTAATTTTGGCGAGTTGTGGATTTTCTTTTGAGTGCATATATACAGATGTGGAGATGTGTACATAGTTGGAGCGCGTGAATTAGTTTAATAACGACACTCTGTTAGTCTTGTTGCTCGTGCAGAGGAAGTCTTCTCCTTATCAGCGTCCTTCAGTGGACTTAATTCTGCGGCAGTAATAATCTTTACGATTTTGCGCAAACTGCTAAAATTCTGATAGTGGTAGAGGATTGATTGCCAGTCGCACCCTTTATCTGTGCAGTATTTCAGAATCAGAATTATCTATCACCAAGTGGGTTTTTATACTAGGAAGTTACTTTGGGGTGTCTTGTGAAACAAGCAGGGCAATCAAAATAATCAATCATATATAAATGTACGTACGTGTATATAATGTACGTACTGCATTGCGATATAGCAGCAGGTTCGTAAAACTTTTAAAATCTGCATTTACGAAGTATGAGTTTTACACACTTGTAGGAAGTCCATTTAAAAGAATGTGAATAATGTTATGGGAGAATATTCATTTTAAGCTGTGCAGTTCTTTAAAATCCCGCCACTTGATCCTATAGAATTATGGTTTGCGTATGTTAATGTCATAATTGTTCAGTAGCTTTTGTCTGGTCAGGAAGAAACTGGCACTTTCAGTTCTGGCTATGTTAACGGAACATCTCTGCTAAGAATGCCGCTAATTTAGAACTCCCCCCTCCCCACGCAGCCTACACCATCTTAAACTCCAGCTTCGACCCCATTTCCGTCCACCTGCCCGTGTTTTGTCTCGGGTAGGACCGGCCCAGACGGTGCCACCGAATACAGGGGGCGGAGCCTAACGTGACTCGCAGAAAAGGAGTCTTCTGTATCTGTGGAGAGAGAGAGCGATCCGGCTGCCCCGCTGTTTGCCTTCCAGGAAGGAGCTATAGTTTCTCGGGTCACGTCTAGCCGCAGAGAACGTGATTATGAGCAAATATTAGGCCACTCAATAGACCCCATTCACTATGCATTTGCTTGCATTTTGGACACAGTGAGGTACGTCTGGCTGTTCTTTAAGGATGCTATGTATTCAGCCACTGAGTCAGCCAGCAGCTGTACTGTCCTAGTTGATCATCACTTTGTGGTTGCTCGGATTACTCTACTGATTGTTGTTTTGCATTACGCCCACCCTGTAAATACTCATTACAGAAATGACCATTTGTCAAATTGGCCTCAAAGAAAGAAGTGCTTGAGTAATAAGCATAAAGCTAGAGCTGGCTTTAGGGCAAACAGAAGTTGATCTGGGGATTCGGTATCACGCACTCTGTGGTGGTAACATCTAATTACGCCCCGTCGATTGTGAAACATCAAGACAGACTCTGCTGTAGACTGATTATTTTGGACAGTTTTGTCTGTGGGACTCTGGCAGGAAGAATCCATTTTGTGTGTCTGACAAGATGCATTTTGCTCAAAGTTGTTGGAAAGGCAAAAAAAAAAAAAAAGTTTTATTGAAAATTCTTTAATCCCTATTGCTGTCTACCTTCTGAACTGCTTTCTTGATTGTTTCAGTGTTCAGTCTTTGTGCTGGTTCACGTGGTGTTGTGCATGTGTCCACTAACTGCGTTCTACCCGCCATACACCCACTACCTGCCTGTCACACGCCCACTATCTACCCAATACCTGCTTGCTACCTGCCTGCCATCCACCCACTGCCTACCTACTAGCTGCCTGCCACGTGCCCGTTACCCACCACACGACCACTACCTATCTGCTTCCTGCCTGCCACCCTCCATGTACCCACTACCTGTCTGCTACCTGTCTACCATGCGCCTGCAACCTGTCCGCTACCTACCTACCACCTGCCTGCTATCTGCCCGTTACCCGCCATGTGCCTACTACCTGCCTACCACCCGCCTGGCATGCACCCACTACCTGTCAGATACCTGCCCGCCACACACTTGCTACCTGCCCACTACCCGCCACCCACTCGCTACCTGCCTGCTGCATGCCCGCTACCTGCTCACTGCCCCCTACTCACTGCTCGCCTCATGCCCAAAACACACCCGCTACAAGCCCACCGCCCATTACTCACACCCTATACCCTCTCTACTCGCTGTTTTCTCCCTACGCTCCTTCTCCCTCTCTAGCTCGCACTGCCTCCTGTGACTCGTCTCCCTGCCAGATGGTCACGGCACCCGCTAAATTCTGGACCTGCCTGCCTGCTCCTCGATTGCGGCCCCCGCCATCATGTTTGGCATAGTCCCGGACTGCTGCGCTGTGACACAGGATTGACATCTCAGCATTTTTATCGAAATTATTTATTTGAGTTTTTTCCCCCATCCTTATGCTCAAGTGTTGCTTGAGGTCTCGGAATCACATTCACGTGTTCTATTACTACAGATGCAGGCAAACGTTTTTATAGTTGTCTAAATATGACTCTTAGGATTACATGACTTTACAGGTAGCTGAAACAGAGCATGCTTCTCACTGAAGCACCCATATTGTATAGAGTCATTCAGATTCTGACTAGATTCGTGTGTGTAATTCGTCTAATGGTTTTCCAGTTTGAAGCTGAATGTCAGTGTTTGAGGGGTAGACCCATATCACATTCTTGTCTTCACAGATGGGCATGCCTTCGGATAAAAAAGGAAGAAGCAAAAAACATCGCCAGAAGCACATTTTGTTTTGCTGATTTTTACACCTGTTCTGTGCCCTGCAGTGCCGCTCAGCCACGGCGGTTTCCATTGGTCAGCATCATCCAATCAGGGGACACAGGGATGGGGCCTCAAAAGAAGGCAGCAGAAATGGCTGCGATAGGCGTGAGGTGACGTGAGGACGTTCGTTTACCTGTTCTCTGAGCTCCATTGCCATGGGAGCTCCAGGGAAACTTCCAGGTTGGACTTTGGGGACATGCTGCCTTTTGAAGGCCACTGGTTGTAGGGCCGGGTGGCAGTGAGTGACTTTACGGGTTCAGTGTCGATATTAACAGGCAGGCTGGTGGCCGGAGCTTGGCAGTCCCCACCGTCTGTCGGATTAACTGTGCCATCGGCCCTCGATAGAAACCTGGCCTCCAGTGTGAAATTGACAGCAGTGTCTAGTGAGACGTGTCTGAGGAGTATGGTGACAGTCTCAGTGTAATCCAACATCAGTACTGAGGACCATAGGCAATTTGGCAGCCAAACAGCGCCCCCTACCTACAGGGAAGAGAGCTATGTCTGCCAGACATTGTTCCGAGACCATGATCAAGCGGATAGGGTAGAACTGGCCAGACAGAAGGCCAATGATCTGTGTGGAAGGAGGCTGGAAGGTTCTGTAAAGACTGAAGAGTAGCCAAGGACTTAAAAGGACTAAAAAAAGCCTGAGGTTTTCATGCAAACAGATAATAGTCCAGCCACGACATTCATGTGATTACATTTTGCTTTCGGCCGTTTTGTCAGCCTGCCTTTCTCGCACGTGGGCACACACAAGCAGCTGGCTTCAGCTACTGGCCGCTTATCGGCACAGTGAATTTACGGCGGCGACCGCGCTCCACTCCGCCACTTAACATGCAGGTGTGCTTCCTTTATGAAGGACGATGGGAGTTGAGTGTCTCAAAGCCACGTGTTTTTTACCACAACACTGAATGTTTCTCCGTGTTGATGTGAGCAGGGGTTTGTCTCTGAGTATAGCAGTTATGACTTGGCGATGGAGGGGGTGTGGAAAGGGGGGGGGCAGTCTAGACACGGGTGCGAGGAAGCTGGTGGATCTCGTCTTTGTGTCTTCACTGCTTTCCAGGGGTCTTTTGTTATGGGTGATCTACTTCACATTTGATTAACCTGCCCGCCCCATGAGGGCCGGTTGATTTTAATCAACTGCAACAAGATAATTAGATTTTTTCCATACTGGCATGTCCAGTCCAGCTGATTTGGGTGGAGATCTCATATTGGCTCATCATTGTGTCCTGCTGTGTTTGTCACCCAGAGGGAGCAGGTGAATGAATCTGGTGATCATTTCATGTTGCGCGTCTTTGCCAGGTAAACAGTTCTCTGACAAGAATCCATCTGCTTGACTTGGCTAGCTGGAAGTGAGGCTGTGGGGGACGGGGGGGGCCCTCTGGCCACCGCTATCATTTGGGGGGCGGCTTTACGGCTGTTCCCATCTTCTTTTTTTTGGAGGAAAATTGCTACCTTGGCAGCTGACTGTGAAATGTGAGGACCATGTTGGTGCTTGTGTTTTCCTCATTTGAAGGTATAAGTTTGAAGGATGGGAGTATAGATTCAGCCTCGACACCCGAAGCAGAGTTGTCCTCTTTTTAAAGAATCAGTCAGGTTTATTGGCTAAGCATGTTCTCACACACGGAATTTGTCTCCAGCTGTCAGTGGCTCTCATACATACAGAGCTAAGCAAGAGTGATTCTATGATTATTTTTTTTTAAAGCTGGGGCTATAAGGGGGGGCATAATTCATGCAGACAGGTCATCTTTAAGATTAGCCAATGATATGTTTTGATTGCGTGAATGATAGGGAATGGGGCACTCTGGGGGCCAATCAGCTATCACCTGGGGCCAGTGCCCACGTGGCCCCACCCCTGCAGTTAAGGTCACACGCAGTGAGGTTGATGTATAATGTGTTTGTGTTGTCGTTAAATGTTCAAAAAGTGCAATAGTGCCGTGCAAGGGTGTGCAAATAAATGTAATGGTCTGATGAGTCAGCAGTCGAGGGACGTGGAGTGAGACAGACTCTGTTGCCGTACATCTTCTTCGCCGTCCGCTGGCTCGTTAATGTCTTATGGCAGTGCTTTAACGGTGCCTCTGCGTTAGTCTGGAGGAGAAGTGGAGGAGTGGCCTCATTAACCGACATCTTTCTGCGCCGCTGTTCGGAGCTCTGATTCCTCCAGTGTGAGTAAGGAGCGTCGCGGCCAGCACTGGCCTCTCGCCTGACAGATACGGCGGACTGGAGCAGCCCACACGCAGCTGTGAAGCTGAAGCCGCGGAGAGTAAGACGCTGTCGTCCCCAAGAGCTCAGGTCTCTTTTCCAAAAAGATGGCGCTCAGTGAAAGTAGCAACTTGCTTTTGTTATGCCCCTGCATGGGTGTGTGTGTGTGTGTGTGTGTGTGTGTGTGTGTCCCGGGCTGGGATTCTGGGGAGAGGCCTTCAGGCCTATAAGCCTCTGTCCGTAGATGATCAGGCAGCACTAAGCAGCTGTTTCCATACGTAGTTTGTCCTTATTTTCTTAAATGTAGGCAGTAAACTGTGTAAATGATTCTCCACCTAGATTTTTCTTGATTGATAGACATCACATGGTGAATGTGTGCATGCACTGTGTGTGTGTAATGTGAAAGTTATAGGCGGTAATAGGGCCACTCAAATACTGTTAGTCGTGCCTTTGTTTTTGATTTATATTTAGTAATAATTTGAAGAGGTGCATTTTTTTGGAGTATGAATTGGTTGCGGGTTTAAAGGTTTGAGTGTGGACCTTGTGTGCTGGGGTACTTTGTGGTTTTGAGGAGCAGGTGTAGAGGTGGGGTTACAAACAGCCAATGTAGCGGGGGCACACCCCATCGGCGGCGAGCACTTCTACACTGAAGAAGATGAAAAGACCACGGTAAAGAATGTGCTGCTTAATGAAAGCCGCACTATCAATGCGACACATGAAAGGGAGAAAGTCCAGCAGAACCACTAGTCCTGGGGGCTTAGGAACAGACACCAGTGAAAGGGGAGCGTGATCTCTCCCCGGCACAGACAAGGGCTCACGGGTGTTCATGATCTGCCTGTCGGTCTGAAGCCTTTTGCCTTTTCCTGCTCAGGTCTTGGGGGTGGTGTCAGCTGATTCGCCAGGGTTAGCCACTCCTTGAGCTGGGTACTGTGGGAACCGTCAATACGCTTTTGTCTAGTTATGGCCTAACGAAGCTTCATGAACCATTTGCTGTATTTTCTGACCCCGATAGTTGGCCGCTCTCTGTTCATAAAAGGGCTCAAAGCATGCCCCAAAGCAAGCCAAGAGCACCATCTAGTGGGGTCAAAAAATACAGCAAATGGTTCATGAAGCTTCATTTGGCCATCACTACTTTTGACTGCGGTGTGACTGACTGAGCTGCTCTGAAGTGCATGAACACGTGGGTGAGCAGGTGTCTACTTAGTTTTAGGCAGGGTTATAATGGGTTAATCGGATCATGTCTCCGTCTTTTCAGAGCGAGCGCACGGCCATATTTTGAACAATTTGGTTTGTAGTTTGAGGCCTTAGGGTGTGTGGACCCTGTGTGTAGTGGCAGGAATGGGGGGGGGGGAACCCGCTTCAGTGGTGATCCAGTAAAGAAGTAACACACCTCAACACAGGATATTATACTGTCACTCTTATTGTATTGTATTACTCCTGTTTGTTGTTATTGCCTCAGGATACATTCATTTAAACAGGGAGTGGCATCATAATTTGGTGACCAGGCCTTGTTGGGGAGTTTTCCCGCCGGCGGGCTTTCGCTTCTCGAGCCCCTGCTCGTGGTGCTTGCGGTTAATCATAATCTCTCCCCAAACGTCCCGTCTGCTAACACATGACGCGGAACGCAGCATCAAAGCATCGTGTTCCACAGCGACGCGCCGCTGCTGCTGAGTGGCTCGATGCCGGAACCTCCCGACAGATTATTAGCTTATGTAATTAAGGACGCACAGAGTCTACATGTTAAATAGCATTGTCTGTGTTAACTCCCCCATAGCGCGGGTCAGACAGTCTGATGCGGCGTCTCTATGGAATGCTGAGGAGTGCGGTTGCCGGGGTTACGGGTTTTTAAGGCTTCGTCTGAGGGCCCTTAAGGAGACTCTGTGGTTTTGGGTTCTGCAGCGGACCGCGAAATATTCCTTGTACCATTTATCCCCTGTCTATTATTTACCATTTGCAACTATTAAAAATGTTAATATGATATGTGTCATAAATCACTGCAGCCCATACTTCTGCTTAACACTGTGGTCTTTGTTCCATTAATGAATCATCATGGAAGATTAAATTGTCATCAAGTTTAATTTGTGAGAGGTTTTTTATTGATTGTCTTGCCCACCCACCCATTTATCCAGCCATTTGATTCTTGCAGTATCAGGTTCTGAACTCCTGATTTATCATCTGGAGAAACAGGGACATTAATGTTTGTTCCCCTTCGCCCACAGGTTGGTCCACAGTATTTCCACCAGTACTGCTGTTCCTGTACTGCTACGCACAAATCGGACTGGAATGGGACGAGAGACTCTGAGCAGACCCGCCATCCATGGGCCCTCTGGATTCGGACTGGAAGCACCGTGGTCCAGGATGTAGAGCAACGCTGGTGCTGTTGGCTGCGTGAATCCCCCTTCCACAGGCAGCCCATCACTTACACAAAACACTGCCCCCCCACTGGAAATTTCAAGATGACCACAACATGCACCATGAAGATTTCCATCTGTATCAAGGCATTGATTCTGCTTAATTCCTTTGTGGCTTGCCTTCAATTGTTTGGCACGGTGACGCGATTTAAAGGGGCCACGCCTTGATCGTTGGATTTGCAGCCCTGGCAATCCAGTGCCTTTATTTGGTAACACTAAAGGGGATAAGCCGCTTTGGGGAGCCAATCAGATTAGGGAGCGGGTGATAGGGAAATCCTATCTAATTACAACAACTCTTCCAGCATCTATGTGACACGTCTGTCTGTAGAACGTACTGGGGTATTAGGTTTTAAACAGCTTATTGTAAGAATGCAAACCTATTACAAGTGGATTAGTGATGTATGAATGAATTAAATTCCCGTATTCGATGTAAGGGCTCTATTCCTTTTGGGGAGGTTTGTCGGTGACGTGTCACGCTGGCTGTCAGGACGTCACATGCTGCTGTTTATGCTGCCTTATTAGGATGTTGCCTGATTTGGTGCAAGCTGTGGGTGTTGCAGTTAATTACGTATGCTCCCAGATTTGTTACAAGGAGTGCTCGCAGTCGCCTACCTCAGCGCCTCACCGGCTCCCCCTAGGTCAATGACATGCCCTCATAATTAGGCCCAACTGTGACTCTGCAGGTATGGGGCAGTCCTGCCTGTAACTGCAACACCCTCAGCACGCAGGGCTTTGTACACGGCTGCCTGCTCCCTGAATTCCGTGTTATGAAACTGCATTGGGATAAATAAGTATATATAAAAATTTTAGGGATCGGGTGTCAGCAGTGTCGCATCACACCTCTGGGACTAGGGTTCGAGTCTCTGCCCCAGCTCTACATGTGGGGAGTTTGCACGTCCCCCCCCTCTCCAAAACGTGCTAAGGTGAATTGAAGTTGCCCGATGCCTCCTTGGATGTGAATGGTGAGTGTGCCCTGCGATGGGTTGGCGCCCCACCCTGGGTTATTCCCCGCCTTGTGCCCATAGCTTCTGCATTAGGCTCAGCAGGTATAGAATAGAATAGGACAAGCAGGTATAGAATAGAATAGGACAAGCAGGTATAGAATAGAATAGGACAAGCCGGTATAGAAAATGGATGGACAGATGGACTGAATAATTCATTTTAATCATGGGGGTTGGAAAAAAAAAATCTATACAAGCTTTCATGTATAAAATAGTTTATTATAAATAACATTACATATCTTTACAAATAAACTCTTGTGCTTACAGTAGTTAAATTTTAATACAGGAAAAAGTGATACAATGACGTGCATAAATCATTGTTTGTGTATATATATAATCTTCATATTATCTCTTTCTGCTAAGGGTCACATTCCTCTGTCACTAGCTGGCAGCTTTCACTGCTGACCACAAAAATAGTCCACAATGGTTTCTTTGTCATGTTCATATACGCGTGTTTAGAAGTGCGGTAGCAACTCAGGTTAACACTGTTTTTGGTGGGGGGGGTGGCGGGGGAGAGCTTTGTCGGTCACACTGGACCTGCTGTTCCTACTTCCGTTTCTATAGCAGCTTGACTCCCATTGCAAACTGTGGGTTATTCTAAATGCATCCACAGAACCATGGATTAAAATAGGTTTACTACAGTGTCACCAAAGGCTTTGGATATTATCAGCACTGTCTTAGATAAACATCACTGTGCGTAGGCTGTTCCTTGAAGCACTATTCCCTTCTGGCTCTGAATTTGCTTAAGATGCTTAAACCCCATCCCACCTTTTTATTGGGAGCAGTGGGAACAAATACATTCTACCTGGTCAGGCATTATTGCTCATCAGTGGCCCAGAATACAGGCATCTGTGCTGTAGCAGCCAGGTTCATATCGGCTCTGTAACACCTCAGCAGGCCAACCGGTCCCAGTCACACCTACTTATTTCCGGTAGCAAAGGTTCGGAAAGTCCTAGTCTCACTCTGAAATATTTTACGTCGTGGCGAAACGTTATGCCATACCACCAAAGTCCCTATATTCGTGCTCTACAGTAAGACCCTGGTTCGTACTTGGCATTCATTTCTCGAACCCATCTAGGGTCAGATGACTTTTCCATTTCTTACTCCCAGTAGCAGGATATTCTCATGACGCCAACTAACTGTAGCACTCCACTTGTATTCTGGGCCATACTCGACTAATTGTTCCATAATTTGTGACTGTTGTGACACTTTTCTAGGCATTACGGGTACATTTCGTATGAAACGCATCAAAGTACTCAGGTAGAGTCCAGGTTTATCGCTTGAAGCTGAAGAGTTTTTGTGGAATTACTATCCTAACAAGCGCTAACAAACACACGCTAATGTGAAATGGTATTAGCGTTAAGCAGGATCTGTAATGATTCAGGCTTATTCGTTTGTCTCCAGCCATGACTACTTTTTGGGAATCGTTTCACTATCCTCTGTGCTAAATCTCAAACCCCTTCCCCGATTTTTCTGAAACGGCTGTCTTTATGGTTGGTAAAGTTGTCACATTATAAAGCACAGGAGTCACTTGGCCCTGTACAAATTTGTTTGAGAACAGCAGGTGCTTTAGTCAGGTCTATTAGTGACTTGCTTGCTTACTGTGAAATCTTAATTGAAATTATTACTCAACAATAGTACACTTAGTCAGATACAGATCTTTCACAGGCAAACAGCTCGTGGTTATATTGGGGAACATGGTAATTATGAACCGTTCGATGCCTGTCAGCCTCATCCTAACAATTTCTCATACTGGACCAACAGGAAAAACGTGATATGTTTACATTATCTAAAATAAACCATGACTGGGGCAACCAGAATATCTGAAGTGAAAGTGATTAATCAGCATTGTTGACACCACAGCATAACAATGCAATGTGTCTTCTGCATTTAACCCATATGTGACAACAGTGGACAGCTAATTCAGTACTTGGGGAGTGGTACTTTGCTGGCTGGGGATTTGAACCTGCAACCTTTTGATCACAAGTATGCCTCCCTATCCATTAGGCCACCACGGCCCCAAAAAAAATAAGCAGTCGAAATTCCTACATGTGGGGAATCACAGCAGATTCCATGCTAACGTAACGGGTTCCCAGATTCACAGCAGTGCCATGCTAACGTAACGGGTTTTGTCCTGGGTGAACCACCTTCATGATCATGGGATGGAGCTGAAAGCAGGGGGGGTGGCATGAGGTGCCTCCCATCTCTAAGACCTGGTTCAGGTCTCTGTCAGGGATCTGGGTGTGGAGCTTACTCCAGGTTCTGTGTGTGTCCTCCACAATGGATTGGGACCCTAGCCTGGATTGTTTCCTGCCCCACAACCCTGAATAACAAGCAGTTCCAGAACATGTTTGGCTGAAAAGGAAGTTAAAGCAGAGACTGGACAATCAAAGCATAATTGACTTCACCACCATTTGTGACCCTGTAACTCCTTTCCTGATTACCTGTCCACAGATGTGCACTCAGAAAATGGAGCAGCTTCTGATAGCCCAGCCTAGTAACTAGCATCTGTAAACAAAATGCTGTGATTGCATTTCTAAACTCCACGTGAATCTAAGGTTAAGGACATACAAGGCCACAGGGAACAGATGCAGGTAAGCATCTCGTAATCATGCCATGCTTTGCTCTGAGGATGCTGAAGAGGTTAAGGATTTGGAAGACCCATCTGTAATGGAAACGTATCACTAACTTCACATTTTCCTCAACCTCTAAAGTCTTTACCATCCAGAGCAACTATAGACAACCAGGGTACAACCTCTTCCACATGCAGCTAATAAGAGCTAATCATGATTAGTGCAAGAAAAATTCTGCGTCCTTAATCGTGAATTTCTGCTTTTTAATTCTGACTTTTTCCGCTTCGTTCGACAATCTTAGCGGCTGACGCAGGGCTGCAAGGCCGAAGCACACGGTCGAATCGAAGCTGGGAGGAGGACAGTGAGCTTAGAACGTCAAAAGTCCTGAACGGCATGTAGAATGCTAGCTCACCACAAAAGAGCAAAATGATGTTTTCTTCAGAAACACCAGTAAGTTTAAATTGTCTCAAAATCCTGGCTGATAAATAAAAATATAACTCCTTTCCCCATTCTGTAACTCTACAAAAGAGGGTCAGTTGAACCTCAGTCATGTACCTGATATATATACAGGCGACCAAGCAGACACGCAGCTGAGCTGTGATCCAGTGAAACCCCACGCATGTTGGGGCCACAACTACGACGATGTGGTGCTGTAGCTGAGCAAAGGATCATGGGAAGGGCCCTGGGCCACTCCCCCAGCTGACAGTTTGCCAGTGGAACTCCATGTCGCAGAGGCTCACGGCCTTTGGACGCCTCTAATCGGAGCTAATTCCTGGGTCTGAGTGCAGTTAGCAGGATGCGCCTGCACGGCCAAGCAATGTTGGAGTTCTACGAGAAGATGTCTTCCTTGTCTGATTCAGGTGATCCTGGGTGTGAGATGTCAAATATCGGCTGGGGAGAGTCCAGTGGTCTCTTGGCCTTGAGCATCCTCACCATCTCAGCCAGCTGTGCCTCCAGGATGGACATGCGGTTACCGAGGGCTTTGATGTCCTCCTTCAGTTCATGCTTGAGCTCCAGGATGGAGGCCTGTATGGAGTGCTCGGGAATGGGGTAGAAGGTGTGCTTCACCTCTGGCTGAACGGGGCTCCGATCCTGTGGGGTCCGAGCATCTCCCACATTGTCCAGCCGTAGGTCGCTTTTGGTTATGCCGCTGTCGCAGGAGTCCGTCTTCTTCAGAGAGGTCTCCTCATGTGACTTGGTCCTTTCTGGCAAGGTCTCCATCGATTCTGCTTTGGACACTTTGTTCCAACCATCTGACTTGCCTACTGCCTCCTTGAACCTTCCCCAGCCTTTTCCTCTGGTGGGCTCCGTGGACTTGGAGTTTGGGTGGCTGCCCAGTGCGGGAGCCTGGAGTTTGGCACGGTCTGACGCTCCGGAGGTGGAGGCGGCAGAGACCGAGGGCACGGGCGTGGCGGGACTTTCCGTCACCGTGACGATGCTGGTGGTGGGGGTGATATCGTGGGTGGTAGCCTGCTCAATCTGCACAACGCCCTTCTCCACGTCCATCTCGTCAAAGGTGCGCTCCGCTGCAAGTCGAGCCTCCTTCTGCTGCCGAAACCTCTGGAAGAGCCGGCGTACAGGGTGGTCGGGGGGTAGGTTCAGAGGGGCCTCGTTCTTCCTCCTCAGCAGCTCCTCCTCCTCACGCTTAACATCGCTGATCTTTCGGAACACGATCTGAAATGACAGCATAGGGTAGCTGTTATCGAAACAGTACAATTTGAACTGTGACACTAAATTGAAGACCATAACTGCAGAGGCGCGGATCCCAGATTCACCTGACACGTGCCAAGGCAAGACCATCAATCAAGAATGACCCCAGGGAAAAATATACCTGATGTTTTCAATTCAGAATTCCAAGATCAAGCAGAAGATAGGTCTTAGGACTAAAACAAGACCATTTGTATGAAATTCATTAAAACAACACCAGGACAACGGGTGTGGAGGCATTTGGCTCTGTGGGTAGGACTCTGTGCCCATTATCAGAAGGTCACCAGTTCATATCCCTGGGTCGGAAGAGTGTTTTCACCATCAGGCTCTTGAGCGAGGCCCTTAACCCCAACTGCTCCAGGGACTGGCTGGCCCTGCCTCTTCAAAAGAATGTCGCTTTGGATGCAAGCATCTGCTAAATTAATAAATGACTCAGTATGATCTTACTCTTTTCTGCCTCTTCCTTACCCTACTGAATGCCTAATTAAAATTTTATAGAAGTACCGCAACGAATAAAACATGGGCAACTTTACGACATTTCTCCAAGTGTTATTGGAATCATTTATATAAATTACCATAATCAATTTGTTTTCCCTGCCCAGCCCCTATGACGGTATATCTGGTCCTTTGGACTAGAAAGAAAATTTCATGCACGATAAAAATCTCACCGCTTTCAGGCAACACTGGAGGCATCTGATCGATGGGGGAAAGTCAGCTGAAAATAGCAGAAAAAGGGCAGGAACAGAATTCGCCTCATAATTCATTTAAAACCATCAAACTGAAAAACACAAATAAAAGGATCCCGCTGATTCCTCCACACAGCCTTATGAAAGATTAAACCGCTGTGCTTCTGGAGGCTCGTCTCAGGGAAAGCCTTAAAAAGCCTTTTTTCAGGAACATCGTCCCACCTGGGAGCAAACACATGCCAGCATCACATTTTCACGCCGTGGCCCTTGCTAATAAGACCTCTGCCACATTAATTCTGATGATCTTTTGACGTCCCCCTGAAGAATTACTAAAGAATGCAAAAATTATACCATGCAGGTTCACATAGGTTCCTCAGGACAGGCCTTGTGACCTGGAGGTTGTGGTTCAAGGAGCCAGAATGGTTCCATAAAATGCCCCACAGCCCATACTCAATGTACCAAAAGACTCCAGTGAACTCGGCTGGGGCAAAGGAGCGCCCCTCCTCATCCACCCCCCACCGCCATTCACATACATGGAATATTAATTCATTAATTGTCACACGAGGCTTTGATTTGAATTTCATTTCATTTTCTCCTGACTTATCCCCCTCATTCCTTTTAAGCTTTTGTTCTTTACAAAACACACACTTCCCACTTCAGGGCGATAATCGTGGGCCCGATGCTAACGGCCAAGCTGCATTAGCCCTTCAAACAGAGTCCGTCTGAAAAGGATCTTCAAGGCGAGGTCCGGCTGAAAGGCCGGTGTCCCATTGACGCGAAGTGACAGCCAGGGCTGCTTTCAGCGAGCAGAGTGCCCCGTCGAAGGGTGGCAGGCGGAAGGGGGAGATGCAGGCGTTGGGCATGCAGAGGTCAATATATTCATCAAGCTGCGGAATGTGCTCCCCCGCAAAGCGCTAATTCCAGTGACCCCTCTGTGCTATTCCCGATTCCAGAGTGCTGCTTCGGTTAGCCTCTACAAGACGGACGTCTGTGCAGCTCTGAGCTCGTCGGCCTTTCTCTGCGTGATAAGCGGCTGACTTCTGCCAAACCGGGGGAAAAAAATTGAAGCTAGGATCTGGGACTCGACTATGGCCGTCGAAAAAAAACTGTACAATACACCATCATCCATCCACGCAAGAGACTGCGATGTTATTGTTCTCCTCCTCGGATGGTAATCGAGACGAAATTTAATTTCAGTGAGGCATTATAATGCCACAGTTAAGTATGATCTAATGGGTCAGCGTCTCAGATGTTATGTAAATCCCCCCCTCACCCATTTTTATCCACGCTCATTTATACACACTAGAGGTATAATTACAGCACAGTTGTACTTATCATGGTTGACGCGGCATTGATATTTTCGTCTGGAAAAGTGGTTCTGTTGAAAGGATTGTGTAACTGGGGCCTCTGGTTTCTCAGGACTGGGACCTAGGTGGCCAGTTGATGTTTTACCACAGAGGGCCTGATGGTGATGTAGGAAAACGTGTCCACAGAATCTTTTGCTCTAAGGAACTGATCTACTGTATAGACCCCTGGGGTGGGCTAGGGGGGCACATCCTGGACGATGCACAGAACTCCTCCTGTCCTCTCCCGCAATGATCTGTATGACACATTCTTTTCACTCCTCGATGCCACAGACCGGCTAAAATTAAACAATCCGCTATATATACACACACATTTTCCATGACGACTGCAGTAGCTGACCATGACTGGAAACACGCCGCCCTTATTGCATGTCCCAGTTGCTCGACCAGTAACCTGGAGTAAGCTTCAAAGTAACCACGTAAAATCCATTAGAGAAATTCAGCGGGTACCAGCCTGGAGGCCACACGGGGCGAGAAAACAGCCACAGTAAGAGCGTACGATGGCTGCATATGCCGATGACAAGAGCAGCCCCAGTAACACCTTTCACTCTACAGGTGATAGCAATCTTATACTTGATCAGATGGCGGCAGAGGGGGAATATTCAGCGATGAGTCGCCTCTTCTCAAAATTGGCTCTTTTTGAAAGGCGAGGCACACTGACTCACTGTGATTTCCCGCCTAAAGGCCGGGCCCAGCTTCAGCGGCCGCGAGAATGTCATCTGGGAGCTCCGTGGGAGGGGACGCCTTGAGTCGCGGCTTTCGCTCAGGGGGCCGCCCAGGATCTCTGCTGTGACCTTCCCCCGGCACACAGCTCCGCGGACTACAGGCGAGCGCAGGGAGGGGAACGCCACACTTCCTACCCCGCTGTACCAGGCCACGCGCTTTTCCCGCCGTAATCCTGGCCCTTATCAGGCAGCTTGTATTCTGCAATAGCATCGCTGACGTCCTGTTTCACTCCCGCCCCTGATTGGACATTACTCGCCAGCAGACCAATAATATAGTCAGTTTTTTTTCCAGCTTCACAGTTTTCCTGTGACTAACATTCCCAGGTCACAGAATTTTCCCTCCCCCCACCCCCACAAACCAAAGTCAATAAACACTCCTCTCCACCATTCCCCCCCCACCCACGACCACTTTAGAGAAATCAGTCACCAGCAAAGCTACTTATGACTGTCTAAATCACACGGCAGAACGTTCCACTGTCCATATTTCACTGCCCTTGATGTTTTTATTAGCGAGAACTGCTTACACTGGGTAAATTCTGCACATGTCCAATAACTGCATTCTGAACCATAAGCATCACTCCTAGTTCGCCGTGAGGCAGAGGGCTGCCACCCTGCTAACGTTTTGCAACATTTCGTACACACAGGGTTGCACGCTACAGACTTCTTACATGTGCTGACTTGTTCTGTTGTTATTCGGGTTCCGCAGTGCTGGTCCTGGCACCGTTTCCGTGATTTCCGGACTGTCCGGGTCACTGTGCACCAGCGCGTCCCTCGGTGTCTACCTTGTACTGGCTGAACTTATGGAGCCGCTCACTGGCTGATGCAGCCCAGCTGGCATCTCTGGCTCACTGCTGCCCAGAGGCCATGGAGACCGACAGGGTAAAGACCACGTGAGTTAACACAAGGCAGTGAAAATCCCATCACTGGGAGGCACACGACCCACATCTAATTGAGAGTTTTTCTTCCCCTTGTTCCATTTCTTTTTTTAAACAATGCCATATTGTAGATAAACAAAAATACAACAAAAGATATGCCTTGCAGGGGCAACTCGGGTATTATTTAGTCTTGTGATCCCATCACATCCGCTGGAGCTGCGTTAGACCTTCCCATGCGTGTATTAACCTTCTCACTGGAGAACGCGCCGTGTTGAAAATGAGACACCTTCCATGCTAATGAGCTGTCAGCCCCCGCCCCCAAGTCCAGTCTCTCCCTCCCGGTTTCATTAGGTCTCCACAATTCAATTACTCCCCCTAATAAATGCTGCCACTCCCACAGGTACCAATGTGGGTTTGAGGCTGAGGCTCCCATCCAGCCCTGAAGGTGTAACTGTTCCTCCCAGGCCTGGGTCCTCAGACAGCCAAAGGGCTCATCAGTCGCTCTCAGGATTTGCACCAAGATACCCACAAGACATCAGATCCACAGCACCTAGGTAAGTGGTCCATATATTCAGCACATGGAAATTCAGATGGCCGGTTGGGAGGTTGCAGATCTGTAACTACATGAAGGCCAGTAAACACCAATGGGACGGTCACGTGACCGCTTCTGACCTACTCTCTCCTCACATCCGCCAGACTGTAAACAGAGTCCACATGGCCACCGGGGGGGGGGGAGGACGGGTGCTGCCAGAACCTTCCAGGATAATGGAGCAGCCAATATTAGCCAACAAAAGGAGCAACACCTTGTTAACTCCTTCAACAAGATGGGCCCGGCGTCCTGTTTGAAATGGGTGAAGTTACCCATCTGGCAGACAAGGGAACGGGATGCTCACCTGCAGAAGCATTTCCTTATTTTGGGCCGAACACTAAGCCCAGGCCGCTTGAAAAGGGCCTGCACAGAGCCGGGGGGGGGACGCGTCCGAGTTTATCCGAGCTAAACGATGAGGATTTACTGTGAGCTGTAGCTATGGCGCAGTCAGCAGTTCAGATGCAGAACGCTGCTGGAAATTCAGGTGTTATGCGCCGCCCCCCCCCTCCATGAAGCCCCTCATCCAGAACGTCAGGGCGCCCAGAGAGCCGCTTATGGGAGCTCAGGCTGATTCTGCTGCTTAATCACCCAGATGAGCCCGGGGGCGGGTGATGGGGGGGGCTGTGTCCGCCGCCGTACTGTCGGAAATGCACCAGCAGTCACACTAACAGGGGTGGGGAGAGCGACGGGGCTGGGGGTGGCAAAATCCATGAAAGCCTATCAGAAGACCCTTGTACAAATGCCCTCCATGAATCACTAAGGGGAAACAAAACAGGAAACAATGAATCGGTCATGAAATCCTGACCTTTGACCTTAACCTGACGTTCGCCGTATACATTATAATCCTGGGCCCTCTGGACGAAGGGGAAGACCTGAAGTTCCTGTCACTGACCACTTTCGGTTTCAAATTGAGGGATATACATACACGCATTCATTCTCGAGGCCATACTCTACAATAATAACCCGAGTGACAGGAAGAGCTGCAGGATGTGTCACAAGTAGAACACTAAGCTTCAAGGTCCTTGCAAGCACACACAGGCTAGCCATTGCTAACGTAGCGCCACGTTTCTTTATTGCACTGGTCTTTTGGGCACTGCATTCCCTCCAGGGCAGGTGACCATAGTGACAGCAGATATTTCCTGTGTGCCCCCACCCCCCCCTTTCATGGCCAAAGGGACAACGTCGGCTGATAGCTGACCGGCGGATGACAACAGCTACATGGTGACATCATTAAACCCCGCCCCCCCCATGTTCAGTTCAGCATCACTGGCTGACAGCTGGCCTCCAGGACTCAACTGGATACCTGCTTCCTTAATGGTCACCTGCCCCCCTCCCCCAGGCCTGGAAAGCAGAGGGTAGTAGGGGGCAAAGTGTGCGAAAGCGCACCCAACCACAAAGCGAAACAGCGAGATGAACTCATATATTTACGGGGGGCCTGGGTGCCCTGATGGATTAGCTGCATTCTGCTCATCACAGCGTGGCGTTCACTTTCACCCTGCAGCGACAAAGAGGCCAGAAGCCTGCAGTGCGAACACCACAATCTGTACTATCACAGCCCATAAAAAGTGGAGCAAGTTTGTTCATCCCTCCCTAACGGACTAAACATGTATTTATGAAAAGTGTTTTACTTACAGCTGGAAAGCAGCATTTTGTAGGGTGATATTTGCTGGTTCCCGCTGCTGGTTCCCAGAGCAACGGCACAAGGGTCAATAAACCAGCTTTGATGTCATGTTTGCAGCTGGGAGGGGGAGGTATTAATCGGCAAGACCTGATAAAGCAATGAAAGGCTAGAACGGGTGAAGCTCGTCCAATGACAAGCGGACCTCCTCCCCCCACCCTCCTGCCAAATGAAATCAGGTAGCAGGGTTAATTTTCTCCCAAAAATGAAGCTGTAAGTGGGGTAGGGAGGGGGGGGTGAGGGCAGTCATCAATCAAATTCCCCCAGCCCCCACAGGAGGCATTTCTCATAACCTCCATTCATTAAAGTCGCTGGGACCTGAAGCGAGACTGAGGGGTGGTGTCAGTGTCACGCTGCACAAAGTCCTCGTGACGGGGATCCACGTGCCGCCATCTACCTAGAACCACGGCGGCGGGGAAACCAAGACCGCGCTCACCTTACACGCCACAGCGACTCGCCGCTAATATAACACAATACCATGGTGTTTCTGTGCAAACTGCACTGAAATCGAGCTCAAGATTACCAGCCGTGTGTAAAATCCAACCAATTACAGCCAAACAAGCTAGTGAGAGGCAGGAGTGTCTTCTCAAACCAGAAAACTGTTTTAAAATTTAGATTTTTCAAACAGGTGAGGAATAGATAAAAAAAAAAAAATTAAAAAGCATAAGAAGGGATACAATGAGTAAATGGGGGGTGGTTTTCTGTCATTAAAGCTGCGTGTGATCACATGACTGCAGGAACACGAGCTGTCCACAGCGAAGCCCCCTACTTCGCACGCACAGAGTGACGTGCCAGACCGCTGGAGGAACACTGCCTCGCTTTGTTTTACCGCATTACACGGTGTATTTATGCAAACCTGCACTGCCAGGCTGCCAGTTATCAAAATTGCTTTTCCAAACTGTGTTTATTATAGAGTATTTGTTAGGGGAATCAAGCTTCACGTTCATTACTGGGGGGGGGGGGTAATTATTTAGAGCCGTCTCCCGCGTCGAGGTGGGCATGACATAGAAATACGTACTCTGTCGGACTCGCTGAGCCGTTTCGAGGGACGGCGATGCCTCGGGCTGAAGGAGGAGACACAGCAGGGATCCGCCGCCGTTTCGTGGGGACTGACTGTGGAGAACAAGCAGCTCAGAAAGAGCTGGAGAAGAAGCCATCGTATGGCAGCAGCCTTCCCGACTGCTTTAGGACACTGACATCGATTTTATTTTAAACTGCTTCGTGTACCATGCACTGCACTCACACCTCCGTAACTAGAGCAACAGCACCAATCTGTCAGGTGTTACACAACATCACCGTTTGTTTCCATTTACATTTTATTTATTGAGCAGACCTCTTCATCCAAAAAAGTAGGATCAGACGAGCCCCGGAGCAGCTTGGGGTTAGGGGCCCTGCTCAGGAGTCACTCCACTGACCACGGGACTGGAACCAGTGACCTGATCACAGGCACAGTGTCCTAACCCACTCAGCCACACAGCGCTTCCATGCCGCCAAGATTAGGCACGTGGGAGACTCCGCCGTGGATTCTGGGCTCCAGCGTGACGGAGTCGAGTAAAAACCCTCAGCGTTTGTAGATGAATTGCTTGAAATCGACGCCGGGTTTGTTACGATGTGACTCAACCCTGATGAAGTTGGGAGGGCGGTTTGATCAATAGATCATTTGCTGCCTGGTGGCTAAATGAATAGTATTTGGGGTTGTTTATGTCTGCCGAGGAAATAGCTTGAAAGATGATGCAACCAGAGACTTAACAAACAGAGAGAGAGAGAGAGTCGTGTCTTTAAGAGCTCGTCCCCAAACAGTGGACTGTCCGCCCCGGCTTGGGTCCAGCTATTAAACACACCCAGGTGAATGGGACTGTTCATCAATACAGGTCTGCTTTCTCAGCGCAATTTGACAGGCAATGACAGACCACCCTATTCTTGCAATTTTACAGCAATGCACTTTTTCTAACTAGCATATAACAAAGTCTGAGCACAAAGAGTAATCTATTACAAGCACTGAATGACTTAAAGGTTTAAAAAGGGGATAAATATCGATGATAAGCCACTCGCGATTCTGTTATGCTGTACTGGCACAAAAAAAAAAGCTTTGTCCTTAGCATCTAGCCAGGCCTGCTCTCCTGGCAACAGATTGGTCAATGACAACATCGAAAACACCCAACAGCCTTGTGCACTCCCCATTTGACAGTAGTGATGATCATCTGTTTTTTCAGGCCAGTGTGAAAAATATGTATACAAGTTTAAATGGAGCACAGTGTTACAAGTCCAATTTTATGCTTCCCGTTCCATTACACAGTGCTAACCACTGTACACACCAAAACCACACCGAATGCTGATGGTTGCCAAGAGACGGAGCCAATCGCAATAGTACTGCAAAGTCCTGCTATCCAAAGACTACGGACACTGTGCATCTTATTCGCTTAAGAATAACCACATTTTTTTTTTGGTTCTAATCTCTTTAAATCTGCAGCACTGATGATGCAAACATAGAAACAGCACATTTCAAGTTAAGGACTATTCGCCACAAGAAGCGCGTCAGTAAATCAGTTTACCAGTAGTACAGTGGAGGTGAACTGATGTGCAGTCTGGTCAAGAGTGTGAACGTGCATGCTCTGCATTTACTTTAACACGAGGGAAATGCCGCAGTAGCAGCTCTAAAGAGATACTCCCACCTCATTGGCTGTCTATGGAAGGTGTGTCCGCCAAGCCACCACTATAGGACAGTGAACATATCCGTCAGCCAATCCCCAGACGAGGCGGAACCACCAAACACTCTGCCGTAGCAGACATCTATATGCAATCGAAATACAATACATGATGGTGTTTAGTGTATTAGCTTCGGTGAACCACATTTTCTGTATGTGTCCCTGTTAGTATTCCCACTGGATGCCACAGAAATTCAGCAACAATTTGTCAGGACAGCTTACCCCAAACAGGCAGGTGTTACACAGGCCTAGATGCAGTCACTCAAGCTGTTTTTATGTCTAGAATCATTTCTGTATTCAAGACTTTAAGCACAAACTGCTAGTCTCTCCACTGTTTGTAATTATTAAGACGATTAATCCAGGGCTGTGATTTTAATGCCAATTTTAATTCATTTTTGGTTTGCTCAGTCATCACAACGAAATCCTGTCATTTCAAAGTACACAAGCTCACTTTCCACATATGAAAGGTCATGGAAATGCCATGTTAACATTCAGAAATCAGCATCAGTTGCGGATTCATGAGTCCGATTGTGTCATTTTCCATTGTGTTCACGGTTGCTTAGTAACGATTAACCCCTCTGGCCACATGCTGAAGGCCCAGATACACAGGCCTCCCCCATCTCCAGAGCGCAGGGGGAACAGGCTCTGCTGGAGTTCAGCTTCATCTGGCCCCCGTTGCCTTTTACCCACTATCAAGCAGGTTCTCAAACTTTGCACATGATCTGTAAAACCTGCGGGACACCAGCGCCGCAGGAACGCACTTCAGCCTTCATGCCAACCGTCCCAATCAGGATCTTCGCCCGTCGTCCGCCAAACAAGGCGAAACGTCAACTCCAGCTTCCCGCACCAGTAACTGCATCCTGGACATCATGCCATCCATCAGCATTTCTCCGCTGGTGAATGCAGCGCCTGACGCTCGCGTTTAGAGGAGGAACGGGGACAGCGGAGTGTCAGTGCTGACGCCTGACGGAGGGAGCACTGCGCCAGCAGGCCCAGCAAAGGCATTACGGGCCGTATCTGCTGACGGGTCAGGATTAAGTTCCGCATGGTCACCACTGCTTGCAATCCGACCCCCTCCCATCACCCTGTTTCCTGGCTCTCTCTCAAGCATCAAATCTGCCTCCCTGTGAATGGATGGATTGACTGGGTGGACCTTAAGATCCTCTGCCCTTTCGGCGCCGGGACCTCGATAGCCGTCGTCAGAAGCTCGGCCAAGGAAACGCAGCCAAGTTGCAGTGAGACGCACGTAGCATGGGGAGCCGGGCATGCTGGTCCAGCCTCCTCCCCGATTAAAATGCTTTAACCACGGTGTGGTTTGCTGTATGAGCAAAATGGCGACCTCCCCCACTGTGGGTAGAGTGATTATTACGCTGCCACCTATGAGCAAAGTGCCCAATCATGTACCCAGTAAAGCAAGCAACGGGAAAGGGGTTAAACATTTGGCTAATCCCTCCCGCGGTGAACTTCAAAGCCTCTTTTCTCCCCCCGCCGCTCTGATGGATGACAAGCTAGGCAATCACAATGATCTCAAGCCCATGGCAGCCACTGCCAGAGCAGATCCTTATACTCATTCCACTCCAGAACACAGCAGGGCTCCCCCTAGTGCTTGAAAGCCCTCAATTCAGCCACAAGCTCAGTGATTCTCCCCTATTTGCCCGCCTCCTCCCCGATTAAAATGCTTTAACTAATTTCAGCTTTGATTTCTCGGCTTCCACTTTTCCTCAGAGGCTGAGTGGCAGTTCATCTTCTTCCCTATTAAAACTGCCGGTGCCTTTACTTTATAGAGAAATTGCTTCTTACCGGTCAAAGAGGGGAAAAAAAATCTGCCAGACACCATTAATATACAGTGTAGAGAGAAAGAGATGCATCTGTGTACAATGAAGTCTAGTTCAGGGAAAGAGAAACTGCGGAAGCATTTAGGGCTTAACTTCAGTGGCCAAGTAAAGCTTTAATAAGATACGGCACTGCACAAGTGTCTTAGGCAGTCAAAGGAAATGTTTAAAGCCATTTATCTGCTGTGTGCTGAGTGTATATTTGCTTAGAATAAAACAACACAATTTAACATTACAACATATGCAAATTAAGAGCAACACAATAAAAACTAACTGGAATTTCTTCTGCTCTCCAAAAAGTTACTGACGTCTGGTTGGATGGATGGAAGAACATCACTTTGGTGCCCAATCCTCTCCTCAGAAGCACCTCATTCATTTCATGTATTCGTGAAATTTCACCACCAGCTTGCTCGCTCGCTTGCTCAGTCACTATTTATTTTTCAAAGTCAATAAGGTATTGATTAGCCATATGAGTTGTGCTAGTGGTCAGGGGTTTTGAAATGACTAAGCTAACACACTTTTACAGACATAATATCAATTTTACACTGCCATGAAGATCTTTTAAACATCATTGTCTCTGACTGCTCAAGACTTTCACAAAGCCGTATATCAGTTCGCTCTTGCTCAGCTAAGCTGGGTCTTCATACCCAAGCTCTCCAAGGTGAGTCCACAGCCCCTTCCTGCCTTTGGGTTTGGGAGCAGAGAGGAAGAGCAGAAGCCAGCGTTTGGTTACAGGTTTGAGGATATGATGGTCAGATACCAAAAACAAGGATTACAGCTTCCGTTCAAAGAAGGTTCATCTCCTTTTAAGATACAGAACCCTAGAATGAGTGTGCACTAATGCAGTGTAATGGCCCTGCTATTCTGACTCTGCAGGGATAATAATATTTACTTGATTTAGGATTCATCTACCCATTTTCCGTAATTGCTTATCCAATTCAGGGTCACGGTGAGTCTATCCCAGGATGCCGAGGGTAAGTGACACTGAAGTGCGTATCCAGGCCTTCACAGCGTACTCACATATGCTTGTGCACTATGGGTAATTTTGAGAAACAAATTAAACCCATCGGAGGACTGGAGATAAAACAGAAGCATGAAGAAGCCCCAGTATCAGGGAGTCTGTGTAGGAGCTGAAGCAGCAGGTGTGAGGCCGCAGCCCCCGCCCCCCCCCCCCCCCCAATCACGCCATCTCACCCGTGCCGGGTGATGACTTACTGCAGTATTTGCTTGGCAGAAGTACCTAGCAGCAGTGAGCCAAAGCCTGTCGCCCTGCCAATTTACTCCTATGTTATTTGCATTCGTTTCATTGAATGCCACGACGGTCCTTCAAATCCTACATGAGTACCAGCCAAATAAACATGCAACACAAATATCAGACGCACACCACAGTACATGAGAAGGTACTGGGAGTGGAATCGGATGCCAGATGGACTAGGTGCGCAGTTCTTTACATTTAAGGAGATCCTCTCATCGGCGTGTCAAAGGGATGCAGTGCAGGCCACCACAGTAGATCAGAGACAGGGCCTTAAATGTTCTCCATGTAGGAGAGCAGGTCCAAAAACACCAAAATGAAGGGAACATTCAGTATATGCCAGAAAATTAACCCATCTAACTTCGATCCAGCTTTTCGTTTAGATGCAATGCAATATTAACTATTTTAAAAATGAGCCAGTGGACGTTTGACAAACTCGCATGTATGCTTCAGTCCGACGTGGGAATGGCAGAGAGATAAACATCCCAGGGCATCTCGAGAACACACTCTCAGCTCTCCATCCCAGGCAAGCCGTCCTATCATCAAACCATCGGCTGCATGTGCTGACTCTGAAGATCACCCACATCACAGCAGAGAAGTGGGGGGGGGGGGTCACGCTGATGTCACGCATCACAAAACCAATCAAGCCGACCTAATACACCTTAATGTTGCATAAACGCTTTGCTGTATCGATTCACGGCTGAAATGGGGGTAACGGATGGACTTTGGTAAACAAGCCAATGCATCCATCACTGCAGTCCGTCAGCAGAACCCTAATGAATTATAATGACTCATTCTCTTCTTCTTCTGTTCCATGTCCCTTGTGTAATTAAACTGACCTTCCGCCTCATGGGCTGAAGTCAGATCTCTTCTGACGGACTGTAAAACCCAAGTGGCCCCACAGGAGCTGTGAAACTGGAAACCACTCGGGAGTCCGTCGGATCGGCGAAATGCAAGCGACGTCTGACAGACCGCTCCTGTCCCACACTCTCCATCACAGCGGAGCGGTAAGGACACACAGTCATCCGCCAATAAAAGCTCCAGTTGTTTACATGAATTTTACCTGCTTTTCCATTTGATTGGATTACAAATCATTGAAAGCACATACATGGGGGGTGGCCACAGGGGCACTGGCCCCAGCTGAAAATTGATTGGCCCCTTCATTACCCCCTCCCGTCACCCACCAATTCAAAACTTATGATTGGCTAACGATAAGGTTGGGCCCTCTATATTAATTATGGTCCCTCTTATGCAGCCCAGCTTAAAAAAAACATGCCTGCAATGGTCAAACAGGGCTCCCCCTCATAATTAGGGGCCCCCATCTTGGATATGACATATTCCTCCAGCTTTTGCAGTACAGAGCCGTATTTTAATTGGTTGACAAGCAGCACAGGCATTAAATTGAACGGTGCTTCATATCAGCAACCGTTTCAGTCTCTTCTTTTAAAACAAGGAAACGGGATTCGAAGAGAATCATTTAAAGGCACTGCAGAAAAAAAAAAAATAAAAAAAATCACTCCGTGCTGTTTAGTCAGAACAACTTCTGAATAAATTATAGGTTCATTTAAATTATACATTAGTGCTTTTTCTTTTAAACTGACACAGCAGTTTTGTTTAACCTGGACAGAAAAGCTTTTGTATAGCCAGGAGAAAAAACAAATATCCTTAAATCGTAAGGTTACCATGTTAATTACGATGGAGCCGCTCCGCTTCGGAATTGCACTTTGTTGCAACAATAGCTACGTGTCTCGCCTCCTTCAGTTTTCCCCTCTCGAAAGGTTAATTGGACAAAACGGAGACACAAGGGCATCAGAACTGCCATCGTCCGTGGCGGGAAGCAGCGACAGGGTCACGCAGAGCCCTTTGGATCATGAGGACCACAGGACAACACATGACAGGGAAATATGCCTTACTTCTAATGACACACAGTAGCCAGAGGTGCATGCAGTGTGGAAGTACACTGACTCTCTAAGATCGGGCACTTCACGGTGGGGGGCGTTTACAGGGGCGGGGCTAGCTGAAAGGTAGGCGCATCTGTATGAATTAGGGGCTGTATTCTAGAATCGCCCCGGTACATGGCTTATAAGCACGAGCTGACTTTGTATGCCACAATCTTTATCTGGCAAAACAGGCCCGAAGCCGAACTGTAAACATCTCGCCTCGGCGGCCAGCCACCGTAGCGCGCGGTCGGCCCGCGTAAACATGGATGAGTGCTTTCCGGATCCTTGCCTTAAATCCCGCCCGGGCGCTCTGCTTGCCGTGTGCGGAACCTTATCGACATTTGCTCACACACTCGTCCTGATGAATAAGCCCCGTACCTGCAGCCAAACGGCCCATAGACAGATACGCGTTTGCCAGGCAGCCCACGCCACAGAGTGCCTCATGAATTAATTAATCCCGGCTCCCTCTAGGTTGGGTGCACAGCTCGCTCCCCATTTATCGCCATCATATGGAACGCTGACGAACGGAAGCAGCCCGATTTGCTCTTTGTCAACGAAAAGCCGGACGTCTGATCAATCCATTACTTCACGTCATCTCGTAAGGTAAAGTATTTCAGATTTAAGCTTTTGGAGAACAAACTATAATAGACTGGCATGACAGTCCTATACCTTCAACGGTAACCCAGGCTACAGCGACAACCCAAAAGCATGGAGGTTTAGCCAAAATGCTAATGCTACTGGAAATATTATGCTATGCGTAGCTGGTTCATATGCTAATAAAAATTTAAATGGTGGTGTTAAACCATTAACGATAATTAGCATTTTAAGTCTGCGGAGGCTTCCCCAGCAGGTGGTGGCGGGGGGGGGGGGATTGGTGTTGACACAATGCAGGTAATATGCACCAAGGCAGACTAATGCATTGACCAAATTAAACCTGCAATAAGCCTGCCGGAGTCCCCACAAAAATATGAGCTGATTTGCAGCAAATAGGATTACTGGAGCTTTTAAGCAGCGCCGCATTAACCTTGACGAGGGAGGGCGTGGCTTAGGGCCGGGATCCTCATTTGGTGGCATGTAATTGCCATATTAAAAACGGCTTCGCAGCACGCTAGAGTGCAGAGCTAGGCTGTCGCAGGTGTATTCAGAGCAGCAGATCCACAAACACCGGCAACCGCTCCGCCGGCACGCGAAGATGCCAAGTGGAAGAACAGCTTCTCGCAAGATTAGCAGCAACTGAAGAACCAATAAATGTTTAATGGCATTTCGTAACGTTTCTTCAGGAGTGACCGCTGACGCTGCCCTCATTTCGCCTTGAATAATTGCCCAACGCGTGAAGAGTCCTTCCATCATTAGACAAAGAGCACGGGGCGGTTTTGTTTGCACGCTAACTTGGTTATACAACAGCACAGGAGTGCGGCTCATCAGGGTTAGAAGAACTTCACTGGACGGAGATTACGGGAGAGGGGGGCCGTCACCCCTCCATAACAGGAAGGTTCCTGCAGGGAAGCCTGACAGCCAAGAGGAAGGGGGCAGTGAAATCTGGGCAGCCCCCCCCCCCCCCCCAGAAAACCCAGTGCACGATGGTCTTTATGCTATTACCATCTTGGCATTAACATCTAGCTAGATCTTGACACACAGTCAAATGCAGGTTTTGGAAATTATTTTTTCTCTCTCCCCCAACCTGCCTTAGATGGGTGACAAAGCCTGGGCAATTCCAGTGTCAGTTCCACTGCGATATTTTCTCTCCTCCCACAAACCTTCACAGGAGACTTAGCACCCACTGGGGAACCAGTTCAGTCGGAGGGTTCCAACTATACAACAAGTCACTGGAAATGCCCGAGCTGAACACTGATGTGTCCTCATTGTACCCCAGCCAGCTTATTAAGTGACGGATCCAGCATCAGCTCAGGTCTCAGACGTACAGAAGCAGCTCTTTAACATTAGGAGAAAGCACATCCAATCACGCTGGGCGGCGTTCAACTTTTAGGGCTCCTTACTCCTCCGTGAAAGTGTGCATAGCCCCGGCTAACTTCATTAGCGCGCTACCATGACATGCCAAAGGAGCGGCCAGCCGTCCAGGGCCCTCGGCTGCCACTGGATGAGGAACTTTTTGCATGAGGGGAGCCGGCCTATCAGAGCCGCCAGCAGGAGCCGGCCTATCAGAGCCGCCAGCGGGAGCCAGCCAAGCCAATCTCCTCTCAGCAACTTGCAGTTGTTTCTTTCAAGCGGCTTTGCTGATTAAAATCCTTCTGAGGTGATCCAGGGGTCATCGTTAATGGGGGGGGGGGGGGGGGAAAAAAAAAGAAGCACCCGGGACAGAAGCCCC
>JAODJU010000062.1:3942257-3955035 GCA_026776725.1 Gnathonemus echidnorhynchus | reverse complement strand
GGGGGGGGGGGGGGGGGGGGGGGGGGGGGGGGGGCAGAACAAAGCAGCACCTGCGACAGAAGCCTCATGCCAGGCAGGATGAGGGTTACTGCAAAACTGGCCCTCGGAACAACGCCAATGAGCTACATCATATTTGCTCATTTACATCCCAATGAATATTTAAATATTCTGATGATCCTAGGAAAGTTCGGCCCCCGGTATTTACTCAAGCAGACAGAGTTCAGCATATAAGCACCCCAACGGCACATCAATGCCCTTAAGTAAACTCCGCAGGAAAGCATAACGCAAAGCGCTATGCGCCATTAGTCAGTCATTAATGCATTCGAATACATTACGCTTATTTAATTTCCAAAAACACTCCATTTGCCTCACCAAAGCACTTCTCTTTGGGCGCTCAGACATAAAACGAAAAGAGGGTAGAGTAACCTTCAGAAAACAGTTCTGTAACTTGCAGCCAATGGGATAATTTAGCTAGACAGAGTGAAGATGAATTCTGAGTCATGTGTTAGGGGGTTGAGGTGCTTATCTGCACTGTGTGGGGCTAGGGGTAGGGTTGGGTTAGGGTTCGATGTTTGAAGGCAGCATCCCCCCAGCTCCAGAAACTCTTCGCTCTCAAGACACGGCTCATGCTACCAGAATGGCCAAACTGAGGAGCCGCAGCCCGTCGGACATCACATCCGAAGCCGGCAGCAGATGTGCCTCAAGTGACATTGCACAGATGTTTATGTAAATAGGAGCATGTCACGGAGACAGAGGCGGAGGGAATGAATGCTAATAGGAAGCACCGTCCCTATAGTCAGAACATCATGGATGTATTCTTGAAGGTCAACTGCTTTGGGCCTCGTCATAAAAGGACGCTCTGGGAAGTTTCACACCATGAAACAAATGCTGGGACGTGCAGTTCCCACTTCAGGCAAACCACCATCACATTCCCGCACCGATGGAGAAGAGAGACACCGTCTCAGGGTACAGATGGGGATCATGGTGGGAATTACACTCATCATCGCGAGGTAGAGGCTGCGCCAACGCTCCCGTAAATCACGACGGCATCCCGCTTGCAGTGAACACGCAGCTGCGATGGAGTGCGATCCAGCACGGTGTCTTCGCGCACACGTGCGAAATGTGTTCCCGACGCAGCGCAGGTACATGGGAGGAGTGATGTATGCGATTCTAGGAGAAGAGCACTGGGGTTTTTGCACAGTATAATCCCACAACCCCTTAAAACGACAGATACCAGGAGGTCAGAGCCCTGTAGACTAAGAACACAATCTGGCATCCCCAGTCAACATGGACATCAGTCATGCCACAGACATACTACAAACCTTCAGTTATCACTTAACAGAATACCTGAATCTATCAAGGGTCGACAATCACTGTGATGTATTGAACAAAGAAACAGAAGGGAAGGTTAAATAAATAGCACCCCTCTCTATATCAGCCAAGGCACTTGGGCAAAGAGCAGTAGGATGAAAAGACGTCGACACACACCGAAGACCTTCCTCTCGGCCGCGGCACAAACACACGGCGCCTTAGCGACCGAGCAAGCAGTCGATTAAATCAGACCATCGGATTGTAAGAATACGTTCAATGCACCCAGCTTATCCCTCTCGGGAGCGAATGCACAACGAGACACATTTTCCAGTGAAGCCCCTCTTTGAGCCAGACTCAGCCCTGATCGGATCACAGCCTGGATTGGGGGGGTGGGGGGCTCTGCTCACAGAAATATAATTAATGTGAAAGGCTTGAGCCCGCACATGTCCTCCAGGCACAAACATGCCTCTGTGCATCACTGCACCCAGAGAGCTGAAAGACGACGACCGCTTTGGGGGCCATTAACCCTTGGAGACGAGATGACGACTTGGGGGGGTCCTCAGCACCTGCCATCATATGCCTACATGCTATCCTGGCTGTGGGAACATACCCATGTGCCCATTGTGCCCAAAGCCAGTAGTAATTCATTTCCAGTGGACATCACAAATTCAATTACAACTACTTGCAATGCAAATTCCTGATATGAGAAATTCAGTTGTGCCTAGTTAAAATGTGAAGTTCTGGTATCAGAAATTTGACTAACTAGGTAAAATGCATATTGTTGATATGATAAATTCGATTTTTAACTAGTTGTGAATCCCACTAAAACAGAATTTCCCGTATCAAGAACTGACATTATAACTTGCTACAACTAAATTTCTGATATCAAACTATTTGCATTCTAACTAGTTGTAATCGAACTTGTGATATCCTCTAAAAATAAACTGAAGCTAAAACGGCTTGACATACGCTTCTGCCCAAACAACCATTCAGGATGCAAATAAGACCCAGTGGCCCTCGTGGGACACAACTACTTATCCCCAGAGAAGAGGGCCAGCTGGCAGCCAGTGTCAACGTGCCCCCAGTAAAGGTGACCGACCTGAGTCAGGAACGAGCCGGTGCCCTTACTCACCCTCTTCCTCAAGTTGTACGTCAGCAGCAGGTTGCGGGAGAAGTGGTTGGAGAAGGCTGTGTAGAACTCCAGAACCTTCTGCAGGGCGTCGCGCTTGATGACATGGAGGTCACAGTACGTCAGGGCTCGTACGTTAGCGCAGGCCTGGGCGAGGGTCACTTCCTTCCAGAACACGTCGCCAAATACATCCCCCTTCCCTGGACGAAGGACAGGGCATCCTTGGTAAACTTTGCCAGTAGTGAGCAAAACCATAGACAAAAACTGTGCAATAAAACAAAACATGACAGCAAATGCATACTGTGTAGGAAAGAGTTGATTACATTCAGCCATCTGCAAGGTTTCAAATGAACAAACGATTTCCAAAGCAAATAAAGGACATTTATTCAAAATGACGCAAAGGCACAAGAAACCGTTGGCACCCTGGAAGGTTCTGGAGAATTAAGTCATAGTCATTGACCACTAGGGACACTAAAACTGTCACATTTACCCAGCATACCTACCAATACAAATTAACAAAGAACACCAAGCACACACACACACACACACTTAGCGTTTAGGGAAAAATAAAATCCAAGCTTTATAAACAGCGTCCCATCATCCGAAAGCCCTGCAGCTTATCTGAGCTGAAACTCACCTATTAATCTACCCTGAAGTCTCAGTCTTAAAAACGCATCAAGTTAATGAATTTACAGGCCCCCTTTAAATGCACATTAAAGCACTTTGGCTGCATTTGCATTGCTAATAGGAAGGGGAGAATGATTACCGTGTTCCCAGACTAGAAAGATGCCACCCTTAACCCAGCATCCGTACACTCAACACCGGCAGATCCTACGCCATGGTTCTGGAAAGGTCTTTCGCCACTATAAACAATGTCGCTAGAATTATTTCACCCTCCTCACTAAGTACAGGCAGTGGCGTGTGAAGTGGTTTCACTTTGAGGAGGACCGATTTTGCCCTGGCGGGACCCCCACATCCCCCTTTTCATGTACAGCCCAAAACAGAGTCGAGATATGGAGGAGGATTATTTAGGAACTAGAACCCACATTTCTCGTGGTTTAAGTTGTCATCTTCTCACATATTGGCCATTTTCTTGTGAACTCAGTGGGGATACAGATCCGAGGGCTTCAGCAGACAGTAGGAAGGAGTTTTCCCCGTAATAGCTTTCGGTGGGGGGCACACCACTCGCACACCCTCAAATATGTATTATACAGGGTGATGTGTGTTTAGAATGGCTGAATAACCCCCCTGTGCACTCAGCCAAACTTCACATGCTCTATCACAGCTGTACAGAGTCACTCATACTGAAGAACGTGCGATGCGTCACTTGATGTACAGCACAAGTGATGGTGAAATCGGTCAAAGGCGCCACACAGGCTGAGAGGACCTCTTATCCTCACGGCGCAGCTACAGAGCAGGTGACACGCGGCCGGGCCGAGGTGTCACGGGGAATTAGCAGCCGCCGTGTCCCGGAGAGGAAAACCTGTCAGGAGGGCTGGAGGCTGGCGGCCACACAGACTGCGTCAGCCTCAGCTCTGTCATTCAAGCCGGAGAAGAAAGGTAAGCCAGCCTCTGATGATCCTCTTCCTTTGTTCATCTCTTTCTAGTCCTTTTCCACCAAAAGGAGAACATGACGCAACACCAAACGGTCCCTCGGCCTGAAAAGTACTCTGGGTCTTCAAAACCCAAAAGTGTCTCCCTCTGCAACAGAACCCAGCTGAGCCACCGCATGATAACACACCATCCCAAACTGCACTGCTACGGAATATACTTAACGGGCTGAAGAAAGACATGAAAATGCAATTATTGCTTCCTGCTGAAAAAGTTTTCAATAATTCATCTGCACATGGAAGGGGCTTTGAGACCACATGCTACAGGGTAAGTCCAATGGCTCCCCAAGCAGAAGGCTGCAGGGTCACAATGGTCATAACAGGGAGAGAAGGTGCCCTTAACAGCATTTGTATGAAGGTCTGAATGAAAGCGATTAGTCTGCTCTACCTGGAAAGGATTTCTACCCTCAAGTAAGGGACACACACGGTTCAGCAGTCTGTACCTGAGACTGGCGGTCAGTCTCAAACAAAGGCAGCTCTGATGTATGTACTTTCAGATTAGATGTCGAACTGAATGTTGTTCAAAATATTTTGTGCGATGACAAAGCTGAATCTAATCTAATCTAATCTAATCAGACTGCAATCACTGTCCTTGTAAATTTACTCCAGCAGTGAGTGAGTGGTTTTTTTGTTAGAAAGCTCATTAAGGTAGGGCCCTCAAACACATACCACTTAGGTGTACAAACATGTCTGTTGCTCCAGACTCCATGTTTTCCATCATCAGTGGCAACGGCTGCTCGGAAAGGCCGCCCTTTTTGCAGCAACCCTTCCGGAAGCTTCTCCAGTGGTGGACAAGTGCCAGTGTGGTCTCAGCCATCACAGTATGACCCAGCATGGTCGGGGGCTCTCTGCGATTCCGGAGACAGAGCGCTATCACGCAACGACAAGCTCCCAACTCGCAGCAGAACCAGAACCAACAGCGTTGTGAAAACAGACAATCATCAACTCAACATTGTGACCCATCAGAAATTGGTCATCTTTATCATATTTACTGCCATGTATGCAGTGCAACTCAGTAATGTATGGAAAACATTGGAGGATTATAAAGATGCCATTTCACATGACAGGGGTGTCCCATGTCGACATTAAGCTCCGCATCTCTCGTTCTAGCCATCATACTGCTCTTCAGCGAAGGTAACCACACAAAAGGTTTGGTGGACGAGGCCTCACCGGTCTGACTCACGCAGACATCTGTGCAAATAACATGTTCGGTAACAAGCGTGACCCGCACCTTTCATCCTCTCACTATTATCACTCTTGACACCTTTCGCTTAAACAAACATTTCTGAGCAGGCAATGGCAAGGACACTGTCGGCGGGTCCTCTGAGGACAAGCAAGTTTGCATAGAAAAGTACAGCACCCAGGGATTTCAGGGCAACCCTGCACAATGCCATTCAAAAATAAAAACTCTCTTCTTTAGTTACAATGCAACATATGGGTAGTGGTAGGATATAGTTTAGAGCCTTTCTTTTTTAATGTAAATTTTCTTAATTGACTAAGTTTGCTCCAAGGAGAGACAGGGTTTGAAACCACTATAATATTGTAACCAATATTTCACTATAATTCAGCCACCACTGACATCCTCAGGGATTGTTTACGCCAATGTCGAGCCCACTGTCTAAGTGCATGAACCCCTTGGAAAGATAAATGAGAACGATAGGCCATATTTTCACCATAACACAACAAAGCATCACTGACATCATCATAAATTTCAAAACAAGCATCATTTCAAGCAACCAACACGCAAAACACTGACATTTCGCAAGAAAACAGGTCAAACAAATTGCCTCCTCCTATGGTGACCACTCTTTCCATGGCTGCAAATCTATCGACCCCCACCAAGGAAAGACAGCGGGCGATCTCTCATCTGCGTGAAGACTGGACTGGGACGCCTCCTAGTTGACCTCAGATAAATCACCCAGAAAATCTTTATCGATCCAGCTGAGGGGAAGCAAACAATGACACCAGTAACTGTTGCATTTTCACAGTCTTCCATCTTTTGCCTCCCACTACCGGTGATATTTGAGCATCATTAAAAGATCACCTGATCCACTGTGACACCCTCCTGCAGGTGCCTCAGGGCAGTTGGGGAAAACTCAGCCACAACCCCTGATGTCTTTCCCATCGTACGCAAGCTGACCTCCCATAGAGCATGCCAGCACATTCTGCCCCCCAACCCCCTGCAGAGTCTCTCACTCCTTCTGGCACAGAAGACACTGGAACCCCTACACCATAGTTTCCAATTTTCAACTGAAAAACCATGTGAAACCCTTGAGATTTCTTTCTGTTCCCTTTCGTCAACGACAGTGATAGAGTTGAGAAGAACTGCTGAATAACAAATACCAATTTTAGGGGTGGGAGTGGCATTATAACATTTGTTAAATAAGCGAGAGGCTTGGTTGTATGCAATTCTGCATGAAACATCTTACTTGTTGCAAGGAGTTTTTACCAGTGCAACAACAGCTGAGTTGATGTTGAGTAAATGCGACTATAGTTGAGTTGAGCACGAATTCACTTGTTCACGGATGTAGGAAAACAAGCCTTTGGATCATCGTTAAACAAACACACCAAGCTGGTCTTGCAGGTGCAGAGCTCACACAAAGCTTACCCAAAATGGCGACGACTTCATCATCCTGGATGACCTCTAAGGACCCGGACACCACGAAGCAAAGGCTGTCCACGCTCTCGCCTGCGTGGTATATGAGATCCCCAGGGGCACAGTGGATAGTCTGGAACTCCATGGCCAGGGCGCGCAGGCAGCCGTCACTGGCCAGCCGGAAGGCTGGGTGCTCCTTAAACACCTTCCTGTTCAGGTGCACACAGATGTCCGCCCGCATGTCCTTGGGACAAATCTGCAGTACCTGCAGGGGGTGACGGAAGGAGAGGGGAGTGAACAGGACCTGATCACCAGCGGAGCGAATTACGACAGCGTTCTTCCCACCCGGCCGGCCATCACACCAAAGTGGTCCCATCACACTGATACTGAGCGTCACCTAGGAGACTGCAGTGACTCAGTGTGTGGGAACCGCAGCCTTGGCTGGCTCTTACAAGAACATCAGCCTCTCCATTTCCCAGCAGATGCATGCCATCTAACACCTTTCAGAACCTCCTGTTTTGCCCCCCACTCTGTTCTGGGGACCCCCCAATATGAGTCATATTCTCATTCTGGCTCCCAGCAGTTACCATGGGTACCACTACAGAACAAAATCATCAAAAACAAGCTGGCATCTGAAAGGTTTCCAAAATGAAAAACCAACTTTTCAGTTATAACTGATTTTTTCCACTGCGCCCAAATACTCTTATGAGAGAGGAATCCATGGAATATTTTTCATGAAATTCCTATAATTGTACAACTGTTAGGGTTTTGACTATTTAGCACTATTGAGACTGACTGATTGTGTATAGATATTTGCATTTTTGGAATCAATACTGCACATCCAATACGTAAAAAATGTTTATTTCAATGGCATAGATTACAGCAGTGTTTCTCAGTGTTTTGTCATTGCTGTTCCCCAAACCGACAAACGCCTTTACTGAGCTGAACTTTCTGCAGTGGAAAACCGAAGCAAGCTGGAACCGCACTGTAACTAGTAAGGAGGTACGGCTTGGTTCCTGTATGTCAGTGGACAAGTGCCACTAGAGAACTTACCTTTTCAGTGTCTATGCCTCTGGACATGGACCAGGTGGAGGCGATGTAGTCCATGACCCTTTCACTCAGGCCCTTGGGCACCTGGTAGAGCTTCAGGAAGTCCCTCACGCTGTTGAGCATCTCGTGGTACCTGTTGGTGTTGGCGTACATCTGCTGAAATATGGTGGTCACGTTACCAAAGATGGTGGCGTAGAGGAGAGCTGGAAAGACAGACAAACAGAAGAGTGAGGGGAGGCACTCTGGTACACCCAAATCTACGACTCCAGACAGGTAATGCCAATGCGTCTCAGGTCTGCATTCAGAATGACAAATCGAGCGTGTGCTGGTTTGAGAAAAGGGCAGCATTTTAACAATTCTGACATAACCATCACCGCAAGGAAAAAAATAAAGAACCATTGCTTAAAAACATATCTGTGAATGTTGTTTAGCACAAAGGCAAAATCAATACAGAATATTTACCGAAATGTGAGAAAAGATTTTTATTCACCTGAACGGTTAAAAAAAACAAAAAAAAAAACATTTATCAACGAGTGTAAAATTGACACAGCCCAGCTAATTTGACAATACAGGGCAGTACATCTGACTCCTGGTTTGCTCAGTCTGTACACAGCGGGACACAATGACTGTTTTGGTAGCTGGTACAAGTCACTCAACGCCGTCTTTCCAAGAGCCTCAGGCAAGGTGTATGCCCCCCACGTAAACTCGGCTGTGACACACGAGTGCTACAAAGGCATCAGCTAGCTTCCTGCTGTATGGCAAGGGGGGAGGGATTATGCAAACAGACCCAGATAATAGCAGGAGGACAGCAGATCAATACTGAAGCATGAGGGGGCGCCGGAACACACAACTCAGTGGCTGCCTGCTTACACAGAGGTGCTTACCTGCGACACCCGAGCAGTCCCCCACCCCCACCCCCCCAGAGCAGTTACTGCTCCACAGGATAGCAGCAAGGGCAGGAAATGGACTGTGTCCCACAAAAATAATTAACCATGTGACAGGACACCGGGCCACAGTGGCAGAGGAACGGCAGAGTAACGGCACCCGACAGATCCTGTCCGCCGGCATCGCATCGGACGCCAACTTGCAGGAAGTGGCTCGGTGACACTGCTTATTTTGCAGAATTGGTGACATATTCGTGTCCTGGCCTGTAAAGGGCATGCTGACCAGCACTGTTCCGGAAATGGAATTTATCAGCACTAAAAGAAGTTCGTACTGGCTTTGAATACAGACCCTCAGTTCCCCAGGTCTGGTTCTTCTGATATCTCAACCCCAGCTAGTCGATTCTCATTTAACTAAGGCGGGAAACAAGCGGTTCAGCAGACGAGAACAGGGATGCATCCATCGTACCAAGGGCGTGCTTCCGGTGTGTCCGTGGGGCGTCTGGCCCCAGGGCGTCGCCGCAGCACATTAACAGGTAAGAGAGGGTGTTCTCCAGCATGTGACAGCGCCCCATGCAGGACATGCACTCATCAGCCAGGAATTAAACCATCCACAACACAAACCAGGCTCTTATAAGGCTCAGAACTGCTACCAGGATTCACTCAAATCTTTACATTCAACCATTTTCAATGCTTCACACTACAAGGCCCAGCATGGTGGAATAAACAGACAATCCTGCCAAATTCCGAAGCTCCTAAAAGCTGGACAACATCCTATTAGCGATGAAACTGCAAGGATTCCCCCTCCAAGCCAGGGGAGCATCTTTGAGGTGTTGATTATAACTATTTCCAGAAATGTTACTGGAACAGTTCAGGTTAAAGACTCCACCTAAGGACACTGCTAACGACTCCTCCCCAGTGGAGAATCAAGGGGAGGCGGCTGAGAGAACCATCAGCGATACTTACCGGGGGCCTTTATCAGAGGCCGGCCTCTACGGTGCATCCCCCACCCCCACAGGCACACAGATAAGACCTGCTGTGTGTTAAATGGGCCTTATCTGGCTCTCCAGGGGAAGCAGAGTGAGGGGGAGGGAGGCACAGCACCATATCCTCTTCCCTATCTAGGCAGGACCCCCCCCCCCCCCCCGGTCCTGTGTACCAGCTGGGCTCAGCACCCCTCACGCCTTGACACTCCCGGCCTCATTAAATCTGCCGGATCATCGGAGGTACGACGTCGTCCCTGACAGACGGGGGTCAGGATGTTGACACAATAATTCACATCAGCATGGATTTTCCAGGAGGGGGCCGCTGTCAGCAGCTTTTATTTCGGAGAAAGTGTCTACGGATCACAACAAAATAGTCTAAGAAATAGCCAGGCATCAAAGCCCCTCTTCTCCGTAAATCCCGGCCTTCAAAATCCTGCCTGCATGAGTTCTCTGCCCACTATAAACTTAAAATCCTTCTAGCCCCCCCAAAAAGTGAGAGAGGCGCATCCTGTAGGATTAACGGAGACAGGTGAGGCTGGTCGCACCTGCTCCTCTGTGGGATGCCGAAGCAACGTGCGACTGTCTGAGGCAGAGTGTCCGTCGTGCTAATCCGTTTAGCATTGATGGAGCAGACTTGGGCCCCGCTATCTCCAAAGGGGACGCAGTTCCGTGCTAACGCCGTGTTCCGGACTCCTCGGACAACTCCCACCGGTGGAAATTCCATTCGCCGCACCAAAGCCAGGCTCTAACTCGATTTTCCTCACTTTCAGAAAAGGACGGCTTTAACATCTATCGATTCCCCGCCCCACCCCCCTCGAAACCCAATCTGCCGGTTTTTTCCCTTGCGCAGAAACGATCCAGCAATACGACAGTGTACCTGCCTTTTGTTGACCAGGGGTTTTTCACGGTAACATTCCAATACACGGTAAAAACGGCCCACGTTGACTTTGCGTGGAATGTTGCTTAGTAGCAGTGGTTATCGTTATAAAGCTATTTTCCTAATGCAGGAGTACAACAGCAGGGTAACGGTAGGGATTTGAAAATGCAAGCCATGTACGATTCTACATAAGAGTCCACAGAGCGCAAGGACAGCTGGAAGAAAAGGCTTGTGAGGAAGCTGGCAAATGCGCTTTCTGACTGGACTAGCAAGCATTACTGCTTACACGCCTCTTATGATCAATGGGGAAAAAAGCTTCCACCTGGACTGGTATCTTGTTGAGCCATTTGCAATATCTACTACTGGATAGGATTTATAATATCCAGCCTAGAATCAGTACAGGCACTGGTAGGCCTAGCACACAGTCTGTGCTTTGTATGAGCAGAAAGACTGCATATTGAACAAGGACTATGAGGGTCTAATTGAGGAGACGCCTTGCTAGAGAGCAATCAGGTGTTTGGCTAATCTCTGAACAGTACAGAGGGGCTCGCCCTGACTTCTGCTGAGGTTCAAGGTACAAGGAACAGAGGGAGAATGCACCAAGGGGCATGCGGACAACATAACCATGGTAACCATGACTGGCAAAGCAAAAAAATAATACAATCACGAAAACAGGCCACTACCGAAGCAAATCAGAATCGCTAATAGGCAAAACAGAAACATTCATTCTGACTTGTTAACATGAAGAACCCTCTTTTAGTCAGGCTGGTAATCTGGGTGCACATAGGTTCTGGTCTTAATTGCAGCTGCTCTAATTTAGGTTCCTCAGCAACGCTTGCCTGTTTCGTGATTAATACCTGCACAATTGGCTCCTTAAATCAGTTTTTACTCAGCTGATTAGCCGAGGGAGCCCTTCTGGAAGCTGGGGGGAGAGGCATCTTCGCTCGGTACCGGTGCTGCCTTCAAGGCCGGTGATGCGTCCGTCGTTTGCCATCTGCTGCAGTCAGCGAAGACCTCAGAACTCTGGTCGGAGTTGAAATTGATCAAAACGGGAGAGACGGATACGCGCCGAGTTATGTTAGGACACGAGGATGCCCGGCCTGGCTCGCACGGACGGACAGTAGACACTGTGCAGGCACACGGACAGCGGGCGCTTTGTGACGGAAGGACCCACTGTCCTCACTTTGATTTTACATCAAGGGCCTCGTTAGCCAATGGAGGATGGAGTCAGCAGGCCGAAAACCAGACAAGTGCCAAGCATCGTGAATGGATGGGACAAGGACTCGAAGACAGGCAGCTTTACTTAAGCAGCTCGCACTGTTACCTGCGCCAGAGGCCAACAATATTGGCAGATCTGGGAAAACGCATATAATTATCTTCCGCAACACTGGCTAAATCAATGTATAATTGCAGCAGTGGGCTAAACACTGTAATTAAAATATGGAGAGTAATTATCTCTCTGGAATTACAGCCCGGCAATCTAACAGGTCTCCGCAAAACTGAGAATGACCTGGAATATGCCAAATGCAGTTTAAAAATAAATTTAAAAAAAAACAGCGAGCGGTCCACACAGCGCGGAGCATTTCTGAGCCGTCGTGTTTCCAGAACGTGCCGTGAGAACACCACGAGCCGATCAGTTTCTCCAGAGAAACAACCTTTTGTGATTTAGAAAAGCATGCCTTTGGAAATTTAAAATTCATGTACAATATAATGGAAATAATGGAAGCGTCAGAGAACAGAGCTAGAGTGTGAATTAGGGAACTTTTTTGCGTGACTAAACAGGACGACAAACTCAGCGCCGAAGCTTTCCAGATACAGTGCTGACAGTGCCGACTGCTGTATCCGATACAGATATTGATCAGACACGGTAGGTCCGTAGGTTACCAAAGATGTCATCCCCCGCCTCCCCCCCGACGAGGGGCAGGGTAGCTCTGTGCCATGCAGGAAAGGCTGCTTCTTTAAAGGAAACCACAGGCTGCGCTGCACGGTTTACAGCCCAGACCAAAAGGCTGTCCGGCGGTTACACACGCCAGGTCTGGCCTTTGGCTTCTAGAAGCATCTGACAGAATGTATAATGAGACCCCCCCGCCAAGGGGGTATTTGAAGCTGCAGATCAGAGAGCTGTGGTATCTGCCATAAGTGTTGGTAGCCTATTGGGGTCCCCCACCTAGTGGGGATTTTTCATCCCCCCCACCCCAGTGGCAGTGACCGTTACCCCTCCTAAGCTGGTGATGTGATGATGGAGGGTGTTATGCTTGAAGTCTGAGGTAATTCGATTGGCTGTGTGCCCCCCATAGCTAGGATGTTCACACTGCCTCAGTTAGCCAACATACAACCC
>JAODJU010000062.1:3911011-3938183 GCA_026776725.1 Gnathonemus echidnorhynchus | reverse complement strand
AATCATCGTCATGGCCACGGCTACTCGCATCCAATCATCGTCATGGCCACGGCTACTCGCATCCAATCATCGTCATGGCCACGGCTACTCGCATCCAATCATCGTCATGACCACGGCTACTCGCGTCCAATCATCGTCATGGCCACGGCTACTCACATCCAATCATCATCATGGCCACGGCAAAGATCTTCTCGCCATCAGTGGTGGGGGCGATGTTCCCAAATCCGATGCTGGTGAGACTGGTCATGGTGAAGTAGAGGGAGGTGATGTAGACCGAGTCCTTGCTGGGGCCGCCCTCCCACCTGCCCAAGCCGCTGGCGTTGAAGCGGTACGGCGAGCCCACGGTCTCGGCCAGCATGTAGAGCCAGCTGTCCGTGCGCACCGAATTGGTGTCCTCGTCGATGACCTCATAGTCGCCGATGCTGTACCAGATGCAGGCCAGCCAGTGGGCGGCCAGGCCAAACACGCACACCAGTAGCACCAGTACGGCGGCTCCATACTCAATGTAGTGATCCAGCTTGCGGGCCACGCGGCCCAGACGCAGCAGCCGGACCACCTTAAGGGAGCTGAACAGGCTGCTGATACCCTGGGGGGGGGACAAGAGAGCAGTCAGCTAGATCACTTGCAGTGATATGGCTGGAGTTCACAGGGTCTGGCAGCCCTTTTGTGTTTGTACGGCTCAGTCTCAGATACCTCGTCTCCACAAACACGGAGCCGGTGCCAGGCTGGTTCTCGCTTGGTGCTTTTTTGAGCACCTGCCCGCGTTTCCACCGGTTTCAAAAAAGAACAGAACGAAAATGTCACGTAGGTGGAAGTGAAGGTAAAGGTTCATATGAATTACATTTTTTTTTTGGCTTGATCTGTTCAGATTTAAAATTTTTATAAGCTGCCAAACCGAAAAAAAAATGAGCCTTTGAGCCTCCTAGTTTTCGGAGTATGACCAGTTGTTCTCTGTCCCTATTGCCTGCATCCACTTTTGTCTCCTATGTTTCACCCCAGTCTTTGTGTGAGTTTGTTCTCAGTCGCTGTTTTACCACTGTCCTTTTAAAAAATTGCGCAAGAAGAACCTGCTAAAAATTGAGCTTTGCAATTTGCCTCGTGATCTCTTCACCACTTGAAAGCCACAATATTTTATTTATTCGACCTGAGGCATGTTTATATTTCATTATTAAATCTGGCCAGCAGATTGATCCTAGAAAAAAAACCTTGTAACATTATTCCACTAATCAGCTGGCAAGTTGTTTCACTGCCGGCACCGGCGATATTAGACAAAACTATATTTGTTATGGATTAAGTTTTCCAGATATGTGGAAGGTTTGGACGTGACAGCCCATCACCCCACTTTTGCTGACTGTATGGGTCCAAATTCTGAGACCAGCTTTTCTGTGCCGTCATACTGGATCCGTTTTTTCTGGCCCAGGGTCAGTTTTTTTGCAATGGAAACGCGCAAGACCAGTTCTGGACTGGGAAAAAGCTCGGCACCAGCTCTGGCACCACGTTGGAAACGAAGCAACAGTCGGCCACTTGAATAGAGTGAGCACCTGGACCTCCATCACACTGTCAACATTTTCTAGTTTCCCCTTTATTCCACATCATTCCTACGAGGCAAGAATGACTCTGATGACTCTGGATGAGTCAAGGATGACTCTGGAACCCAAGGCCCCGCTGGGGGTTAGGTCCCACTTGTGCCCAATAGCTAAGGCAGCACACGATCAAAAAAATGGCCCATTGAGCAAATAAGCAGACAGATCCTGGCTCTGGCTACTCAGTACTACAGACAACAAGTGAAGAATATAGCTGTTTTATATATATTTATATTATATATATATATATGCGCTGTGTTGAAGAGGCATCAGAGAGCCCTAACCACCACTCAGACACCCTGCGGCGACCGCGGAAAACCCCAGTGAAAGAGACATCTTCCAGCTCAAAACAATATTCCCTCACACAAAGAGCACCCTGTCCTATGTTTCCATCCACACCTCAACACGTTCGAGCATCAACGGGGAAATGAGTTGAACTACTCAGGCTAATCGTTACAGGCAGTAACCATGAATCTTTATCCTAACACCCTGATTGTAAGACACAAGATTCAGTTATGCAGACAACACGTGTCAGTAGTACATTGTCTGACTGAAGTTCTTAACTTGATGTCACTGGTTTCACTGCTGATGGAGGAGGATTCAAATCACACCTCAAAGCTATTCCATTAACTACTAAGAATTCACTCCCACTCCTCCAGTCTGGAGACACTTGAAAGCACACTTAGGATGTCTAGGGAGAGATACCCAATCAGGATGCTCACTTTGCATTAAACCCCACCCCCAAACCCCCACCTTAACAATGGCAGCAGCTGTGTTACATTTGGGCACTTCTGGCTATTAGTCATCAACAAGGAAGGGGGGGGGGAGACAGAATAAACACAAAACAGCAAATGCAAATGAATTCATGACTGAATGCTGACAGCTTTATCTTCTCAGAAGGACCATGCACATCCACACAGTATCTAGTCAGTCACACACACACAATCATGGATTACAGGTGTTACTGAAACAAAAACCTTTTGCACTGTGTGTGTGTGTGTGTGTGTGTGTGTGTGTGTGTAAGAGAGGGAGAATTTCTACAAGTACTGGAAATACATGGTGTGTGTGCCAGTTAGCTGTACATTCATACATTTTAGTCATATTCACCCATTAAACTACTACTACAGCTCACAGGACAGCTTTGATCAGCTAGTTTAGAAGATGAAAACCGCGAGTTTGCCTACTTGAGTGACAGCTCGGTGGTTCCAGTTCTTCACGTCCCACAAACAAAGAGGAGGAGAACAGGCCATGCAAACAGAACAGGGTTCGAAGGAGAGAGAGAGAGAGACAAAAACGCTGAAATCAAAAAAGCATGTGAACAGCCAGTGAAACAAACTTTAGAAAGAGCAGCGACTAAAAGGTTAAATCATATTCAAATGAAGAACAGAGGGGAAAATCAAAGCACAAATGAACAGATCAAAAAGGTAACTGTGCTCATAAGGTGGTTACAAATTAGTTACAAATTAGACAAAGAAAAATGTGAATAACTTAACAGCAATACAACATTTACTATTATTACCACTTTGATGCAGGATGTGAACCAGTAGTACCACAGCCATTGTGAACCAGTAGTACCACAGCCATTGTGAACCAGTAGTACCACAGCCATCGTGAACCAGTAGTACCACAGCCATTTTCCATGACACGCAACAGAACCCCAACCAGCTTTGCCAGAGAGACCCAGAGTACATAACATATAAACACAAACATACAAACATAACCCTACATTAAAAAGCAAGCTTGCTTGGATCCCTCAGCAGTGCTATTTTTGGAGCGTGAGTGGGTGTGTTCGGCCCCGCCGCCGAAGTCGCCGCTCCTTGCGTCTCCAGGGCTTCAGTGGGAAGTGTGTGAGTGCACAGGCCTCCCGCCGGGACCGCCACAGTGCCCTCGGACCCGACGGAACACTGGCTACAAGATACAGACACCCAGGCAGACAGAAGTGGTAAGCAAAAATAATCCCTATGTGATTTTGTCCCGTTTCGGCATCAGGAGATGCGCTGGAGCTCGACTGCCAGTTGTCTTGCACCTTGCAAAACGAACACTATTCTGTCCAAAACATAAGGCTGACCACATGAGGGTGGGATCCATTTTTGGTGGTTTCAGGATTGGAGAAACATTCCTTGAGCCGATCTTTGTTTCATTATAGATAAGCAGGCAGTGGGCTTGGAGGAGTCAGGGCATCGTTGCAGCCAGCTTGCATCGGTGGTCCGTTAAACACGGCACTCCTCTGACTCTCAGTCAGAATCCAGATCCGTACAGTGCTTCTGTAAGTACGCCAGCTTATCTGCACCACTTACACACTAACGAACACGGCAGCTGACCGTACCAACACTAGGAATCCGATTCTCCTCAGAAGGCCATAGCAACCAAAGATAATTGTCAGGGGCTCAACTTCTCCTGTCGGTTACCCTCATTAATAATAAAAGGACTCTGATTTACGGTCCAGTAGTAAACTGGGCAATTCAGCTGGGGTTCGTGGGCGAATGAGACAAGTAGTGGCATTGCATCTGTGGGAAAAGACAATCGGAAGAGCTTTACTGCCGTTTGTAGGAAATAAATACTAAAAACGTGTGAATGGTGTCGTCATAAAGTCACGGACGCTGTCAGTCACTGGTAGTCCGCTTCAAAACTAAGAATTATATTAATCTATCATATCTGAATCCAGCTTCTAGGATCCTATCCATCCCTGTAAGCCTAAAGTCGGCCCTGTTCTCTCCCAACAGAACTTTTAGATCTAAGAAGATCACAAACCTGAAGCTAAAAGTGATCAAAGCCTTTGAAGTGTGTTCTGATCTCTGGGACCAGGTTCTGTAACTTACACAGAACTTCAACAAAAAAAGAGCCCTTCGTATTATAACTGGGGTCCAAGTGGAAAAACATGAACCTTCATAAGTAATCAATGGGGGCTTGCATTGACAAAAAAGCAAGGTGAGAATTTAAGAAATTACATACAAAAAACCCATAACAATAAAGCTTTGTTGGAGGGAGACTGTGGCACAGTGGGCGGGATCAATAAAACACAAACGTGTAGAGGGAAGACAGTAGGGCTGAACGATTTAGGGAAAATATCTAATCGCGATTATTCTTGGCATATTGCAATTGCGATTTGATTTGTGGTATTTTATACATAAAGCTTCAATTCAATATTCAGTGTGTAATAGATTTAAAACGTATGATGCAGAATTGTCACATGATACAGCATCAAAATAGGAACTGGTCTATATTCTAATGCAAGAATGAGAACTTAAACATGTGAATTGCTTCCAACATTTATTTATTGCTTTTTTAAAACTGCTGCGAGGATAGTTTTACAAATTCATGCCGTGCTCCTCTCGTGTCAGTCATGGTCACCAATTAGTAGTGGCCAAAGGCAACTGTGGATACGCCCCTAAACAGCGAACACATGAAACCCAAGGAAAACAAAATAGCAAAATATTGATTCCGCTGCTGAGGTATAATCTGGGAACAGCGTCCACAATGACTCATATGTCCATCGTCATTGTATGACGATGTGAAAAGTTCAGTTTGATTAGCAACTGTCCTTCATGTAGAGGAATGAGGTATTCAATAAAATTTGCACAGTTGCAGTTACTTGTGGCTTGATTTTTAAATATGTATTTTGCCGGTATTAGACCTGAGCTGTATATACAAGGGTTAAACCCTGGGTCAGATGTGCTGTAGAATGCATTTACTAAATTGCAGTCTTTGCCGTCGGCTAATTGCGCTGTTCCAAAACGCAATTTCGATTTGAAATTAATAAATCGTTCAGCCCTAGAAGACACTATACCGTGGGATACAGAATTTGACAATATTTTCAAAAGCAGCGCCGTTCCGCGATCTGACTTATGGGTCATCGGTACGTAGCGCATCAGCTACACAGATGCAAAAGACACCAGACTCAGCCATGATGCAGTGCGATCTCTCTGCCCCTTCGACAGACTCAGCACAGCTCAAATTGCACAAGCGGGGCGAAAAAAAAACATGCCTTTATGCAGAATGCAGCTTAAGAACCAATGTTGGGATCCAGCAATCAGGCAACGACAAATTAATTTGCTATGACAGGTGGGGGATGTGTGTTAAATTCCTGCCCCACCGCCCCCCAAATCAAACACACACGCATTTCTATTCCTCTCTGCTACAAATGTCACCCAGCATCATCAGCTCAAATATTCAGTCTAGGAATTTTGTGATATTGGACCCTCACCCCAGACCAACCCAATTATGTTCCAAATTTTTTAGGGCCCCTGAGTGACAGGGGCCCTTGGTATTGTCCTAACTTTCTCTTTGATGTCCCCGATTCAGTCATACATAAAGGAGGGCAGTACTGAACAGCCTGCAATGACCTTCCTTTAAGCAACACACTTGATGCAGTTAAGACACTGACGCAAATCAAATAACTGGCGAATCGATGATGTAAAACCATCACTCGTGGTGAGGCGCCTTGATCATTTTTATAAAGAATGCATGTGATTTCACGCTGCTGCATACGCGAATGGCACAGGCCTCAAAGCCTGACCGGGGAATGACACAGAAGCATTTGCAGGATAAACAGGCCTGACCCCAGTTACTGGCACTGCTATTTCTGCTGGGAGCTCATTTAATTGGTGAGAGTTGGTATCCCTCAGCGCATAATTAAAACAGATGTTGTACGAAACAAACAATCTTGAGCTTTTTGTTCCTGGTTCCGCCCAACTTGTTCCCCCTCCATCACACAGGCAGTGCACTTCAGTGGCCTGCAACAAGACTTGTGAGGGCAGGGAGGTTTACAGATGCGCCACACAGCAAATAAACCTCCCCCCAATTCCCTGCCATCTCAGGTGCCAGCAATTGGTGCAGTTTCCCCACTCACCCCCCCTTGCAAAACACAAACAAATATATCCCAGGTAACCATGGACCAGCTTCTGACTGATCAGCCAATCCCTTTCCAAACTGTTCCTCCATCCCAGGCTGCAGCAGACACATGCTAAAGGCCTAGCATCAGATAAGCCTTTAAATAGAAACTGCCTTCCTCAAATAGGCCTCAGAGAGGCAGCAATAAGAAACAACTGATGGGTGCACTGGGCCCAGTGGAATTCTGGGAAGGTCTGCGCAATTTGCAGCGATCCATCTGAAAGTCCACATAAAACACGGATGGCTAGGAGTGAAACAATGATTATTTTAAAATTATCTGCAGTGTATGCTTCCTAATCTGAAAAAAGGGCTTCAGGAAGAGAGAAATTGGTTTAGAAGCACAAGTTTAGCAAGAGGGGACACCGTGAAAATCCTCAGCTCTGTTCCAACATCTCATGCTAAACAAAAAGTACACTAAACAAGAGAAAAAAGGATGGGAAGAAAAACATGTAAAAACATTTATGTAGCAGATAGTCATGTATTAAATGATCATTCCACAGTCTGTTCCTGTTGACACAGGAGACAAATATGATTCTGTGGCCCATGAGAGGAAACACTCAGTGCCGGGATTTAAGCAGCCCAGACACAGACACTAACGGCTTAAAGTACAACCGCTCACCATCATGAAGAACAGGTAGAGAACCAGATAACGAGACACAGTAAATATTTAACAAGGCCTGGGGTAAACACCAGGGAGGAGTTAATGTTCATGCAGAGGATTCTGGGAAGGGGACTGACCTCGTCCACATTCTCAAAGGCGTTGATGACATCGTATGGCAGGCATGACAGTAGGTCGATGACGAACCACGTCTTCAGATAGTTCATGCGGATGAGCTTGGGGTCAGAGATGACCTCGCCGGCCGGTCCAACGAAGGTGGTGTGGAAATTGAGCACGATGTCCACCAGGAAGATGACGTCCACGATGCTGTCCACCACCAGCCAAGTCACGTTGTTCTGCTTGGTCTTGAAAGACACGTTGTAGGGCACCATGATGGCAGTGTAGAAGGTGAGGATGAGGATGACCCAGTCCCAGGTGGTCTTGAAGGCACAGTAGTGGAGGATGATGTGAGGAGGGGTCTTCGGAGTCTCCTGCTTGTACTGTGGCAGGATGTCAGAGCCAAGCTGCAGCACCTGACCATGGGAAAAGGGAGGTTAATAATCTTTGGTGTGAAGCTCTCAAAGACCTAAGTCTCCATAGTAAGTGGCTGGGGAAGGAGGGTGTGTGTAAGGAATGTTTAGCATGTTGTAGAACACAATATACTTTTCCGTACATCTTTTAATCCCAATATCATCTGCACACAGATTGATGAAAGTTTTACAGAAGACTTTTTCAGAAGACTGAAAGCCAAACTGCTTATAGACAGTATGGCACAGCAAAGCCCTGCACAGAGGATAGAGGAGGCGGTGACCAGAGGCGAGGTGGCCAGCAGAGGGCACCCTTTCTACCTCTGCTAGGCGAGAGTGCTTGTGGACGTTCTCCCCCTTGTGTACGGTGGGCTGCAGCTGCTGCAGGACGCCTCGGCTGCTGGTCAGAGCACGGGTCAGACGGGCAAACTTCCCCCAGCCTAGTTTGGGTAAGAAAGCAAGGCGTCCATGTTAGCGAACCCTGGGCAGCATTGAGGCAAGGGATGGGTCACATGATCGGTACCTCGAAAACACACAGTAATATTTACCCTATAGAAGAGAAACAAAGGAGAGATACGAAGGTAAAGACTGGCCAAAACATACAGCAACTTATGAAAATTGGTAGAAATAGTGAGTGCTGGCCCCTCACTGGCCCCTCACTTGGTAGCCCCACCCACCTTTGGATGAATCATCTTCGATTGGCTGTTTAAATGCTGTGATGTCACTGAAGGTGCACAGGAACAGCACCACCTTGTCCTGTTCATTGCGGATGGGAGCAATTTTGACGAAGAACCATACTGGTGTTCCTGAAACACAATCAAGAGATGACAAACTCAAGAGACCATAGTACTCTGCCCACCCCAAACAGTGAAACACCCCATCTGAGTTTACACAGATCATCTAATCAGCCATGTTCTTTTCTGACCATCATTCAAAGGAGACTCTTTTATACCCTCAACAAAATTTCCAAGCGGAACAGATGTTTTTATAAAAAATGTCCATTTTCAGGGAATAGGAGCTCTCCAGGAAAGGGCAGGCTCCAAAGAAACTTACGGTTCTTCTTGTACATGAGTATTTCAAATGAGTTCATCTCATAGTTCTCGAAGGTCAGCCGTACTTTCTCGGTGGTCTCTTTATCCGTGAGCTCGCCGTACATGAAGCTGAAAGCACAGTGAGAAGCTGACTGTAGCATCACTGTGACATCACAAACACCAGAGTGAATTAGCTGGAGGCATGACAGGCGCAGAACTCCGAACAGAGCCGGGGCCACGATCACCAGACAGAAAGCCAACATCTGCCTTTACACAGAATCTACCGCTCTTGCATCAGCCATCTCTACCATTTGCTTCCCCCTCTGGCCCAGCGAAAGGCCTTCAACCAAAGAGCAGCGAAGATTATCTGTATAAAAAGAGGCAAAATCCCTCCCAGATCCCATGAGCCGCTCTATTGATTGAATCAGTAAAGCCAACATACACAGGCATGTTCTGTTGACAGAATTGCACCCGATACAAACACAAACATCGAGCAGATCCAAAGCTGAGGAGCAACACTCATTAACTGAATCACTGCTGATTAATCACAGGTGCGAGTGCTAGAAACAGCATGTTGACAACAGATGGAAGGTCAGGCTTTCCCAGCCCAAGTCCTCGTCTCCAGTTCATACAGCAGAAGCGGCCCCTTGATTCCGGAACACAAAGAGTCAATTGATCTGGCGAGAGACTGATCTGCAATCAATCAGATTAAGTGACTGCACGCCTACAGACAGAACGGCTCGAAAACGAGCACTTAACAAGCATGAGAGACACTTGTGAGCCTTCCTGTAATGAAGCATCTATTAGCAGGCCATTTTAGCCTTAGCGCACACATTCATGAAGGAATAAATCAAGTAAAGGCTGAGAGTTCAACCCCGGTCGGCCATGTGATCAAGGAACACAGACATTGGGGAGGGGGGGGGGGGTTAGTTCAGCTCGTATCACAGGTCAGCGGATTCGCTGACCCGCGCCTCCTGTCAGGGGCATTCATCATGAGAGCCGCATGGGTTACGAGACACTTGCCCGTGCCAACTGTCCGATCACATCCAGTGACTATCCCCCTTTCTCACAAAAATCCCCCCCCCCCCCCCATGTGTAGCAGTAATATAGCGCTGATACTAAGATTTCATTAAGTGGGGGGGAGGAGGACAGACACCCTGTTCACGAGCATCTCACTGTCCTGGCCAGGCAAGCTGGTACGTATATTTTTGTTCTTCCCTAGAACGCTTGATTAATTGGTTCCCAAACTGAACAGATTTAGTCACCTCCGTTGACTAAACAGGGATGGAAAGCCTACGAATAGAGCTAAAATCAGGACAGGAGACTGACATCTTAATGTTGAATATGTTTTGCAGCAGCAGAGTCGTCGGAAGTCGTTCTACCGCAGCCGTACACAGAACAAACCACAAAGCCGTGTGACCAGCGAGACATGAGCACCGGAAAACCACCAAAGCTCGCAAGCCACTTGATCCAAACCCTGCTGAAAGTGGCCTGTCACAGTGACAGCTAAGGTCCCACATCGCGGCAGCCTACAAAAGCTGATGCAAGTCATAGCAGAAAGGTAGAAGGCACACCATGCCTCGCTGAGGGACCCCCCCCATTTCCCCTGAATGCTTTGATGTTGTCCCTCTGCTCCCCCCCCCCCCCCCCCCCCAACTTGGGAAATGACTGAAAGCGATCCACATTACCATAACGGACACCAAAGCACAGCAGATATAAAAATATGAGCTGAGATTCTGAAGTCTGACAAGCATTAGGCTCTACTGTCAAAGCTCTGAGGAATATGCAGACCAACGACGGTTAGACTGAGCTCCTGTCCCCTACGAGACGGACAGAGCGCATGCTGTTGCCTTGCAGAGAATACCTTCCCAGTCACTTAATATGGACGCGTCTTTAAAGAGAAGGAGAAGTGGCACGGAAATGCCAGCAGTCACAGGTGAGCAGACGCCTCTGGCCACTCTGACCAAACATCTTCGAATCGGACAGGCAGAGGCCAGAATCACCTGGAAACACGTCCCTGATGTCCATCCCCCCCTCACTGCCCTCCCGATATCAAACTCTCCCCCATGCCATTGTTCAAAGGGACAAACCAAACCCAAACTAGATATCCTTTCGTACGGTAATCCCAAAAAGTGAAGCATGGAAATATGAAGGATAGGCAATGAAAATCCCGCTGTAAGCCACATATGGATTACAGTTTACAAACAACATCCAGCTTTGTTAGCAATGCACTATAATGTGATAACAGCAAACTGTTCAAACACGTGAATCCTTTAAAAAAGACCTGCATTCATTATTCTAAGCGCATGACCTCGTGAAGCAAACCAGGCAGCTTCAGCGCCTTTCTGCAGCGGACGACTGTGGCGGTATGGGAGGCTACCTGCACGTGCTGCTCTTCTGCATGACCTCAGCCCGGTGGTAGCCGGAGAGCTTGCAGAATCCATCGTTGCTGTACACGATGGGCCAGTCCACGATCTGGGCATTCCCCAGAACAAAATTGGTGTCTGCCGTAAGGGATACAAGAGAGAGTGGGACAAGGACACTGTTACTGATCAGTTCCAAGCCACGGTAGCTCAATGGTCATGATTACAGCTCAATTAAAGTTACTATTCTACATGAAAAGGATGACTGGAAACAGTAATACCTCCAGACACATGGACCTCATGTATGTACAAAACACGCAGCTTTACTCATTTTTAGACCAAATACGGTAAATATCAGGAGGGTAATGTGGCTAGCTGGACTTATACATACACACAACTATTATGGGTATGGTCACAATGAAATCAACACAAATCGACACATAAGGATGATGACGGCACTGAGGTCCCTCCCACCCACACAGATTCCCGCGTCTGGACATTGGAGAACATGGGATAACCGGAGGAGAGCCGACAGTCACAGAAACCAGAACCAAACCTCATGTTCTTATACCCCCCCCCCCCCCCCCCAACAGTTACCAGCTAACCCGTTTTTAGAAAATTCCTCACCGAAAGCTCAATAAAGAGTAATGAGTTAATTATAATATTTCACATAATTACTCCAACCAAAAACACTTGCAATTTATCTTAGGCAATTAAAAAGAAATGAGAAGCTGCAGTAAATGTTACAATAAGACATCAACTAATTAAACACTCGTTAAAGCCTTATGTCCTTAAGAGCCAGATTTGGCACCATTTGTCAAGACATTTGTACATAGCAATCAATGACAATAATGTGCCACTCAGACAAGGTGATGCGTTACAAGCTGTCCTGAAGAGCAGCAGAAAAATGAATCTTGTCTCGCTCCCATGGACCTGAACCTTTCTGTTTAAAGCCCTTGTGCAAGAGTGACCTTTCACCTCTCACCTACATGATCTCAGCCTTGTACTATGCAGGTGATGCAGGTGCTGAGGCCAAGCGAAATCATGAGAACTATTCCTAGTGTTAGCTTATTCCCAGTTGACCCCTACCCATTGCACCAATGGCATTGTGGGAAATTCCAGACCTTTCTGCAAATATTACCACCACGATGGACAATGAAGAGAGTATTCTGGAAAATGCAACGTATAATAGAAAGATTTTAGGACTGGAAACTTTAACACAGTGCACTTTACACAGCTAATTCCATTAAAAACGGCAGGAGAGGGACATCGGGAATAGGGGAATGGGGAGATGTTACCTAACAAGCAAAAGGACAAGGATTTCCTCTCTATACAGACAAACAACTACTCTTCCGACAAAGACAACACTAAGTTCCATGCCAACATTTGTTATTTTACTGTGCTTACATGACCTTGCAGTTTACACCGATTACCTAGGCTACTTGGTTACAAAAATAACCAGGTCGCACAAGTGTGCAGTAGTTCAGTTATTTACAGCGTCTGCAGTATGTCTTCTTATTAAACCATCGAGTAGGAATAGGATAAAATTATGGAGGGGAGGAAAAAAAGGTGGAAGGGAGGTTGATGTTAAAGTTATGCGGTCTTTGCCGAAACTAACAAAGTAAATTAACAAAGAAATTGGTACAGAACATGAACATGGAAAAGGAGGAATAAACAACGGTGTCGACATTGTGTATACCTGTCTGTCTATGTGACAATGTCCAAACTGAAAAGTTAAAGGAGAGAGATGGTTAAAGCAAGACAGGCAGTGCCGTTCAAAAACAAAACTACACGCCACCACTACAGCGACAAACTATTATAAAACTATCATCGGTGGCCAACGCAACAGGGCGCATTAAACACCATCCGTAAAAAACGCAAAGGCTGCAACACCTAATATTTAGTATTTGAAAGTCATCTTGAGATAATTTCACAAGAGTCTGTGTGTCTTTGTTTCGTTCACAGTCAGCTCCCGTTATTCTGATTATTGTCTCCTAACTAGGCTACACGGTCATTGGTAAGATCTGCCCATCACGGTTTTACCAAGATCTGGGGAAAAGCAAAGGTGTTTCAAAGTCCCAGATGTACAAGGGCAACGAACCAAACTTTTTTTGTGACGATCAACCTTTATTTCTGGGGCGCACCACCATCAGTTAGTGTAAACCTGTAGCACACTTATAATCCTATCGCTAACTTGTAATTTAAGTAATGGACGGCTTAATGTAGGCTAACAGTGACGAGTTGGTGTTTGCATTAGCGTGAAATCATATTAAGACCAAAGCGGTTTATCTAAACCCTTTCAGCATCTATTTCTTAGAAACTCGATATGTACACTCTTTAACAATCTCTCTGCTTTTAGCTACGCAAAATCGATAGCATCATTTAAGAAAATGACACAAAACTGATTTTTTTTGAAAACCTTGTCCATATTCATGTTAGTCGGTTTAAACTGCTTTCGCATTTAAATATTTTTTACCGACTCGGTATCATGCTGTTTAACATTTCAAGTTTTTAATGACTGCGTTTTGATAGCAGTCAAGTTGTCACTGATGGACGGGAAAAAGTTCGATTTGAATTGCGGCTTACGTACGGAGTGGATCATGCGTAACATTATGAATTATCGCCGCCATTAAACTGTCACATTGCAGCTACAATAAGTCACTTGATTTATCTCACAATAGACTAACATAAATCAATTTAAAAAAAACAGCCTTAAGCTATAGCAGAGACGAATTCATCGGCTCGCATTCAGGAACTCTAGTGTGGTTTTAAAACGGTACAGAGACAATAGAAAGCAATAATGTTTATATAGGTGTATATACTGTAGGCTAGTATATATCAATAAAACGCACGAGAATTTTTACGTGTGTTGCTGCTTATCTGATGACAAACGTTTTCATTTCTGTTTAATACATATGATGTGCAGCGCCTTCTTGACAACTCCGACGGGAATTGGCGCACCTGCGAAGGGGACCGTCTAATCATCTTACCAAAACCCTGGGTCGATTATTCCGCTAAAACCACCCAGTATCGACGCACTTACAGTCAGACAATGAATAACATGAACACACCTATCAAAAACACGCCTCAAAGCTTCGATATACTTGTTCAAGTTATTATTAGAAAAATCTGCGTTACGGTTAAGCAGCTGTTTCCGTTTGTCACATATAATTACTATCAATTAGCATGTAATTAATTATAACGGACATTCGGTTTTTATGTTACAGAATTACTGGAGTATTATTAAAATTTTAGACATACATTTAGATATCACATCGGTTAAGGCAATACGTAAATACAGCCTATATGTAGACTGGCTCAAATAACAGTGCAAAAATAACAAACAATTAAACTGCGCAAGTTTTGCGGGAAGCACAAAAACATTTTCTGGAATCGTAAACATCACGTTACTCCTACCATGGCATCAACGGCACCTACACGTTTATTTACTAGTACACGCAACTTTTTAAAATACAGATATGTGCGTCAGAACGGGAAATTTTATCAATTACTTTATGTACGTTGACAAAAGATGCGGCTTTATTATGGCAGTAGATTTCGGTTTAAGTTTCAGACGTTAGGCTACAATATACATGTATTTTTTAAAATCTTGCCTGTTGTAGTATTAACTGTTCAAATGGCACAAAATCTCCCACTAAAGATGCATCAAAGTCCATTCGGACCCTGCAGCGTACTATAGTCATTTAAAGTTCCATCATTAAACGATCCCCCCCAAAAAACGTTTCACTTCTTACCGTTAGATCGCCTGACAATATTTTCTAGGAAAGTGTTCTGGGGGGCCACGAGTCCTCGCCGTCCTCCTGCCATGCCGCCTCGTCATTCAGTCCTCCGTAGGTGGGAAGGATTCAGCGTACCGGGATGCCGGAGCTGCATGCAAGGCGATGAGCCTGGTCTTCTGTCTTCATGGTCTCCGCTCCCACTGACATTAGGGTACAGGGCTCTCCTCACGATGTCCGAGACGGTGCTCCCCCTGTTGAGTGCGAAATGAGCGGATTCTCACGCTTGGGTACCAGCCGGTACTTGCATCCACTCCTTAACTTCTACACTAACTTGGATTCCCATCTGCTGGCAACCAAAGGAATTGCGGCTTATTTACTGGGGGAAAAGGCCTGGACCAAAAGCTACACTGATGGACTCGAGGGGGAACGCCCCCCCCCCTCCTCAATTGAAAATATGTCGTTAAAGCTCCCTCTAGATAAGCAAAAATGCCACTACTGTCTGCCCTTCACATGGAAAAAGAATGATGGAGTGCTGTCTAGGGTGCCCCCTTCATGTGAAAGAGTATGATGATGTGCTCAAGGAAATGGTGAAGCATCTTGATGAGTGCCCTATCCCTCTAGTGGAGAAAATGTGATGCAGTGATCTATAAAGTGCCCTTATTTGTTAGGTATGGATGCCCATCCAATGGGAAAGGAGGCAGTTATGTGCCCTCTGTGTCACCCCCACGTGATTAAGTGTCCCAAACGGTGCCCTTCCCGGAAGTGAGAATGGGTGGCAGTGCTGTAGAGTGGGGGTCCCAAAGCTTGTCATGTCCACAGACTGGTTTGCAAGTTTCATTGACCGGGGGAGGGGTGTCTGCAGATCAACTGGCAATTTCACTGTTTACATTTTTCCAGAAGCAAACAGAACAGAAAACGTGAGAGTTAACAAAAACTGAAAATGTTTTTTTTGGAAATTTTGCAGCCCAGTGAAATTCCAGCCTTGGACTGTGGTCTGTGAACCAACGGTTCGGAAACCCTCTTGTAAGGGTACTGCTATTCCTAAGTGGCGGTGATGGCCCAAAATGGTGCCCCTCCAGTGGAGAAAATGTGACATAGTGCCATACGAGGTGTCCATACAACTGGATAAACCTGAGGTGCCCTATGGGTGCCTGTCTGGTTGGAATAACTCAAGAAGTGCCCTTCCAAGTGAGCAACCATGATGAAGTTCCCTCTGTGGTGCCCTTCCAAGTGAGCAACCATGATGAAGTTCCCTCTGTGGTGCCCTTCCAAGTGAGCAGACATCATGAAGTGCCCTTGCGATGAAGAGAAAAATTCTTTAATTGGTGCCCTTCCAGTGAAGATAATGGGATACAGTTGCATCCCCTATGAGATGCAATTTGACCATACATAGCATTCCATGCTACTAGTGGAGGCAAGGGGATGAGTCTGCCACCATGAAGCTAAGTGGAGCCTTGAAATTATTTTCTCTGAATTTTTGATAAACATCGATTTTCATCTCTCCAGTAATCCACTTACTGGCGTTTCAAAGTCATCTGAAAGCTATATTCCTATTAGAAGAACCGGGATGCTCCGACACAAGGAAGCACCACCTGAAATAAATCAATATTCCTTTAACAAAGCAGACTTACAAAACAAATCTTTCGCGTAAAGCCGACAATATTGATGATCAGCGTTGGTGTCGTCTAAAGCAAACGCATTCAGAAGCAGGGCGACGTTTGTGCAAGTCAGGTTAGTATTAAACGGAGAAACGAATCCGCCACACCAATAGATCTGTAGTTCTCGCCACAACTATTTGTACTAGAGACCCACGTGATTTACCGTGTTTTGATTTTTTATTTGTTTGTGGGTTTTTTTTATGACGTCATGCAATTTTTTTTTATCAAAAACTGTAGACGGACTTCCAAATGCAAACAAACAATGCCATATTCAGCTGAGTATAAGTACTTTGTTTTGGGGACAAACCAAGGTTACATTTGACATCCATGACAATATTGGTCATTAACAGTGTTTCCTACGTGTTTTAACAGTCATGTGTAATTAAACTTGCAGGGAAAAAACCAATAAGCGCAAAACGGTCTGGCGTTTAACTATTCGCGCTCGATGTGCCTGTGTACAATTATTGGTTTTTGTCTCCACCTGCTGATACTGTAGATCAAGCGCAGCATCAGAAGAGGAACCAAACATACTTTGACAGTGTAGGCTGATTTGACAGATGGAGATTAATACAGCTATCGAATGCAATCATAAGCATTGTAAAGACTAAAGTATTACATGCCGATAAAATTAAATATATTATAGTTTACGATTTGCTTAATATTTGGGGCTTAATATTTCAGGCCAGTTTCCAAACCTACCCCCAGACTCTGACATCTATCAACCACCATCTGTTTGCACTGATCTTCAGTCAACAAGAGAATTATCACTCACCTGACGCTGGAGTGAGTGGCAGATCCTGACAAAGGCATCATTTACAACTGCCCAGGGCAGCATCTTCAGAATTTGAAATCTAATTTAATTTTAGTTAGTTTTCAATGTGGTTTTATTAACTTTTTTATTTTAAAAATTCATAATTTTATATAGGCCTATTTTAGTTTAAGTTTTAGTAATGCTCTTTCGAGAGATAGACTGAAAGTTGTAGAAGTATATTATGTGTCTAATCTTTAAAGAATACTACATGAATACACGGGCAAACCATGTTCCAGGTGTTGTTAATGGTAATTAAAGATTACTCATTACTTCAGCTAAATAGTATTTAAAAGCGGTAAAGGAAAGTATTTGTTGTTTGTTTTTATCTGAAGCGACTTTAGTTTCCGTTTAGTTGTAGTTTTTATTATTTTCGTATCATTTCGTGTCAGTTCATGAAATTGTTTTCTTATAGTTTTAGTCGTCGTTAACCATTATAAGTCCGATTTAGAACTAGTTGAAACGCGACTGTGAGACATGCTGTCGGATTTCTGTTCATCCTTGAGTTTCTATGTCCATGGATGAAACGACGATGATCCAAAACGAGCTCCGTGGGATCGTCCTGGGGAAAAGTTACATTTCGCCGTTTGGTTGAATGAACAATCCCATTCCTATTAAAAGCTGAAAACTCCCAAGACCAGATCAATCTACCAATTAAATGTATATGCATTGAATATGCAGAATGGCATAACGTACCACTGGTACCGACAGCCTAAACCCATGCAATACCTTTACCTTGCTGTAGTAATAAAAAGAGGGCATCGCCCATTCACGGACACTCAGAATATGGAATAACCACAAACTATTTAGATATAGAAATGGCTCATTGTAGGTCACTGCTCACCTGGAGGTGATGCATGTTTTCAGAATCAGTCATAGATATTTCATGAACCGTTATCGCTCTTGTGTTGTTGGGCCGGGGTGCTTCGCAAAGACACGTCGTGTTAGCATCTTCCACAGCCGGTGCTGGTGAGCCATCTGCAGCCTAGAGGGGGCAGGTTCCACCTCTCCAGATTAAAAGGAAGATGGGGGGGGTTGTGTTTTGTACTCTGAGAGCTGCTGGTTCAGCTTCCCTGCATAAGAACTGCGACAAATACAAACACACTCAACTGCAAGGTGCGGGTGACCTGCAGCACGGACTTTAATTACCTCTAATACTGCACCAGCCGAGAGTGCAGACAGCCCCTCACCCTGGCCAAAGAAGGTATCGCAACCAAAAAAATAAGCTCTATACATAAAATATAAGCAAATTGTATTAAGTGTCGTAACGTGCCTATCACAAGGACCATGTAAACTCAAAGCTATTTCCCATAAATGCAGTTAGCTCATGGCATCATACCTGCGCATGCAAGATCTGACCCGACTGCTAATAGAAAACAGACATCCATCTGTCCGCCGGCTGAAAGTCAAGCAGAGGCAGGCCTAACAAACATAGTGTGTAATATTCTACATTACACTTAATTTCGTTACGATGCTTGAATTCATAGGAACCTCCATTGACAACATGGCAAACACAAGTATAGTATAGCAATGAGGTCCCCACCAAAGGTCACTGTGGGACTGGCAACCAGCCATGTCTCTCATGCTTATGCAAGGCTGCAGGACATCCAGTGCGCCTCCACATGGACATTTCTGGAACTGGAAGGTGCTTCAAATAAACACGGCCATCTGTGACCTGCCTACTTCCACCTTTTTGCCCAGACACAGAGGCAGGGAAGTTCACAGGTTATTGCTTCATGCCCTTGAGACAAAACTGAACAGCACAGTTGGGAACCTGCCTGGGAGCCTTGAAACCACAGGATATATTAAATAAATAAACATAACAAATAAACATGTTTATTAAATACCACTCCATGCAGGCATCAGTCACTGCTGAATGCTGTTTTATACAGGTTGCATGGAGTACTCTTACAAGGAAAGAAATGAAAAAATTAGAGGCAAGCACAAACCATGGTGTTTTATGTAAAATGTGATTTAATACATATATCTTTCTAGCAGAGTGAAAGTGACAAATCCCAAGACTTGAAGCTTACAGTTAATTTAAGTTAAAACATCTCAATGTCAAGTCCAACCAGTCCTCAGCTTCAGAAGGGATCTTGCAAACGGCCATGACCGTTATTGATTGGACCACTTCTTCGTGGTATTGAGGTGGCCTAGGTGCTCCGCAATGAACTTGTGCTCAGGCAATTTGCCAGCTGTGGCCTCCTTGAAGTTCAGCCAGTTCTGCAGACGGCGCTCGGCCGCATGACGGTGTTCCTGCTCGCGGGTCATGAACGGGCGGCTCAGCCAGTACTCATTTTCGGACTCCTGCTCCAGTCGTGCAATCATGTTGCGCTTCATTTGCCAGGTGACGTGCCGCGGACGCCGGTACTTCCCAATCCACTGCTTCCCCGGTATGCCCTTCCGGAACAACGCCAATGTGAGGAACATCCCGGCACCTCCGCTTCGGCGATCTCCTCAAGGGCAACGCAACAATAAGAGAATTAATAATCAGTTACTATCAGTTATTTCTAATGCAGGTCCTTCGCAAGGTCACGGTATAGCATTACACTCAAAAAATGTTTTTTCTTTGTCTTTAATTCATAGCCTTGCTAATTAAAACGGGCACACGTTCAGTTCGAATACTGCTATAAATTAACTCGTCAACTATACTTCGGGTGTAAAGAACCGTAACCATGTAACAACAATAAAGCCAAAATCTGAATTACCTTTCAACCACCAAAGAAATTATATAAAACTTGAAGTGGTGTATTTTTCAGTGGAAAACGTTCCCGCTGTCATTCATCACACTTCCCATAATCCTTTCTTCTGACCTTAACGCTATACTTCCGGTTAAACTAACTACGGCAATCAACAGAGATCAAAATTGCTTGAACCGCGTTTTTTAAAAAAACATGAAAGTCTACATGTAGAAATTTAGACATAGACTAGCCGTTTTTTGAGCTGTGCAGCAGATGCTCAAGGTTGCGGCAGATAAGAATATTTATACCATCCAAGGTTTAAATTCGACAATAAACATTTGTGTAAATGTAATGGTAATTTTATAGAAGATATACTTTATTCATTTTCAGGGAGAAATAGTCTTTTCACCTATCTGATCTCACTTGCTGTGAAACACATGCTGGAGCAGCTGGGGTTAAGGTAGGGTGACCATACGTCCTCTTTTTCCTGGACTTGTCCTCTTTTTTGGGACATAAAAATGCCTGAAATGTCTGGGATTTTGCTTTGTTTCATGTTGACTTTTGCTTTCTACAGTCATAATGCTTTCTGTGGGCGTATCTGTGTTGTTCTGACTCTCTTTGTGTCCCACCCCTTGTAACCTAGTTAAAGGCCTTACTCAAGGGCCCAACAGCCTCATCAGTCTGCTGGCCACAGGGTTCAAATTGGCGATCTTCCAATCACAGACGTCTTGAAGTTCTACCCCACTGTGCCACACACCACCCAGAAAGACTTCTATATGGGTCATTCTATATGGCCTCGCACCTCCAGATTCGTGGGTTCATTTCTAGGTCTGGATCCTGTGTGTGTGGAGATGTTCTCTCTGTTTTACTCCCCTAGTCCAAAAAAATATAAGGTGAATTGGTGTCTAAATAGGACATAGTTTTTGATTGTGTTTGAGTGTGTGTTCTGCAATGGACTGGAATCCCATCCAGGATGTCCCGTGTCATGAGATAAGCTCCAAACTCACCGTTTCTCTGCATTGGATAAGCAGTTATGGAAAATAGCGTGTTGGGAGCACAATGTTCAGGATCTCAAACTTATTCGATGTTAATGACACAAGAGCTAAATCCCATTTTATTTCCACATTTACAAATTGAAAATTTTTCACTGAAACACTAGAACAGCACAGCATATCCCAGTTTCTAAAAAGCTGGACTTGCCCCTTGTAATATGATTACATATTAATATGTGTGTTATATTATTAATATGCTCAGTTATGTATAAATCCATAAAGGTGAGGCACTAAAAAACCAATCATATTCACCTCAGAAATATATTAAACAGTAAAATTATTAACATCCACATTTGTGACCTGTACATTTATACATAATAGCAGTGAAGCACTTGGTCAATAACAAATCACACAGGCAGGGTTGAGACTCCTTCAAGTTTTAATATTGTGCACCAGTGAGACTGAACCGAGATGATTTGCATCATAATGTCCTCGTATGAACACTGGGGTAACCATAGGAGGTGGAGGCAAGGACAGGGCGGAGGGGTAGTGATATGTCCTCACATTTAATCCTTCGCTTTGCTCCTGCCATGTCGTGATCAGCTAAGGCAACAAAATGAACATCCACTCCAGGGCAGTTCCATCTCAGGGAGGAAGTTACATCACGCAGTACAACACAGCATACAGTACACAGTCCTCCAGAGTCGGCCCACAATGCACCTGGGGTGGGCCAGCACAGGCGTCTACTCTGCTCCACAATGGTTTTCGAGATCACAGCTTTTTTTTTCTTAAATATCTTGAAATCTTCTTTTCAACTTTATCTTGAACTGCAAAAAAATGAACTGCTTTTCTATTGTTAAACAATTAAGGTGTGAAAAATTGGGACCATACGCAAGTATTACTGTAATGCAACATGAAATACCATTGCACAGTTAACCCGATGGTTAAATTACTAAAAATGAACACATAAAAATGTACCGTAACTAGTGGTTTTACATACTTTAATCATAATTACAAAGGGGATATACCTAAATAAAATCAAATAAATTCTATTTTTTTTAAATCTTGTACAGGTGAATGCCTCAAAATTACAAAGCAGCACATTACAGGCATAATATGACAGAATAAATACAACACTTTTGCTAAAAAAAATAAAAATAAAATAGTAATCCAGCACAGATAAGCGAAACCGTAACAAGTAACCATATAAATCAGCCGAAGGCGATTCAAGAGCTACTGTTAGAAAATAATAACAATTACAAACCAAAGGTATGAACATTGCCCTGCACACCTGCTGAACTCTGCTTTCCCAAAATGACATTCAGGCAGTGTGATTAGGGTCTCGGCATATTAAAACATCCCTTGTACCGGTGCATGAGCAGAAAAACAAAGAAAAAAAAAAAAGTCAGTTTCAGCTCCAAAACTACAATGATTTTTCCCCAATTCGACTTTTAGGTTTTTTTCTTGCTCTTTAAGCAATGAATAAGTAATAAAATACAGCAAAAGTCGGAAAACACAAAGTCAGGCCAGGATGGTCGGATGCATACAGTTCTGTTGCCTCTCAGTTTTGCATTTGTGATTCTACATTTTTTCCAAGATTGCAATAGTGCCTTTTTAGCATAAAAAGTCAGTTTAAAATGTTTGTTAAAAAAATTCACAGAGTCAATTCTAACAGTTTAACAGATGACAATACCAGGGAAGTATTCCAAACTCAAAAAATGACAGTTTTAGACACTAACGTACATTTTCTGTACAGAAATCAACTATACAATACCTGCAGATGTTATGCTAAGATTTTCATTATAGTACAACTCTTGTCAGCAGTGTGTATGTGTTTGGGGGGGGGGGGGCATGGAGGAGAGACCACAATTTTTACCTCTTCTTACGGGTGTTTTGGGGTGTTTAGCTGGATTTACATTTGGATTAAAAATCGGCCCTGGACATTGGGGTCCCCCATGATAAATTTTGCCGAGGGAGGGGGGGGAAATCCCCCCCCACGATAACCTATGAGGCCATCCCTATACCACATGGCCAGTCTGGGCCTGACGCTCTAGCTTCCTGCAAGGAGGATTAACTTCTTCTCATCTACGCTATTCTGGCAGTTAAGGAAGGTGATGGACGTGGGTGGGGAGGGACACGAGAGATTTTTTAAAACTTATTTCCTTCACTGGCCAAATAAGACAGCAGTAGCCTAAAATACCAATACCCTGTGCATTTGACTTTAACACTGTACAACTCCCAGCTGTCCACCCTGATTCCGGCTGGCGAACAGGGGTGGTTCTCTGACTATCTCTCCCTCTCTTTCTCGGTCAAGCTCTCCTTCTTACGCTCATTTTCCTTTTCCTCAGAGCTTGAGCTCGTTGGCAACCTTGGAGGCGATGTTCTTGAAGGCGATGGAGGTCCCCGATATCCGCTTGAAGCGGACGCCGTTGAGCGAGAGGCGGGGCAGCTTGCAGACCTCCATCTCCCATTGGACCAGGTTGTCCTGGCGGGCGTCGCCGTGGACGCAGAAGAGCAGGAAGCGCTCGCGCTGCTCATAGTCGCAGTTGTTGGCGTCCAGCACCTTGCGGATCTCGCGCATCATGTCACTGGGGTCCATGGAGCTGGTGGTCTTCATGCTCCAGGTGAAACGTAGGGAGCGAGGCTTCGAGTCCCGGCCGTCCTCTTTGGACTCCCCAGAGGCACTCCTGGAGGGGGTGGGGGGGGGCACAAGGGAAAAATGTGAACAGGATGGAAGCTTCCATCAGAATGTCCCGGTTTGGGGTGTTTCTCAATACCAAGGATGCAATGATCATATTTATGGTCTTCAGTCCTGCTAACTTGCCTCCCAAGAACAAACTTGTGCCGCAATGAATCATGGGATTGGTTTCATTTGGTGAGGATGCAACCAATGGTATTTGGGACATCCGGGGACCTTCACTGTCTGTACTTTTGTTCTTAGGATTGTAACTGGTCTTTGGCAGTGGAAGATAACATGAAACCAGTACATGAGAACACAAGTACGGTGAAGTACACACACTGAGAAACACCCCAGAGGTCTGGGAGAAAGGCGTCATGATCCGTGGACGTCTGATGACCACGACTGAGGGTCACGATGACATAATGGGTACAGGTGCGTGATGTGCATCGCTGTGCTCTACACCCCACTGAATGGTCCTAAGGGTAGCAGCAGGTAGCCTCCACACTAGGAATAAGAAGCATAATACCCATAATAATTTACTTTACTACCATGAGTCTCACTGCAGCACACGCACAGCCATATTAAAGAAAATGAAGATTAAACGAACAACAAGGATCAAGGCACAAAGCCTAAATCAGATGTGTTCATTCAAGCACACAATGCTGCTGTCCCATGATTCTCACTCCACGTGCTCCCAGAATCCCATGCTCCCATGGAGCACTGTCCACCCCTCCCCCACCCAAGCCCAAGGGAGCTCCAACACACTGCAACCCTCCCCAGATGAGATATTGCTAAACAGAGAAACAGAAAAAAACAAAATATTTTGGGCCACACTGACTCTAAACATCTGTTTTTTTTTTTTTTCCGACTGGGAGAAACCACCATGCCAGACCATAATCTTGTCCCTGAGGAACATGGCCGCCTCCCCTTCCCCCTTCCTTTCGCCGTTAGTCAAAGCGAACTCAGCCGCAGCTCATCTCTGGTACCTCCCCCTCATTCCCAACCATCCCGGTGAGTCTTCCAAGGATCAAGGCCCTGGTGACATGGAATGCGACATGATGGGATGGGATGGGTCCCCCCCCCCCCCCCACCCCCAACCACCAGCAGGCTGAGCTTCAGAATGCGCCCTCTCACCTCAGGAATTCTGTCCGGCCACTGGCCTCGCCTTCGCTGGGAACCCTCGGAGACAATCGAGAGCAGACAGTTCAGTGTCATGGTAATGCTAGGGCAATGCCGGGGCAGGGCACCAGGGGGCGCCACAGCAACAGGCACTCGCACAAACACAGCTGCAGGTGTGTACACACGTAGGCACGCCCACACACGCACACGACATGCACGGAGGAAGCTGGGGCACATTCTCACACACAGACGCACACGCTAGACGAACCCCAAAGGAAAACTTGACAGCGCAGCGAGTGGGAGTCAAGTTTTTAAAGAAGGGTTCGTGATGCTGAGACACTACAGCTACAGTCGGCACTGACACGCGGGAAACAGCTGCTCCACCCACAGCGACACCGCAAACAGCACGAGGCCCGGACCTCTCCGCCCCACCAGCTACAGGCACGCTAGGTCACCAGGGAACATGGAGATGAGGCAAAGCATAAGGCACAGATACCACAGAAAAAATGACAGCTTTTTACCGTGCCGGTCTCTTCGTGTACATCCCATTACGAGCCCGCAAACCTGGAATCACACTCACAAACGACACACTCCACACAATCTATCCGGAATGTCACCCACTGCAGTGCAAGCTAATTAACTCCTACGTATCACACCTGTCCTGTGGGGGCTAAAAAGCAAAACACCCAATACCAAATAAAGAGTGAAATACACTCCCTAAGTGAGCTCTGGTCTGCAGCATCTCTGTGACTGGACTTTACTGATTTTACTGAAATTTCTGTTTCATGCACTTTTATGTCATGTAAATAACTAAATAATGACAATGATAAGAACAGCAATATGCCCAATACCAATTCCATTTTAAACACGGTCAACTAGCACTTAAGAGTTAGAACCTATGATTTTCAGCGGAACCAGAATGAGTTCAGAAAAGCAAAATGGTAAGACTTTCTACCCATGGGGTTATATTTCAACATATGTCTATATCTTGGAAATATGTGATACATTTACAATTAAATACCCCCCCCCCCCCAGGGAGAAGGAACTCTGCAAGAAAACACAAAAATACAGAGGGGAAGCATTCACTTGTGTCACTGAACAACTTTGGTTGATTTTAAATGTGCCATAAAAATAAACTTGACCATGACATGTTCAGATATAAGAATGGTGCACGAATCATCAATGTGCACATGTCTATCACATGACCACAGGCCACCATCAGGACAGGGCCGTAGTGGAAAAACAAGCGAGGCTGCCATGTTGTGAAAGTGATTTCATTCATGTGCTATATTTACAGATAATAATTTGATAACGCAGATACTGTGGCCATTATATGCCTGATAACAGGGGCTTTGCTGATGCATTGCATCATTATGAAATCTCATCCGCACTATAAAGGTGGAACAGGCTAATTGTGTCTAAGGCAAGAAAATGTCCCCCTCTCGTCTGAACCTAATTATGCTCGGCCTGAGGATTTGCATAACGGAGCAGGAAATTCTAACTGGTACTCTCAGTTTAAAAATATATTAGCCTGGCTCAGGTCCAGGGCGACAAAGGCTGGAGACAAGCATATCGGAAGTACGGAAGAACGGCCAGACGAGAAAGTCGATATTCGTTTGGGGAAAAACCAACCACCGCCCGCCTTGTCTGGTACGAGAGCAGCGCTAGCGGCCGTCTGTGAATCTGGCCGCTGCAGTCAGCAGAGCGCGTCCTAGACTCACGGCACAGTCCAGGCGTGCTGCCATGTATTAAAATTACGGGTTCAAATCCCCCCCTGAAATTTGTTTGCTACAAATCAGGCACATCGCCAGTGACAAAGAATTACAAGCCTGGACCCCCTTAGAAATTTGCTCATGCCCATGATCATCAAGAGCCCTCCCACCCCCTGGTGGACAGAATCAACTGAAGGACCCCCCACCACCCCCCCCTCCAGCCTACAGCCTCAACACAGTGAGCAGACTGCACTAAAACCAACATGCTCACTGAAAAGAGAAACATTCAGGGGAAAAATGCAACAAATAAACGATCCAATCACATTTTACCATGTGAACAAACCAGCTTGGCGGCCTGGACGGACCCCACCCTGCCACACTGAGCTTCTACATCTTTCCCCCACAATAGCGCATCTCATTTCAGAAACTGAATCCACGTTCCCTGTTCTTGCTAAATGCATCCGTCCATCCATCCATCCATTTATTTATTTATTTTGGCCACTTATCCAGTTGCAGGCCTTCCTGTGAGGCTGGAGCCCAACTCAGAAAGTGCAGGACCAACATCTGTGCTTCTCGTGCGTTCGAGAGATCACAGAGAAGCCTCGACGTCAGAGTTATTGGCGTCTTTAACGGGAATCGCTCCCAGAGGCCCAAACCTAGTGATCTGTTAATCTGACCGCTATGATCACTGTAAGCATTGCGCTGAATGTTCTGTTTGGACTGGAATTTATAGCAGGGAGTCGCAAACCAAGAGAGGGGGCGGAGTCTGGGGACGAGGGGGCGGGGTCTG
>JAODJU010000062.1:3881770-3896982 GCA_026776725.1 Gnathonemus echidnorhynchus | reverse complement strand
CCAACTGGTCCGCAAATAAATTCCCGTGGTTTGGGGTCTAAAAATAGCCTCAGCAGATCTGACTCATTCACAGGAGCGCCGGCGTGAAGGACCGGCACGCCGTGCTTCCTCTGCCTCGCCCCCCAGGTCCGCTGGTCACATTGCCCCCCTTAAGGTCAGAGCGGACCTTGCTTCCAATTCCGGTGACCTCTATCTGTTATCGCGGTCTTATAGAGGGCTGTCGGGGAGAGAGGAAACGAGCGGACAGAGTGAGGATTTACGTCCTCGGGGGAGCATTCCTCAAGGCCGTAATTTAACAGGGATGACGGCCCCCGTCTTGGCTGGAGCCCCTGTCCCGCCCCGCCATTCCAAAACCTTCTCTGGCTCTATCGTTTTCCTGTGGAGCCTGCAGTCAGCCTCCGCATAGCAAAAAAACAATAAGAGGAGACTGAAATGACACAAAGTGAAAGGTCTCCCCCTGAAAAGTGAAATGGGAAGCTCCAAAAAAATTTGTGACACCCCCATGTGTGGATCTGCAATCGAACAACCCAGCTTGATGTGTCAGTGTGATCCACAGAACTGGAAACCCATGGGACTGATGCATTAACCTGCAGGACCAGAGCAAAACCCAAACGCTATGCAGGGTCTCTCCATATAACTATCAAATAAGAAGACAGAGACAGACACATATTAGAGTGTTCACATCCCCCCGGGGTTCAAAACACAGAAGGTATTCACCATCGTAAATCATTTAGGGACTCAAGAGCTCACAGAGCCTAATATTTTACACAGTTCCCTCCCCCAGCAGCCGTCGCAGCCGCCTCTGTTAAACCGCCTTGCGGCTGAAGATGTGAATTAGAAATGCATGCAGTCGAAGCGCGAGGCAGCTCCCGTCGAAATTCCTGGAGTCTGTTAGCAAGAAGTTGGAAATAACAGGGTGCCTGTTATTATCATCCGTCTGACTTTCTGGCACCGCTGCTTAGGCTTGGGGGTGGGACACACAAGACAAAGGCCTCCTCCGGCAGGCCCAGCCTCTACTGGACGATTAACGAGACGAGGAATCTAGGCCCTGGCCTAGCTAAAACGTTCTGGCAAGGAGGTCTGCCATCCACCAGGGGGAGCTCTATCAAATCCAACTGCTCTTCCCAGCAAGTGATAAAGCGCTCCACATGACGACAGCAGTCCGAAAGCATGTGAAGGTGGAGATAGGGCTTATCTTCAAAAGCAAAACATAGGTGCCCATACAGACCATGGCCAAGGATGAAGTGAAAGAGAACAATATTAGCACAAGTAGCACACTAGCTAATGAGTTGAAACTTGAACTGGGGGCTGAACAAGTGTTTCTTATATGAGACTGACTGTCATTTAGCTGAATTACTGCCCAAACTATCAAGATGTACCTGTAGGGATTCGTAACAGAACAGTTGAGCCGTCTTCAGTTCCTGACCATATATTTTCACTCCCTTCGTCGTCCAGCACCAGTGATCCCACTAAATGGGCTCCTTCACTCAATTGTCAGGTCCCAGCTTGGATTTGGGTCCAGACACAGGTAACACCATGACACAGGAAACAGCAGGTTGGCATCAACCAGACGCATTTTCCCCAACAATCTGCAAAATCTGCATGTGAGTGGTGGGTTCAGATGCACATTTCATGACAATTAAGTCATTGTCCTCCAAACACCACTGGATTCTTACACCCTCAGCATTTGATTCTGTGTGTGTGTGTGTGTGCACGCGCACGCACAATGAAACAGACTGCCCCCAGTCCCAGAATAAGTAATCCAGACCAGATAAGCAGTTATGGAATATGCATGGATAACATTTCATTGCTTAGCAAGCAGTTTTAGCAAAAAGCAGCTTAGAATTCAACCAAATTATAAATCAAAATATCCCCCCCCCCGAGTCCTTCACGTGAGTCTCACAGGATTTTAAGAGATGGCCCTGTGTCGTCCCCCCGCAAGCGCAATCCCCCCGCTGTAACAGACTGGTGCCGACCGTATGGACTCGCCGAGTCCCTCACATCCCCTCTCTCCGGCAGGTACGCCATTGCACTCGGATCTATGCAGCGCTGCTTCGCTCTCTATAAAAACAGTACCCCCACCCCGGCCGTTTCCATGGGACAGACCTGACGCCAGCGAGCGTCGCCGCGTGGGCATTCCCGACCATCAGCTCGCTGGAGTGTGGGCGGTGCACATCCTGTTAGCAGGAAACGCAATTCCACCCCCAAGAGCATGTGATGCGATACAGCATTGGGGGGGGGGAAGGGTAATAAATAAATAAAATCACGGCATCAGGAGATAGGACGAGCTGTGAGGCCAGCGTGGCGAGTGAATATGTGGATTACCTGAAGACGCTCCATCAACCGACTGCTGTGTCTTTAAGATGGATGCTTAATGGAAATTGCTCCAGACAAACATCCAACCACATAAAAAGGTAAAACTGTAAGTCATGATGGACAAAAAACATTCACGCACACGCACACATGCACAGAGCTCAGATCTCAGGCCCCTGCTCTCCAGACCGATGGTATGATTCCCGATGGCAGAAATGCCACATAACTGTAAACAGCTGCTCTTGAGACGAGGCAGCTGTTGCACTGACAGTACGACATTGCATCCATCTGACCTCCCCAGATTTGGCACGAGCACCATTCTGTAGTCAGTATGACGAGGCAGATACACTTCATACTCATCCACATAGCAACACTTCCAAACCCATGTGTCTCACATCTTCCAGACCATCTGGATCTTTCAAAAAAACAAAGTGCCAACCACCACGTGAAGATCAGGAAGATGCAGCGATCGCACGGTGAATTAGCCGCAGCGGCTAAAAGCTAAATCGGACCAGCTTGCGGCTTTGCCGCCCGACCTGCCTTCACGGCGACACCGTCGGGAAGTTCCGGGTCCACGCAGAACTCCTCAGCAGTTGTTCAGAGCAGAACGCGATGAAGCAGAGAACACAGGGACTGCCGGCACCGGCAGTAAATAGTATTGATTGCAGGAGGAGATTAAGCCATTTACAAGGAGTTACCTCATTTTGCTGTCTTTCACTGGACGCCTTTCAAGCGTGTTTGTTTAACAAATAATAATCAATAGTGGCCGATTACGCAAGGATCTTAGACTGCCCAGACGATGGAGTCACACGCGGTAACCGATTTCAATGATTCCATCTGGCTGGTTAAACCAAGTGTTTCTAAACACAGTCTTCAGGAACCACCAGACAGTCCATGTTTTTGCTCCCTCCCAGCTCCCAACACACCAGTACCAGCTATTCAGTGTTTTTGATTGGCTGGGAGCTGGGAGGGAGCAAAAATGTGGAGTGTCTGAGGGTCCCCAAGGACCGGATTGGGACGGATTTGAACGCTTCTGCCTACTGCATTCTTATTTTCATTGGGGCAGCCTTCCTGTCAATGCAGAACTATTCAGCATCACAGACACAGACTCTAAATATATCATGGGCAATTATGCAAATCGATAAGCTTCTAAAAACTGGGAAGGTTTCTAGGTGATTTGGGGGGGGGGGGGGGTTGATTATTTCGCTTCCCTTGATATCAGCTTCGAGCAGATGGGCTTCGAAACCTAACCTGGCCTCCTGCCCTACCTCGTGTGGCCATTGTCAATATGGCACATAACCCATCCATTACGGTGGAGAGGGTGAATTATTAATTATGCAAAAGAAGGAAAAAAAAACACACAGGATGCCATACATATGACACCGGCCCAAAGTCGAACAGGCCCCCCTGGAAAAGGGGGCCTGAAAAAGCGCTGCGGAAACGGTTCACAGCTGCTTTACGGCCCGTTGTGTCCCCCGTGGACCGGACGCAGGGGGGGCATGCACTCTTCTCGCTGAGTAAGCTCACTGGGCAGAGTGTGGAGGCTTCAATGTACCCGGGCCCAGAGTCGGGAACAAAGGATCATTCCAACCGGCACAACGGAGCACTGTTGACGGGAAGCTGGGATGACGTGCCACCTCCCGCGGACTCATTCAGCCGGTCCCTCGCGGATACGGCTACCCGCGGTCCTCAGGGAGTCGGCCACTCTGGCGGACAGCTGCGCCTGGGATGAAGGTATCAGCCTCTTAGCGCCATTTAACCCAGCAACTCCCCTCTCCCAAATGTTCCTGCTAATAAATTATTCAGACAGCCGGACGGTGGCCACCACACGGGACGGAGAGGGAATCCTCGCGCCTGAAACACCGCTGCTAGGTAAGGTACCCAGCAGCCGAGACATCCGGCTCACGTCCCTATGCAGACTGAAGAGCACGGCTGTTTTCATGGTAAATCCACACTTTCCCGGGCGGCCAGACTCTCTAAATGCCGGACAGGTTAATGGGAAGCTTCTGAATTTGCAACAAAATAAGGTGAAGCGGCTATTTACAGGCGGGTTTCTGCACCAAGGCCTGGTTCTGGAGCGTAACCCACAGCTCATACATTGGTCCGTTATCTCCGAGGCTGCCCAGGTGCCCGCTCCCCCTACCGCAGGCCCTCCAAAACCAGGCATGCCATCCGTATTTCAGACAGCTGTGTCCTCGCCACATGAAAGGCTGGCTGGATATAACCTGTACGGGGGGGGGGGGGGGGGGGGTTCAGCTTTTCAGGTCCCAGGCAGAAAACCCTTGAGGCCGGACTGGAATATACATCTGGCTTATTCGTCCCGGGGGAAGGTTACTGTACTTCCGCACCGCATGATGCTGGAGTCCCAGGAGAAGAAACGGAGGTGATGTTCCACAGGGGGCAGGGTCATGTGCGCCCCTTGTTGGGGAGAAATAACCATCAGAACCCTCTGTCTGCCGGTATCTAAAGCATAAGCTCAACAGATCTCCATTATTACCCAGACCTGCTCTATCAGACCTTGCTTTCTTTGTGGGACTATTATTTTTCTCATTTCCTCATTTCTCCCTGTGAAACGTGCTTTTACGCTGATGTGGAAATAAGAACTCCCCACCCCCAGATCATTTTTCCTAGCAGATCATTTTTAAATGCCTTATTGGGCCTGAGTCCAAGAGGAAAGTCTGTGGATTTTACCTTCATCTAACTGCCTCTACAATCACTTCTGATCCCTTCTTCTGATCATAATAAGGTTCCTCGCCTTCGTATTTCTCACCTTCCGTCCTACAGTCCACGCGTCCAGTCCTCTCAGAAGGTCATGTTCATGGGATAGGGTTAACATGCATTCTGCTTTGCTCTCAGGCCTCACAATGAAGTCATTTGGTTGCTAAGAGGAGAAACTAGGGGAAAGTTAAGTATTTTTTCCCCTCCTGAAAGGTTTTCTCATAAGTTGGGGGCTGGGGTCGCATTCAAGTAAAGAAAAGCAGATAACATGGAAAACTGAACCTCAGGTCATCTGAGTGCAACTAAACCAAGAATCACTGTCAGAGCTAAGTGACAAGCACAGGAATTGCCCAGGGGTTAACTGGACCAGGCTTCATCTGTGTCACTGGTCAGGTGGAGTTTGCTGCAGTCAAACGGGAAAGGCGATTGGCCGCTTGAAGGTCAGGGTTCATGTTCTCATGGGCTTCCTGCTACAGTGTCCCCTGCACGTGGCACTTTCTTGAGGCTGCCACCACTGAAATCTGCCAGCTTGTATAGATTATGGAATGATTGAGTGACTCTGAAAGGAATTAACCAAATCGTAATAGCACCAAAATCCCGAATGATGGCGGATAAGCAAACAGGATAATGAACGCAAACGCTAATGCTAATCTACAGTGTTAATGCTAGTATTGGGGGAGCCAGATCCAGGGCTTCCAGATCCGGAACATGTTAACAAGGACTGTGAGCCGTTTTGGATGAACCATCAGCAGAGTTTCAGCAAACTATGCATGAATGAAAAGGTTATCCAGCTTTATCCAGCTGGACACGCCTCTCATAAGAAGCTAACATGGCGCGTCTCGCAAAAAAACAACTTCATTACGCACTGAGCTGCAGGATAAAGGTGGCAGACGTAACGTGGACTTTCGAGACGGGCCCATAAAGATGACCATATTTCCAACCAGCCAGCTGGCAGCGGTTTCAAACTGATCGATCCTCTGGCATGGCAGTTAGCGCCTGTGGGCCGCAGCCCAGTCATTCCAGCCCAGTCTACCATCGGTCTCCATGGTTAACTCGAGCTTCATGAATGCAGAAACGGGCGCCAGTCAGGTTGCAAATTACTGTTATTAGCTCATCTTTGAAGAAACTGGACCCGGAGGTGATCCTCGGAGAGACACTGCTGATGGCGATGAGTTTTCATCCAAGGACGCCCGGCCTGCCCAGACCGGAAAAGTGGCACAGAAGCGAAACAAAGGGCACCTCTCCCTTTGGCTTCTGTCAGATCTTTCTGCGCCCATGTCCGTCTGGCGCGGCGTGACTTTAACCTGCCGCTGGGACGACGGCACCCCGTCCTCGCCTCCATCGTCCAGGGCTCAGCTGTTTCCGATGCCCGCGACGACACGCCAGGCTTGTGGCCCGAGGCCTGTGGCACTGTACCGTGGAGCAGATGGTGGCACAGGGGATCGATCTCGGCAGAGAACTGATACAGGCAAAATGATCGAGCGTAGCTACGAAGAGGAAAATTTCATTCTAACAGTATAAAAAAAACCTTAAATATGGCACAATAAAATGCATTTAAGGCTTCAGGACACTCTTATTTGGTCATGAAAGCCAATACATCCAACAGTGTAAGAGAGTATTTGATGCTGGGAGGGGCACAATTTAATTTAAATACTATTTATTGTGGAGATGAATGAAACTAAATTAAGTATTAAGTAAATTAAGCATATGCCCCCCCCCACCCCCTCCAGTTCCTATGCCCCTGAATAAATCTGTAATTAACAAGTTTCCTCTCAGACTTCAGCTAAAGGGTTAACCGGCTTGCAAGAACATCATTAGCCCCCCAGAGTTTAGAGCATCACTCTGGAGGGACAGGCCTAAAGGTTAAATGTTTTGCTCAGTCGTCATGGTTATGCATGTGTTTACGGTCCAGCACCGCGACCGCAACGGATCCCGGGGCGCCGACAGCAGGAGCGCAACCATATGCCCGGTGGAGGGCATGCAGAATACCGCCTGAGTAATCAGGAAGCGAACAGGATTCCTTTCCTCTAACGCTGTGCGACTTCAAGGCTCGGTAATTGACAGGCAGCCTGGCGTATTTTTAGCTGTCGCGACCACGAAAACCCATAAGTGAAACAGTAGAAATGAAACATGCCTTGTGGTTTGCCAGTCCCCATTTTGTTCTAAAAAGACGAAAGCCCACATTCAAAGTTCAAAGCAGAGCAAAACGGGACAAAAGACTCCCTATTAAACGCTAAGCGGAACTGATATCAAAGACTCCGGAAAGACTGAATTGCACAATAACACTAGTGCTAGCAAATGCTACGCTTATGGGCTACTGCCTGACAGAAGCTATTCTTATGGGCTACCAGCTAATGAAAGCTAGCCATACTGGCTACTTACATCACTAAATTATGCATGAATTTAATTACACATCACAGGGCCCAAAAAGGTCTAGTGCAGGCTGTTCACTTCATGCAAGACAGTGATTGCATGCTGAGATGCTTCAAAACGGCAGCCATTACCACCATCATACCCTGCCAGGTAGCCAGCAGATCGATTCCACATGACATCCCGCTATGAAGCCCAGCAGCAGCCTCCTGGTGGCTGAAAGGCTAATGGAATCCCTGATTGGGAGCCTAAGGCAATAAACATTTCCAAAAAACGTTGGGGGTCCCTCCTCCCAAAAAGTTATATAAAAACAGACAGTATGAACCAAGAAGTATCTTTGTAGACAACTGGAATTATAATACATCTGTCAGGTAAGAAAGGTCTAGGAATCTTTGTAACCACATTCCCTTTTAGAATGGCCACCCAACATTCGAGCAAATTCTATACGGAATACGGACTTTCTTTTCACTGTCTCCTTTCTTTATTACCGCCCTGCAAGGATGCATATTACAAACTCTCATATCCATGACTAAAATTCTTCATAACAAAAACAACCTTGCCTTCAAAATGGAGGTCTGTTATGTTATTACAGTACTGCATTATCCGGCACGGAGAACACAAGCACGGCCCGCTTTCCCCAAGTCATCAATGTGGTCGGCGTAATAACCACTTGTTGTAGAGTGCTACCAAAAGCAGTGGTGACTGCAGAGGCTGACTATGCACCATGCTGTGGGGTTCCCCTGTTCTCTGGGATGGACCATGACTACTCAATGAGGAAAGTAAGGGTCCGCATTCAAAACTCAACTCAGTCATCCCAAGAGCACCGCTGAACACAAACGGGCAACAGCTCCGGTCATTTCTAGACAAAAGAACCCATACACTCAAATTCCCCGAGGACCAATGACCCATACACTCCCACACAACGAATGCTAAAACAGTCCACAGGGAGCTGAAATGCAATGGAAATGATTTGCCCCAGATTCATTCACTTCCTTTACAAGCCTCCAATCTTAGTTGTAGATGACGACCTTCATCACAGCCAATAGGGTGACCAACCATATCACATCATAACAGGTCTGTGTGTTTCATTTTTGCAAGATGAGAACAGAATAAACAAGGACTGGGGGGTGTTTAAACTTAAGTTAATCTTTTACTGCAGTGGTTCTCGTGTTTATCTGCAGAAGTCGCACGTCGCATTAGGAAAGACTGATAAGCTAGTCTGGAGACACCAAAAGAGAAGGACGCTGAAATCTTGGTGGAACAATACGGGCTCTTGAAGATCTGTCCCACCCCCACCTCCAACTGAAGCAAGAAAAGCCCTTGGTTACCTTTCAAAGCGAAAAACAATCAACACAAAAGCCCAGCACAAAAAAAAAATACACACACCCCTGATGACGTGTCAGGTAGCCAGTCACCAGAGAAAAAGAAGTGAAAGGACTCAGCTCACCTTCTGCAGGCTAGTCGGGTTGAGTTGCGTTTTGTCAATTATCTTCACGGCGACCTAGGAATCAGACACATAACAGGTCACATACAAGTCAAGAAGGACTGTCTCTTCTGCAACCCAGAGTCAAAATTGGTCAAAGCAACAAGAACTTTCTAGAGTCAAATGATTGTGACACTGATGATGGAGGGCTTTATTGTGGGCTTACTCCTGGAACCCAATGAAAACGTCACACACAGAGCTCTTATGTGCCAAAAGAGACATCCTTTGCCAAACAGGGATACAGTACGGAGCAATACCCAGTAAGGGCACAGGACAGTGTTGGTGAGCCATTGCTTTCATCTGCTCACATGCTGGAGAGATGGGCAGACCAGAACCATGCAGGTGCTTACACCTTCAAACATCAGCCGACTTCCTGGAATGATGATAAAAAAGAAGTTCCTGGGCCTGCAGAGTCTAGGGAGAAGAATTACTGCTCCAATGCTGCAATGGTGTTGGGATCATACTATTGATCTGGAACCAAAGCTATGGATCACAATAATTTCAATGCAGTGGAGCAATGTTTCAGTGTTTCATGAGCTGGGGGATGGGAATGTTTTCTCCCACTGTAGGTTGGGACCTGCACCACTGGTCTCTCTTTACCTTGAGATGAGAGAGCTAGGAACTGGCCTACAACTGTTAACTGGTGTCCAGCCAGTGTGGGATTTGGACCAATCAATGGACCCGCAAAAAAAATTCAGAAGAATAGCAATGTTCTGTAGTGTGACCACTATGAGATCGAATAAGATGCTTTCGAACCAGGTTATCAGCCTCCCCACCCCTGATCAGAGGTAGATGTCCCTGGAAATTGACAAATATCTGGTGCCTTCCTGTTGCCACATTAACCGAGCAGATGCCAGAAGCGAGACAATAGCGTGAAAAGAGCGTGGGGCTTGTTTTGTGTTAGAATGATAATATAGAAATGATCTTATAGATTGACCACTGCTCATACAAAAACAAAGAGTGGAATTCCCCCTTTTCAGGTGACTCTGCGAATCACGAGTCACCACGGGGCAGGACTGAGCACATGGAAACACGGGCACACTCACCTCTCGGCCTGTCAGCACATGCCGCGCCAGTTTCACCTTGGCAAAGTTGCCCTTGCCGATGGTCTTGAGGAGCCGATAGTTGCCGACGTGCGGCTGCTCGTCTGTGGTGGACGTGACGGAGTTGCGGCATCGTGGCAGGCTCTGGCGGCTTCCGGACTTGGCCGCCGGGGTGTGGGGCTCATGGTGGCCGTCCACAGACGAGTGCTGGGGGGGTGGGGGGGGGCGGGCGTGAAAAGCAGACAGATGGAGATGACTTCAATCCGTCCCGCATTAGTAGCCTCACGTCATTTACTTACCGGGGAAACACCAAATGCATGCACTAAACAGCAATGTTGGGCCAACTCAGTGTACCAGATCAGGCTGAACTGATCAGGGGGCTGGAGTGGAGCTCAGCAGGTTCGGACAACGTGCCTATGAGAGGAAGGTCGTTCAAATCCCAGAGTCGGCAGAGTGATTTAACCATTGCACCCTTGAGCAAAGCCCTTAACCCCCACTGCCTCAGGGACTGTCAGACCCTGCTTTCAGTTGCACATCGCGTTGGATGAACCTGTCTGATAAATAAAGAAATTGCACAAGGAGGGTAATCCTGCACAAGTATGATATGATGTCGGACGCGAGATCCCATTAACCACACTGGGAGCAATCTAGACATGGGTCACAGAAAACCAGAGAGGCCACCATCCGCTAATTCGGGTCCAGAAGGAATAACTAATCTGCTGCCCAAGAGAAGCAACCCAGACGGAGAGATATGGGTTCAGTCTCATCAACCACCAAGTCTTTGATAACAGGTAGAGTATTAAAGTCAGGGAATGCTAAGGCACATGATGAAACCATTTTTCATCACCACTCTGCAACATCCTCTGCAAAAAATTAACTGTTAAATTATGCACCACCTAATGTAGTTTGACAAAGAAGCTGGAATTCCCTCGAGGGGCATCTCAAAAGAATGGGATCCCATTTTTTTTTCCAAGGCTGACATCAGCATTGGCAGGTTTGGAGCCATTTCCTGTTAGCAGCCTTCTCTCTCTGTCTTCACTGCAGCCATAGTTGCTGCAGGTCATTGATAAGTCACGGGTTCCTGCTCAACGTTGGATCTCTGTAGAAAGGACAGCCATTTTTCGTCTGCTTGCATGTCAGTCTGTGATGTTTGACCTAGCTACATGCAAAAGGGTTTGCAGCTGGATTTATTACCAACAAAATTAAGTTTTGGAAAAGCCCAGCTCAAACGGGGGCAGTGTTTCACCCCGTGGGTTGCGCCTGTGACGGAAACGCCGCCTGTTCAAATCCTGCGGTCAGCAGAGTGATTTCACCGTTGGGTCCTTGAGCGAGGCCCTTAACCCCCAATTGCTCCAGGTTGACCTTGCTTTCTCAAATGTACGTCATACTGGATAAAGACATCTGATTCATCAGTGTAAATGAGCTAACTTGTGGTAGTCATCTTTCCGTATTATGTGTGGTTATGATTGCTGTATTGGAAAGGGGTGCAAATGGCTATCAGATTAGCAGCAAATGTCATTCAATTTCCCTCGTTTTTTGGATACAGAGGTTATTTCCTGACCAGAAAATTCACCCAAAACCATCTGGGTTGAAGAACACAAACACTTTTGACAGTGACTCCACCCCTCTTTAACAGATGAGTAAGGAATTCCAGAGTTAGACACTGTCGACCAAGAATTACTAATCAGCATGGTCGCCCCTCCCACAGGAAGTTAAAAGGGGGGGGGGGGGCTCTTTCTGGAAGAGAGGTCCTTAGATCGATGTGTTTATTTCCTAGCGATACTCAAAGTGGCTTCTTTTCACAGCATAAAGCCAAGAGGGGAAAAAAGGACCTCAGCCCAGGTGGCCAACAGAATAGGTTCCCTGGAACATTTATGTAAACAGCAGCGAAGATGAAGCAAACACTGGCAGGGACGGACTTCTGGTGCAGGTGGCAACTAGGAGAAGCCAAAATGAGGTCAAGCAGCAGTAAGATAAAAAAATAATGAGAAAAAAAGAAACTTTAAAAGCCAATCATTAAACAGCATAAGTATTTATCTTTCAGCAAAGGTTATTTGAACAGAACTGAACAACTGCCAAGGATTATTACCGTGGATGATGATGATGATGATGATGAATGTTTGCCTTTTGTGAACAAATGCAGTGAGAAAAGCAGCAGGCAGGTTAGTGGAAAAATAAGATTTAGCATCCGTGTTCAAACCGAAAAGCATCCCGTATACCAGTGTTCCTCAAAACAGCCCTCCGGGACGCCCAGCCGTGCACAATATGTTTACAAGCCACTCAACTGAAAATGCCAACAGGCTGAGTTACGCTAAAGTTTCGAGTCTCAGAGAGAACTTACAAGCAAGGTCATTAACTAGAGCTGGCTCAGTAAAAATGCTGCATAAAATCACGATTCCTACATTTCCAAAGGGAAACGTAAATTAGCAAGCTGCCTTGAAGATAGTACAGACAGTCCTTGGATTAAGAAAGTTCTATTATATCGAAAATTCGTGTTAAAGAAAATGCCCCATAATAATGAACGCACGGACTACTTTGCGACACTTGTGAAAATACTGAGTGACTTCAGCAGTTTGTCTGCTCGACAGTGCTGTATGTAATTACTTTTATTATTATTGTTATTATTGTTATTATTATTATTATTATTATTATTATTATGTGCTGCATGGTTGACTTAAAGATGTGGCATAACACAAACAAGGAATGACTCAACTCCCCAGTTTTATCAGATTTCTTCTTCATCCCTCCATTTTTAATTGACGGTTTTTAAAGGTAAGGTTTTGGTGTCTTGCTCTGAACCAAACTGGGGTCAGGAAATCTGACCGCATACAAAAATGTGGACAGTCCTCTTCATTTCTTTTTTTTTTCTTTAATGAATTTAATTTAATGGGGAAAAAATCCATTTTTATTGAACAAAATTCTGGCAATTATGCACGGTCTTGCTTGCCATCTGCCGCAAAGAGTCACAGGGGCCCATAGTAAATCGTATCAAAATGGCCGCACAGAGCCGCTGGCAGACCGTCCCAGGCGGTCACATGACACCCCGACTTCCCGGCCCCCATGCTTCTAATCGCTCTCTAATCCTGACACATGTGAGGCTTAAAGGGAACACCTCGGAGCCGTGCTTTGTCACCGCAAACAGACCCCTTCTACTCCTGGATTTTCGCACAGATTGATTTCACACAGTGCAGAACGGCGGATCAAGGGAAAAAATAAAACTATTTAAAACATGCTATACTGCTGGGAAAATGCACAACATAAAGAGACTGACTAATTCCGCCTTCATTTCGCTTGTACATTTAGAGCAGTGTTTCTCAGCCCAGTCCTTGGGGACCCTCAGACAGTCCATATTTTTGCTCCCTCCCAGCTACCAACACACCTGATCCAGGTATTTCATGTTCTTGATTGGCTGGGTTTGGTACGCTGGAAGCTGGAGGGAGCAAAAATGTGGACTGGCTTTGGATTCCCAAGGACTGGGATGAGAAACACTGATTTTGAGGTTTTACAATTGACTGTCTAATACAACACTTATCCCACAGATACCCTAATCCAGACTATCTCAGAAACACCCTTTCCCTCTTGAGCAAATGTTTACAGGCACTATGCTGAAGGTGCACTAACTTGCAGTCTGTTCCCAAAAGCCCAGAGAAAACCTCATCATATCCCAAACAACATCCTCAAAGAGCCTCCTGCCAGTTAAGCCCCACTTGGCATCATCCTTAACAACAGTATCCATGCACCAGTACTAATGTGTAAAAGAATGGTCTCCTGACATTTCCCACAAAGCCCCACACTAACATCCGTCCATCCATCTTCCAAACACACTTGTTAGAGTCGGGGGGGGGGGGGAGCTAAAGCCTACCCCAGGCAACACAGGACCCCCAGGCAGGGGTACTCCTGGACAGGATGCCAGTCCATTGCAGGGCAGACATAAACTCACACACCCAGTCACAAACTACAGGCACCAATTAGCCTAATAGCATGTCCTTGGACTGTGGGAGGAAAGTGGGGAAACCCATTTGATGTGAGGAGGAACATGCAAACTCTGCAAATACGCAGAGTGGAAGTGGGATTCGAACCCACAACCCTGGAAGTGTGAGGCAACAGTGCCCAAAAAATACTGAACTATACTTTATTGCTGCTAGAAGTCTGGCGTGTTGGCACTGTAGGTAGGGTTACTGCCGTGGGAGACCACAGCATGTCCAGCAGGATCGCTACAGTACACAAGGTATTAATTACCATCACATGCTGTTTGGGGGCCTCTGCTCTATAGTGGTTTCTCATGCATGTCAGAGAAGGGGGGGGGGTTAGAAGCCAAAAACTCCCCCAGCAAGAAATGCCTTGTTTATTAACCACAGACTGTAGGAATTCGGGTCAGATTATACTGGGTGACAGTGGTCACCAGTTTGTACCTCTGCTGCTGTCTTTGCCTTTAATTTTGTTTATGTGACACTTTTATCAAAGTAACTTACAGGAACTCGTGAGGATTTGAACCCACAACTTTTACATTGCTAGCACAATTCACTGCTTATTGAGATATACTTTTGGATCACCTGAATTCCACCCTGGAGACCAAGACCCCCCCCTCCCCCCCCCACCGTCTCCACACTCCCCAATTCCGACGCCGCAAGGCCGAAGGGGTCCATATCCAGTCTTAAGGAAATGTCCTTGGCATATTTTCTTTAATGTATAAATGTATAAAAATAATAGGTCAATAGGTCATTAACAGGTGATGACGTCCCAAATTGGGCAATCATCTCGAAGCCTCAGATCAGCTGGAACTATGCACTTGACGCACAAGGTATGAACGTCATCCACCTGAAAATACTTTAGATACAACCCAGAAGAGTGTGATTCGGCGACATGATGTAGTTGAGGTTACGAACAGGCAGCCCACCGGTCACATCTGGACCACGCGAAGCCAACATGCAGCCGGCAAATTACCCATAAATTTAAAATCATGTTACAAATCATTGATCTTCTATTTCAGACATTTAGGTCAGACAGAGAAGGTGCGTAAAAAATTATGGCAACAACTTTAAATGCTTCACAGCTTTTAATCACGGCTGAAATCTCGAGGACGTCCCGACTGCTGGGGACCGCAGAAGATCAGATTTTCCTGCATCAGAAACGGGTTTTCTGAAGCTACGGGAAGTCTAAGGATTTATTTGCTCGAACCCACAGGACCAATTTCATAAGTAGCCACAGGAATGAGGGAGTCGTGCTTTCAATTAACCAAAAGGAAGGAGGGAGGACAGCCTGGGGGGGGGGGGGGGGGGCAAAAG
>JAODJU010000062.1:3848515-3881670 GCA_026776725.1 Gnathonemus echidnorhynchus | reverse complement strand
TTGAGGAACACAGACCGGCGCGCTTTGAGGAAAACAGACCGGCGCGCTTTGAGGAACACAGACCGGCGCGCTTTGAGGAACACAGACCGGCGCGCTTTGAGGAAAACAGACCGGCGCGCTTTGAGAAACACAGACCGGCGCGCTTTGAGGAACACAGACCGGCGCGCTTTGAGGAAAACAGACCGGCGCGCTTTGAGGAACACAGACCGGCGCGCTTTGAGAAACACAGACCGGCACGCTTTAAGGAACGCAGACCGGTGCGCTTTGAGGACCTCCTGATGTACCTCAGATCTCAAGAGGCTTGCAGCCAACACTGCAGCTTCAACTTTGGGGAAAACGACAGAAAAATCAAAAATCGCGAGGCTACGATCCGCTTTACGGGCCCCGTCGCCACCCATACTCCTCTCACTCCATGTACGGCCGATGTTTGGGGAACTGAGTTACAGAGGAAGAACACAGAAGGAAGAAGCGGAATGAGGGACAGCCCTGCCTCTGGACAAAGTGATACTTTGTAATTTCTAGTATATTTCATACATTTATAAAATACATTTCATATAATTTAGTCATATTTTCTGTTTCAGCCATTTCTTCATAAATATGCACCTCTGTTGTTCCTAATTGATGTTTTGTGTTGTTTTGGTTTGTGTCTCATTGTCATGCAGGTTGCTGACTGCATGGCACACGTAAGAATTCCTGTGTGCTGATGTACAAAAGACAAATGAAAAATCTTAAATCCCGAATCCCGTTTGGACATCCCGCGTGAGCAGACAGCCAGGACGCCGGAGGCACAGTGAGAAGGTCTCCAGCGACAGGCTGGCACAGGCCAGGGGTCCCAGATTTGAAGGACGCCAGCGTTCATGCGTTTCTCCAACATTCTGCCCTTATGTTCCTGGGTTCTCCCTCCACAGGTAGGTCTCTGCATGTCTCCACCTGCACAAAAGCCGTGTCAAATCCCGCATAAACCAAATCAAGCCTGTTATAGCTGACTGCGAAATGCCTGAACCCTGTGACGTCAGGACCTTCGAGCAAGTCGTTACCACGCAGGAGGAAAGCTCAACCAGGCAATGAATAGCAACTTGAGTCTCATTAAAATAATTAGTTTCAGACGGAGCGTTACAGGGGCACCTCGCCGAGTCGAGGCACGGAATGGAATGAGAACCCCACTGATCTCACTCACGTTCCATTAGCCACTTCTCCACGTCCATGCGGGACCTCGGCATAGCAGAACATCTGCGGCGTGACGTTTCATAAACTCAAGAAGCGATGAGGAAAGGGCCGGGACTTTTCACCTGTGTGTCGCTACCGTGTAAATACTTTCAAGACTTGTACCCGCTAAGCAAACACAGATAAAACTGTAAAACTTCCTTGTCCTGGCATGCATGAGCGCTTCACCCACAATGCATCAGTCCACAACATAAACAGCTGAAGGTGAGGGACTCGGCAGCTGGGCCGCGTGGCCGTACCGCGAGCACGTCTGCACCATTACAAACCGCACGAGCGGCTCAAAAACGCGTCAAGAAATGGGCAGCAGGAGAGGAGAAAATACAGGTCATAAATGTTAATTAACCCTGTGTGTTCATGGGATGGAGTGTACAAAAATAACAGCTTTGCACTGCTTTCTGTCTTTCTATCACGCTCGCCAGACGGGCGTGCAACCATCCACCGTAAAGTGTTCCACATGTACTGCGTGACATCTCACTCCGAGCGACCAGGTTCCCCCAGATTACGCCACCTGTTATCCACGCTAAACGAACTCCACCGTGACGCAGCCGTCAGACGACCCGCTGTCGCTCTTCAGCGATCCTTCACAAGGCTGACGGCTCAGATCTCATCGTGACCGTTTCATTTTCACTCACACTTCTGTTTCTTGTTGGTTAATTAATAATTTATTTAAAAAAAAAAAAAAAAAAAACAAACAATACGGAGATCAGCAGGAAATGTGAAGATTCAGCAGCTTCCCCACAACAGCTCAGACGTTTCTCCACGTGACTCTGGGGGCCTCGTCTCTGGGCAGATGGACACACCGTCCCAGCTGGTTAGTATCAGAAGCTGACTGGCCTTCCCCTCTCTCTCTCTGACCGATAGCAGCTGATCAGGGTGCGGGGCTGAGCAAGAAACTGTTCTCCCGTTCCTCTTTGGACAGGATCAATATTTCAAATAAAATTTTACACTGACGGCGATTCACACAACCTGAGGGGAATCACGCAGCCAAAAAACTCCCTGCAAGCCAGGACAGAACAATCCACCATCCCCCTCCCCCCTAACCTCCACACTCCACACCCCACCTTCCCCCCGCCCCATATAGGGAGCACCAGTGACAAAGGCTGATTAATCATAAAGACACAGTGACACAGCAATGGGCCCCATCACGGATGGAGCCCAAACAGCAAGGGATCATTTTGGGAGGCCATGAGTGGAGGGGAGGGGGGGTATGGGGGGACCTAGAGAAAAGCAGCCTGGGTGGAGGGCTACTACCCCCCCATGCCTGAATGGGACAGGAAGTGAGATGGGCCACAGGAAGTGAGATGGGCTACAGGAAGTGAGGTGGGCCACAGGAAGTGAGATGGGCTACAGGAAGTGAGGTGGGCCACAGGAAGTGAGGTGGGACAGGGCAGAAACCAGAGCATGCTGGCTGACTGGAACCACCTCCACAGGCTACAAGCATTTACAAGAGAAGCATCTAATATTTACACCAATATTAATTTTTTGTCACCGCAATCAAATATCACAGTCAGGATAAAGAGGGACACAAAGTACACGTCAGGTGTGGGAATATCTGAAATTGATGACAAGGGTGGAGCGGATAGGAGTGGACGACACGGCAACATAACAAAGCCCTGGGCGCTCAGAACATCGATGCTTTCGGGATGATGTCACATACAGGGCTGCCCATTGGCTGAGCTAAGGAGGACATGCAACCGCATCAGCGCTGGCCCGCCTCCGCCCATAATCTGGCTGGTGAACGCGTGTGTGTGTGTGTGTGTGTATGTGTGGCCCTGGTATGCTGGTACATCAGTGGCTTGTCTAGTTCCCGAAGTCAGTTGCTACAGCAACTGCGAGCGCAGCTGTGTTAAAGCAGCCCTGTGCGGAGGGTCGGGGACCAACGCGGGTCCAACGCAAACAGCCGCTGCCGGTTTAGGGAGCTGCAGGAATCTGTGTGAAGCTCACGCCAGTGTCATAATGCACCCCCACCCCCCCCTGCAAAAACCCCACACTCTCAGACGTGTTAACATGTCAACCCCAGGTGGCATTGACCCCATAAAGAATGCTGGGGTAAAGGGGGGGGGGGGGGGGTTTAAGCTGCCATAATGGCAGATCTACGCTGAGAAATGACTACATTTTATTAGGCATTACAAAATTAAGTTTTATGGCTCGCTCTGCATTCCTGCTCATAATCATGACTATGAAGCTGGATCCGAACATGGATATGCTTTCTACATAAACGTGTACGGAATCTGATAACTGTTTATGGTGCGTGATTTGTCATTATAATATATGAGGTTTACAGTGATTCCCTTCAAATATATTATAATTAAACATCAAAGTTTGGGGTGATTAAGTCATAAAGGGACGGGAAGCCAATTAAACCCGTATTATTATACAACTTAGAGATTTCATACAAGCTACAGAATCTGCAATTTAACTAATATGACATTTTTTAATATGCTTATACGTTTATTATCAGTGATGGACAGCTGAGAAGGCAGGCTCAGACAGTCCCTGGAGCAATTGTGGTTAAGGGCCTTGCTCAGAGACCCAAGGGTGACATCACACCACCGACCACGGGATCTGAAACTGGCGACCTTCCGGAAATGGTCCCCGCCTGTTGAGCCACACATGGTGAACTGAGGGTAACATTTTCATGAATATCCCCCTGGGATCAATAAAATAGATCATATATTTATCTTAAATTTAAAACACTAGATTCATCCAAACTTTTACATAAACCACAAATGACGATCAGGGTAACTTATTTTCATGGTAATGATTTGGTGTATGATTTTGCCAGAGCTGCGGCCCTCCGGGTCTAATAACACTCTTTGTTTTCAGATTATTAACAGGGCAGCATCACTATGACGGCAGACCCCCCGGCACGAACTGTCAGCTCCACCCCAGCTGGAGACAGCCGACGGCATAAAGAAGTGAGGGAACACACCAGTTCATTAGACAGAGGCGGGATTAAACCTCAGGCCCTCGGGGTAGACCTGAGTCAGATAACGCTACACGCATCACATGACGCGTCACATGGGCCCACGTACTTTCACGACGGAGCTCCCTAACTTGCCTCTTCAAATTACCCTGCTGGCGTTCCCTCCCATGCCGGGACTCAGCAGGACTGCCAGGAGGAAGAGGAGGAGGAAGAGGAGGTGCAGAAGGAGGAAGAGGCCTCCAGGTTCCCGTTATCACCCCCCCCACCAGGGCAGCATCGACCCGACACCCGTGGTCAGGCTTTTCCCGGACCTGCCGCTTTCTCTCCGGCGTGGTCCCGCGTCCGTCGCGGCCCAGGAACAAAGGCCCGGCTCGGGTTTCCGGAATCCGCGGATTTGTGTTACACCAGGGCACCGCCAGAGCCGCTAGGGTGTCACACGCTGGCATCTGCTAGTCACCCACAGGACAGATTCAGCCAACCGACGAACTGCCTCCCTTTAAACACGGCCGAACCGCAAGCAAAAGCTTTAAAATGTTTTACTTTAAGGCAGAAACATTAACAGGGAAGGACAAAAAAATCTAAATGTGAATCATGTTATTTACAGAAAAAAACTCGTTATGGATAAATTTAGTCTTCAAACCAGTATTATCTTTAAATTTTCCTCTATCTGTATCCATGGATACTTACAGAACCAGAGATGGCTTATCTATATCACATTACCAGGAACCTGAGGTGCAAGAATATTTTCATATTTTCAGGTACAAACTGAGTTTCTTGTGACAAAACATTAAAATGAAATGTTGCTTTGCAAAGCACTGAACTAAAACGTCTTTCTGCTAAAACTCAAGGGCAGCATACCAAAACAATGTTTTTAATAAGTTTTTCAATGTTTGTTGTTTATGTTTACGAGCAGGCTTTTGCATGCAGTCATACTACATTTGTTCTTGCTTCATGGAAGGTAAAGACCTACGATGCTGATTCAAGGCATAAACAACTGCAGTCTGAAGACATCGGCTAAAACGTCACGCTGTTCCAAAACGTCGTCTCACAGGCAAGTGATAGTGCTTCATCAAAAGGGGAGGGCCTCTGGAGTATCTCATCCAATGAGTGACAGCGTGAGTGCCATGTGACCTGGTCCAGCCAATCCGGGGGGACTTGCTCAGTGAGCTTCACATCCAGGACTAGCGCTTATCCACAACCTACCTATCTATCTGCATGTATGTATGTATGTATATATGTATGCATGTATGTATATATGTATGTATGTATGTATGTATGTATGTATGTATATTGTGGTTAAACGCTAGTCCTGAATGTGAATCTAGATGGTGCAGATGTGGGCAGGAAAACTTCAAACCAAGATATCCAGCTCAATGCTGATCAAAGAGCCTATTAAATAATAAATAACAGATACATGCAAAGTGCAGCAGCACTAGAATGACATTTATAGAGGTCAATCTTAACTGGTTAATACTCAGAAGAGAGACCGGGACATTATTTAAGTTGTAGAAAATGCAACAGCAGCGAAAACTCAGGGCTCTGCAGGACCTGTGCTGCTTGGTCGCATAAAGGGACGTCAACAGGGCCGCAGGTCGATCCATGACAACAGGAGTCAGGCACAGTGTAAACGAAAAAAATCAGTGCAAGTGTAACTGTCAAACTCACGAGGAAGATCGATCATCCCTCCACTGCATGTCAAGTAGGACAACCTAGAAGCAAAACAAGGGGGTGTGGTCACTGGACATGTTGCTTTTCTGCATTACATATCCAGTCACACACGGGAGAGCCCCTCCAGAAGCTTTTCCTGACATCTCCCCTCCCCACCCAACTTCGGCACTGGTGCCTGGAGATGCATCTGTGACACGCTCTCCTACAGCATCTAAGACACGGAGATGCAGTACGGCAGACATGGGAGTTTGGGACCAGCTGTGCCTGAGCACAGCGGCATTCTGGGAAGCGGAATCCGGTTCAGGGAGTTCACAGAGGAAAAAAAATTGCTGCGTTCCCTGTGATTTCCTCTTTAGTTAACGTGCCTTAAAGTTGACCAAGGAAATTCATGTATGGGGGCACGATGGTGGGGGGGGGGGTGTGTTTTGATGGACAGAAGCAAAATTGCAAGGTTCTCTTCCAGGGGACGGGAGAGGAAAGAAACTCCTATGTGGTTAAATTCAAGACAGTCACATGCATCAGCCAACTGTCAGCCAATCAGGGACAACCATAAATCTTCCTATAAATCTGCATCGTGTCTCCTAACCCTCTCAGCCTTGAACGCACGATCTGCAGGGCAGATGCGGCTTCCATGAGGAAAAGCAGAATCCCTCGGAGTGTCGGCACTTGGTGACGGCCCCTCCCTGGGTCCAAGCTCGCGAGCTCTGCGAGGACGTGCGGGGAAGCCCGTCTGCCTGTCCGCCAGCGCTGGGGGACACATCAATTTTCATTAACCGCTCCCACACATGAAGGGAGGGGCGGAGCCAGTTCCAGCATGAGCCATGTGTGAGGTACAGTGAAGCATCATGGGATGCCAGTCCCTGTAACATAACAAGTAATATTCTGGTGCATCTTTCCATGGTCAGCATGAACGACCAGCAACAAAACACACCAATTCACGTGTAGATGCACTAACACATATATAGACAGAGTTTGTCTATTCTAATCTGTTCTATATACTCAATATATAACACGCAAACCATGGCACCACACCACTACTACTAACTAGTAACTATTAACTGTTAACTGATAGTGTATAACACATGAGTAATGTCTGATTTATGTTTACTGGCATATGATGTAGCTCTACAATAATCACATGACCCCCATCCCTCTGACTACAAGAGACCCTAACATGCCAAACAGTGCATCATAAACAAAAAGGAAATCATTTTCATTAAAAAATGCTGCATAGGAAAAAAAACTGACCAAATATTCCAATTAAAAGTATCCTTCATTGTCCTATAAAAACCACGGTTATATCCCTGAGAAATACTGGGGATTCAGCTGGTGTAAAGCAGGGTGAGGTATTCTTGATGAGATTTTTCTCCCATGACACGCAGATGAGCGCAGCTAGAGTCAGCTTTCACCGATGTCGACGGCAAGAAGCTTTGACACGGTTCCGGAATATTCACCCGCCTCGTCCCCTGCACTTCTCCCACCAAGCAGTCCCAGCCGCTGTACCTTCCTGAGCGTTGGATCTTTCGGAACACTCAAGAAAAGGCGGAATTTCCTTTTTTTTAACTTTTATTTTAAAGGCTTCTTCTGCAGTGTTATGCACCTGGGCTGCCATTCTGCTAAGCTGCAATGTTTCCGTACGTCACGACTGTGTTTTAGGCTTTTATTTTTTGAATAATTTGCCGTGCCTGTTGTCATAACCTTCTAGTCCTTCCGAAAAGCACCTCTGTAGATCTGGTTCTCGATCAACAACAGTGGAAGGCAGAAGCATCGACCTAGGAGCTTGTTCCTGTTCCTCAAAGGACCTGTGGATGTCCAATGTAACCCGCTAGTGGAGAACAACCTCAAGGCAGGCCAGACGTCATAAGTCATCGTTACCACCAAGTGTCTCCATGTCTCCAGCAGTCAGGAAACCCCACAGAAAAACAGCAAAGATCTACAACAATCCATTCTGTAGAGTTTGACCCAGATTAGAGGGATCAAACTGATGCTTTGACTGCATGACAACTAACCGACTTTTCACGATCCATCTATTCAGGACTGTCCTACAAAGCATGTGTCCCCATTCAACAAAGTAAGAAAAACAGGCCAAATTTCCCTCCATATGTCAACTTCAGCGAGGCGTCTGACTTCAACACGAACATGCTGAAGACCATCATCCACAAGCAAGCTTCTCGCTGGTCACCCAGTTCCCACTGGCATTCTCGATAGTACAGGATCTGCCTCATGGGAAAGAGACCAACCACGTGTGTTGACCCTAGCATTATAACACTATAACACGCTGCATCTTTGAAAAATCCCGCACTACACCCATGAAGTCATGTACAATGCTGAAAGGAGAGGACCCTCAATACAAGAAATTATTAAAGTCGAGGACAGTGATGCAGCCTACGTGACATACTATTAATATTGCCATGTTCAAAAGTTCCACAGTAGACAGGCGAACTTTTCTCCAGCTTACCGAGTTTAATCACTCAGTGCTATCAAAACGCCGCCTCCTGAAGGCGGTTTTAGAGCCTTTACTTCAAACCCGCAGCTGAAAGATGTCATACGAGCAACTGTCTGATAAAGGGAAGCACCTTCTCTGAGTATCGTGGTGAAACGTTCAACATGTCCCTGCTAGTACAGACACCGATCGCACAGACCAGAAGCCAATTACGTCACCGAAATCATAGCGAATTTGAGACACAGCCTTGCGCCAAAAAAATGAAATAAATAAAATTCATTTATACTCGGTCAGTCTAGTAACACACTATTTATAATGTTAATGTATTATGTCATCGACAACTAATCATGCTTAATTGCGATCATTTAAAAGTAAGGCAGGCTCTCACCGCTCCCCCAAGGGCCCGTGTTATAAAACTACGCGTCTTGTTTACGGTCGGATCCGCGCGGTGCCTTTGTCGCTTCTTACATCCACCACGTATCACGTTATACACCATTTTAACATTACAGACACCGATACGCAACGCAGCGGCCGGCTGGCGTCCAGTTTCACCTCCGAGGCGGCGATAAATACGCAACTTAATAATATCGTATTTGGTGAATTAAAGACGGATGGAGAGTGCATTGTACAGACTGCTTTGAACAACCGACCTGTGAAATCCGTTAAAGCCTCACTAAGAGGGGATTACCGTCTAAATCGCAGAGATACTGCAGCTCTGTTAAAATGTACAAGTAAATGTTTTCTGACACTTTGTACGCGTTTTACAGCTGCCGTCCATTCATTTGCATTCGATGTCTCGTTTTGAATACGGGGTTTGGGAATCAAGGACAATGCGAGCCACAGACAGGCCGGATTCCTTCACATTGCATAGCTCGTATTGTCACACTGTGCTTTTACATTTTTTAGGAGAACGCATTTAAAAGCACTGGGGGATCTGGGCTCACAGGAAGTCACATCACCCGGCCATCACCCGGTGACAATGTGCATGCGATGCCAGCCTTATTTGTCATCCGCATTACTCAGACGATCTTCCACTTTATCTACATCATTTATTTTTTAAAAAAAAACAAGAAGTATAATACTCTACTATAGCCGACTCAAAAGTTGTAGATGGCATATACATGTATTTTCAAGAAGGTTTTAGCAACGTAATCTCTGCTGAACCGTACTGGTAGACGAGACCATTGTCCGGAGGGAGCCTCCGCGATAAAGAGCAGAGAAGGGAGACGCGCGATCGGCTACAATGTTGCAACTTCGCCTCCCATCTGCATCTTCAAAGTTGTCAGGCGATAAAGCGCGTTTCCGAAACGCGCCGCACTTTGTAACAAAGAGGATGCAGGGGCAGCAGCGAAGAGCAATTAAACGGCCCGCTAATACAGCGAAGTATTTCTATCTTCACGCCCCCCCCCCCCCAGCCCACGTCTACCCACTGCAAGCTAGCAGCTAATCCAGGGGAGTATACACGCACACAGCGGCCCCGGCCGCACATGACAGATCAGCCGGCAACAATGGGGGCGAAAGCGGTCGAGTCGCATCGAGGGGGACCGGGGGGGGGGGTCGCGGCGGCGGCACTTACGTTCTCGGTGTCGCGCTCATTCACAGTTGGCAGCGGCGTCCTGGTCGACATTTTGTGTTTTTAGGCCGCTTAAGCAAGGCAACAAGCTTGGCAGCGCGAAGGGAGGGGGGCGATGAGAGCGGAGGTGGATGTTCAGACCTTCTACACCTCCGACGGCATTTTCAGACCGTCCGATCGCCAGTCCCATCCATCCACTACAGCATGTTGAGCTTCGACCCACGTCCCCTCCCCTCTCCTACCCTCTTCCCCTCCCCTCCTGTCCTCTCTTCTCTTGTCCTGTCCTCCCCTCCTTATAGCCAGCCGAAATATTACAAAGTATGGTTTAGGATGCACCTCCCAGGTAGAAGCAAAAAGCAAAACATGCAGGCGAGTCCGCTGAAGAGAGACAGGAGGGGCGGGAGTTTGTATGAATCGGAGGCTCCCAGCATTGATCCGCCCTCTAGACACGGAGGAAACGGCCGGGGTGGGGGGGGGCTGCCTTCTGCCCTCCTCAGGAAGATAATGAAGCACTTCCAGAACCACTACCAGATTGTCTTCAAGGAAACGCCAGGCAGCCACTGCACCTTCCGCTCGTCTGCAGCACATTTATTACTCATTACGCCGTAATCTGTACAAATCTGATACTATAGTGACGGGACGCCACCCTTCTGTGTGAAAATACAGGTATAGTGCGGGTTATATTCCTAAGATGCGGGTCGGAAGTAAAACGCTATAGTGTTTTTTTTTTGTTATTTTAAAACTTACCAGTCTCCTTCGGCTTTTCGGAACCAGTGGTGTGATGCATTCAACGTTTCTGCTTAATTTTTTGTATTTTATGTGAATTATATTGCCCTCTTATAAATAAATGTGTGGTGCTTGTTAATGAAACCCTCAGTTTAAACGTTATTTTTTGTTAGTCTTGAGGGGAGTTAATTGTGTTATAACATTGGATGTTATCTGATGCTTGACATTTAAATTAAATTAACAGAAAATGTTTTGTTTTCTGATTAAACCGTTATTTGATAGAATGAAATTAATGGAAAACGTGACGATACCGCCATCCAGTGGCGTCTATGCGCCTGTGACGTCTGCGAATTTTGTTTTACCACTTTTTGCCAGTTTGTTTCCACGACAGTTACTGGGCTGGTTATTCCATATGCACCTGCCATCGGGAAAATGAAGCCTGGGACATTTTTTTTGTCTTTTTAGTAAAAAGTCTTGAAAGGTAGGCCTACCTTAAATTCAATAGCAGTTAACTGACAACAGTTTTCTGTATTTCATTAATGACATTGTTAGACAATTGTAAATTATGTAATTAGCTGTTTGATAAATACTGAACAGAAGGGGAACCTGCCGAGCAAGACAAGGTCTGCTGAATCTCACCACTGACGAAGATGCAACATCCTGTTCTTCCACCATTTTTATACATACCCCAATCCTAAATCAGGAGCTGAATATGAATTTAACGTACACATGCCTATACGACATAGTCACGATTTAGGTAAATCAATATATTTTCTATTGCTGCCATGTTAAAAACTGGTCGTTTGATGTAATAATGTATAGGTTCCAGTAGTAATATGATTCCAGTAACCACACATGTTAAATCCATGTAATTAAATTCTGCATCGTATTCGTTATTAAATTAATATACAGTATGTGAACACATGTGAGCTTCCACGATTGCAAGCGGAAGATAATATGTAATCCATTCATATTTTCTATAAGAAAAGCTTGTCATAATTTTCTTTAAACTTAAGGATTATAATTGACACTTGCGGTCGCCGAGTCGAGGACAGTGACTCGCTCAAACCACTAGGTGGCAGGCGCAATCCGCTTTCGAAGATTTCTCATCGTTTATCCTTTGGTTTGCGTACACTGAACTAAAATTTAGTAGGGTTGTTAAAAACAGCGATCGTAAACATTTTGTAGATTACGCCAACCAAAATCATAGTGCATATTTATTCCCGTGTATTACAGGGAATTTTTTTTCTTTTAAGTTTACCCTGGGAGAAGAGAGTCCTTACCGCTGTTCTTGTTGACTTGGTAACAACAGTTACCGCAGCAGTTGAGCAATCGAAATACAACTGCACGATGAAAGACCTGGGAGACTTGAATTTAGAGGAATTTGTTTTAGGGGCAAAATTATCAGGAGGAGACTCGGGTGAGTGGGAAGATGATTGGCTGAGAGTCTACAGACTGATGAACTGGAGCTGGCAGCCGAACAACCAAGAAAGAGCATGATATTACAATTGAAAACAAAGCGAGCAGCGTCGCAGAAGATCTTGGCACAAGGCTGGGCATTGCTGGAATTCTGCATCTGATCCGGACAGATCAGGCCTCGGCAGGGCCGAACTCGTCCACTTAGCTGAGACAACAATGGCATACTTTCCTCAGGAACCACGTTATCTTTTAGCGAGTAGCCTTTCCCTCGATTAATCTCTGTGCTCTTCATTCCAGGCAATGCAGATCACATCATCTGATGCAGATGCTCACCCAAGTCACCATTAACTAGTTAGTCGCTCTTAGCCCAGCAGTATTTTTTATTTTTTTAAAGCAAATTCAGTGAATGACCTAAAGAAGATTCGAAGCTAGCTGTTGAGTTCAGTTCAACAACTAAAGGGCAGAAATTAACGTCTTTGATGCTGACTGTGGGTGGAATTAACCTTCTGGAACCTGTGGCCTGCTTTCGGCCAATGAGGATCAGCCTCTTGAAATTTACACTTTCTTTTTTGTATGTGGCTGAGTTGCTGGGCCCACAAGCAGGATGCTACACTCTCAGAAAAAAGGCTAATAATTTGTACCTTTGCTTGTCACTGAGGCTGTACACTCAAGGGTCTGCCAATTGTACCCTTAGCTGTAGGTGATTGTACCTTTTAGGGTATAGAAATGGACTCTGAGGAATATTTCTGTACCAGTGATGGTACATTAATGCTGATTGTACCTTTGGGATGTTCCTCAGAGTCAATTTATGTACTTTAAAAGGTACAATTACAAGGGTACAACCCCAGTGACAAGCAAAGGTACTAATTTTTAGCCTTTTTTCTGAGAGTATACCCTGAATTAGCACTGGTGCGCTCTCAGAGTACACAGAAACTCTCCTCTTGGGAGGACGTTACCATTTCAAATGGAGCTGGGGGGGTGGTTTAGCAAGGGAGGAGGGGAGGGTGGGTGGTATGGTAACGTTCCAGTCAATGTCCAGCACGCTGGATCACGTCTATTTCAGAAACACCCTGAATGCTTGACAGCATCAGCATGGGAAGCCTACATGGCTACAGGTTTTCCAAAAATAATATGGTAACACTATATAGCTCACAAGATTTATATACAATAGTCTAATTAGTACCATACTGTTGTGAGTACCACTATTTCCCCTTTGGCAACTAAAAAGTGTAAGAAGTTAAACATGAAATGGCTCCCATTGGACAGAAGGAGTTGCAAGCCATTTTGTAAATGATTTATAATGGAAAGAACTCCATACAAACAGCATCTTTAAGCCAAATAGGTTGTCAATAAACTCCTAACAAGGATAATTTACAGACTGATGAGCTGTCCTTTCTTCACTCCGCGTTTCCAGCAGCGACCATGAAATAGTGTAACGATACGGGTTAACGTACAAACCCATGAGTGTTAACGTAAACAATCAACAGGGCGCCAGGTTACTAAACACAAGTTCGCTCGCAGGCATTTTCCCCGAGCGTGACCCCGTTTCACCGAGTCCTAAAATCTTTGCCACATGTGATTTATTTCACGAGCCACGCAGAAAGACGGCGAATCCAGTGCCAGACGGCAAATCAAATATTCCCGAACATACCGAAGTGCCGACCGATCCGGTCACCTCCCGGTATCATGTTGGCCGCACGCCAAGGGGCCACGCGTGACGTCATCGCGCCGATGTTGCCGCGTTAGGGCACTTCGCGGGAGCTGTTCGGGCTGGAACTGGAAAGAAAACACGATTTGAGCTGGCGAAGGATACCGCCTTCACATAAAACGATCATCGAGAAGGAGTTCAAAGAGAATGCGGGCTTGTACCCGGGACGGTGCTTCAAAGAGTTGGCAGGCGCCAGTCCCGTTAAATTGCGCTAATAACATGCGCCGTTTAGTCATTTATAACGATAAGTTATTGATTTGCGTAAATTAGTAAGGTCATTTTAAAATACTGTGTTTTAATGCCCTTTTAATGTCCGGCTGATGAGGTCCGGGGGTAGCACTCCCTCGCTCGGCTGTGCCCGTAACATATGATTACACTGATAAGCATCATGACCTGCCCCTGGCAAAGAAACACAAGGCTGTTTCCCTGCCCGATTTCAGCTGTAATTATAAGTGCACCCCGGCACTGTGGGTGACAACACAGCAGTCTGCTTCCTGGGGATCCTCAGCCGACCTCTAGAGGGCGCTCTGAATGGGGGCTGGCTGTCCCTCCCCGCATCCGCTCGCAGGCTCCTCATTCCCCCGCGAAGCAGCTCCGGTTACACCAGGTGAGGCGGCTGCGGTGGCTGCGCTCCCCGTGGTTTTTTGGCCCCCCCACTCGCGTGCTGCCTGGACACGCACGTGGTGAGACGCGGGCTCCAGGGTGAAAAGGAAACTACACCTCCCCCCCCCCGCAAATGTGGTAAGGCTGGGCTGGGGGTGGTACAAATTTAGACAGCAAATGCAGCTTTGGCAGCAGCAGAATTGCACATTTGTTTCCGCGAAGTTCTTTACATCCTGTTTCACCTGCAGTACTGTCCCTCCGGCACCACAATGACCTTTGACCTTTGACCTTGAATTGGCATCGCACCAATTTATTTCATAGATCCAGCAAACAACCCCGTGTGTTTTTTAATACTTGCATAGCCCAGTTACATACCCTCCACTGGATGCTAGCAGCAGTATTTTAGCGATGGATTGGCCACCCCATTCATTCGGGAAGATGGTGACTCCCTGGCGCGAATGGGGAATATCTGGTTAATTTTTCTTGGTCTCAGTTCTGAAATTCCCTGCTGAAATCTGAAGAGACACACCTTACAAGGCAGAACACTTTTTATTGTTCGCTCTGACAAGTTAATAAAATCCTCTGGTATGCCGAACATTTTTGGAAGCTGGATATACGAGACAGCAACGGAATTCAATCTGGGATAAGTAAAGCCCTCCACGACTGGGCGGCCGGAGGGGGGGGGCTCTCAACATGCCTCCAGACCTGCCACGGATGAAGAAAAATACTTAACGTGAAAGGTGCTGTCCAAAAAAACACGGGGTGAGGGGGGCGGGGGGGTCCCACTGGTAGGCCACTTTTACAAGACAAATTGAAACCGAGGTCACAGATCCAGCCTGGAGTCAGTTGCAGATGGATCGAGGGAGGAGATGCAGAGACCCAGGAGGAAACCTGGATTTGTGGGGGTGTTGGAGATGGATTAAACCGCCATATTTATAGTTATTTAGCCTGAGGGCTGAACTTTTAATGACAGGCATGGCGCTATTCGTTTATCCACTGGGTTTATTAAATTACACCTCCTATTTCCTCTCCCCCCCCCCCCCCGCTACTTACTTCTTTTGAACAACTGCAGGGATTCTGCTCTTGTCTACGGTGCCTATGTGCTGACTGGGGTCTTCCTGGAGTAGATCTACCTTCCCACCATTCTCTCTTTTCATTTGCCACATGCAATCACTTTTTCATCTGCTCCCCTGCCTCCTCATTACCAAATGAAGGATTTTAAAATCTCTTTCTGGAACTCTCCAAATGGTCAGCACCACTATAGTCCTTCCTGTGGGTCTCTGGGGCCACCTGCTCCAAACCCAGAGCCAGTGACGCCTTCTTGATCCTGACTTTAGCTGCTTTTGGTCAAAATGAGACCTCAGGAGTTATTCTGCTGAGCCTTAATTAAGCGTGTTACTCGCACTGATTAAATTGGTACGTTTTCATTTGCATGCACGAGTTCCCCTCGGTGAGATCCTTTAGCATCTCGCAGCAAACAAAAGGTGTGGTTCGTTTGTTAATTCGCTTCCATTTTGTTTTTAACCTCCCCCACACTGGTGGCATTGGGTAGCTAGCCACTGCTGCAACCCGGGGCATCGCCTGCACGAAACGAAGGGCACTTTTTACAAGGGGTGTGTGCCCATTCTGTAAACAAAGGTTTGCCAAGGGCAACAGGTGATCTCACCCTCTCATAACTTCCCGGCTCCGGGCCGTTGGCCCCCCGACTTCTCACCTTTTCTGAATTTCCTGTCAAACGGACACGGAGCTGTTATTCCCAACGAAGTGTTTCTAAACGAGGCCGGAGATGGAAGAGGCCTTTTTTCACTGGGCCAGTAAGGAAATGTGAATGCTAAACATGCCGTGCAGGTCATTAATTTTCAAAGAGGGGGGTCGCAAGAAGCTGGCATGTAGCGGCACGGCGTGCGGGCACGGCGTGCGGGCGCGGCTGGCGTCGGACGCGATGGCTGGCAGGACGGCCACCACGAACGGGCCTTTCCATGAATCTGAGGGTGACAGCGAGGGCTTGGACTCCTTCAGCTGCACAGTCAACTGTTTGAAAACCATTTGGTCATGAAAACACCTAATAGCCGAGTTTGGACGCGGCCTTATCACCACGGTAACACAGCACTATTGGAATTAAGGCGGCACCGACGTCTGCGATAACACAAACTCTACCTAAGTCCAGCTAGTCTAGAATCAGCATTTTACCCCCACAGGTGTGCAACTTCACTGCCCCCCCTCAATCTGTACACACAGCACAGCTTTGGTTTCTCTCCTCCCTCGATTTATCAGCTAAGAATATGCTGGTGTTTAAAAACAAATCATGTTACATGTTGAATACAGGAAAGAAATGTTTTCTTCACCCTCTTTCACTCAGTCTTTTCTCAAGGTAGCTGATTCTGAAAATGTTGTGTACAGGGACAAGACAGCCAATTGGCTTTTGACCTGCAAAGGCACTTGGGTCACCTTGGGCCAAACAAGGTCCTGACTGGCAGAACACAGAAATCCCACCCACTGTGGCTCTATGCTGCTAATAGCCTGACCTGTACACATGGATGCACTCTGCTAAGTTTTTTTTTACAATCTGTACAATGACGGTGGCCCTCGACCCGCTAACCTCTGGCGAAGCCTCCAGCTCCACGTCCGGAGTTAACTGGGATCCGGGTGGAGCGTGACTGCTGGTCTCAATCACTGGCACTAGTAAAATAACCACATGTAGTAACAAGCCAAAATAAAGGATGCAAATGAGCCATCGGATCGGCCCAGAAGAACTTTTCGCTCGGTGGGAAACCTCGTCAAACCTCGCAGGTTGACAGATTGCACATTGCGTATAGACGGCCATTCGCCTTTCTGCAAGGCGGGGATGAACTCCTGGAATTGCCATTTGGGCCCTGGTGGCTCTTGCCCTGTTTTGTCTGGCCCCAAAACTGGCAGTAATAATGATCGACGGCGGGGCCCAGCGCTCCGGGAAGGCGCCCTGTCCGAGGAAGGGTTACGTAACGCTCCGGAACGGGACCGTCATCCCCCGCTGCCGCTCCCGCTTTCGCCGTGCTTCACAGCACCCAAGATAAATTCGATTCGGCTTCTTCTTGAGCCCCACGGGCACCGTTAACGGGAGAGAAACAGACTATTCCAGAAAGAAATGTGTTTTCCGAGGAAGTGTTTCGGGGCATGAAACGCTCCAGTTTCTCCACGCCCGGAGGCGTGGTTTCGCATCTCAGCCTCCGGCGAACCAGGAAGTGGAGCGGCGTGCCGCGAGTTGAGAGGAAGGTCAGGGGGAGCCGCGGATGGCGTAGAGCCCTCACTGCCGGGAGCCCCAGGCCCGAACCCCAAGCGGGGAGCTTGGGAAACAGCCGGTTCTGCTCTCTGCTGGATTCCCCCAATCGCCAACCCCCTCCCCACACGCCAGCGTTGTCCGCTCACGACAGAATTCCCCAAGGCTGCAGGCGTGAACACGGAGCCAGGCCTTGTGCTGGGCCCATCTCCAGCCCGCGGTTAACAACATGTCCAGAATTATAAACACGATCTTTCCCGGGCGGATTCCCTCGTGAACAGTGATGGGAGCAGGAAAACAAAGATGCGGATCTCCACCAGACGGCTGTCATCTATGGGGGGGGGCGGGGGCTTACCTCACCTTCGCACTTTCACCCCAGGTCCTGTGGAGTCAGGAGTCCAGATGGGAGTCAATCCCCCCCAATCATCAGATCGAACTTTGGTGTACATTACTTTGGTACTTCTGCCCCAGTTCAAGTATCGCAGACATTTAAAAAAATGCATACACTTGAAATTGAAGGATGATTATTACCTGGACATTTTAGTTTAGCTGTTTACTTTTTATTATAAGAGGAAAACTTTGCCCGAATGGAAAAGTTTGATAGGTCAGATCTCCTCCCTACTTGTCCCTGGTCCAAACTGAGCCTGAAAATCTCCAGGTTTCCCAACATCTGCATGTCTGTGTTGGACACGCGTCAGCCAGACCTCACACACGTGGAGAAATGTACCGTGTTCCATTTTATTTAATTACAAAATTACTTCGCAAACATCAGAGTAACAGGTCTCAGGAATTAGAAGTGAAAAAATATAGTTTAAATATAAAATTTAAGAGGACAAGCAGAAAGGGAACGGTTAAGCCTTCATGGGGGGGCATGACATCTTCGAAAAGGCTTTTCTCGCTGAGAGTAACTCCTTCTCAGGTAAAAATAACTCGCCTTGTACTGCAATAAGAAATAAAGCAAAACCGGACAGAGTTTATTGCCGTTGCAGCGTATAATGCTTCAGTGCACACTGGCTGAGGCACCTTGAGCTTCTTTGGGGGGGGGGGACTGACATTCAGATGAATTCCACAGTTTGAAGCCGGCACTGTGGGTACTATCATTTACAAATCGTGGATCCATACTGCCAGCGCTGGCTGCAGATTCACGGATGGTTAGGGCAGCCAGTTCCACCGTCAGGTTCAGAACCACGCAGCTGCAGCCCAGAACACAACGCTGCTCCAATACCTAAAATACCAAAAAGGGTCACCTACAGTTCTGCTGGTTGCAGGTGATTTGGGCCAAGCGGATAAGGACAGGGGCTCACAAGCCAAAGGTCACTCACTTGAGATCTGGGGGGTCTCGCTATTGTACCTTCGAGGGAGGCACTTAACCTCAACTGCCCCAGTTAAATAACAAGCTAGAAAAATATGGCTTTTAATAAGTATCTAAGTAACTGAAGTTAATCCAGGCACATGTGTAGGGTATAGAGCATAATTATTCTTATTGACCAAAATTCCAACAAATCCATGGTTTTGGCCAAACCTGCAAGAGAATTCAAAATGGAGGCCGCATCAGGATGACTGACGTATAAACTTAGGTGACCGCCTTGTGTGGAATCGGCCTGCTGGGAAATGCGACACCCCCATGGTGACAGAGAAACTCCTGGGGCCCTGAGGGGAAAAAATGGACAGAAGGCGCAAGCGAGGTGCTGGCGGGAATTTAACTGCGAGTGAGTCAGGCTTTCTTTCTGAATGGGAGAAGGATTCCTCTCTTTATAAATAACCAAAAGTCTCACAAGCTCATGGTTTGACCATCAAAGACATTTGTGCAACTCCCGTTCGAGTCTGTATGGACTCTAAGGCTCTACTTTATAGCTCGGGGCCAACAGACATCGGTACCAGTCACTGTGTCACTCCTGCCAAGCAATAGTACTAAAAACAAAAATAAAATAATGAATAAGAGCTGCTCTTTGTTACGTTTTTATCTTAAATACATCTTCATCTTCCTCCAGGAATGAAGCAAGCTGCTGGTAATCTCCCACCATCGCTGCGTTAAATGGATATACTGGAGCATGCTGGGTATCTTTTACACAGGAAGTGATGCAACAGCACCACAGGAAGTGGGGGGAGGGGGTGTTAGAAGTCGTAGGGCCCCACGACGATGGTGAGCCGTAGCAAGGAGCTGGAACGGTGCTGGGTGACCATGTTGAAGGTGATCATCTCCAGCTCCAGGATGAGCTCTCGTGGCCCCGTCAGTGACTTGGTCATCACTAGCATGGCGCTGGCATTGCTGGAGCGCTGTGGGGGGGGGACGATATCACAGGAGGGGTTAGAGACAAAAGGACATTGTAGCTACTACCTGCTTAAGAAGCTGACGGCTAAGAAATTTCAATCGAAACAAAATTCCACACTTAACCTCAAAAAGAGCATTTTTTTAAAGTCTTTGACCCTGTGCGGAACCTTACGTCAACAAGTAGTGCTAGCACATCGATCTAGTTCAGCCAGTAGACCCTCAGCACTGACCCTCAGGAAGAATTCACGGCCCTCGTTGCCCGACTTGATCTGGAAGGTGTTCTGTATGTTTGGGTATATGTTGGCCGCCTGGATCTGGAAGATGTCAGCTGGCACAGAGCGGTCTGACAGGATGCTCATGTATTTGTGCACGATGGACATGGGCAGGTCCTCGCAGGCACTCGAAGACGGGCAGAAGCAGCGGCTGTTTACATAAACAAAGGGTTTTTTTTCCTGAATGTCCAGTATGAGGTAGAACAAAGACTTGCAGATGGCGTGAGGCCATTTGTCAGGCTGCCACCGGAGGGAGCCTCTCCGACTTACTTCTCTCCCGTTCTCACGTACGGCTCCTCGCAGGGGTTCCTGCGGTAGCAGCGGTGGCCACCATGGTAGTTCCAGCACATCTCGTCTTCCGTGCACTCATTGTCGCCTTCGCATTCGTTTATATCTGAGGATAAACATAAGACCAGATCATCTGACATTTTGAATATTAATCACTGCCCTAGAATAATAATGGCCTTGCTGTTATCTGTGGGTTATGGCGGGTAACCTGTGGGGGTGTGGCCATAAATCAGCAAATGGCATTGATTGGGTATTACCTCAATGAACCCCCTTGGTGTCAATTAGCTACCTATAAGCTAACTATGGAAGTGCGATTGTTTTTGGTTTCGTAAACAGCCCACTAAAATCACACCGATATGAAAAACGTTAAATGAAAAACGTTTGTGTGGAACCCATGCTGATGCTCTAATAAAATACAAACCATACAGAACTGATCTCCGTTACTATTTTACAGTGTTTACAAACTGATGGTATTTATCATCTGATTTGGTTGAGTACGGTGTTTGCAGTTTTTCCCAAATTCTGCCTTCAAGATATAACTGTCAGCAGTGACAACAGGGGGTGACCCAGAGGAGCAGAGATGTGGCTGGCCCTCCATTTAACTGGAGGTCTTCAGCATTCGCGCAGGAGAAACCCCCACGGCCACACACATGGGCTAGCATGCAGAATCTACCCCCCCTCCTGGTGTGAAGGAAGAACCACGGGCACTAAATCACTGCCAGACTATCAAAAGGAGCGAATCTCAGATCTACATTTGATTGGACACCCGAGAACCATTGGAAGCATTTTTCTCGACATGGGAGACCTGTGCCTGATGAAAAATAAAACAACAGCGAGCCTTTGCAAGGTGGATGTGAATCGCCTGCAAGACAAACAGTCCAAACATAAATAAACTGCAGCCTGGGGGGGGTGGGGAGAACGGAGACGCCCTGTTTGCTTTACCTGTGCCAGCATTCCTTCTGAGACAGTTTCATCGAGGGAACGTGCCCATATTCCACTATATATCTCACTGGTACTAAATGCAAAAATGGAGAGCGCTTCAGTCTGTTCCCTCCTGGAAGGCAGCGCTGGGCTGGTCTGGAATGCACGCCGTAATTCATAATGCACGGGGAGGCCAGTACCTTGACACATTCCTGTTCCCTGGACCTGGTACCCCTCCGGGCAGGTGCAGGAGTACCCCCCCGGGCTGTTCACACACTGGAAGCGGCACCGGTAGCCAGTAATGCTGCACTCGTCGATATCTGCACACACACAAAGAAACAGAATTACGTTCCAGCTGAGGAACCCTGGAATGTAGTCCAGAAACAGGCCAGGGCTTGGAAGTCCTTTAGGAGAACCAGGAGCACATCTGAGCATCCAAGTGGGATGTTCTCCATGTCCACATGAGGGAGTGTATGAGACTGAGGTACTGCTGGTCCACTTCCACATGGGTCTGGGCAGAAGGTCTTGGGTTGCTGGGTGTGTGGGGTGGGGGGCACACACGGCTTACCTTCACAGGACACGGAGTCTGCAGCTAGTTTGTAGCCTTGGTCACACTGGCAGATGAAGGAGCCCATGAGATTGTAGCATCGGTGCTGGCATGGGTGTGAGACCTCACACTCGTTCACATCTGCAACAAAAGGTGACCGCACTGAAATCAGACCCACACAAGGCTCCCACCTCAAACTAAATATGATATCTGGCAGCATCACACGACCCTTGAGTAATAAGTGAGGCATCTTCAGTATTACAGTCCATCCGTCCATTTTCTAAACCCATTGGTTCTTTGTTGGGTCTCGGTGGTCCAGAGCTGATAACCCAGAATTACAGTCTCAGTCTAAAATGATACTTTTTAAATGAAAAATGCAGACTGTAACGTAAGTTTCCCGTTACTGTTCTCTTTTTTATACACAACAAAAGCCAAACCCTTCTCTTTGGTGAGATGTTTATTTTCCATGACTCTCCACCCGACTGTGTAGTCCTAAGCTGTCTCAGAGGCACCTAAGCAGTGAATTGTGGGTCCTAATTAAGCTGGTGCTGTTGACACGTCTCTTTGAGATCTAAGAAGATCAGCTTCTACAGCATTCATAAGCCTCCTCTAATCCTGCAACGCCATCCTCTCTTGGATCTCCAGCTCTTTGTAGTGTCATGGGATTTTTCTGTCGCTTTTTAAGCTTCACCTGGTGAGCAAGTTTGGACGAGCAAACTCACAACACGACTTTCAAAGGGAGCAACCGCAGAAGACCAACGTGTGCTCTCGGCTTCCACATTAAATAAAACTCATGTCTCTAGTTTAGAGATCAAAGGTGACACAGCACCGACTGAAGAAACCAAAACCGTCCTTTTATAAACAGAAAAGGTCGGAAGGTGTCAGGGAGTCTGATACTTTTCAGTTCTTGAGCGACACACCAAGTGAATCAGACAAAACTTTCCCCCAATATATTGTCCATACTTTGATTAAAATGCACTGGTAAATACTGCATCTCAGTATTAGCAGTGTGTCTTTCTACAACCTGCCAATATGTAAACTATGCAACTATGGTTTGGAGACATTTTATCTAATTGCTTTGGTTCTTATGTCTCTGTAATCTTTTTATTATTTCTTTCTCTTAACTTGTAATGTGATTGATGTGCTGGTGTACCTGTATATGAACTATATGCATATGTTAGAGCCGTACTGGAGTCAATAAAATGAAATGTTTTTTAAAAAAACCTGCCAGTATGTTATGAGTCAGAGGCACAGAGCCGCATTGCTGCGAACGCGAAGCAGCACGACTCATAACTGCAACCTGAAAATTCTCAGCAGACACATGTAAAACATCCAGAGGAATCCGCACAGCTATCCCAAAAGTAGCGTAATATACACATAATGGTCTTAAATATGCTGTGCTTTCCATGTCCCGGGCCCCCTAAACACCGGACAGCAAGGGAATGCTACGATGCTGACGCCTCACATGCCTGGCCACCATCCTGCAGACTGAGCCAGGGAACTGCTGCTCCCTTCCAAAGAGGAAATCCGGACCGAACAGGGAAACAGCTAACAGGATCTCTGGGACACGCTACATCACCGGGCTGCAGTCAGGTTCCCCGCCACACACACGATACCGGGCAACTTACCCACGCAGGTGTGGTTGTTTCTTGCCAACTGGTGGCCAATGTTGCATTCACAGTAGTAGGAGCCCACGGTGTTCACGCATCTGTGCATGCAGTAACGGGACGTACACTCATCTCTGTCTGAGAAGGCAAGTCACGAGAAGGTCACCGAAATGTGTTTCATATGCAGATGAGATTACACAAAAAGGCCAACAAAAACCATATGCTCTTGAGTTCATGAATGCCGTTGTGCTTTTTTACAGAGCTGCTTTTCAAGTCTGTAAAACTCGATTCTCTACTCTGCTTGACTCACCTACGCAACGATCTCCGTTCTTCTGGAATCCTGGATGGCACTGACAGGTGTAGGAGCCCCTGGTGTTGTGGCAGACCTGGTCATTGCCACAGCTGTGCCGCCCCGTGGCACACTCATCGATATCTGGCCAGTGGAAAGAAGCAACCGGAAGCATGTCGGACACTCTGTGATGCTGAAAAGAACTCCAAGTGATCGAAACACCCCAGGGGAGATATTGTTGCTTGTTGCTGGCTGAGATTAGGGATTTATGTCAGCCAGTAGATGATTGTTCAATATCTTGTGTAGTTTTTACATCCAGTTGAGTTAATGTTAGGCAAAACATTTTGTTCTATCAGTTTTGGAATACGGAGTGTAAATCATCGTTTGGGCCTCACCCTGAATAAGGACATCTGTCAAGAAAATAAATGGTAGTGGAATAATAATTGGAAATACAATAATAAAGAGAAACGGAGAGCCAAACCCTTCCCAACAAACCTCCTTTGATGGAGTAAAAGTATGTGTTTCTTCCAGAATAATTGGGAAAGAGATCCAGAAATGTTCTAAAACTCAGCTCCCCCCCCTAATTTTGACTCCATTCAGCAGAGGCACCCTGTCAATAAAAATCTCAAAACAGCACAGCCGAGTAGCAAGTTGGGTTTGGCGCAAAGTCTTCCCGCTTCCCGGCACAAGCCTCCCATGTCCCGGCTCCAGCAACGGCAGCCAGACGGAAGGAAGCGGCACCGTCTGGTTCACCAAGGGTGTGGTGACAGGAAGGAATTGTGCTCAACTTCACTCCCCGACCAATGGATGCGACCCATGTGCAAGAGGCCATTGCAAGTATGAGTCCAGGTTGAATCTGCCCAGTGTTTTACCTCCATGAATATGGAACTGACCCTTCTTGCAGCTCAGGAATGGGTCCCAAACTTGACGGCTCCTATAATCACCCCCAGCTTCCATTCGGTGTGGCCAAAGACATCCATCAGCTGGAATATTCCTGGACAAACATGCTACCTGCCATTTCTCACCCAGAGAGCACAAGGGAAGAGAAGGCTGGCTGTGATGAGAGGCGGTCAGACCAGTGGTGGAAACTGGCTGAAGACAGCTGGCTGACAGGCTAGAGGGCCTCCTGCACAGGCCAAAAGCCCCAAATCCTTACCGGCTGTATCAAAAACAACCAAAACTATGTTTTCTGCAGTCCCCATCGTGGATGACAGAGGACGAGTACAACCAGGCTGTCCGACAGATGCGGACAAGCTGCTCACAGACGCCGTGCATAAACCAAATGTTACATGTGACATGTGTAACCAGGGCGATAAGTACCATAAACACACAGATATTCCACATCCTGGACACACACCGTTTCTCGTTGAGAGTAGAAGCTAACGGCACGTTGCGAGCAGGGGCGGAAATCTAAGCAATCTAAACTGCTGTCATGTCTCATCACCAGGTCCTTCAGAGTGGCAAATAATTTAAACCAATGAGCTGCTTAGAAGTCGCCGGGTGCCAAGAAAGCGAGCTTGTTTGTGTTGCGGTTTCACAACACTAATTCCTTTGTTTAGAATATGGCTTAATTTTTTGTTTTTTTTTTTGCCTGAATGACTGCTTGACTCACGGTTGCGCATGACAACAGCACAAACACATCCTCCCCATCTGGGCAGTAAATTTCACTTCTCAGTTAAGACATAGAATGCCTTTCTATAAGGACAAAAAAAAAATCATATTTTGACCTCCCACTGCTGTAGATTATGTCGGAGACTTGAAGTCTGTTGCTGTGCACCTTCTTGACGGGCAATTTTCCTAAGTTTTGAACTGTACAAAAAACAACCTGACCTGAGTACACTCTGAGGACTGGCCTTTAATGCCTGACATGTGGAAACCGCACTCACATGCCCAGGATACAGTAGGTGGTCTGTGGTTGTAGACCACGTGCTGCAAGGATACTGCAAACATCACTATTACTACTAGGGGGCTGCTTGAGACTCACGTGCCTGTTACTGAGAATGGAGCTGGAAGACTACCGGAACCGTGACACAAGATGAGTGACAGACACAGGAAGGCTACAGGAACCGTGACACAAGATGAGTGACAGACACAGGCCTTTAATGGGAATGTGATACGCATACCAGGGTCGCCAGCTCTCATGCATCGGACGTGACGCTCACGCTTTCAAACTCTCACGCTCACACAAGAAATCTTACGGCAAATCTATATTATTCCATTATAAATCTAAAATTAGTTACATTGTAAAGCGTTGGGGTAGCTTGCAAACTCCACGGACTATTTACAAGGTAATAAACCTCTTAGAAACAAGTAAATGTGTGTATTTACATGCAATTTGAAAATTTCACACCAGCTAGCTGACCAAGGTTGGCAGCCCTGTTATAATCTCTCTGAGCCAAACTATAAAACAGTAGCAGAGCTCTTACGAAAAAGAAGAAAGAATGGACGGATATCTGTCTCGTAATGGACTGAAGAGTTTGGCTCTTCCTCTCTGTCAGCTTTGTCTATTCGTATCTCTTTGCCGCTTTTCTGATCGATTAAGCTACCATCTCGTGTGTTCAGCCATTTGCACTGAGATTGTCTGCAGACTGCTGGGTGACCCACAGTTAGCTACAATAATTTAGCAGGAAATGTCCTGACAGCAATGTTCTACTCTCAGGCACCAACAAGTTTCTCACAAGACAATGAGATCAAGTGCTCCTAGCTCATTCTTGAGCGTAAACAGACGTCCATTTAGCACACGGCTTTTGCTGGAAAAGCAGGCAGAGGTTGTGCATTAGAGATTCCATCCACAGATGAGAGGAGGAATCATTTTCATTAAATATGACTGCTTCATGAGTCAATTCCATGACCACAGTCTCCAGAGGCATCTTTCCCACTGATGAGGCCTGCCCTCCTGGAAAGACTTTTCGTTTTTTCGTCAGGAACCCCGACTTTAGTGTAAAACGTGGAACACCTTCAGGCCCCCGCAACAGGGATTATCCCCAAAAGCTTGAAGGACACAAACACACACCCCAGCTAATCCATACATTTACGACATTGCTGACAGAAAAGCACATGGAAGCAAATCCGTGCTCCCCACGTCATCCGTCACCGGAAATCTGACGGCTCGCAGAGAGTCCCGCTTGCATTAACATCTCTTGGTTCTCCAAGAACCCACTGCGCAAAGACTGTGACAAATGTGTCAAGGATTTTGACATTTTTAAGGCAAAACAGACTGGGTGTATGGAAAACTGAAGGATCCAGCCATGATCTATGTGCAAAGGACGCTTGTGGGAAGGAAGGTAGGTGGATTCCAACCTCATTAACTACGACATTTAACCGCTCCCAGTGTTGTTCTGTGAAATACTGGTTCAAGATTAAGTTGGACTCCAAAATAAGGAAAGGAAGCTCCTGTCAGAGTATTACCTGTGCATGTTTTGAACACACCATCGATGGTCTATACACACATAGTTTTCTAACCTCCTAAGCCTTAAGTGTGAACCATGCACTCCGGAAGTACAGTTGCCTCTCCAGATTCACAAACTTCGGTTATTCACAAGTTGACTGTGAACAATTAAACGGATGTTTTTGAAGCTTGCCGTAAGATCGCATAAACTCGCAGAAGAAGCCAAAAAGAATACTGAAAATGATTTGGATCATATAAAATCGTAAAATATATAAATATCAGTGATACATAATCTGTTAGTGTAAATGCTTGGGCATGCGCAATATAAATAGGTAATAATAGCTATAGAAATAGGCAATAAATAAACTTTTACTGTTATCGTTTGGGCTAGCAGACTGTTATGGGTAGAAGTTAGGGGTGCCTATAATCCATGAATTGTGACATTTGCAGGGATCTCCCACCGCTAACCCTCAAGACTGTGAAGGCGTGACTGTTTGCGCTACTTTGCAGCATGGCGATATGTTTAAAGTGAAGTGGAGTCTTCCTGTTTTCCAGTATCGCTGTGGCCAAAATTCGTAAATAACTCTTTCACTCACCGGGGGACACAGATCCCACCCGCAGTGGTTTCCCCGCTTTTTTTCTGGACCGCTCATAAAAGTGGATCTTTTTCTGATACAGCCAGGGTTTGATGCCGAGGGATTCCACACCCTTTTAGCCGTGGGGGCTTGGTGGCTGTAACTTTAGTGCGGTTTTACAGGCTCATTAACAGGATCTCTCCGGTCCCCCCGGGGTCACAGTGGAAACGGCCCCGTGGAACAGAAGACACAGCCAAAAATGCCCCTGTAAGCCCCAATCTTGAGGCATGTAGTGGTTGTTGTCTACCCCATAAGCTGACATGGCGCCTCAACGTGAATCCCGCAAGCCATTTTATGGCAAACAGAAAACGCCAACCCTTGGCAACCCTTTCACCTCTCTGAAGTTCATGTTGAGCATTTAGCCAACTACTGCCCCTCTTCTCAGACTGTCATTTTTTTTTTCTTCCACACGTTAGTGCTGAAACGTGCAGAGCGCCGTAGTGATCACCCACCGGACACACACAGGGGAGTCGTGTTTTTCGCTGAGTCACTGTAATGGAAAATGGGATTTGATCCAAATAAGGATTCCAGTCACACAGCTCCATGGACCCTCTGTTTAGTTAGCTTCGCTAGAAGGTGGAAATGGAAAAACAGGATCAGAGCTGCTCCAAGCTAACAGCCGGCATCATTTTGCAAACAGTGTCCTACGACCAGATCGGATGTTACTGAGAAGAGTGTTTTTGATGTAAGAGCAAACTTGAACCTACTCTTATCATTCCCTGTAAATCAGTATATTTTCCTTTATTTGCAATCCTGCTTCATTCACAGGGTGCAAAGTGGCTTGACCTCACGCCTGACACGAAGAAAACCGTTTCAGGTTAATGTGGGCATTGAGGGCACGGCACGGTGGTGCAGTGGTTAGCGCTTTAGCCTCATACCTCTGGGACCAGGCTTTGAGTCTCTGCCATGGCTCCTCGTGTGAAGTTTGCATGTTCTCTTCGTGTCATCATGGCGTTTCCCCCCACAGTCCAAAAACATGCTGTGGTTACTTGGAGTTACCAAATTGACCATAGGTGTCATGAGTTGGCACCACATCCCGGGTGGTTCCCTGCCTTGTGCCCGTAGCCTCCTGGATAGGCTCGGGAGCCGCTGCCATCCTGAATAGGACAAGCGGTTACAGAAAATGGATGGATGTGGGCATTGAGACTGGAAGCACTAAGCTGGGACATGAGCTATCTGCTATATGGAGCTCAAGACCAGCAGGCCTGGCTGAGCAGAGTCCAAGCAGGCCTACAGGGCTACAGCAACCCAACCGCTCATCTGAGAAATGGTTCATGGTCCCCGCTCCACCCCCCGCCCCGGCAAAGCGCTGGCAGTATTTTTTTTTTTGCAAACGAGCAGATTCCTGGTTTTGCTCCAACTCACATAAACAGCTTTGAAGGTTATCTGTCGATTTGCGGTGGGGAGATGGCTTCCCCCGGGGGGGCATGGATCGGGCTCTTTTCTTGCCGTGAACGGCCGGGCCGTGACTGGGAATTAAACGAGAACCGCAGCCACCTGACACCTGCTGCTCCAGCTGCTCTGGTCCCATAACGGCCTCCATGAATTATCACTGTGACAGACAGCTTTGTGGGCCAGAGGGGTTCAACACTGTAGCCAATTACAAAGAATCAGCCAATAATTACACTCCAAAAATATACTTCACTTGGGTCAAATGTACTTCCCTGCCTCCTTGGAAATCATGACCTAGCACGACGTGGTGGGAGCCACAGTGAAACCGCACTCATTTTGCTGCTGCACCACAGAAGCCCAGAACTGGCACATCTGAGGAGGTGTGACTGTGTGGGCGTGGCCAGGTGCATGGGGGTGTGACTGTGTGGGCGTGGCCAGGTGAATGGGGGTGTGGCTGGCATGTGAGCCCACCCTGAGCTGACACATAACAAATTAAGTCTAGTATACTGTATGTTCTGTACACGTAGGAAACATCACGACCTTTCTGTTTTTTTTGTTTTTTTAATTTAATCACCTGTCTTGATTAGTTAATTGGAATAATCAGTTGGGCCTTAACCACCAGGTTACGAAAACAGCCTCAAGAACGACGTCCTTCATCAAAAGTCCCCAAATCTGCATTACCACGTCTTGTATGTCGTTGAGAATACATCATCAGAAGTAGCACTTGGTGCTGAAGTACATAATTTCATAATGCAGCATTGTTCAAAATTCAGTCCTTTAGTGTATTTCATGTTTTGCTGCTTATTTTTCAGCAATATTACAAGAAAGTGCAAAAAAACTTTTTTTTTTGTCTACTGTTCTGGAAAGTACTAGAAGGAGCATGTGTTATTTGATGACTTAGGCAGCTAACGTACAGCATGTGTACTTTTTGTAAAAGAACCAGGGTGAAAAGCACATAGTAATTCATGAAGAGCACTTGACGGAGAGCCAGTCATCGAAGAGTTAACACTGGCCTCACTAACATTATAATATCTTATTATAAACACCCCTGTCTGACAGAAGCATGAGTGCAAGCCTTCTTTGTGACACTGACTGCATGATACATAACGTCCAGCTGCACTACGAATCTGCTTCCAGTTCAGTTCTGTTCAAATATATCGAAAAATCCTACACCCTAATACCTTCTGTATTATCTTCTTTTACAATCATTGTGCAGTCTTGCTTTTTTATGTATAATAAAAGCCTGTTGAGTTTTTATATATAACCAAGCCAGTTTGGTTTTCAGCTCGCTCAAAGCATCCCATAGAGGCGTAATTTCTGTGATATTTCAAGTCTTAATAAAGTCAGAAGAGCCAGTGATTTAGGACGGCGATTTAGACCTTAAGCCACTTTTCAAATGATGTCAACGGAAAGATCAAGACATTGAAAAGTGGACGGGGGGAGCTGAGCGCACGGCTCGCCAAATCCTGTGTTGTATTCCATGAATAATAACAACACTGGCCACTTACAAACCAGGCAATTTCACTTTAATTCTGGCCCTACTGTTTTCCCTCATTGCCATTACTAAGGGAAAAGTTTTGAAATACGAGTTTCTCCCTCAAAAGCAGCGTACTGACGTAAACTTAAGGGCCTAATGATGGTCATCTCTGCATGATGACTGACTTTCGCAGGACATCTCCGGCAGAGAAAAGAACATCCAGCATTTACGGGAATGCCTTACGGGCAACGCAACTGGGCTATGAGCACAATCAATCTTGGATTAAACGCTGCCTTAAGACCAGCTTCTCCTTTAATGGCACTCCAAGCTGAAATCAGATCCATCGGAGCCTGCTTGGGGCGTACGGCGAGTTTACCCACGCCTGAGGACTTCTCGGATGATCGCGAGGTGGGCAGACTGAGCGAGGCAGCCGGGAAAAAAAAATGAAAAGCCCTGCCCTCCGATTTCTCAGAGATCAGAGAAGTGAAGGTTCGGCACCTGCAGGAGCCCCGGTAATACCACCTGGGTTCAAATGCCTCGAAAAAAATTCAGGGGCGAGGCAACTGAAGGGAGATACTTACGGGAGGCTTTAAAGAACGGTGCGGGCAAGTGAGCAACTGCTTTTGGGAATCACGCCACTGTAGACACGGGGCCATTTGAAGCTTCAGAGAGATGAACAAAGCCTCTTCAGTAGGCCCTCTTGGTAAAGAAATGAAAGAGCTGACTTTATTCATGCCTGACTGGATGTGTTGTGATTCGCACCGACGGAAATTAATGAAGGGCCTACTGGCATGTAATTACATGGGCCTCAAAGGACTCACATTAACACAGCAGTATGTTATTATGTGTTATCTTTCAGGGAAAACATGTTTGCAATCAGCTGTAAGCACCGGGTCTCCCGTAGTTTATATACGGTCAGGAGAGACAGCCCCTCCCCTGCTTTAAAAGGCAGGCCGTCATGAATGGGGCCGTCGTGTGAATGGGGCTTTTATGTTGTGCTGTCCCCTGTCCCAATGACCTGAGCTACATCCGCCTTCCCAATGGCGTTGCTGCTACTTCTGCCATATTTTAGGCTCTCCCTTCTCAACCTTGTTCTTTTCATTTGGTCTCTCATCTGCTGTCCTGCTGTCTGTCAGGTCTTGTCCCTGTCTCAGTCCCTGTCCCAGTCCCTGTCTCAGTCCCTGTCCCAGTCCCTGTCTCAGTCCCTGTCCCAGGTCTGTCCCTGTCTCAGTCCCTGTCCCATTCCCTGTCCCTGTCTCAGTCCCGGTCCCTGTCTCAGTCCCTGTCCCTGTCTCAGTCCCTGTCTCAGTCCCAGTCCCTGTCTCAGTCCCTGTCTCAGTCCCTGTCCCTGTCTCAGTCCCAGTCCCTGTCCCTGTCTCAGTCCCTGTCTCAGTCCCTGTCCCCAGACTATAACTGCCACAAAACCCAAATGCTAATCAGCTGAGACTCCATGTCAAGTCCCGTCATGTGGCTCCATTTTCTCTCCCAGCCAAAGGCATGCTCACATAACTATTGCTCAACCAAATTTAACCAGCTCACTACTCAATCACTTACTCAACCAACTAATTACTAATATAAAACCACCATAAACCACAGTTTGATAGCCACAGCAGGTTCTTTTGGCAAAACAAATCAAAGGAATAAGACATTTCTGTCCTACTGTAAGCCAGCGTGACAGTACTTATTTGGTCAAATTGCAAACAATGTTTGAACACAGGATGTCAATTCATTCAAAACCAGCATGAAAAAATGGGAAATGGGAAGAGAAATCCTGAGATCAGATCTTGGCATTGACATCTCTCCATTCTTCGTGCAAAGATAAGTCGTGAGAATGAAGAGCAGCCTAAGATCAGCATCCGTTTTGTTTGCCATGCGCAAAAATATTTGCCTTATCGGCATAACATTCCTTATGTATGAATGTGTTTTTTTGTGGATGGTTCTTGGGGAAGTACGTTTTCACACCGATAGCATCGAATCTGCAGGCATTTCCTGCTAACAGTTATAAAGGTTGCTAGGGATCACGTACAACTTTTTTTGCAGGATCTGTTCTTTTTATTTTCACTGCCCAGAGGCTCCTGTTGCCAGGGGTTCCAGTACCTGTAGAAGAGCTCATTCAAAAGAGCTGACGGATCAAATCTGCATCGCTACGCGATGAAGGCTATGATCCGCTCAGCCCCGTCAGGGCGCCAAATCACCAGCAGCTTCCCGCTATAAATTCTCATAACTGTTTATCAATGTATACTTCCCTCTGATTGCTTCTTATCTATGGTAACCCACTAGGGACAAATAAGGAAGGTAAATGTTGACCAAAAAAACTCCAGGAAAAAAAATCCTTCACGAACACTCTACGGCAGTGGCCCCCAACCCCCGGGCCGCGGACCGGTACCGGGCCGTGGGTCATGTGGTACCGGTCCGTGGGCTGCACAGAAAAATAAAAAACTTCAGTCACGTGATAGTTACCACTAAAAATAGTCCCACAAGCCGTTTATTATTATATTTTAAAGATACCCCATTATTATAT
>JAODJU010000062.1:3824761-3845608 GCA_026776725.1 Gnathonemus echidnorhynchus | reverse complement strand
CCCCCCACCCCCCCCCCCCCCCAGTGCCCCGCTTGCCCATGGAAACGCTGAGCATCTTTTCTATTACTTGTAATTTATTGTTCATAATCATCAGCTGCTGTACTGACTGTCTTGGATTTATCATCTCGTATTTATGTGGCACTATGGTGTGTAAGAAGGACGCAAGTGTGAATGCACGTGCAGGGGAAAATCCTCGAACCTTAAACATCTGCTTGAAGTGTTTTTGTTCCCTTCAGTTAGGGAGTCGAACGCATGTCCATTAAATGGATGCTTTCGTTTGATTCCGATTGTACAGATAAAAATAGGAATGAAGAAACTTCTAATGGAGACCGTTCCTTCATTATTAAGGCACTGATGACCCGTTTTAAAACGTAAACATTTAAGATGAAACGTTCCAACCACTGAGATAATTCCAGGATAATTTTAGGGCAGCGCAAAAGATTAGTGGGGTGGATCTGCACTGTTTTTTTTTTTTTAATCCAGGGTCTTTCTAGAATAAATGAGGGGGTCTGAGTAACAGCTTTCCAGAACTTTCAAAGCATCGCAGCGTTCGTGTTTCAAGAGGAAACTGTACGCAGGCCAAAAATATCTTACTGGAAGTGGCCTGAGCCAACGTAACTTGGCATCGGGCCAAGGAACGACTTGAAGATGATGGGGGGGGGGGAGGTGTGGCAGCCCTCATTCGACTTTCGGCAGTGCTCTGGATTTGTCGTTCACTGCTAAATGGGCTAACAGACGGCACCCCTGGATGTGTTCGACAGCTGGCGAGGTCAGCGGGGCCGCTGGCTGTGCTCACTGCACCTGTTTTTTATCGTGTTCACCCCACCATTGCGCTAATATCGATTATCAAGTCACCGATTCTGCCCCCGTCGTATTCCAGACATGTGGTGGATTTTCGCTTTCGCCTGTTTAACGACAACGAAAAAGCAAAACAAGTATCGCAGCTAGCAAATGTCACATTGCTGCCAGAACCTGGCTCCGCAAGGCGAAATTCACAGGATCCATTCATCCTTTGATACAGAAGCATCTTCTAACCAAACAACCAAGAGGTGACCTACACCTGACCTGTAGCAGAATCACTGGAGAACACCGGAAGTGTTCTGGGTCGCAGGCCGCACCGAGCGGTACAGAGAGGGGCGGGGCGACGGGGCGCGGGAGTCGCGCTTTCTAACATCTGACAGGAATTAATCGCTCCGGCTCTCGTTAGTCCTCGACAACAAACCTGCCATTGTGTGGCCGCAAGGCTGATGAATCACTTCAATACGAAAATGTGGAAAGAACAGAACCTTCCAGCGGCTCAGGTCCATGTGCTGCTCTCTCGTAATAAAAAGTTCAAATGAAAATGAAAGGAGGCTGCTTGGTGACTGAGTCGGCTGAGGCACCTTCCCCGCACGCGAACTGACCCCTGCAGCTTGGTTTGCAGCAAGAATCTGGACTCTATCACTCACCGGTTATGACCAGGAGTCCCCAGCCCCCCCCCGTGGCAGGATAAACTGACTCTTTTATGGATGGGGGGGCCAAAGGAATCAGCTTGACTTTTCAGCTACGCGGATTTACCGAGTGTTCCTGGTGCCTGCGAGTCACCATACGCCAGTGGAGAGTGTTCCGCTGGCTCCACCAATCGGCACGGAGCGGCCCGCTCCAACGCGGCAGCTGATTTGCTGACACCTGGCAGACACTGAGCCTTCTGTGCAGCCAGGCATACACGCTGAATTGTAGGCAAATTGGAGGCAGAAGTAGGGTTAAGACATTCTGCTGAGGCACTTTGTGCAGCGGAAAATACTTCATTCATTAAAAAGCACCAGAAATATGGGAAGCCAAATCCATCTTTTTTCTAATTAATCAACAGTTACGCTGATGCCAAATATATAAATTGTATTAGCTGTGCAAGTGTTTGAAGGTTGGGAACACTTTCTTTTTTTAAAAGGTTTCCTCTTGTAATGAGACTATTTTATAAAACAGCATTATTTAACTTAAGGGTTCTCTTGTGTAAAATGATTACTGTTGTGAAGTGAAAAAAACTGGCAGGATTGATTTGACTTTGCAATAGGCAACAACCGATTCATTCAGTCTGATCAGTATTGCTCTTAACTGCCACAACATACATATCTCACGAACATGAATGGTTACCTATTCATTGAATTTCATAATTAATGACCTGCCCCCCAACCACTACACCACCTACTGTCCACTTCTACTGGCGCTTGTTGCTTTCATTACTCGGTTGCCTTTACAATCCACACACTATTAATTGGTTCCAGGAACTTTTCTCTAAACATAAATGACTTTTTTCAAATACACAGCATGACAGTTGGCACTGCTCCAAAAACCCCCACGTTTAAAAAACACGGTGCAATAACATTTTAACATAATAACATTGAGCTGCGCAACTGACGGTACTTCGCTGTGTTTTATTTACGTGACACAAAAGGCCGGTGACTTGATGTACTACCTCCAACCCCACAGTGCTGTAATTCTTGAGCGGAAACAGACCAATCTTCACTTAGGAAAACGATATTCACAGCTATGGTGAGGTGCTTGCCAAGCCTCGCGTGCTCTCCAGGTTCGTGTCTCTGGAAAGCAGCTGACGGAGAGCAGTCTGACCACCACCCAGAGCCAGCAGAACCGTAACCCTGACTCAGAACATCTCTGGACTCAGCTGGGTCATCCCATGGGATCTAACTGTGTGTGCAGTTTACACTGAGGGACTCGTAAAATGATTGAAGGTGTTTCTGGGAACAGCCCCTGAAACAGCATCTGATTTTGTGAGCATAATTCCAGCTCATCAGCAGCCAGCATATCTACCTGGACCACCTTTACATTTTGGGAGGGGTTCTGCTGGGCTTTGCGATTGCCTACCTCTGCAGTAGTTCTGCTCATCTGGCGCGAACCCAACAGCACATCGCACCGGCCTGCTACTATGTGAGCCTGCCCCCTGGCCAGGCTGGACCCATGTTGGGGGGGCGGGAGCGGGGGCTTCCTCCACGGGACTCTCGTCCTCGTTGCCGATGAATATCTGGGCACTTTTGGGGAGGCAGAGGTACCCGCCAAAATGGTTGATGCACTTCATGCCCCCTTTGCAGGCGTCAGATAGGATGGCACATTCATCGATATCTGATGGGTGAAAAGGATAAACGGAGACACGACGAACACGTTAAACGCGCTACGATGCTGCAGCAGGTTTTTACGCAACTCAAAAAAGTTTTGTTGGCTTAAAATAAAAATATTAACGATTACCTTTGCATTTTTGTCGAACAGGATCAAATTCATAGCCATCTGTGCACTATTAATAGAAACAATGCAGACAATTAACAAGCTGAACAGCGTTGAGATACGGAACCGTACGCTGGTACGGCAGCTCGCTCGAGGCAGACCGCACTTACAGTGTAGGTTACGGGCTCCTCCGCCTCCTGCGGAGCGACGCGGCTGATCACGGCGCAGACGCACAGGCAGATCCTGAACATCGTGGGGTATCTGCAAGAGGAAGGGGGGACGACAGGAATATGTTATCTTTGCTTATGTTAACTCGCTTTTTCTCATGACAGTACATAGGATTTAATACGAGTTATTACATCAGAATTCGAATTGCTGGGCGAGTCCGAACTTCACCCCGTGCTTACGCACTGTTTTTACTGGCATCCCTCCAGCTGAGAGTTAAATACTTTTGAGTTCTGTTTTTTTTTTTTTTTTTTTTCGCTTTCCCCCATGGATCACAATCGCCCTGTGTGCTGCAATGCAACTTCGTGTGTTGTTTTCATTAACTGCATCTACGCCCAGGACAATATTTGTTTATACCGGCATTTAATAATTAATTATTGTTTCTTTTTATGATTCCCTTTGCGATACATGTATTGAATTCCGACTGTATTTTACTTGACAATTGTACTGAAATGCACATTATGAAATTAACACCCTGTACGATCAGATTTACATGTGCACCTATTTCTAACGAAATTGAAAAAAAACGCGCACGGGTAAGTAGCAACTTCTCAAATAACTTTTCTGATTAAAATAAAAAGTGTGTCTTTGTTTTCAGTAAAGTTGACGTAGCGTTCCTTAGATTCTTACATAAAAATAACCCGCAACTAATTCGTGATACTTGCGTGTTTACACTACTCTGTTGGTCATAAAGTAACCGCTCTTCACCTTAGATAACCCTAAGTAAAGTTATATACGTGCTACCATATTTACAGTACATGCATGCAGGGCAGTACCTGTAAAAGCTCCTTATTGAGTTGCAGATAATGTCTTCGCTTCTTGAGATAGCAGCCCCTTTTTTCCGCCCCTCACAGACGAGGACCTGGCTTTCGCTTCCCGGAGGAGGGTATAACAACTGGCGACTTATATTGGTGGGTTTAATACTGACAACAATCAGAGAGGAGCGTGCGGCGTTGCTGGTATGCGGGGGGCGGCGCCAAGCGCAGGTTACTCGCTACCACAGATTCACAGGTTTTTTTCTTTATCGGACATCGCTTGAGATTTACAAAGGCATCCAAGGTAGGGTGTGGCTCCCTCTACAGGTTATTACTGTTCATGATGAAAGGTGCGTAGTGGCGAAGGGTGGGGCCGTCGGAAAACCTGGGTTAGAATAAACCAGGTTGCCGGCATCGAACAGCGATTCCCAAATCTATATTTTTCTATGCATTCACATGGCCATACTCCAATTTCTCTATTAAAATGCCTTTTCAAATTAAACTTGAAGTTAATCTCGCAGGTTTGATACATTCCTTCGAAGCAAAAGCTTGTTAATTATATACATATTATTTGGGAACAGCTTTGTGTGACAAACTCAGTAAAAACCAACCACCCAAATAATACTAGTAGAGTGACATTTTCAGAAACTACGTATCCAATAATCTTTTATACAATAAGCAAGACACCCAAACCACCAGTTACAATAAAACAGAAGAGCCGAGCAATGAATGGGTTAGAAAATGCCATTAACGTTACAGTAAATATTATAGTACAAAAACGCAACATGAGTTTGTGTTATGATGTTTCCTAAGCCCTTCCAAGTTATTTTAGGACCACGTGTACCTAGTTTATGTAGTCACAGTGGCCATGACAAATTCCAAAACTTGATGAATATGGCAACTGCGCCGTATAACGAGTGTTTAAGTCCAATTAATTGCCCTTCCCACAGAAAAGCAGGCAGTGAAATCATACCCTCTGTTCAAGACCTCTGTCAGCGGGGGTTACATTACGCACTAGTAAATTTCACGGTGTTTACAGAATAGTCGCGTTTTATGAACATCTGCCGTGCTTGGCACGAGCGCGACTTTCCTATAGTTTAAAAGCGGCGCGTGCGCCAGCAACTCCAACAAAAACGCTCTGTTGTGTGCGCGCGGAGGAGGACTCACCGTCAACTTCTCTGACCTTTTACACCCGTCTTCAGTAAGTCATGGAAACAGTAACTTCTTGGACAAAGATGAAAAAATACTATTCGAAAGGAATTTCGTACATTTCGGAGGGCGCAGGTGACATACTTTGAATTGTCTTATAATCTCAATGTTTTATTGCACAGCGTCTTAAAATGAATAATTGAGGATACCTCCCACCTCCTCCAAAAACTGGCTGACAATCTGAGGAAAGTAAAGCTCATTTATTGTACAAATGCTTCTCGTAATGAGTAGGATTTAATAAGATAATACCTATTATAAGTAGGTGTTACTGAAGGTGCTCATTTAACCCCACCCACCGAATGTTCACGAGACACTTCCGATCCTCTTTTTTCTATAAAAGCCCACAATCATGCAGAAAGGACTGGATCACTTACATCAATAAGCAGCAGGTAAACAGCCTTTAAATGATTAGTGAAAGTCAAATTTAAAGTTATTTTTATTGACGATACTACTTGAGTCACACACAACAAACTACAGTTAAGATGATTTATTACTTCTTATCTTAACAGTGTACAAGCAAGAAAAGTAAATCGTTTTCACAGTCTCATTCCTCACATATTATTTTAAGGTGCGGCAGCATAGAATTCATAATTTTTCTAACCATGTACACAACGCGCAAGTTAACGCCAGAGACTTCGGGACGGCTGTTTGTAGATGTGATATCAAATGGCCACTAGGTGGTGCCAATCCATTGAGCATAGAGTACCGAGAGCCTAGAGCAACTGTCAGAGGCGTGCAGCCAAGGTCACGTGGTGCAAAATATTTGTCTTCCGCTAAGCGTTCACCAGTACATTAACAGATACATCAGAATACATAGTCCATTTATACATTCATAAGGAAATCAACCACTAACCAAACATGCAGAAGGAACCCAGTAAAAATTTCCGTCCGTTTTCCAACCACTTAACCTGGACCCGGTCACATTGAGCTTCTATCAGGCATCACACAGCAAATGGCAGGACAAAGTGCATGCTAGTCCACCACAGGCACACTAATCTACACACTGTGGGCCATTTAGAGACGAAGATCAGCCTATGTGGATGCCTTTGTACTTACAAACGGAGAGCATCCAAACACCACAGACAGACAGTGGCACCACTAGAGATTTTAGACTCCATGATAGTTAATAATTTTCACCCCCAGCCCAGACCAATCCAATTATGTTGCAAGTTTTAAGGACCCCTGTCACTCAGGGTTACTGGAATCGTCCTAATTGTCCCCCTTTATGGTGCCCCTGCACGCAGAGTGGAGTCAGGATTCAGATCCATTACCCTCGATGTGTGAAGCAACAGTGCTACCCTCTGAGTTACTGTAATGTTCACTCAGTAAAATGATCGAGTACTTAACTTCTTTGCAGCACTAATCAAAATATGTTATCAAAATATCGCAAAGGATTAAAAAAATGCTAAAATTGTCGGTTTCGATTACTCTTAGTTGCGCAGTCGTGTTGAAATCAGTGCAAATGCCGTATTAGACTTTTTTGTAAACATTCTGTATCAGTTTTCTGTTCAACAACCATTTTAGCCAACTAAACAGCGCGGACGCTTTTTAAATACTTCACTGATAAATCATAGCAGTATTTCTGGGCCAAGATTGAGTAAAAATGTGCAGAAGCAGCGCGCGCGCACCCATGGGCTTTTATGTGAGTCACATCTGCAGCAGAGGATCAGATTGTAACCCGTGCGCCTCCAGAGTAAACTGGTCAAGGGTATCGTTCAGTCTCAGACTGTGCAGAAATGCAATGACTAAACATTGTTTAGTCAACCCGAGAATGCTAGAATGCCAACCGTTCAGCGCGACACACATCCACCCACATTTATTTAATGTGTAGTTCTACTCATGTGTTACTCCCGTTGAGTACATATCAGTCGTGCCTCGTTACTCTGTCTTCCGCACCGTGTATTACTATGGCAACTGTGCTGGTAAACGGAAAGCTCGAGCGCACAGATGCACTTCTGAACATTCATTTTTATCATCAGCAGTAATGTTTCAAAACATGTTTGTTTACATCAGTTTTCCTTTTCTTTCAGTGTTAGTATCTCAGTCACGGTTATTTAATAAATATTTCGGAACTTATTCACCTAACAAACGGCAGTGTGGCGTGGAACATTATTTGACAGGGGCATCCTTGTTGAAAGCAATAGATGACTTCAATCCACCAGACGTCTACACACAGCTCGAATTTCTATTATTATAATCGTGAAACTAAGGTAAAACAGGTAGCCTAGCATACTTTTCAATTGTCACGGAAATGAGAGAGAAAGGTAGAGAGAGAAAGGTAGAGAGAGAGAGAGAGAGAGAGAACAGTTAATCATTTGAGATTCTTGCCAGGACATTTATTGATGGTCTCGTAAAAATAATCATCTTACAGTTACGTAGCTTCATACACTTACCTAATTATGTATTATGTGAAGACATGTAATAAAATATTTGCAGGCGCGAAAATTCGGCCTAGGTTTTGTAGTTAGATCTTAATTACATACTGTTCAGCCCTACCATCATCGTGCATGCAATGCAGTGAACCAAATAAAATCAAGTACAAGCTATAAGTTTAACACGTTTAACTCTTTTCACGTCATACTAAACTATACTTAACATTCAGTGTTTAGTAAAACCGGGTTTACCCCACCTACTGCAACCCGGGCACCCCGCCCTGCTGCTGTCCAAGGTGCTGACAGCTATTGATTTTCTGCACGACAAAAAAGAAGAGAAATTATGGCGGCTACGCCCCTTCACACCTCAGCTGTGTCTCGGTCACGGAGAGCCAGTATAAATCTTAACACAACTCCAATGCACAGCAAAGAGTTTTTTGATAAAAAAAAAAAAAAGGTCGCTCGATATTATGCCTCGATTCTTTGCATTAAAAAAAGTGTTGTCTGTTTATCGGCTCGGGTATCAACCTTCCTACACAACATTAAAACAGGCCAGTTCACTAAATGCCAGACGCACTGGTTAAAACTTGTATTCGGAGTATTCCAAGCTCATCGGTTTTTTAACTGTAGCCAGTTGCTAAATATAGGCTATATTTAAAGGTGAAAATAAGTAGATTATAAGAAAACGCTTTGGGGCGTCCCTTTTGATGCTGAAGGCGATGCATCAAGAACTGATGGCGCCTCTACATTAACCAATCAGTTCCTGATGCAGTACCATCGACATCAGAAAACTCTCTTCAACAGACCTTGCCTTGTTCGGCGTACAAATAAACATTCAGATGCGGGTGTATAAATTACCGCCCGAGGCAAACGAAAACTAAATCAAAATGAATTCATTCAGCCAAAATAGGCAACAGATGGTACTTCTGACTAGATTCGTTGAGGATATACACGCCCGTAATTGTAGCGACACCTTTCCTGTGATTTCCAGTCACAGAATACATCACGCCGGTCGATAGACGCCGCAAAGCACTGCGTTTAGCATAATCCCAGCAGCCGCTGTGAGATCGGCCACGAAACTGCTCACAGTTGCCAGCTGAGATTTAACCAGATCGCAGCCGATTGAGTCTCATGTCGGCCCGGTCCCTGGGGACTGACTAGGGGATGGATGTATGCGGGACCTGCTGCGTCCTATCCTGACAGCCACTGAAGGTATATCGCAGTCATATCTCGCGGCTGGATATAAAAACCGTATTTTCACATAATATCAACATACAAAAACACTAAGGTTTCTTTTAATGTAATTAAACCGTTAAGGACACACGTGTAACAATTCAAAAAATATTTATAATGTTGAGATGAAAGTGTTGTTAGCATAGGAGTAAAGATCGTCTCTCAAATACATTTTATGACATACAAAAGAAAAAAAAAAACAGGAAAAAACAGAAATGCAAAACAAACTGGGAAATACAATCCAGGTGAAACTGTTTTGGGAAAAAATATGTTTGTCTTACAGGAAGTAACAGAAAATTGCGTTAGAATCTAACTTAACTGTCAACAGAACCTTTTCAAACCACCTCTTGCTCGCATTTCATACTAGCTCATCAGTCCCCTGACCAGGATACTCCAGATATGAGCCTGAGGTAGGGAAGAAGAGCCCAGAAGAGGCAAACTGCAGAATCTCTCCAGGTGATTGTGAGAAACACACCACGTCACAGTTGCCTGCAGAGATTACCCAGTCTGCCCCCTATGCTCGAGCTGCAGTGCACTTCCACATACGCTCCGGCTGTAGTGCACTGACCCCTATGCTCCAGCTGCAGGGTGCCACCCCCTATGCTCCAGTTGCAGTGCACTTCCACATATGCTCCGGCTGCAGTGCACTGCCCCCTCCGCTCTCGCGCGCCTCCACCTACACTGCAGCTGCAGTCCTACACTCAGGCTGCAGTGCACTGCCCCCTACACTCCGGCTGCATTTCACTGCCACCTGCACTACTACTTGTGCTTTTACGGTAACACGCTTACGGGAATGTGTCATTAATCACTGAATTTCCTGAAAAAGAGAGGTGGATTTAAGCCTCTGCTCATGGGGAGCTGGGAGAGAACCCTGTAGGTAGTTTAATCTCAGTGGTGTGTGTTCCTCAGAGTAGGACACAATGGAAGTGTGCCATAGCCAATGGGGGGGCTAATCTGCACACCAGACTGCTGCAAGAAAGTGTGCCACGGCCAAGGAGGGGCTGCCACAGGATAATGGGGGTCTCCTGGTAGCAGCTGGTCCACGTCCTGTCCTCCGAAAGGCAGGCGTCCCAGGAGAGCAGCTCTCCTGTCCGTCAGGTCCGCTGTTACCTTGGCGATGCTGAAGGAGGCATGAGTCCCATTGTTGGAAGTGTGTCCCCCGGGGTCAGCAGCAAGCCTGGGGGTGGGATGGTAGGGCGGGGGTCCGAGGGCAGAGGGCCACATTGGAGGTCAGGCAAGGCACCTTCACAGAGGGGCCCTGACCTCTGACCCCCCCCTGAAAGGCTGCAACAAATTGAGGGGGAAAAACACTGAAGAGAAAGTGAAAAGAGGGAGAGAAGGAGGAGAACTGGTTAAAGTTCAAAGAAACTCCATGGTAGCATGAAATAAAAATGTTTAATATCATCATTAATACTAATAATCTATGGAGTCGAACAGTAAGAGATTATGGAAGCTACAGGCTTGGATAAAACACCCTGGGTCTCTTGATACGATATACATGTGATGTGTTGGTCTTGTCTGTGAATGTGTAAGTCACTTTATAAAGTATCTCGGGCACGATTTCGTTGATTGATGTATCAGTCTAATGAGTTGTTGGCTCCACCTGCTGGTTAAGTGATAGAAGGAGCGGAAGAAAAAAACGGTTGCCAGTAGAATTTAAAGTGATGAAAAATAAAACTTACACGTCTTGTTTTAACACAGTGGAAATTTTTATTATTCATCTATTATGGTATTTCAGTGACAGGTTAAAAAGAGGTTTCCCAATAATCTTACATAAATCTTTATTCCCAAATGTTTTGCTTTCTGGCTTAAAACTATTTTAGAGGCTTTGCCGATATTAATTATTTTCAAATAGTTAAAATGTTTACAGTACATTATTTCTTGCCGTACTGCTAATACTCTGCACCGGAAAAAACTTGGTTACACATTTAACAGCGCTTTGTGTTTTAAACAAGCGATTACAGCTAAAAAGTAATTTTTAATTAACGTAACCCATACCATTCTAAAATACATCATGCAATATACACACACACACCAATCACGACACCCTTAACTCCTACCCAGCCAGAATCTTAACCCCAAGGAACTAAACATACAAGACTTTTGGCATTTTTCCTTTTTTTGGTTGCATTCACAGATTTTTATAAAATTTAGGTTATCCAAATGGCGACCTGAAAAATGTTCCCAAAAGAAAGGAAGTTTCAGGTTTTACCACACTTCGGGGACATGCAAACCCACCCACACACACACACACAGCCAGTACCACCCAACGACATATCTCTGAATATTTCTATGTAAATGCTGTGTAAATAGACTACTTTTGAAATTTCCTTTTCGGTATATCTAAAATTTATATTATCCAAATGTTTAAAATTGGAAAATAAAGATACGCTATACGCGTTGCATAAACATTACTTGGAGGGTTTTTATATCATGTAGGCCTGATGACAACCAAGGCATTTAAGCGTTATTTGGAAAGCATGTACTCATTAAGTCCGAATTTTGCATTCAAAATCGGCGACTAAAATGTTTTTTTTTTTTTTTTTATAATACCAGGACACGTGAAAGCAGTTTCGTTTTATTTTCTGCTCGTCAAATAAATCAGGGAACGTATAATAAAGTCATTAAAATTGTTTTGTCGTTTTGCTTATGTGCGGTAAATTTACGCCACAGTGATATTGGCTTCTAACGAACGGTTTTGCCAGCCGGCTGCCTTCTTCTGAGTGTCTCCGGGCCGAAAGGACCGATCATTTACTGATGGCGTTTCGGGCTCCATGTGGCTCTCCGGCCATTCAAAGGAAGTCTGAAAAGGTGGTTTGGAACTGACAAAAGAAAAATCTAAAGTTTATTGGGTGGAACAGCCTGGCGGTCCTTACTTTGTTATTCACTGAATAGACAGAGTCTTCTTGACAGCGCTAACCTCCTAAGCCGCGGGCCCCGCTGGGCGCAGCGGGGCTCGGAGCTGACCGCCATCTGTCGGAGCAGCAGTCCCTGCATGCTTGTCATCTCCCGCTATATTCCAACGCAGCCCGAAAACAATGGGTATTAAATACAAATACTAATATCTGGTAAGTGTCTTCCGACCGAACGAGGTTTCCGGATTTTAATTATGTAGCCCCAATTTTCATAGCAGCGATCATGTTAAATTTATCATTTTACTAAGTATAAGCCGCTTAAAATATCCCTATATTTGTAAGCCACACAACGTGTAAACAATTCTGAAATGCTTTAAGTTACGTTCAGTGCTTGCAACAGGCGTAAGCCCTTCCTTCTGGTTGTTAATCCTTCAGTAAATAGGAGGAGCGGTCTGCTCTCATTAGTGCCCGTGGGGCCGGAGCGGAGTCGGTCTGCGGCGAGGCGAGGCGGTGTGGTGCGGCGCGGCAGCGGTGCACCTGCTCTGCGGCCGCTTCCCGCTGCGCAGCCTCGCCGCGGCTCCCTAATGACCGCTGCCGTGCAGATGTTGTGAGGTCCCTCCACCCCCCCAGTCGCCGGCTCATTGTTAGTCGCTCCAAGCGGTTCCAGAAAAACGTTTTGAAATTGGGGTCCTTTACGGCCCATTCACAAAGTTTTCAGAGCAACATCTATACTTATATCTAAAGCAAATTAAATCGTATTTACTCGCAAGTATAACGACGCTGAAAGACTTTATGGTAACTGAGACCCGTAGCTCTGCCGACCCTCAAACTCTCAGGGTACCGGGCCCTGAGAGCAGCTTTGCGTCTTTTTTTCTCGTCCTTACGCTCCATTTACCCAGCGCAGTTATATCCCCCACCCCCAGCGAAAATAAGATGTAATTTGTCAGTTGGATGGTATTTTCAAAGACATACTGTACAATAGTCCTTCCATCTGAATTATGAACACGTTAGAGCAGGGAGGCTTCCCGGAGAGGCTCATTGTGCTGCCGGCCGAAGGCCTTAGTGGGTGCGGAATTAAAGTGAAGGGTGTGTAGAGGGGGGGAGCGAGCGCTGCAATCACCCTCCAGCAGCCCGGACAGCATAACCCCGCCAGCCTCAGAGAGGGGGGGGCACACTGCCTGCAAACAATTGCAATCTCGGTGAACGGGCCTGACATTTTTATTTGTCACAGCGTCGCAGTTCTGAATAGATCTGGCTGGTAACCGAGGAGAGGGCAGCGGGGAAGAAGACCATGTCAAATTCAGAGCGCTCACAGGTAGCGGACACCAGTTACCCATAATAGAGAAGCAAAGTGTCCAGAGGGAATTCGGGGACAGTTGAACAGTACATAATATGAATAAGGACAAGTGGCAGGTCTCCAGTTACTGGAAACATTCAGAGTTGAGTGGCAATCCAGGAGCAGCAATTCGGCAAAGTGTAAAATCCCCAGGAAAGCCATTAAGTACATAAGCAGCACATAAATTCACTCGAACAGAGGTTACGATAAGAAAAATCTAAATATATTCGTCATCTCTGTGTTTCTGCTTCTGTTTGCTTGCAATCGAGTAAAGCTACGTCATAAAACAGATACAGGAAGATGACTTACTATATGAGTTATTCAGCTTGAACAAACTCCAGCTCAGTTCTTACGCAAGTAGTATTGAGATATTAAATCACTTGATGGAACACGTTACTGGCAGCCTACTTAAATTATTAATGCATATACTGTAGTCTAAAATTATATATACCAGATACATATAATAAGTAAATATACTGTAGTGTTTCATATTATATGAGGAAACCAAAATGGAACACGCGCGTTTAGCCACTTTTCAGTCATCGTGATTAAATGGTATTGAGTAGTTAAGGGACTTGTTTTGTCCACTGACTACTAATTCATTAAAAGCTCAGTCGGATTATGGCTGAGACGTCATGCTGTTACAGAACCACGGATATACGATTTCCTCATCTTACACGGCTTCATCATTAGTAGGTGAAATACTCAATTTAACTGTAGTCAATTTCCAGTAAAGTCAATCTCGTTGTGGCTACGAGATTTAGTAAATTGCCTGACACCCTAACGCCCGTCGTTTACGGGGAAGGAAGCGGGCTACTCTTTCATTACTTACTTACACCCCGTTTTATTGAACTCATAATTCACCGATGTCCTCACGTCCGATGACAAAGATGTGATTGCGCTTGTACAAGATGGCCTGCTAATTTTCGAGGCTGGTATGGATCAGTGATATCTGAATCTATGCTTGAGCTAAATGAGAAGGACGCCGTCGGTGGGCAGCACAGGGACCCTGACCTTTCATACAGCTTTCTCTGTCCTACAGACAACCCAGGAAATCAATGCAAATAGCATCATTTTGGGTGTTTTACAGCCATAACGTTGTTAGTGTCTACAAAGTGGCTTTGCACTTCACCTCTGAGTCATTGCGCTGGTTATTTCAATTCGAAGTCTCTGCAGAATTGCACGTGTTCATCCAGAAGACATATTTCTAAATTACACATTAAGGGCAAAAATAGTAAAGGCATCGAGTGCCATCATTTAACACGCATCTGAGGCAGCTCACCTGATCCTAACCCAGCAGGGGAAATGGCTGCTCTGACACCCGCTTGAATAGAATCCCAAGGCTGTGTTGTAGAAATTAGTAACTTTACTCCGTTACTATTGGGGCGCGTGTAGCCGACCTGTGAAACCAGACACCAAGTCAAGGTTAACCACGCCTCTCGTTCCATCTTGTTCCAGCATCTTTCAGGTGGGCGTAATTCACATCTGCGGTCTGACTGCGCAGCTAAAACCGCTTAGGAAGCACTCGTAAAACTGCGTATTGTAACGTCTGACCTTTTAAAACAATTTCATGCCAACTGCACAGCAGCTTTCAAACTGCAAGTCATCTGGGTAGCAATATACTTGGAATTTATATTAAAATCACCCCAGAGCTCACTGAATAATCCTTTCCCCAAAAAATTTCCCTGAAATGTTTTACTTTAACGATTCTGAAAGGAGCGGGGAGATTTGTTGGGTGATAATGACCCAATTTAATGCTGTAGTGTCTTTTTAACATTAAAATGAGGTTTTATGCCTTTGTCATTGATATCATGACAAACAGAGAACAATATCACTAAATCAGATCAGCACCAGGGGAGTTTCTAGCTATTCAACAGATCAGGCTAAGTCAAGTTTGCCTGGGGCTTGACTTTTTTTTTTTTTTTGGAGGATAACTGGAATTGAAGCTGAAATACTCGGGGCGATAGCCCAGAGTGATCGGACCTAAGGACACCCATGGTCAGGACCGAAAGTTTTTTGGGACCCAGTTAACTTTCTAACATTCTAACAGTTGTAAAAACCAGCACGACGTCCTCCAGTTCATTAATAGTGTACTCATAAGACTTTAAGATGCAATATCTTTAAACAGTGAAAGTGATTAGTCGTTATTCTTAACACACAACAATAAAACGTGCCCTCTGCATTTATCCCATATGTGACATAGCAGGGGGCAGCTAATTCAGCGCCCGGGGAGCAGTGCTTGGGGGTGGTACCTTGCTCAGGGTACCTCAGGGGTACTTTGATGGTCAGCCATCTTTTGATTACAGGGACACTTCCTTAACCATTAAGCCATCACTGCCTCAGCACCAACAAGGTGATCAGGATGAATTTGTGATGCTACCAACACAAACATTCCCGATGAGCAACCCTGGAACCTGCCCACGTTTGGCGGTCATAAACAAAGCGCGACGTCGCAAGCATTCAGCACAAATATCCGAGGTTCCTTCATACTGTAGTCAGTATGAAGAAACGTGGTACAGTAATATGCCACTGACCGGCAGATCAGAAGTACAAAAGAAGCGATACATGTTTTTGTCGTATGGTGGCACGAATGCCCGCCATCCTGCTCTGACAAACTCGCATGCGGCTCATCGTGGCTCTGGGACCGTGATGGACTTTAAGCAACCTTGTGTCCTTATCACTCAGTCTGAGTCAGCTGCTGACCTTCCCATGACACACGCCTTGCCCCCCCCCTCACCTGCTCTCACATACACACACAGACACACACACACACAAGTTGGTCTTCCTATTTAAATGGGGACTGTCCATTCATTTCTATGCAGGTTATCCAAATGGGGACCTCAAAAGAATTCAGGTTTTACTAAATTTTGGGGACAATTTGTTCCTTAAATGTGATCTATGTAAACCCACATACACACACATACGTTTGTTGTCATATCTTTGTGGGGACTGTCCATTAATTTCTATGGGGAAAAACCCTAATCCCAACTATGACGACCTTAACCATAAGTAAACAAACAAAATACTTTTGGCATCACACAGATTTTTCTAAAATTGAGTTTCCCTTTGTGGAAACCCAAAAAATGGTCCCCACAATATCAAAATAGCAGGTGTTTATCACATTATGGAGACATTTGGTCCCCACAATGTAATGTATACATGACCCACACACACAAACATACATACATCCACATATATACAGACGCTCCCCAGGTTACGCCGGTCCGTGTTATGATATTTCAACTTTACGACGGGTATTCCAATTCCATTCTGTTCTTCACTTTCAGTACATTATTCAATAATTACATGAGACATTCAACAATTTTTAATAAAATATGCTTTGTGTTAATGATTTTGCCCAAATTTAGGCTAATGTAAGTGTTCCAAGCATGTTTAAGCTTGGCTAGGCTAGTCTAGGCTATCTTGTTTGTTAGCTTAGGTGTACTGTATTAAGATGCATTTTGCTGATACCATAGGTTGATCGGAACGTAACCCCATCATAACCAGGTCGGCATCTGTACATATGTATATATAATCTGTCTAATCTAAGGATCAGCTGAGCACAAGTCAGTACCTGCGTTTCATTTAAAAATGGTCCCAGTGTTTATCCTCTAGCGTTTCCCCAGGACAGGAGGGCTCTGCTTCCCATCCAGCTGTGGGTGTGATGTTGGGTCCATGGGAACACCTCCCCATCTCAAAATTACCAGTACGGTACCTCCAAACCCTCCACCCCAGCCACAGGCTTAAAGTCTGATCCTTTGTTTCCCCATCTCTCACTGGATCTCTTCTGTCAGCCATCCCTGCTGCTGATGCAAGTTTGTTCCAGGTTTAGTAAAAAAAAAAAAAAAAAGATAAACAAAACTGGGGCTGGATTAGAAGCTGTGTGCATTTCCCAGGCGAAGTGATGGATAAACAGCAAAACAGAGCCAAAATGTTAATGACGTGGTGGAATTAAACCCAACACACACCCACAGCTAACCTGGGATCCTGTGCAACTTCATTCTGGCCCACATTATCGTGTGAAAAACCACAAAAAGCAACCACTTTGTTCTCACTCCTGTCCATCAATCAACATCTGTCTTATTACTGTGTATTTAACCCTGTTTTAACAGCCTGGGCTGGAACACAGAGGCGGAATTCAGTAACATTTTAAATATTAATCCAGTTACACATTTATTTGTAAAGCATTAAGTAAATTGGACATGTGCATCAAAGGAACACTCACTCCAGTCCTGACTCCACATTGCCTGCTTTAGAAGTGCAGAAGTGCAGGGTGTGTATTTGAGAACACCCAAACTCCAAAGGTAAAACGACCTTCCTGGATCCAGATACCATTTTCAGCAGAATCAACATCATGATGGAACAAAGATCACCACATGAGGAAGAGAAGTAGAAAAACAGAACTGAACAGGTGAGAAAGACACCCCAAAATGGCCCTGTTTATGGATCAGGGCCATGAAAACATAACTGTGCCATCGATAATGACCCAATGCCCCCCCACGGGGATCTGCACGCCCCAACGGAGGATTAGGAGTGTCTACAGCTCTAGCAGTGTGCAACATGCACCATCGTCATGCACCAACTGCATGTAAACATCTCTAAGCCCAGCCAGCTCCACCTGAAAGCTCAGTCTTCCATTCCCAAAAGAGGGGCTGCTGCTGGGGAAAGACGCCCAAATCTTGACCCAGCCAGCCTACACCCTCCCCAAATATCTCCTGGTTTTTCATAAATGACAAGCTCCCCCCTCCTCAGTCACTGCGAGATCTGAATAACAAACCCCGCAATCTGACCGTCACTTCATTGGGGGCACAAACAGGTCCTTTAAAAGCCAATAAAATGAATCACATTTTAAAGAAAACAAGCAGTAAACACTTCCTTGGACAACTCGCACAGAAGTAGCATTCTATAAACAATTTCCTGCAGCATTGTGGACAGGACGTGTTGCTGTCGGACGAAATATCTTGGGGACAAAAGGAAGCTCGATAAAACACAGCACTTCTGTGCAGAGCTGAGATGAGGACCCCAAACTGGTGATACGCACGTACAAACGCATTCACAACCACTGATAAACTGCACTAGTGGCCAAAATTGTGGAAACACTTCCAGTTTTTGCAGAACTTTATTCAACTGTTGCTCCAGTTACTTATTTAATCATCCAATGTATGATATTTGTAAACATTCTTCAATTGTTCATAAATACTGAGGAAACTTCAAGATGTAGTCATTTTTCAGGTAAATTGCATTTACTGAGAAATTCCTGGAGAGGATTAGGAGTGGAATGTTTTAACTCATTATGCAAAATTTTGTTATGGTGAATACAGCTATGATAATGTTTAATCCAGTCAACATCAACATTATGCTGAAATAATGACATTCGGCCATAATGAATTTCTTTCTCCAGTTTCACCACATCGACACACGGTCACTAAGCAGCTTGTATAAGGACAGCATGCAGAATCAGTCCAATAACACACACATGGATTTCTGTTCAGATTCTACTGCAATTACCTCCTGTGCAGAGACCAGCTACCTGATCTATACTCAACAGCATAAATATTCAAAACAAGTGTTTGGGCACCAGCATTTCAGACTTGCTGAATTTTATCAGTGTAGTCCAAGGGTTTTCATATTGCCCCACAGTGAAACAGGGACATTGCTTTGGTTAAAGGAGAACAATCAGCTATAGTAATAAAACATTTATGTAAACATACCAGTGTTTAAGCGTGGCATAATGAAATGTCTTATTACACATAATATAGGTAAAAAACACAGCCTGTGGTCACTCTTTGGACTTTTTTGACTCCACAAATAAATTTCAGAGAGCTGGGATGGTGCAGTAAGACTTCACTGAAGGACACACCTCTTGCGGGTGCCACGGTTTGAATGAGAATGGAAGCAGCACGTGCCAATTGTGTGAGGAGGAATAAATAAGGGGTGGGGGGGCAAAATGATTGATTGGGAGGGGGGGCTTCTCTTAATAGTGTTCCTGTTGACCTTACCCTCTGCCAGGGGTTAAACTAATTAGCCCCCGCTCCCAGATGACCCGCTGTGACCTCTGGAGAGAAAGGAGCTGTGTTGAAAGATGGCCGCCGGCCTGGCCACTCTGACCTAGGAGGGTGACCAATGGGCCGGCAGAACAATGCCCCGCCCCTTCTGCCACATGTGCCTCAGATAACGAACGCCCTTATCAAGCCAATGCACCCCCCAGAAAGGGCAAGCGGAGAAAATTCCGGCCTCGAAATTAGATTTGCCACCGCTTCCCATTGAACAAATGGCCATTTCTGAAGTTCTAGTCACGGTATAATAACTTTAAATTCCGCATCGAATATGCACAAACAAACCAGCAGACAGGGCCGTGAGAAATGAAGACATGAAAACACAAGGAAATAAACCTGATAGGCTACTGATTTTCATTCGGAATAACTGATTTTGATTGGTGTTAACAGCAAGCACCCTGGAGACCCTGCACGCGGTGGCTTCCGGAAAGTGGGGTGTTTTCTTAGGGGTGCAAACAAGCTGACGCCCTCCAACGGCCATCGACCTCCTGAGTGAAGGATACAGCTTCTCAGAATCTGGAAATTTCTGAGGATTGTGAGACTCATTAAAGGGACACAAACACAGAATAAAGTGCATAGATCCTATAGAGCTGAGCAACTCTCTAGCAGGTTGCAGAGAGACAATTTCTTTGTTAAAATTATATGCCACACTCAAAACCAAGGCATCATCGGAACTGGGATCACATTGGGACATTTGTTTACAGGGACCAAATGTACAGAACCAGTCGGAAAAAGGCATTACTAATGTGAACTCCTTCAAAGAGACTCCTGCTTTGTAAAACAGGCAAACTGACCATCACATCATGCTTCCTGTCAGGGAAACTACCATCAAATTCATCACCCATCACCCGGCCGATGCTCGATCGATATTCCACAGCCCCAAACATGCGTCGGACGCCTTAGATCTCATTTCACCTGAACCGCTCTGTGTGGTTGCAACACCCAGCATCCCGGTCAATTTTTAAATTAAAAATCCACCTTATTTATTGTGCCATTTCTTTTAACCCGCCAAAAACAACCCCTGGAACAAGTTACCCCCCAGGCTCCCCCCCCAGACAGATCTGAGCGACGCGCGGCAGAGCGTAACGGCTCGCTTGGACACCGCCTGCCGACGCACGCGCGGATTCGAGGGCTGCGCCTCTACACGCCACTCCAGCCGACTCCCCGGGAGTCGCCGGCGCTCACAAGCGGGAGCTCTCTGTCCCGCGGGCGTGCGCGTTTAGGAAAGAGAGAAGGGGAGCGTGAAAGGGAGAGAGAGGGAGGCGGAGTACCTTCTGCGAGTGGCCGGCCGCCTGAGCTGGAGGAGTGTGCTGCGTCTGGCAAGTCCGCGGGGAAACTGCAGCCGCGGTGGCCTGTCCAGTCGGGTCCTATTCCAACCCCGACCCCCCCCCCCCACGTCTAGCCAAAGAGAGGAGGCCTGTCACCTCCCCCCCCCATCCCCACATGGGCTCTACCACAACTTGACAGTACTATGATGGGGGGGCTTAGTGTACTGACCACAGCCCGTAATTCAAGCTCTCTCTCACCTCATCTCAGCATCCGCTCATCCTTAACACCCGCCCCCCCCCCCTAAACGCCATGGCCACACGCCTC
>JAODJU010000062.1:3788078-3799720 GCA_026776725.1 Gnathonemus echidnorhynchus | reverse complement strand
CGGCCGTCTTTGCTGCGGGGTGGGGGGGGGCGGGGGGGGCAGAGATGACAATACTGGCCGCAGGGTACGACTCCAAACACTATGTCAAACTGCTGACTATGTGTAAACAGACTCATGGATCTTTATGTGCAGTGCAACTCCAGGATACAAGATTATGCATCTCCCATAATGTCTACCACCCACTCTCAATAATCTCAGTAATCAGGGATAAGCTTAGACCTCCAGGCCTGAAGTAGGCAGTGTGTAGCTTATGGAGCCTCCAGCTGTACTTATGGCCTGTTCTGTTCCACTGCTCTAGGCCACAAGAATTTCCCCTAACCATTCCCTCCCCTCCCATTCCTAACTGCACACTTTAAGCAGCCCCTCCCGCCAGTCCCAACTCCCCACCCCGGCTAGACCAGGGTCCGAGTCGCCTCCTCCCACACTCACAGATATTTGGGCCGACTTCGATGGGCGTCTTGATCTGGTACTGCAGCCACTCGCCCGCGATCTGGAAGGCCTCCAGGGGGATGATCCTGCAGGCTATGCGCACGACCTCGCCCTGCTGAGCCCGGAAAGCTGCAGAGGGTCAGGGGTGGGGGAGCAGGACAGTTAAGAGGTCAGAGGGTCGTAACCTTAAGCTGAAGAAGCAAGAGCGCAAAGCCCTATGTCTGTGGCTCCAAACCTCTCTGAGATCCCTGAGTATCCTAGATATAGATCATTCTAGGTTCTAGCTGTTAGAGCAAACATCTGGACTGTGGCCTGGCACATCAGGCAGAGACAGCACAAATCAGGCTGCCTCATCTGGGCTGGGACTATGGGAAAAGGAGTGAAAAAACAGCAAGGTAGAGGACAGCGTGTCCCCTTAGAGCAAGCAGACTCACAGTTGAAGAAGGCGTTGAAATCCTCGTCGCTGTCAAAGTCCACGCGGGAATACTGACAACTGAGACTGTCATTTCTGGAGGGGAAGCCGGTCTGTAGAGAAGAAAGGACCAGTTGTACCATTATACCAGCTGAGTGACAGAGGACAGTGGACTGGGCCAGGGCAGCATGGTAGGGAAGGAGAGGTGGAAAATACCTTCACGAAGTTGGTCATGGTGGCTCTCATGTACTTGCTGGTCACCTCCACAATAACAGGATGCTTGGAGAGAACCTCGTGTCTGAACAGCATGCCCCACGTAAGCTGGGTGGATGATCTTAAGAACTGGACACATTGACCAGACTGGTTAAAATAACGGACCATTCATTCAAGACAGAACCTTCACTCTTTAAATAACATGATCATACTTGCTGCTTATTGATGACGGGATCTTATTAAAAACAACCAGGTACAAGGCGGGTAGGTCACCTGGCTTGCGTGAGTGGTGAAGGCGAGAAACGCTTCCACAAACTTGTTAAGGTTACCAGGGACTTCTACGTCGACATCAGAGCCCTACAGAAAAGGCCAAACAAACAGGGGACAGCTGGAAGGTACACTGCAGTTACTCTCAGCATACTTATACGCACAGCTGTATTTAGCAATTATGTATTTAGCAGACTAATGCTCAAGTGAGGAAAGCGCAGGGTCAGGAGCAGCTGGAGCAAAAGGCCTTGCTCAGGGTCCTGATGGTGATATGTCAGACTCCCACCTACTGTGGGGTTGAAACCAACAACCCTCTGAATACACCCAGAGATCCCTAGGAGAGTTTCTTACCACCAGGGCACAAAGTTGAGATGCCAGCGCACACAGCACCTGGCACAACCTCTTCAGGAAGGTGTAGTGTCTCTCGACCAGCACGCCTCCATCTGTTGTCCTGGGTCAGACACATAAGTGCTGATTATGAACTGAGAAACATCGAGAATCGTGGAAAGCACTTCAGCCAAACTGTCATTTGCCTTGGATGGTGTGATTCAATGCCGCTATTCACAACATGCAACACTTCTCCATTATAGTGCTGCATACAAAACTATACAGACTAGTGATAGGAACACAAACAAATCACTGATTCGCTTGAAATGCCCGGACTCACTGTGAGAGTTTGTTGCCCATCGCTGCTCCATCTGCAGATCTGGACCAGAGACAGATCTTGGTCATCCCCAAATGTATACATATGTTTGTGAGGTTTTTTACGTTCCTTAACTCCAAACCATAGAAATCTCAGAAACAATTCACAAAAAACAATTATCATGTCAGTTCTTCAGGATTTTGCATAAAACTGCACACACCCACATGACATGGGAACAACCAGAAAGCTTAGCCAATCAAGAGGAGTCAAGCTGGCAGAGAGTAGGAGGACAGTGGCTGTGACATCACTTCCTCGGCAGAGAGTGAAAGGACAAGAGTTCCATAGGGAAAAGGGACCAGGATCGTAGATACTCACTGAGCGGCTGACAGGATGTAGTGCATGGCCACGTCGTCAAACAGCACCATGAGGGGTTTCCTGTCTTCTAGCTTACCCTGGGAAAGTGGGGGGGGGGGGGGTGGTCAGAGTCACCAGGGAGAAAACGATTACCTCAACATCATGCATGCAAAAGCCATATGTACCTCTACCCATTTATATTGCTGAACAGACGCGCAGAGATGTTTTGAGTTTAATTTCAGAGTTGCAATCATCAGATACGATTTAGCCCCAAAGGACTGGGGGGTAAACTAGGCCAAAGTCACACGGCCTGGTTAAAATACATATAGGTCCATGAATTTCTAGATTTTTCAAACTGAGACCAATAACAAAACTAAGATTTGTGTTACGTGGTTCTAATGAGGTCTTTTGATGGAGGTAATGCTTGAGCAACCAGGAGTTAGAGCCCGAGAAGTGGAGCCACACAGCCCCCCCAGCATCGTCCGCATGCGAAGGCCTAAATGCATGCGAAGGCCTGAATGCATGCGAAGGCCTGAATGCATGCGAAGGCCTGAATGCATGCGAAGGCCTGAATGCATGCGAAGGCCTACCTTGCGGCTGACGGCAATCAGCAGGCATTCGGCCGCCTCCAGCTGCAGCTCTGTCTCGCTCAGCAGCAGACACAAGATCTCCATCAGACGACACTGGTCCTGTGTGATGTGCATCAACGCCACCCAGTCGATGTAGCCCGCCAGGGTGTTCAGCGTCGCCACGCCGACCCGGCAATGCGCCCTGGCCTGATTTGGAGGGGAGGGGGACCAAGTGGAGGGTCAGGTGCCTGGTGGAGTCGGCTTCCCACTAATTGCCAACTGTCTTTCTATTGACCAGCATGTCAAAAAGAAAAAAATTCTAGTTTTACCTACCTTCAGTTCCTGACTGGGATTTCGTTTCTGTAAAAGAAACATTCATTTTAAAGCAGGTCACACTTCTCTTCATCCAAAAAAAGATCTGACATAGATATTTTAATGAAAATTCTGGCATATTCCATGCCTTCCCATACACAATCTTTTATATGCAGTTATATATCATTACTAAAGCAATAAATACTAATGAAATCTTCCTTACTCAAGGTCAACATTTCAACGTATACATTACTTCAAACAGTCATGTGTAGCTTTACAGATGAGGGGCCGAGATGGAGCGGGGGTGGGGTAGGGGGTAGCGGTGCTGACCAGGCGGCGGTACTCGTCCACGTTCTGCTGCAGGATGGCGAGCAGGAAGGCAAAGATACTGTCCATATTCTGAGTGAGCGTCTGCTGGATGTCTTTGCGACGTTGGCTGGGCAGCGTCTGGAAGGTGATCACGTCCTCGGCCAGCCGGAGCAAGATCAGCATCACCAGCTCTGTCTGGGCCTCCTGAGGTTGGAGGGAGAAAGTGTGTGTGTGTGTGGGGGGGGGGGGATTATTTCCTCCCTCATTGTTTTCAAATAAAAAGCATGAAAATGTCACTGCTCATCTAACTACATTATATAAAGCTTGACAAGCCATCACAGCTTTGTATATAAGGTGCAAGTCAATGGCTGTGTCAAGGCTGCACGCTCCTAAGGCTGCATTCTAAGGCTGAATGCATCAAAGTGGCGTGACAAGGCTGTCCCATTCGGAAGGCTCTTCAAATAGAAAATGCATGCTAGAAATGCATGCTCCTTTGCCAGGTTTACAGCTGAACATGTCCCAAGCTTCACTGCGCGGAGGTAAAGTGGGTGCATCCCAGCTAGGCGATAGGAGCGGCGCTTTGTGACTTAAGGGTAAAGGCGGGAACAGCTGGTGATGCAAATAGGAAATTATCCACAGGCTACACCTCTGTATATCGCACACCCATATTCCCCACTGCATGACATCACTTCCTCTGAAGCTGACGGCAGCTAATCTGAAGCAGCAAGCCAAACCACACCTACCGCACCGTGACGCGTGGCGATCAGGTCAGACGTACCCCCAAATTGGTAAGGGCCTCTAGTTCCTTCAGCATGTCTGGCCAGTGCTGGGGCCACTCGCGTTTGATCATCTCCACAACGATGCGGGACAGAGCGTCCTTAATGTGGCTCTCCTCTTCCAAGATGGAATGTGTGCCCTACATCCAAGACAACACCTTATAAATAACCCGCATTACACAAGCGAAACTCTGGTTCATGATCATTTTATTATTAAGTTTGGGGTTGCAGACATTAGGAGAAAAATGCACCAAGGACCGGACTTACATTTGATAACAATTCCATGGCACAGTTTTTCAGCTGAACCTTCTCATTCTGCGGCATGTCGTTCCAGCGAAATCTTACATTAAAAGGAAAATTCTTCACACATATTGAAACGACACACAGTGTTACAATATGCAATTACACTTTGTTTCAGAGCAACGCCAGCAAAAGCAGTATTGTTCAGTACCATGCCAAAAGTAGCTAAAGCTAACATGGCAAACGGCGCATCTGGTGGGAATGTGACTCACTTGATGACATGCTCTATAATCTGAAGGCCGAAGTGTCTCACTACTGCTGGTTGCGACTTTTCTGCGAGTTGCAGACCGCAGGGGACACAGAAGGGGCACTTCTCTTTGAACTCCTCACAAAACTGCAGAGATGGAGGGCAGGAGGTTTACATAATGAACTGGGTGTCATGCTGGAAGTGGCATTTTCCGTACTATTTTAATTAGATTAATCGTTCCATGGTTCAGTGACAGGTGTCCTCAGTCGCTGCATCGTTAACCCACAGATATAACGGCATTCTCGTTACACCATATAACAAAAAAAAACCCTTAGAGGACAGCGCCGCCCTGTAACCAAGGCGATCCACAGATGGCAGTTATGCGAGCTTCCTCCCCGGCGTGATTCCGTTAGCTAGCTAGCTAGCCAGGGAGGCTAACCCAGCACTCCACGTTGGCACAGCAACCACACCGCGCGAGCGACTTCCCATTCATTCTGAATGAATCATCGTTAGTCTGCCGGTTAGCTCGTTAGCCAGCCATGACACGGACAACTGTGAATAAATCTCGTTAGAGGTTGACCCGGACGGACACGAATACCCATGAATACGAGCGGTCGCTGAAAATAACCAGTAAGAGATATGGCCAGTTATCCAGTTAACTAACCAACTAGCTACCTTAAGGGCCTCCAGGCGGTATCGTTGGCTAGATGCCGCGTCCATCATCACGTTTACGGCTTTAATTAGCTCGTCGCACATCGCCGCTATCGGTTCAGCCATAACGTCGGCTCTTGTTGGGGGGGAAAAACCTGAAAGAAGGAAAAGGTGTAACGCGACGCAGAGCCGAAAGCCGGACACCCGCCAAAAGCGTGTTAGGTTCGGCCAGCCGCTTAGCCGAGCAGCGCACCAGCAGCGTGAGGGCTGCCGGAGCTCGTGGCGCGTGAATGTTTCGTTTTCAGACAGCCCTGTGGAATTGTGGGAAGTGTAGTTTTAACCGTCCATTCCTTTATAAAGAAGGGAAATGGGAAAGCTTCATAAACTTTTATTGTGTGTGAAATTTTACAACACATTACAATACGAATCACCTACAGAAGTACAAAGATAATTAGGAGACTTTATCTCCATACATATGCATACATTATGAACTTAGTTTATAATTCTATGAAAATTGACTTTTATTGCTGGTTTTGAGTGCTTACATACACCAAATATATATAATAACGTATATGCTAATTGCACTAAAGATTTAGCGCTGACGATGCAAAATTTATGATAGAAATCGCAACTCTGGAGTGAGCCTCTTATTTAAAAAAAGAGAACTGTACATTTTAATATTTCACTTACAAATATATTTAACAGCATGCTACATTTTGCATTTGTCATCAGTAAATTCGCTTAGCAATATATGATTCTTATCAGCATTTGACGTCATTCGTTATCTTATCCTGAGAGGTGTTTTGGAATGATGAAATTTAACGCGTTAGTTCTGCACATCTTAGAATCTTGGGAATAAGATATGTTTGTATAATGCATTCTACCCAAATACATAATGTTAGGTATACAATATTTGCTCTAATAAGAAGGATAATTGATATGTTGTACTTCACTATTAAACGAGTACGTATTTTTGGGAATTTCTATTACAAACAATGGATTTTCTCCAATGTTTATGAAATGCATGCATTTCTATGTTGATTCATCTGTTCACGTTCACAGATTACACATTTTAGATTTCAAGCGATGTTAGTATACGCGATATTCACAGGTTTGTATAAAATCTGCAACAGCAGCTGCCATATAATGCAATAATTCGTGTACTGTGTCCGCTGTGGATCGATACCGATAAAGGTTGTTTTTTCCCTAAAATTGTAACCGATGAGTCCACTCCAGGATATCCGGGCGGTCCTGGGTTTCTTCGCTTTGTACCGAGGGCAGGGGCTGCGTGGGAGGCGACCTCCCTGGGCAGGAGGAGGAGGAGGTGTCCGGATTCCTGGGGGATGAGTCTTCTCCGCACAACGTCACCCAGAGCTGGGCTGCAGTTTAAGAGTTTGGCCAGGCACGGTGTCTTCGGCAGTTTCCAGCTAGACGCTTTGACGTTTGCATGTATACCTGAGAAATTCGCTTAGAATAAACGCACGTATATGGATTTATTTTCTTCCCGATGGCGTTTGTACGTTGCCGCCTGAAACCCAGCTGCAAGGCTGCCTTAAGTAAATGAACCGGGCAGGCTTACATCCCGTGGGAGGGTTTTCTCGTAGTGAAACGAGGAATTCGCTTAGTAAAAAACTTTCGTGGTTGTAGGAAGGCCTCGAAGTCCCCCTGCAACAGGTTTCAACGAAGGAGGACTAATTAGGTTTCCAAAAAGTGGCCTGGACTATAACCGGACCTAGGGTGCGATCGGACACATAGGCTGCATTTCCAATGCGAAGACTTTTAAAAGCGACCGCATATAAGCAGAAAGAGGAAGTGAACGGGAGCTAGTTCACCCATTGTGGGTTTTTCTCCTCGGGACCGCAGGACTGTCTAACACGCCTTCAAGTTTAATACAAGATCAAAGAATCAACTTGTCAAAGGTTTAAATGCGGTACGAAGCTAAAATGATGCCGGTGAGTTACCGATTCTGTTTGATTCTTGATCTAACGAGAATTATGTTGGGTACTATATTAGCTCAACGAATACATGTGCGTGTTATTTAAAATACTGTTAATGATTTTGAGTTTACTGAAGCCAACATTTTAGATTTTTATGAGCACGCGTAAAGGGATTTTTAGCTGCTTTTTGATTAACTGGACACCAGTCTGAATAATTAAAGCAAATTAAATAATTATGCCGTGTGGTGTGCGGTGTTAAGACTCTGTACCGTTTGTCATCAGTTTGCCATCAGTTTTGTCGCATTTTGGTGTCACATTAATACAGACTTTATTTATCGCTAGGGGCGTAGGAACCGGGGGTCGGATACCTCCCAGTATTTAATTTGGATTAATTCTTCCCCCAGTAAATAGAGCTTTTTATGTAAGTTGTGTTCCCCCAATATCAAACTCTCTCCTACGCCGTTGTTTATGGCACGTTATTATTTGATTAAAGTTAATTAGCTTGATATCGTAGGTGGTTTCGTTATAACTATCCTGAAACTTTAGTTTTTTTGTTTTATTCAGTTCTTTAATGCCATGTTTTTATTTGGGATTTTTTTTATAATTACTGATTTATTATGAATAGTACACTCCTTTTTAATCACTGAGCACACATCATGCATATCAGCACAGCTTTAATGTCTTTGGAAATCCCTTTTATTAAGAAAAGTGATTTGATAATGTTGGTATTGTACTTCACTGCACCCTGTTAAACATTATCAGTCCGATAATCTGAAGCTCCCGCCGCATCCGGTTTCGTTTTATGGATTGAGGGCCTTTGCCTCAGACGTCTGAGATTCGTGTATAAATGTAACCCTTTTTTTCTTTTCTCTTTCTAGTTTTTCTAAATGGTACAAATGTAAGAGAGCGTTCGCAGGTGCACGCACCAAACAGCGTTCAGTACATTCTAATAAGGGAGGGTGTAAAGGTTTTCCTTTTATTTACCCATCAGGACAGCATTCAAGATGAAATGCTGCAAACGAAAAAGCTTCACAATGGCCATTTTAAAGTTTAAAATAAATGCGGTGAAGACGTGGAACCTGTATGGCCGTCGGCATGTAAAGGCGGCGTTTGGCCGGACTCGCAGGGCGTCGAGGACTCCGGACCTCCTAGAGATTTGGGGAGGGAAATCTGTCCTGTTTCATACCGAGGGTAGATTTTAGGTTGGGGTGGCTCTGCAGTTGGAAAGCGATGGTTTCTGCCAAGGGACTGTCCAGTAATGTACACAGTTTACAGTGAATCCCCTCCATACTCTCACTTCTGCAGAGATGGCGTGAGAAAGTCTGTGCGCGCGCACAACCCCGTGATAAAGGCAAAATAAATAAATAAATAAACAAAAACACTGGCTCATAAATCTATCGCTGGACGTGCCGTGGTAACAGCTGCTCTAGTTTCTTTGCTGGCTTGAAGTAGGATATAGTCATCAGTCAGATAACAGGGAACAGTTTGTATGATTTTAAAACTAAATGCTTCTCAGTTTTTAATCTATGGGTTGTATTTTTGCTACACCACAAATTTAACCCTAAAAGGTATTAATCCGTTGTTAAGCTTGAGGCTGAAAAGCTATTTCAGTGTCCTGTTGATCATGTGGTGCTACAGGTTTGGTCTTCAGGTCAAGCTGCCATGACTGTACCTGTGACAGACGGTAATGAAATGCTTGTGTCCCTCGGTCACGTGCAAGTTAAGAGTTTACGCCGCACTGCTTCGACATGAGCAATCGGTCCCTCAGGGTGCTTTGAGAGGGCAGGTTGTAAATATACGAGAAAATATGTCTTGATCGTCTTTTCTCTATATGTCCTCTTCATAGTGCACATCTGCGATCCATCTTAGATCCCTGTTGAAATGAGAGATTCTGGTGATGTGGTGAACCTGTGGTGAACTTCAGAGGTTTCGTTTTTTTCTTTTTTCATTTTTACCCTGACAAAACAGCCGGGTAATCGCAGAGCTCCCCTGGGTCCATGACGCATTTTATCGTCTCGTTGCTCCGGTGCTGTTTGAGCCTGAACGGTGGGATATAAAGCACTTTGTATTCAACCCCGTCCCAGGCTTAGTGGGAGACTGTCCTACTCCTGAAAGTGAGCCGCTTTGGTGTAGCATTTCACGATTCAGTCATGGGGGACGTGTCCTCCAGAGGTGGATGCCTCTCTTGCTGATTGTTTGGATAAGGCTGTGGTGTGGTGGGTTGGGGTGGGTGGGGGGTGCTTTGGGATGAAATGATAAGCATTAAGAGTTGGTGTAATTTAATCTGGCTTCCGCTGTCATATTGAAAATGACCCCTGGGTAATAGGAGCCCAGTTGCCTTTGTAGAGTCCTAAGCGGTCTTGGTTAAGGGGCTGTCTGCCTTGTTTTCTCAGTTTTGGTGCTTTGAGGCTTTCGGTGCTGTCAGAAACGGCACATTAATCACCCGTAAGCAATCAAATGGTGGTCCCCTCCCGTTATGTAACCTCCAACGCCCGTGTCTCTTGTACCAGGGCCTGTTTACCCAGAATTCCATTCAAAATGTGTCACTTAGTCACCACCTGCACAATGCATCCTCGCTACCGTACGCGAGGGGACGTATTGTATGATGCGTCCTGGGTAGAATTGATAAGGTGTTTAAATGAGTAAGGGGGGTGGGATCCAGTGCAGTAGGAACTGTATGTATTTTATTTTTTTTGGACTTGAATGAGACAATGGCCTTTGCACCGATTGCACTACAAGGTGATATGAAAAAGGCCCAGCTTTCTGTTCTCAGCCTTATCTGCTGGTCCAACCTTAACATCGCAGTTAGCTAGGACCTGTTCCCTCCTGACAGGGTTAAGAGTTTACTCAGGGTGTTTATTAGTCTGGTTCTCCATATCTGCTAGGTATTTAGCTGAAATGAACACCAGGCCTCACTGTGCTGAATCAGGGCTGTGAAAATGACTCCCCGTGGCCCCTTGACGTTCTTCGCGCCGTCGGGGCAGTTTAATTTTTGGGGGCGTCGTGCCAACAACCACCAGGAGATTGACTTGGTCATTTTTGTTTTTGAGAAGCCGTCCGCCCGGCGGCGTCAACTTGAGAAGGACGTTGGTAATATGGGATTGTGGGCCATGCATCCAGAGTAACAGGCGCGGGCTGGCCAGTGGCAGTGGTTTTGCAAGAGACGTCCAGCTGCCACGTCAGAATACTGATGCAGAACAGTAAAATGATACTGGGTAATAAACTTTTTGAGATTGGAGGAGCGTAGAGCTGCTTGGAAAATCCAGTAGCTTAGCTGAGGAATATTACGCACAGGGACACTGTATGGAAAGCACTGGCCAGTTGGAGCGGTCGCTTGGCAGTGGGGGCGGGATTGTTGTTATGGGAACTGGATATCCTTACAAGAACTTCAGAGCGCAGTGGAGTAGTGGGGGGCGTGGCCCCGATGGCCGGCGTGCTCATAAAACTGATCTGAGTGTTTTTTCGCCACTCGGAGGTAATCGAGCGTCCGCCGCTCTGCCGTGAGCTGCTGCCCTGGGCGTGGCATGGAAACGTGCCATTTGGGAGCTCTGGCCTCTAATGGCACAGTTGCAAGCGCGATGGGAGAATGCTGGCATCCGCGCTGAACTTCTGTAAACAAAAACAGATGTTTTTGTTTACCCATTTGTGGTAACTTGCGTTTTAGTATGTTATTGGAAGCGCACTGTAGTTTTAAGAGGCCGTTAAACGTAGCGTAATAAAGCTTCTCTCCTGTCCTTCACCCCCCTGTTCTTCTCCTTATAAGAGCAGTGGTAACACCTCGCAGCTACCAGTTGATCACTTCCAGGCTCTGTGTCTGGAGGGCTTGTCATAACTTGCGGCTGATGCGAGGATGTACTTCTCTCTACTGTGGTGTTTTTGTCTTTGACAGTGATAATAGGATTGGGTGAATTTATTTGGGGTAGCTGGCTTGAGTTTTGTGCGTCTGCTACTTATCAGCCATGTGAAAGCTGGCACCTACCTTTGGCTCCGCCTTCTTTTCCCCTGCCCTAAGGTGACCTCCATGGTCTCCGTGGACCTCTTTCTACCCAGCTGCCCCAGGTGTCTTGATGCCGCGGATTGGATGCCGATTCTGGAGAGCGTCGTCTGGGATAGACTGTGAACCTTGTAGATTCCTCATCACGCTCTGTTCTCCCCACTTGTTCTCTTATGCATTTCTAAAGCTTCTCCAAGTCCTCAGTTAATCTGCCTTTAACCCTTTCAGGCTCAAATTAAGTTTTAGTAACAGGAAAAATCTGATATTTGGGGAAAATTATCATGAGTAA
>JAODJU010000062.1:3773341-3787978 GCA_026776725.1 Gnathonemus echidnorhynchus | reverse complement strand
TATGTATGTGGGGTAATAAGGTAGTTAGTTTTTAACTGTTGCAAATCAGCAACGCCTGCCTTGAGAGGGTTAAAGGAGGAGCCCATCAAGGTTCTGTGTTTGTCTTCAATCTTCCCCTGCTGTTTGCCGTTTTTTTTTTTTTTTGGAGAAATCCACATTTGCGTGTTTGAGATTAAGTGACTCACAGCTCAGGTACGCTGCAGTGAGTATTTACCCATTTAACTCTGCAGGTACTCCTGTGCCTTCAGGTCTAACGTCCATGTTCTTTGATTAAAGGTCTTGCTTTTAAATGTGGATCCTTCACTTTTCGTGTGTGTGTGTTCCAGTCCGTTAAAAAAGCGTGGTTTAGAGAGTGCGCTTTGTGAAAATGGAGTCGGTGGGTTTCAGTAAGGGGACGGCCTGCGTGATGAATGGATCTTTTGTCAGAAGTTCATGTGCTGTTGTTATGAAGTTAGGATTGGGCTTCAGTCGTCCATGCAGCTCAAGATGCCAGTGGAGGGCAACCTGAATGGATCACAGATGGCTGGGCGAGTGTCTGCACACGCGTTTCTGCCATGATGCCCACTGTCACTGTGAAAGCTTTTCTCGACATAAAAGGAAATTAAATATTAACTTGTATTAGAGATCACATTTGATTTGTTTCGCCATGGGATTCATTTTTAAGAGCGAGAGCTGAGGAACTCCTTGGATACGGAAGGTGACCCGTGCTTGTTTCTGAGAACATGTGTGCCCAGTGTTCACCGTTGCCGTCTTGGTGCAGGACGTTAATTTCTCGTGGCATCCCCATGCTCTGGCACGCCTGGTAGGATGCCACCCTCGGCAGCCGGTTCCATGGGAGATGTCGATCCCTGGGTTGGCACTATCTGGGGCAGCTTCTGGAACAGCAGCCACGCGGTGGCCACTATAGGGTAGAAAATGGTAGATGTTTGTGAAGAAGGACCACGGCAGGTTCCTCCGCACGGCCGTAGGGGTGCAGATGTCTCTCATTGGCCAATGCTGTGATTCATAGTTTGTCTCATTGCGTTCAGTTTTGTCGGCGAGCCAGCTTATCTACGCATGAGTCTTTTTGAGAAGAGGCACAGCCCTGTTTGACAATGTGTATTGTTTACTTTCAGGGAGTAATAGATTTTATGTTATGAAAACTTTGAAAAGGGGGACAGGGAAGCTAGTAATGAATTCTTACTTTCTGTACCCTTCCCAAAGAAGACTTTCCCTGTGCACTTGATATTCTATCATTTCTGGTGCAATCAGGACATGTGGGAAACCACCAGGTCGTGCAGTTAGCTTTTTTCTTTTTTTCTTTTTTTCTTTCTTTTTTTTTATAACCGTAATGGTGTTTTGTTTCAGTGAGTCTTGTGTTGTGCTAGTAGATTCATACCCTGTAGATCACTCTGCCGGTGGAGTAGTAAGGTAATGATACTGATCATCTATTTTTATTTGCTATTTGTGTGAGCATGAGGACAGGCCGTCACATCCCCTTGCTGCTCTATGTGAGACACACTGATACACGCGAGAGGGGAGCTTGAGGTCCGAGCACGAGGTCATCCATTTACCCAGAGCGGTTTGCTCAAGGGCCTAACGGTGATATGATTACCCAGTCATGGGAATCAAACTGGCAACCTTCTGGACACTGAGTGCTAAGCCTCAAACTGCTCACCGCCCCATGTTTGTGCCATCAGCCTCAGACTAGCGTGTGAATGCTCTCCCACCCTTGGTTCTTGTGTGAAACTGGGTCGGGTGCAGGTTTTTCATCAGTCGGGCCACATTGCTGTAGCTGGAGGAGGGAGGCAGTATCATGGTGTCACAAGGCAAGTAGCCGTATTTGTTTTTCTTTTTTCTTCCCTGCAGCATTCACGGTTGGCTTAAGCTGAAGTGAGTTACCTCACCGCCAGGGGTGTGTACTGGGGGCGCAGCTACAGAGACACTGGCCCCAGCTAATAGCTGATTGGCTCCCAGGGTGCCCCCTCCCCTGTCACTCACCGATTCAAAACACATTCTTGGGTAATGATAAGGTCGGCGCCTCTGTGTGAACTATGGCCGCTGTCATGCTTCCCACCTTAAATTCTAGAATCATCTCTGCTCTTTGCAGAATCGCTGCGGGTTGAGATTCTGACCGTTTATCTTGACTTTAAGGGGCCTTTTGCACTGTCAGTGATTCCGTTTGTCGTAGTCTGTGGTTGGGCCAGTTTTTGCCCACGGGGGGTGTCAGGTCTTCACATGGCCCTTCTTTTGACTGGCTACCCGCCGCCTCTAACGGCCTGTTAGCAGTGTCAAGAGCCTCTCCATTCATGGGCACACTGCCTGGATCCAGCTTTCTGCTGACATTAAACTGGTTTGATTCAGCAGGACTGGCAGAAGTCTCCTGCTGATTATTGAAACCCGTTGGTATGCTTTGGGAGGGAAATTGGGTGGGTGACCGTTGACTGATGCAGCCTGGTTCGGAGCCAGGTGATGTCGTTTTCAGCCAGGAGCTGAAGGGGCACGGAGCTGTTATCACAAGGGTTATTGTTTTGGGGTGGGTTTTGAGTTGCGTAGGTCCTTGGGAGAGGGACTGACTTATGTCTCAAGAATCTGCTGAGCTGGAACTTGGGCACAGTGTCTGTCTAGTTTGAGTTCCTGGTTCAGCTGTGGAATAAGCTCCTTAAAATCTTGCCATGCTTATGAAAATACCCTCACTTTGATCTGGATCGTCAGCGACTAGACTTGCATTGCGCAAGTTTGCGCAAGTGATCTTTAGCTCAGCGAAGCTCAGCTCATTGGCTGATTCCTTGTAAGCCGCTTGTTTGCGTCTGCACTCGTGTTGTGTGACTTGTTTTTTCACACGTTAGGCACGCTTGAGGGAATATGTAGGATCTGAGCTTTTATGGAGCTTCTTGGTGCCCAAAGCACATTTATCTTATGCTCTTACGTTTCAGTTTGGTCCTGTTCACCAGTGCATGTTCTGGGTGCCCCAGTGTCACTGAACAATAAAGGCCTTTATTGCGCAGCCAATCACTGCAGCTTCTGCTCTTAAGTAGGTGCTGAATGTCCTACACTCCTGCCTGCGTTTTCCCCGGTGACCTTTGGCAGAGTCCCCACTCCGGTGGTCCCATTTGCAAGAACGTGTCAGACAGCAGTCGGTCTCGCTCGTTCCCACACTGCAGTCCACCTAGCTTGTATTTATAAACGTACGTTGTTTTTGGGTCTTTGATAGTTCATGGAGACACCCTGCTGTTAACCATCTGTTTTCCCAGTGGTGCCTAACATCCTGCCTAGGATTGAGGCAATTGCCCCGTTTGGGTTTCTGCGCTGACCTTCAAGAGCCCCGGCTTAAACATGGGTCTAGATGAATCCAGAATGCTGCTGTTGGATTGTGTGTGTTAATTCCAGTCAGGATAACCTCGCCCCCCGCTCAGTTCTGGGTCAGTCGGGGAAACGGAGAGTTGTCATTTGCCCTCTTCTTTTTGTTCCCATTCCCATTGCATTTCCAAGACTCTCCTGTTAAAGTTTTCTGCTGTGGTGTGAAATTCCTCGGAATAGCCTTTCCATCTGAAAATTTCATTTCTACTTGTAATTGCTTCCTGCTTTGGGGTGTCGGCGTGACGAAGGGATGTGGCTGACGAGGGAGAAACCCTTATGACGCTAACTCGGTGTTGAACCTTTGTGGAGAGAGAAGAGATCGGCTGTAATCTTGCCAAGTCCCATGAAGGGCATTCGGGGGGGAAGAAACCCAAAAATTGATTTAAGGCCTGCATTGAACTGATGTTCCTCATTGAGATCAAAATCAAGCTAGCAAGTTAAGGTTAACCTCCAAACAAAGCAAGTCTGGGCAGTGGAATATTTACATGCAGCTGCAATTTCAATTTGGGACTGAGTCCCCTAACAAGGCCACTTGCTTTGAGGTGGTGGCAATCTTCTGTCGTGTGGGCAGGTCCTGAATCATCAGAATCATTCCTGACCACCTCACTTGTTTAATGTCGAGAAATATACTGAAAGTTAAAACTTTCAATTTGACTGCCTTGCATGTTTGTCTTCAAGCACTTTTTAATCTGTGCTTTGAGTCTGCGTATTAGCATGAGTAAAAGAATCGCCGCACCCTTAACAGAAAAGCTGCAGATCCACCCATAAAAAGAGAAAATATGAAACAATATTAAAATTGCTTGGCATTGTTTAAATTGCCTATGGGCGTGTAAACAAATTATCCAGAAATATAATCTCTCCAGAGTTTCGCTTAGTTTATTTGTGCTCATTTTGCAGATGTTCCTGACCGTGTACCTCAGCAACAACGACCAGCACTTCACAGAGGTGCCCATCACGCCAGAGACCATTTGCCGTGACGTGGTGGAGCTCTGCAAGGAGCCCGGGGAAGCTGACTGCTACCTGGCCGAGAGGTGGCGGGGATCAGGTGATCCTCTTGGGGACCAGGACATGTGTAGATCGTGGAGAAGTTCAGCTGTGTGCCTCGTGACCCAGTAAACTGGGTCTGACTGACTGTAGTGGGAATAGAACATAGCAAGGTCAGACATATCAGGATTGTTACCATGCGGGATTCGAAACGTGGTTTTGGTCACGTTGCAGATTGGTAATGGTAGCCCTGGAATGAAGGTTAGGAGAGAGATGGCAATCTTTGTCCTCGTTCCTTTTCTTTCAGATTGCTGTACTCTCTGCTTGCGAAATCAGAGAGTCCAGGTTCAGCTATGAGGAAAAACGCCAGGGTTGTCATCTCGTGCATCTGGCGTGACGCTCACGTTTTCCAATTCTCACGCTCACGCAAGAAATCTTACGGCAAATCGATATTATTCCGTTATAAACCTAAAATTAGCTACATCAAAAGCATCGGGGTAGTTTGCAAACCCTGTTAATAAACATGTTAATAAAACTGTTGCGTACATCTAAATGTGTGGAGACAAATTGAAAATCTCACACCAGCTAGTTAACCGCAGTTGGTGACACTGAAAACGCACACAGACCAACCCGCACACATACACAGACCCTCTACGGCCCAGTGTCCCATGTCCAAAAAGGAATTTCAGGTCCTCTTGGGCTGGTTCCATTGTCCACCCTGAAGTACCTGGACTGTTTGTGCTGAGTCGTCGTCATGGCAACAAGGTTCGCCATGACAGCTGCTGGTACTTCAGATGGAGCAGTCAGCCGCCTTGGGTGTCAGGAGAGGGGGTCAAAAACAACACTGTTACTTGATAATTAAGTAGCCTTCCACAACTTCAGAAAACAGCTGAATGCCTGTGAATTCCTCTCATACCCGAGTAAACTACCCAGGTTGCAATAAAATAATATCTTTAGCTAGCTGAAACCGCCAGCATATTTAATTTTTTTCCCCTTTCGATACTGAAAAGTAAACATTCGAAAGCGAACCAGAAAGTTTGTGCGGTGACAAACATTCTTTTTAAAACGTGGGTTGGGCCTGTCAGGGCGGTTTGGCAGGGTTCCGCTAAAACGTCACGTGCTCGTCTCTCCGTCTGCTTCTGGAAATGTAGGGAGAAGGCTGACCAGAAAGGGTTGATACGTCGGGTCCCGTTGGAGGTTTTGCTGGGGACGTGTCGTGTGACGCAAAGGGAAGCCACTAAAAACAAGAACGATCTTAGGGCCGGACCTCGGGTTGTTTGGCTAGCGCGCTAACGGGCCATGGTGTCTCTCCTCCCCACCAAAGAGCGCCCCGTCGGTGAGGGCGAGCGGATGCTGGAGCTGCTGCAGCGTTGGGGCCAGCAGCGAGCGGAGGTGCACTTCTTCCTGCGGCACGAGCGGCCGCCCAGCCGAGATTCAGGTGAGCCGGGCCGGGAATCTGGAAAGTGTTGGTGGTGCGGGGGGGTGTTGAAATAGGAGCTCGAGGGACTGAAGGCGGTCCCAGGTGCTCCTGCCAGGTTATGCGGGGTGGTGTCTGACCCCATGCAAACCCTGAGTGGGTCATGGCCTCATTTGTCAACTTCAGGGACTTTCCCCAGAGACTCTGTGCTTTGCTTAATTATCGGCCGGGCCTGTGAGTCACAGCACACACACGAGTCGGCCATGGCTGCTGTAATGCGGAACCCTGGCGCATTTGTCTGAGTTTTGCATACGCCTGCAGGGACTGTAGGTAAAGCCACCAGCTGTGTAAACCCGACGTCCGATCCGGCAATGGCCGAGCCATCTGGGCGGGTTAAGCCCCTCCCTCTGCATTTAGGTGGCTCTGCACGTCTGACCTCAGACTACGCATCAGTTCTTGGCAGAGGTTCCCCGCAAGGTGCTCAGTTGAGTAATCACCCCTTGGACAGGAGGAAACATCCCCTGGCTGACTGGAGAGCGACCTGCTTGGTTTAGACACAAAAAGCCAAGGAAGGATGATGTTTTTTTTTCAGTCCTGACTCTCAACTGAGTGCCGGCTCAGTGTTGCAGTTAGTGGGCTGAATATGGATTTAATTCCCGGATGAAACGTGTGTAACAATATTGGCTACAAAATACAACTAAAACGGCCTGTGTTAGTCTGTGGTGGGGGCTTTATTTCTTCTTCAGTGAATCATGAAGAATTACTTTTCTTTTCCTCCATGTGCAGTCTATAGCCCAAGTTATGTAACTAATCCTTCCCTTTACCATTCAGGATTAACTAGCTGCTAACGGTCTTTGGTTGGCCAATAACCTTTAAGTCTATGAAACATGCCTTTTGCAAAAAACCCAGACTGTTTTTGTGTGAAAAGGGCTTTGTAGGCTTAGACCTCTAGTCTCTGGCAGTCAGTCACATGACACGCACGTGGATTCCTAAGTAGGAGAATGTATTTTGGCCCGATTCTTTGTGGGAAACGAAAGCTAAAGGCTGAATGTCCTAATTTACAGGTATATCTAGGACCCAGGAGCACACAGCTAAGAGGAACGGCATAAAAGCCACTGTAGACAGACGCATGGAGAACGGGGTGAGCAACATCTCCTGGGTGGTGTCCCCTGGAGCCGTCAAACTGTCCTTTTTTTATTATTTTGTGCAGTAAAGTGCTGTATGAATGAATGAATTTCATCAACTGCCTGAAAACAGTAATTTAATCCCTGCCCTTTCGAATTCCCTGACGCATGCCTTTCTGTGTGTCATGTGATACGTCTGTGATGTTGCCATTGGCAACCGCGTCTGCTAGAAAGTACGGCAGGTGTGTTTGTTCGAATTCCTCGCAAACCCCCGCCACTCTGGGTTAAACTGGTTTCGTGACGTGGATCCCTCAAGTTATGCGAGGAATGTATTGCATTGTTGGCAAACCAGAATGGCCGAGAGTCACCTTTGTGTGACCTGGGCTGCCGTGTCCCTCGGCGTCTGCCGCAGCCTTGCCGCCAACAGGAAGCTGACCGTGTCATTTCCTGTCCAGGTGTACGGCCCGCGCATGGACATGACCCTGGCGGAGCTGCAGGAAATGGCCACCCGACAGCAGCAGCAGATCGATGCCCAGCAGCAGCTGTTGGCCTCTAGGGTACGTGGCTGTGGGGGTCATTAGGGGTGGGGGGTGCGATGGCAATCATCAAGGAGGACCAGACTGTGGTGGGCCTGCTGAACTGTCGTGCCGTGCCGCCCCCCCCCAAACAGGAGCAGCGCTTACGCTACCTAAAGCAGCAGGAGCAGAGACAGCAGCAGCAGGCCTCCGAGCAGGAGAAGCTGCAGCGACTTCGCGAGCGATCCGAAAGCCAGGAGGCCCGGCTGAAGAAGGTGCGGGCCCTCAAGGGCCAGGTGGAACAGAAGCGCCTCAGCAACGGCAAGCTGGGTGAGTCTATGCTGCTCGGCACCGTGGTCACGACCCCTGCTGTATCTCTACTGGCGGGGGCAGCGGTACGCTTCAATTAGTGTCTGATAGGCACGGCTGATGTCGCCGGTGTTTCTCAACCTACTCGCCCAGACGGTCCACATTTTTGCTCGCTCCCAGCCAATCAAGAACGCCGAAAACCTGATACCTGGTGTGTTGGGAAGGAGTAAAAATGAGGGCTGTCTGAGGGTCCCCAAGGACTCTGTTGAGAAACACTGCCCTAAGCTGTTAAACAGACTGGTAGATGTTTAATCTCTGTTCAAACAATGTTTAACCTAATGAAAGATTTTCAACTTCCAAATCGGGTCCAGACTGATCCTTGGTAAGGCTGAGGGATGGGAGAAGTCAATGATTTGTGTCCCGTCAGATGGTTGTTATGGAGATGAGGTTGAAGACTAACTTCATGATGTGGTGTTTGTCGCCTGTGTGGCGCCCCCCAGTGGAAGAGATCGAGCAGATGAGCAGCCTGTTCCAGCAGAAGCAGCGGGAGCTGGTGACGGCCGTGGCCAAGGTGGAGGAGTTGAGCCGGCAGCTGGAGATGCTGAAGAACGGGCGCATCGAGGCCCTGAACGACAGCCAGAGCTCTGTGGCCGAGTTAGACCGCCTGTACAAGGAGCTGCAGGTACGGTGTGGGGCACCTGGGGTGGCAGGGAATTCACAGAATGCTTTTGGCCTGAATGTTCTGCTTTAGAGGTTCTGTTTAAAGCTGGTTCATTGTGTAAGGTGGTGGGGGGGTTATGCTCTCATTTCATTATTGGAACTAGATCGTTCCTCCCCTGCCCATTAGGGGGCGATGTTTTTTGTAGCCTGGACATGGCTGACTTTGTTCCCCACCATGCCCCCGCCCCCCCAGCTGAGGAACAAACTGAACCAGGAGCAGAACATCAAGCTGCAGCAGCAGCGAGAGAATCTGAACAAGCGCAACCTGGAGGTGGCGGCCATGGACAGGCGGGTCGGCGAGCTGCGGGACCGTCTCTGGAAGAAGAAGGCAGCGCTGCAGCAGAAGGAGAATCTGCCTGTGAGTTCTGGTGCCGACCCAGTCCGAACCCAGTCGTGACGTCCCTCCCACCGCCTCACAACCGTTAAAGCCAATGATCGTCACATCAGTGCTTCTCATCGCAGTCCTCGGGGAACCCCAGCCAGTTCCCAGCATGCCGGTACCAGGTTTTCGCTGTTTTTTGATTGGCTGGGAGCTGGGAGAGAGTAAAAATGTGGAGTGGGGAGTCCTGCAGGACTGGGCTGAGAAACACTGAGCTAAAATAATGATTTAAGTGGGATGGAATCGGCTGTGATTTTATCTCCCTTTATCTGAATTTATAATATATTTGTTCTCTGTCCTTCTAATAAAAAGTGAAACTTAGTAAGAATGATGTACAGAGTATTCTGAAAGTGAGGCCTAACCCTACACATGGTCTGTTTGGCTGTGTCAGATGATCTGTTTTCCTTTCCTTTTTCACTGGAACATGTAAATCTTCCATCTTATCACTGATTCGCTGTGTTTAGTTTAGTTTACTGCTTCCGCTTGTGTTTCCATAAATTCCTGCCCCGCTGAAGATCCCCGGCCTATAATGACTGGAATGGCCCCAAAGGTTTCCCTTAATCCAGCCTCTCGCGGTTAAACGTGTTGACGCTCCATGTTGACAAGTCGTCTCTGCAAACTCTGATATCCTGTATAAGCTTCTGAAGTCCTCCCCCTACCTGTATCGATGGCACGCTTCACTGGAATGACGTGAAGTAGCGTTTGCTTGATGAGATCTAATGTGCCTCTTCAAATCACGTAGGAGCACGTCACAGTCCACTGATGCTCAAGGGGCATTTGAACATTTGCTGTCAAATGTTTATGCGAGGTTTGCAGATTCACGCATCCTTTCAGTTCATGACCTCCTTCATTCTGATGACCGTTTCGTGCCCTGAGGGATGGATTGTCACTCCGTCCCTGCATGTAGCTGCCTCCTGTGTTGCTTTGGCTCTGCTGTGAGTGACGTTCTAGAGGTTTGATCTGTTGGCTTAATCTGAAGCTGGTGGAACCTGAATCATCCTGCAGGTGCTGGTGGTAACATCAAGATGGGGGGGGAGGGGCACTGAATTGGAATGTTACTAACACTGAAATGACCTGTTTCTATATTTGGGGACTGTTCTTTGATGTAGCAAGTAAAAAATCATTACATGGGCAATGATGGATTTTTTTTTGTTTTTTTATGACATTTCTCTGGGCAAGTTGTCTTGGAACTAATTAGCCATATGACAGTGGTTACTATGTCAACACAGGAAATGATACAGATACAGTGCAGAATTAAAGTTTAAAAAAAAAAGGCTCTTTCAAGGTCCCCACGTGACATTTATGTGGTGATGGGAAATGTCTCACTGAAGACTAGAGTTCTTGGCCAGCTGCCCTGTCAGCGCCCCCTAGAGACATCACTGGCCGCCTAGAGGTCACTGGATAGTTGTGGAAAGGACACTGCTTCTTGGACTGGTGCCAGGTTCCAGTGAGCTGGGAGAGCGAGTGGGAGGAGGGAGTGTCCAGTCGGACAGCAGTCATGATGATGTCATTAAAAACAGTCTGGAAAGTGTGACTGGGGCTTAAATTGGTGAAGCAGTGTGGGGCGGGGCTCTGAGGTTTTATGCTGTCACTGATTCAGCTTTTTTGCTTACTGAAGAATCAATGTGAAATTAACAAAATGATTTATCAGTACATTAAAATATGAAGGACAGTGTATGGAAAAATAGTAGTTCTTTTAACATTTAGTCACTTTGAGGATGGGCCTAAAAGTCATATTAGGAGTGAATGGTTTGTCTGTTTCTGGTGGGATTGCGCTCTGGATCAGGGAGATGGACGGGCGCATATGTCTGCGGAGGCCTGGATGAGACGACCCCCCCAGTCTGAAATCTCTCGTCCCAGAAGGAAGGATGAGCACAGATCGCGGGGGTGTCCTGGAGAATCTGTGTCTTACTGTCCTTTTTAGGGGGCCTCTGTGAGTAGGTAATTTAGTATCACAGTGCCCAGAATTTTAATGAAGCCCCCCACCCCCCTCCCCCCGCAAACAGCCTGGCTTGCAATAAGGATTACGTTTACCCCCAGTCTTTGCCAGTTTTGGAAGCAACTTGAAAGTCGAGCAAGCCAACTACTTCATTGCAACTTGAAAAGGTTCTCTGAAGGACAGCTTAATTTTTTTTATTCTTTTTTTTTGTTCCCCCCGCCCCCCCTCCGTGTTGACGGTCTCTCAGATACATGCCGCCCTCCTGATTTGGACTGTTTCTTCGGTGGCTGTCATATTTATTTTGATCAGTCTGTCTTTTTGTTTCCTTAAGAATGGTTTCCCCGATAAAGAGAAGTCTGCAAAGAGCTCTCAACACAAGGTAAAGCTACTGGTAATACTGGTATTTTCCGGAATTTTGTGTCCTGTTCTTGTTCTCTCTTTTTTTTCCCCCCAGTGCCTTTCCTGCTTTTTAAATGACATTCATCCGGGTCAGTTTTTTCCGAGCGGCATAGCTAGACAGGCGAGGTTCCGGGTAGTCGGGCTCGAGTCCTGCGTTATGTAACTGCGCCTGGGCGTAAATGCGGCCGGTTCCTGTAAGGCTATGGTTTTGTGGGGGTGCAGCAGAGGAGATGCCCTGACTGTCAGCGCCATTTTAGCGCCTCTGTAATGAGGGTGGCGTTTGTCTCACTTGCAGATCAGGTGTTACTGATGCTGCCGTTATCCGTCAGACGCCATCGCCATAGACTTAGATTCGTGTATTAATCGATTGTGAGTAGCCTGTCTGTTGTGCTGTATTGACCCCCCCGCCCCGTGCCATTGCTCAGGTCCCGCCGGATGGCCACGCCCCCCCGCCAACCGGCCCCTCGCGGGTGGCAGCCGTGGGCCCGTATATCCAGTCCTCCACCGTGCCCCGAGGTCCTGTGAGGCACGACCAGCCAGTGAAGCCGGCCTACCCGGACGGCACCGCCACCCTGCCCCCCCAGGACGGGCCCCTGAAAGCCCAGGCCCGTGCCGCTGAGGGGACCCCACCAGTAGGTACGTGCTGGTCGCCCCACTGCCCTTGTCCTCTGTGGAAGTCCAGGACACAAAACTCATCAAAGTGCCCCTCAGACTCCGGGAAATGGCTGCCTAACATTATAGCAGTTTTTCATTTTAACTAAAGGATCTGTGTTTTAGTCCTTCTGCGGGTGTTTTAACCACAGTAGTTAGGCTGAAAAACACTATAAAGCCAAAAGCATGTCGACGCCTCTATTGGAGGAATTGCCTAAGCCGCACCCAATGCTGATACAAGTGAATTTAACAGTCATGCAATGTCCTGCAACAAACAATAGCAGCAGAGTGGGTGGTTGTACGCAAGTTGTTAGCCGCGCCTTCGCAGGACGTCTTTCCAACAGGTCAGTTTACTGTATTCATACCCAGCCAGAGCTGCCCTGCAGGTCCATGGATTGTAAAGGTTGAAATGTCAAAGAGCAGATTCAGCTGCAAAGTGGATAGAAAGGGACCTGATCACCCAACATCTACACCCAACCTGAACTGCAGCAAATCCCACCAATAATGTTGCAGCATCTAATGGCCAGAAGAGGATATTACATATTAAGTGCAACTAACTTCATATTAATGTCTTTGGCTTTGGAATGAGATGTTGGACTGAGGTCTACATGCTTTTGGCTGTTCAGTGCAACTTGTTCAAAGGCACAGTGATGGATACCTAGGAATTGCATGTCCTTAGCCACCCTGCCACCTGCTGGACAAAAAAAAGTAAACATTTTTTGTGTTACTTCTAGCAACTGACAGTAGATGCCCCACTGTGTCTGACCCCAGAGCCTATTTGAGAATGGTAGAACTAAGGCAGTGGCATTAATAAGCCACGCATGTTATCGTTAAGGACAAAAGTGACATTTGTCCATGGGGAGTTGGGAACGTGCTCTTTGAGAGCCGGGAGGCTTGACCTTGGCCGGTGCTAAAACCGCAGGGTTCTGTGGCTGTTCTCCCAGGATCGGACCGGGCCGGCGAGCCACCTTGGTCTCGGGCCAAGTCCAGCCCCGAGGTCACGCTGAGCTCAGAAGGTACCGCGTGGATTGGGTGCCCTGTCTGTGGTGATGCAGTGCCTCTTTGGGGATGTCACTGTTTTTCTTCAACTCAATACGTGTCTCCACAAGAGGGCACTAGCGAGTAAGGGTCACCTAGGCGATGTGTGTTTACTGCATCTTAACTTGGTCATGCGTTTCCTTATAAAATTGTGTGGCTTGAAATAGGACTGATTCATGGAGTTTAATGACCCGACTGACTCACATTGAAATCCGGAGTTAAGCTCCAAGTTTCTTGTTGATAGTTTGTTCCCTGAATCATTTTATTGGGCCGTTTCACCATAATTGGGACTCTGGACACGTGACGCCGGCAAGCCTGCCAAGGCAAACGAAAGTAGAGAGGAAAGTGAATTTTTCTGGACGCTTTGAGTTACTCCGGTAGAATGAATTTGGTGGGATAATTACCAAAGGATGAGAGTGACACTGTCCAGACTCCGAAATCGTAATCTGGGTGACCTCTCAATCCCTGCCTCCGCTCTGTGACTCATCCTACTCTTCCTGGTTTTAACCGTATGGCTGGAATATGCCCTGAACACGCCTACCCCCAAGATGGATGCAGTCAGATCTACTTAAGGGGTGGGTGGGGGGTCCTGTAACTGGGCAGAACCCCGGGGGAGCGGCGGAGCCGTCTCGGAACCCCTTCGCGTGCGTCCGAGTGCATGAGCTGTGTGCTGTGTTTGTTTTTTGCGGTGGGAGGAGCTTAACCACTTAACCCTTCGTGTGCCTCCTCAGAAGCGACGCTCTTGCTAATACCTCTAATGGAGCTACGGGCTAAGCGGAGAGGTACGGGCTGCCCGTGCCCCGCCAGGCGTGACCCTACCTGTGGCTGCCATGTGTTGTGTGCTTGTCGACGTTCCTGCTGTACCCCTCCGTAGCAAAGCGGAACAGCGTACCTGTAAAACGTGGCATATTTCAGAAATCATTGATTCATGATCACATGATGCTTGATTCCTGAGTTTGTGGACTTTTTTTTTTTTATGATCTGTGTGCTACGGACTGATGTCCCCCCAAGTACTGCATGGGTAAAGCCCGCTACTTCAGTGGTGCTAGCACCCAATGCTAAACGTTGGTGTGGGTCTCCATCTAGGAGGCAAGGTGTCTGAGTGGAACATCGCCGGCCTGGAATTCAACGGGAGCCCCGGCTTCTCCTCCACCCTCCCCCGCATGCCGTCCAAAGCCGCCGTGGAGCAAGGTAACCTTCAACCCCCACCGCCGTCCTTTTCCTCACGCGCCCAGACCGCTGATGTGAGACTCCTCCTCTGTCGCCACCAGAAGATGCTGAGGGGCTGAAGAAGGACAAGAAGCTGCGTCCCGTCTCTATGTTCGAGGCACCGGAGCCGGGCACCGCCTCGCTGCGCAGGAACCAGAGCAGTGACGACCTCTTGAGGGACGCCCAGGTAAATGCCCACGAGCGGCTGCGCCCATCCTGGCTCTCTGCTTGCTGTCTGTAGGGCATGACATCACTGAGCAGCGATCAAAGTAGTTCAGTGATCGTTCTGAGAATACAAGCGCTTAGCTTAGCATGGCTTCTTTGTAGTGTGTTGGCACCATAATTTCTGTCCTCTTAAATCAAGTCTAACAGATTATAAATCGTTCCTTTCCTCCTCTTCCAGGGGAAGGGTGTGGTCAAAGTGCCCCCCCCCGTGCCCAGCAAACCCAAGCAGGTGAACCTGCCCCCGTCCTATGGCAAGGGGAGCCTGTCTGCGGGCACCTTCCCCGGCAAGGCCAGGCCGGCCGTGCAACTCCAGCCTTCCCGGGGTCCGCCGCCCCCCCCGCAGTGCCACACGCTGCCCCTCCCCCCAAAGCAGGAGCTCCCCCCAGCGG